>CM051457.1:44037059-44065489 GCA_028274465.1 Plantago ovata | reverse complement strand
TTGATTACTAAGGAATACAACAAAACTCCTTATGAATTGTTTGTTGGAAGACCTCCTAACATCACTCATCTAAGAGTATTTGGTTGCAAGTGTTTCGTTCTTAACAATGGTAGAGAATACCTTAGAACATTTCAACCAAAGGCAGACGAAGCGATATTTCTTGGCTACTCCTTGCATAGTAAAGCTTATAGAGTTTACAACAAAAAGGCACAAAAGATTGAAGAATCTGTGCATGTTGTATTCTACGAAAAGTCTCAAGGTGTGCCTGCTGAAGAAGAAATATGAGAATGTATGAAAAAGCTAATCATACACGAGCAAAGAACTGAATCTGATGCTGGGCAAATCAAGTCAATTGAACTAAATGATGATTCTGACAATGACTCTCCTCCCCCAAGTCATGACAAGATAAAAATAGTTCACGACAAAGAATTTCCAGCAAAAGATGCGGCTGCTCCGGAAGTTGCTGAAATTACGCAATCTCCTGTGTCTGCTGATGAAATACCTCAATCCAGCAATGCTGAACAAGCAGTTGCTGACGAACAAATCTCAGCAGAGACACAAATTCCCAGTAGTACTGAACAAGTACATACTGAAGAGTCACATGCTGATGAGCAAACATATCCTGATCCAACAAACAGGAAACCTGTTAATAAATGGATTAGAGATTATCCCTCTACAGATATGATTGGTGATATTAATAAACGCCAAGTGACTAGATCCAAAGCTACTCACAGACTTGCTGAAGAAGCAACTGTCGTAGAAGTAGAATCTTTATTCTCTTGCTTTGTTTCAAAAATTGAACCTAAAACCATAGAAGAAGCTTTAGAGCATTCTGAATGGATAAAGGCAATGAAAGAAGAATTGGATCAATTTGAAAGGAACAAAGTCTGGAAACTTGTGCCACTTGATGAAGATAAGAAAGCTATTGGTACAAAGTGGGTGTTCAGAAACAAGCTCAGCGAGTCTGGTGAAGTAACAAGAAATAAAGCACGCTTAGTTGCTCAAGGTTACTGTCAGACTGAAGGATTGGACTATGATGAGTCTTACGCTCCAGTTGCAAGATTGGATGCAATTAGGCTTTTCTTGGCCTTTGCTGCTCACAATGACTTCATTGTTTACCAAATGGATGTTAAAAGTGCATTCTTAAATGGTGAACTTGCTGAAGAAGTCTACCTAGAACAACCCCCTGGCTTTGAACTTCCCTCAGAAACCAAGATGGTAAATAAGCTTCAGAAAGCTGTATATGGTCTAAAGCAAGCACCAAGAGCATGGTATGATACCTTGGCTAAGTTCTTGCTGGAAAATGGTTTCAAGAAAGGTGAAGTTGACAAAACATTATTTACCATGAACCATGATGGTAAAATAATCTTAGTTCAAATTTATGTGGATGACATAATTTTTGGATCTTAGGACAAGCAACTTTGTGATGATTTTGCCAAACTCATGACAAATAAGTTTGAAATGAGTATGATGGGAAAATTGAGTTATTTCCTAGGATTGCAAGTCAAGCAACTCAAAGATGGAATATTCATAAATCAAGCAAAGTATGCGAAAGAAATGCTCATAAATTTTAGGATCAAAGAGGATGAGAAACCTGAAAAGATCCCTATGAGTGTTTGTACCAAATTGGGCTATACTAAAGAGGACAAATGTGTTGAAGAACACAAGTATAGGAAGCTCATTGGTTCCTTGTTGTATCTAATAGAAAGTAGACCTGACATTCAGTATGTTGTTTGTGTGTGTGCAAGATTCCAATCTGATCCAAGAGAATCACACTACAAAAAGGCAATCAAGAAACTGAAATATGTTAAAGGTACAGTCAATGTTGGATTATGGTATCCTAAGATTCTGGACTTGAATTGGTTGGCTATTCTGATGCTGATCATGGTGGATCAACTCTTGATAGAAAAAGTACCTCTGGAACTTGTCAGTTTTTGGGTACTAGATTAATATCATGGTTCAGCAAGAAGCAAACTTGTGTCGCCAATTCATCTACTGAATCTGAATACATTGCAGTTGGTTGTTGCACAGCTCAAATCCTATGGATTCAGCAACAATTAAGAGATTATGGTATTTCTGCAAAGAAAACACCAATCTTTTGTGATAATACAAGTGCTATTGCAATTACGCAAAATCCTAAGTTTCACTCTAGGACCAAGCACATTGATATTAGACATCATTTTCATTATAGATCATGTGGAAAAAGGTGATATTGAGGTTGTGAAAGTAGGAACTGAAGATCAGCTTGCTGACATCTTCACCAAGCCCCTACCGGATAATAGGTTCGCAATGCTAAGGTATAACCTTGGATTGATTGAACTACCTCAATAAAGGATACACTTAGCAGAGTGCTGAAACAGGTATTCAGTAATCCAAAGTATTCCTATTTTACTGATTTCTTCTAAGAAATGATAAGTCACTACATGATTGCTGAAGCATGCATTCAGCAAGTAATTCCTTCAAAACGGGTATTTGTTAGGAAACTTGACCACTTGCTGAGACAGGCACTCAGTAAGAGAAAGAAATTATGGATTGCTGAGACGGGTACTGAGACATTCAAAGGATACTGAAACAGGTATTCAAGTATCAAAGGAATTTTCTGAGACGGGAACTCAGAAAAAGAGCAAAGCTCATCTCTCAAATTTTACCAAAGGATGTCTCAAGTACAAAAGAATTTACTGATACGGGAAATCAGAAATATCTTTAAACTTAAAGAAAATATGAGATATCTAAGTAAGGGGGAACTTTCAGCAAATATCTAGATTGTTAATTCAAACTCGCTGAAAAGATTCTTGTCTATTTCAGCAAGCAATCTATCCCTTAATACTCGGTAAAATCAATTTGTGACGTTAAACTGGCACAGATAAAGTCGCAATAATCATGACATGAAATTCAATCGTGGCCATTGATTAAAAGGAGTTACTTATCTAACGGCTAACAAAACAAAGAGAGAGAGTGCTCTGACGGTTTTAGTTAGTGGGCCACTACGCATTCAATGCAAAGGCTCCATTAACTCCAGTGTTTCTCTGTTTTACCCTTGCTGAGAGCTCAAATCGATTGAGTTTCTCACACACCAGAGACACTATATAAAGAAGGAGTTAGAGAAATGAGAAAATTCTTTAACTCACATTTCCTTTCTCTGCAAATTCTAGCCTGAATCTACTGTACCTCCGGTCAAAAAGCAAACTATCTCTTTTCGTACACTCTTTCTTGCTCTATATAAGAAATGGCTCCCAAGATAAAGTTATCTAAGTCCTCAAAATCGTCAAAGGTTGATAGTGCTGAAACACGCACTGCTCTGGTGACTGCTCCGGTGACTACTCTAGCCCCAAACACAGCGAAAGTTGTGTTGAAAAACGACCGAATCACTGTAAAACCTATGCCTCCGTCATATCTTGACACTGCAAAGTGTGAGATGTTGATGCAATGGGGAGGGTTTGCAAAAGAAAAGTACATTAGGTACTTTTATGAACAAGAACTTGATGACCAAAATGAAGAGGTGCTTGAGTTTATCAAGCAGCAAGGCCTCATGAACTTTATCTCTGCTCGCACTAAGCAAGTGAGCATGATTGATACAATGGAATTCTACAATAATGCAGAAATCCAGTCCCTTACAGACAGTAATGGAATCACTGAAAAAGTGATCCTTACTTATGTTTAGAACACGCAAATCGTCCTGAAATGGACTGATTTAGCGGAAATCTTTCAGATTCCAACCACTGGAACTGAAGATGACGTCACTGCCACTGACGAAGAAATAGAAGCTTTCTACAGTGACGTCAGAAATGAGAAAATGAAGAAAGGCAAGATAGCTCCCGTGACTTGGACAAAGCACGTTAAGAGAAAGCATCTCTGCCATTCACTTGGTCTAGTATCTCTACTACTAATAAAAGTTCTTGACTCCCAAGTTGGAGGAATTGACCAAGTAGGCCTGAGAAGATGGCCATTGCTGATGCATATCTATGAAAATAAATCGGAACTTAACTGGGCTAAGTACATTTTCAACAGGCTTGTTGATTGTGTCACAAAGTTTAAGGTAAAGGCAGAAGACAACAAGGTCTCACCTTCCTTTCCAGTTATGTATGGAATCAAGATATGCTATATCCTTGAACATTTCAGGATTCAGCTCAGAAACCCATTGCCAATCAAGAAATCTGTGTGCAATGTGGGAAGATCTTTCTACAAGCAGAATGTACCTAAGATTGCTGGAAAGAAAACAAAGAAGACAACAACTGCAAATGTTGTCAGCACAAGCCAGCAAGAAAGGTATACAACAGCTGCAGATGTTACCACTCAGCAACTTAGAGATGAAACTGCTGTTGATGGTGGTAACACAAATGAAACTGCTGTAGAAAATCAACAAGGTACGTGTACAACACCAGTTGCTGAAAATGCAACAATAGATGACTCTGGGAAACTGGAGAAATCTAAAAAGAAAAGAGGACAAATGCTCAAACGCATTTGCCAGTAGATGTTGCTGAAGTGATTACTGAAGCATATGTCAGCAATGTTGAAGTGTTTGCGGAAGCCTTCAACAATCAACTAACGTTGATAATTCTACTGAAGATAGACCACAAGGCAGTGGAAATCAAATTCCTGCCCAAGTCCCAGATATCTACATTGTAGATATTCCAAATGATCCAACTATGGAACCAGCAAGTGACATTGCTGATGATCTGCAAAGAGCGGCACTTGCTGATGCTGCTGAAAAGATGGTTGCTGAACAAGCAACTCATCAAGTTACTGAAACCCAGCTTGCTGAAGAACCAGTTGCTGAAATAGCAATGGTTCCAGTTCCTGAAGTTGCTGAAACTCAAGAAGCATTATTCAAAGACACATCTCGTGATGCTGAGAATACTGGCCCAAGTTCACCCAAGACATCAATTGACAAAGTCCAGCTTGTTCTGGAAGATTTAAGCAAACAAATGGAGTTGGAGATTAAAGAATCATCCAACAAGTCAATTGATCTCTTCATGACAAGCAATGAGCTTAAAGGTCAAGATGCTTCTGCTCAACTTGTCATTTCAGAGACAAGGAAGATTGCTGAAACCGCACAGCTTTCTCAATTAGAGCAAAATCAGAAGTCTGTTGAAGAAACAGTCCAAGAAGCTGAAGTAACTGTTAATGCTGAAAGGACTGAGCCACAACCTGTCCTTCCTCAGCAGGTAGTTAATTCAACCATCAGTAAAACTTCAAATTCTGAAAATTGTTCTTTTGCTAAAATTATTCTTTCTCTACAGACTTCTCAAGATGCAAGTCAGATGGTTGCTGAAGCCTCTGCACCAGAACCAACACTCCCTGCTCAGCAGGTAGTTAATAATTTTGGTATAAAAACTAAGTTTGACAGCTTAGTACTTGTGTCTAATTATAATTTATTTCAGGATGAACAAATGGAGGATGCTACTCAAGCTCCTCATGGAATGGAAATTGTACTACATGAGCTTGCTGACTCTCAGCAGGTAAATCATGTTTCAGATTTAAACTCAAAAACAATTCTCCAAACCAATCCTGATCTAAATAAAATTATTTTTCAGGCTCAAAAGGAGACCACTGAAGTGGTACTCATCACTGAAGATCAGCAAGTTAGTTCTGAAGAACTATACTTGAACTTCAAGAGGACAACTTTGTCACGAGTTGCTAAGTCTGTCAGCAACTGGCAAAGGTACATGAGAATGGATTTCTCAGATCTTCACCTTCATCTCTCAAATGAAAAAAAGAGATCTTCACTGTTAAAGCTCGAAACATTTGTCCACTCCATCCTTCCTTAAGAAATGACATATTCTCAGCAAATGAGCTCCAATCTGATTGCTCAAATCAGAGAGAATATGAAGGCCAAATTTAAGAGTGCCTCTCCAGCTGAACAAGTTGTGATGCTCAAAGGTCTTTTTGTTCATGTGGTGGCTGATCCCCACAAATTAACTGAGGAAGAGGAAGGGACAAGTGTTGCTTTGTATAAGCACGTTGAGCTAGTCATTCTGACAGATGATGAAGAAGAAGAAGAAGATGAGAACATTCCCACTGATCCCAGTGATGATGAAGGGAAAGATTCTAAGGAAAAGAAAGATGACGATGATAACAATCAAGGTCCAAGTCCTGGTGCTGGTGGATTGAAGTTAACAGTTGCTGAAAATACTCAATCTGACAATCAGCAAGCTGAACAACAACAATCTCAGCAAGAATCTCAACCTCCTCCTGCTGATGCTAAAAATCAAGCACCTGTGCAAGGTGCTGATACTGAAGAAGAATACGCCAGAAAAAGGGCAGCCTTGAAAAATGGCAAAAGTCCAGTTTCTGATGCCAAGGTTACTGAAGAAAACCTTGAAGATGAGGATGAAGAAGATGAAGATTACCAACGAGCTCTACAAAATAGTCTCGTGATCCATGCAAGGCATACGCAGGATCTAGAAATTGGTGAATCTTCAAGACCAAAACAAAAGGAAGTTCCATCCCTTCCACTTACTACTGGCGAAACTCCAGTTATTGAGTCTCAAACGTTGCCTTCAGCAACTACTCAATTAAAACTAACTACTGGCGAAACTCCAGTAATTGATCCCCAAACTCAATTGAAACAACTAACTACTGGTGAAACTCCAGTTGTTGAGTCTGAAGCGTTGCCATCAGCAACCACTCAACAAAAAGGAAGTGAAGCTACTGACAAAGGCTCAAAAGTTTCTCAACTTGATGAATCTGAGGATGATGACGACTTGTCAGAAAATGAAGATGAACAGTCCAAGCGAGACCCAAAAGTTGTTCAGATTTCTCCTCCTGATTACATCAATGATTTAGACGATGGTCTAAGAGCAGAATTGCTGATGCGTGATGATCAGTTTGCTTCAGAAATTAAGGTTCATTCCTTGACCCCTCATTTAGTGCCGTTCCCAAGAGTTGAGGAGTTTACTCCCAGAATTCTAGCACTAAAGCAAATCCATGATGCCTGCAAAGCTGAAGATGAGGCATTGCTTGCTGAGAGCCCACTTGACATTGGAAAAATATTGGCTACAGTGCTGAGACGCACTACAACTTTGACAATAGCTCAGAAAGACATCAGTCTTTATCACAAGAGCTATGAACAAGATGTAAGTCAGGCGATCAAGCTTGCAAAGAATGCTCTCGTCAAGGCTCAGAATATTATGGATGAGAAGGCCGCAACAGAGAAAAGACATGAAGAGAACATGATGAATATTCAAAAAGAGTTGTCAACAATGAACTCTGACCAACAGGCAATCATCATGAAGTATAATAGTCTCAACACTCTTGCTGAAAATTGCAATGAGTTTTATTCTCTGCACATTGCAATGAGTTTTATTCTCTGCACATCACTCCGATGTTGCAATCCATGTCTAAGGGGGAAGAAAAGAAAAGATCCAGAAAGAGAAACCAATCCCCTCCTCCTCCCGTTGCTGATGTGCCTTTGCCAATAGAACCGCTTGCTGAAAAAGAGCAAAGTTCTAAAAGGCAAGCAGAATCTGAGTTGAATTCAGCAAGTACCAAAAAGAGAAAAACCGCTGCTGAAACTCAAGATTTCTGTCATATTGAAAGTCATCAAAATCTGAATGAAGATGATGAAGAAGATGATGACAATCAAACAATAGCTCAAGCCATAAGAGCTAGACCCTTAACAGCCGTGACTCCGTCTGGCCACTCAAAGCATTTCTCGTCTGACTCTTCAGCAAGAGATCAAGACAATGCTAAGACAAGAAGAAGAAGGCAAAGACAGGAAGAGAAAAGGCTGGCCAGCATTGCTATTGGCTCCGGCATTGAATATACAAAGATCAGCAATGAGGAAACCACTCAGAATGTAATCAGAAACATTCATGGTTGCTGGATTTTAAAGCTGGAAGACTTGCTGGTAAATGAGTTCTTTCCTACAGCCATATTGAATCAATTGTTCAAATGGATTGAACTCAAGGTCCAAAGAAATCAAAGGGAAGAATCCCTCCCAAGAAATGTTGCTGGGAAATGGTTGAATCTAGAGGTCTATGTAAGAAGAGTTGCCATTGGTAAGACATACAAACAGGAACCAAATCTGATCAAACCACCTGGCATTGCTTACTACTCAGACCCGGTAACAAAGAAACCTAAGAAGAAACTTGGATTGATTCCATTTGAGTACTTCTATCTCACTGCTAAGGATCAAGAAGAAGATCTTCTCTGGCTAAGAAAGATTCATCCGAAAAGCATTTCAGATACACAACTTCTCCATGCCAGCAATTGGGGCATGCATTTGTGGGTAATTAATTACATGGAAATGAATGCTGAAAAGCATCATCATACTGCCTGCAAAAACGCAAGAATTCTTCAACTACAAGTCCGTAGGCTTCTGGAAAACTACGAAAAGGATTGTGTTGAATTCACTGCACTTGCTGAGAAGAGTGTAAGAGAGATTTTGAGAAAATCCTCTGAAAGAGCTTAAGTCCCTGCAATAGTTTTTGTTAAAGTTTTTGTTTGCTGATTCTGTTTATGTTATCTATGCTTTCTTATGTAAACTTATGAATGATAACTATCAGCAATGAATTCTTTTGACTCTTATTGGCTTTTGATTATGCAATTTACTTATGCTTACTGTTTAATTATTCAAGTATGCTTGCATTAATCAACTGATTTATTCAACATCAGAAACCTCTAAAAGGGTAACAATTAATTTAGCCATGGATTGCTAACATCAAAAAGGGGGACATTTGTTAGGAAACTTGTAATTTTGATGAGCAATTTACCATGCTAAATTAAGGAAAGTCCAGTAACTAGTACTCTTAAGGTCGATAGGAATTTAGAATTTTAAGGACATTGTAAAAGAGGAAAGTTTGCTGATGACTTAGTTAGGTGCTAGATAAGTTATTTCTATTGTGTATGATGTATTTTATTTTCTGAAAAGAAAATAACTTATTGACACTTTAGCGTATGATGTATTTTATTTTCTGAAAAGAAAATAACTTATTGATGCTTAGCTTATGATGTATCTTATTTTCTGAAAAGAAAATAACCTATTGAAGCATTTGCTAAAGATATACTTTGTTTATTACAAACAAATTATTGAAGCAAGTAGAAATCGCTCAGAATCTTGAAGACTTTTGAAGATCTGAAGACTTGAAGATTTGAAGATCTGAAGACTAGAAGATTGCTGAAGACTGGTATCTACAAAGGCACGTGTTGTTCGGAAAGTGGAATGTTCAGCAACAGCATTGCATAAGTGAAAATCTGAAAGACAGAGTAGGTTGTGCTTGCTGAAACTGAGACTGACCACTTGCTGATAAACATATGTGACCTCTTGCTGAATGTACGTGAATTTGCGCTCCAATGTCACTGTTTGAATTCTATTCATATGTGCATTTAATGCAAAGCTTACACGCGAAGGACATGAAGACTAGAAGACAAACAAAGTCGCTGCTGAAAGTACAAAAGCAAGATAGTGACATGTTAAGGAACAAAAGCATTAGGATTTGAAATTCAAACGGCTCGTTACTTGCACTATAAATAGAGGTCATCCGGCAAAGAGTTGAAGTGTGTCAACAACGTGATCAAACTCTCACTTGTGCTTAAAAACTCACAAACCTTCAAACACTCTTACTGCCATTGATCCGTTCCAAGACTTAAAGCTTGAAAAAGCTACTTGTAAAGAAGTAGAACAAACTCGGCTAAGAAATTAGTTAAGTGTTCTTTCTTTCGAACAAGAACAAGTCTTGACACCAGAAACAATCAAACTTGTTTACTGCAAAGTATTCCAAGTTGTGTTTCTTAGATTACATGTTGTAACTGAATAAGTTATAATTAAGTCATCTCACCGCAAAACTCTCTAACTGAAAATACACCCTTTCAGGCGTGATATGCAGGGGGAACTTAATCGAGCATAGTTTTGCTGATTAAAAGTACCAAGTTTTGTGGAGAACAAGGTTGAGTTCTCTAGTTTAGGTTGGAGACGAAGCAAGTGTGCTTTGGTTTCTGTTGAATCGCTTTAGATAGGAGATTGTAAGGAACCTCAATCATATCTTAGTGGATTCAGTCCTAAAACGACGAAGTGGATTAGTTGAGAGATTACGCCACTCTTAGATACCACTATAAAAGTGTTTGTGTGATTTACTTACTGTATTTAGCTTTCAACAAATTATATCTGTCTGTACATAGTCACTCACTTCACTTGCTGAAACCTTTACTTACTGAAAAAGTACTTATTGTATCAAAGACTTCGCTCTCTGATTTTTAAGTATCAGCAAACCAAGCTACTGTAAAGTAACTTACGCTTGCTGAGAAAGTTAAGTATCAGCAAACTCATTACTGAAAAGTAATAAGTACTTGCTGAGAAAGTTTTAAACGACGAAAGTTTGAAAAGACTATTCACCCCCCCCCCCTCTAGTCTTTTCTTGTTGTTTAAAGGGACCAACAGTGGCTCTTTCGGAGCGGGGTTTTCGCAGTGATCATTACCATAGTTTAGCCTACTACGGTCTTGGTTAGGGCCATAAGTTTGGTTAGCCGGTGCATATCCTTGATTGTTTCGGAATCCTCTTCTCCAAAATCCACCTCGAGGATTCCTACCGTCTTGTCCGTAGCTAACTTCTTGAGTACCAAACTCCGTAGCAAAGGCTTCCTCTTCGCCTCCTCGAGCCCAGTTGCCATAATCATACGCAAGCTCCGATCTACACATATGAGCCCCATGCCCATAGTTCTTGCATATTCGGCATACTTCGTTTCAAACAGTTGTTCCAGTGGCGCTCTTGAGGACTTGCTTCAATTCGTTGGTAAAGCACTCGAATTGATCCCCATTCCCCCTATACATAGGGGCTTCTTGAGTCGGTAGAGCTTCAGGTCCACGCCTCCTAACCTTTCCCTTGGGTCCTTGAACTGTGAACCCTTAGCAAGCCTTTCAAAAACTGCCCAGACGGCTTCTGCGTTTTCCTCCCAAATATTGCCTCGGCATTGGATATCCACCACTTGTTGGTTCTCGAAGGTTAGTCCATTGTAGAAGTGTTGGACTAGGTCAGAAAGTTCAAAACCATGGTGAGGGCACTTGTTCATGAGATCTTGGAATCTCTCAAACGCGGTGTAGATGGTCTCATCATAGTCCTGCTTGAATCCAGTGATTTGCGCCTTTAGCGCGGTAGTCAAGGTGTGAGGGAAGTATTTCTCCATGAAAGCTGAAAAAACCTTCTCCCAAGTGTCCAGCGAGCCTGCTGGTAGAGAACTCAACCATGACTTGGCTCTGTCGCCAAGTCCCATAGCAAAAACCTTCATCCTCAACTCATCCGTTGTTATTTCAGCTCCGGGTCGTGGGAGTTGGTTGACGAAATCATCGATATCGTGCAAGTACCCCATCACATCTTCCCTTGATAAGCCATAGAACCACGAAAGTTGTTGGAACGCGTGGTTCTTGATTTCCAGATCTCGAGTTGCAGACGAAAGAACAATCGCCGATCCCCTCATATGATCCTTGGTGGGTTGAACCCATGCTTTCAGTGGTCTAGCTTCTGCCATTCCGTCGATTTCCTTGAAAAGACTGTGTAGAGATTCAGAGAAATCTGTATCCTCTATTTCCTCTAGTGCACGCCTTTGAAGTAGTCGCCTTCTTTGGTGGTAGACTCTGTCGATCTCAGCAATTGAATCAGCAAGTGGTGTTCCTTTAGATCGTGTATGTGGCATACACTATCTGTAACAGACTAGGAAAGCAGTATCAGAGAGAGATTAAAAAGGAAAACTGAAACTAATAGAATTAGGAATCGAAAGCTGAAAATATAAACAAATTAAACAGAAAAAAGAGTATATTCCCCGGCAACGGCGCCAATTTGATGAACGTGGGTTTGTCGGGTCCCGATTCAGCAAAAAAATTTGTTATTTAGCCAAAGGCAATTCACAACTAAAACCGTAGTGTAGCAGTAGAATGACTTCGAGTGTCGTTCTCTCAGGACTATAACTAGCTTTATCTATTTAACTAGAGAATATAAAAACAGCAGACGTAAAAGCAAAGGTTTTTCTAACAGATAATGGAGATTGGTGATAGTATGATCCTTCAAAGCATAACGGGTCAATAATCATGCATAAATTCCTCGGTCTTGCATGAAGATCTTTGATCAATCGAATGTCCTGTTGCAATTATTAAGCACTACGAAGATAATGATACTGACAAGTCAATCACTATTGTCCTATTGTGTTCCGTAATTATTCAACACTACGAAGATAAACATGCGCATAGGTTGACGAGGGTCCAATTGTGCATAATAATTAATACAACATACGAGAATTTAGGCTGAGCCTGATCAACGAAATAAAGCAATAACACGGAGTATAATGCGCGATATAGCCATTAGCATGATTATCTTCCCTTCGCTAAGAATTCACATACTACCACCAACGATAATTTTAGCTACTCATAATAGGCATGTAATCAACAGAAATCATAGAAGAAAACATGTTGAAAGATATATAAAAATAAGTAGAATAAACTGTAAGATACAATGTTACCGAAGGTTGTCAATCTCCGAAGAATTGCGATCCTACAAGATCCAATCTACTATGAAAAAGTGTCCCCTAAGCTACGAACCCCCAGAACAGGCTCTGGGAAGTTCCTACCTAAAACTACAGAGAAAGGTGAGAGAATAGGTCTGGAAAAGTATGAATTTCGGAGAAAAACTGAGCAACTATATATAGGCTACGAAAAAGTGTGGGGCGGTTCGCCCCACACACCGGGCGGTTCGCCCGTGTGGGGCGATTCGCCCCACGTCCCGGGCGGTTTGCCAGGGAGTAATTTTCGCGGAATTCCGCGTTTTCGACGCGTTTTTGGATTTCTTCCCCTTTTCAGACTCGGTTTTTGACTTCTAGTGGCCTTCTAACCTCCAGATTCGACCCCTAGACTCCAAATCCTATCCGGAAACCTTCAGATACTCCAAATAGGCTTCTGGAACACCAATTCCTTGTCAACTTCAATATAATTGCCTGGAAATCCTCGTTTTTCAACCAAAACCTGTAAAATAAAATCTAAAGGGAAACGTGACACTATTCTAATAAAATGCACTAAAATATAGCTAAATTAACATAGAGGATAGCTAAAATAGGTGAAAAAGACTCAAATGAAAGTGTAAAATACACATTCATCAGGACCTACTGCTGTTCACCAAGTTAAGACTTTTCCTCAAAGAGGTCGAACCAATACTGGCTCTCATCAAACGAAGGAGAGTTCCCTAAAAAAGATAATACTCCCCTATTCTACCCATCTCTCAAGCAAAGTCTTAAGCTATTCACCACTTCCTGAATGGCAGGACGAGGGTGGTCTAGAATAGATGACACTCAAACAAAACAAAAGACAAAAAATTACAACTCGATTACGAACATTACATGAATTGGAAAACGAGACAAGAACTTTGCTGAACTGCTTTTTGGCTTTTTTTTTTGGGACCCTTCTTTGCTTTTTTGGGGTCTTTTCTTTTTTTTTCTTGATTTTTTTTTTCTTTTCCATTTTTTTTTCTCTTTTTTTTTCTGGAATGTTTCTTTTTCTCCTTTTTTTTAGCCAGCAGTAGCACAACGAAAAAGAAATTAAAATGTGTTAGGAAACTTGTAATTTTGATGAGCAATTAACCATGCTAAATTAAGGAAAGTCCAGTAACTAGTACTCTTAAGGTCCATAGGAATTTAGAATTTTAAGGACATTGTAAAAGAGGAACGTTTGCTGAAGACTTAGAGTAGGTGCTACATAGGTTGGTTTTAAAGCTTATGATGTATCTTGTTTTCTGAAAAGAAATACAACCTATTGAAGCATTTGCTGATGATGTACTTTGTTTTTACAAACAAACTATTGAAGCATTTAGAACCGCTCAGAATCTTGAAGATTTCGAAGACTGAAGACTAGAAGATTTATGAAGACTGGTATGTACAAAGGCACATGTTGCTCAGAAAGTGGAAATTTCAGCAACAACATTGCATAAGTGAAAATCTATATGACAGAGTAGGTTGTGCTTGCTGAAACTGAGACTGACCACTTGCTGATGAAACATATGTGACCTCTTGCTGAAAGTACTTGCATTTGCGCTCCAATGTTACTGTTTGAATTCTATTCAAAAGAGCATTAAATGCAAAGCATGCACGCGAAGGACATGAAGACTAGAAGACAAACAAGGACGCTGCTGAAAGTACAAAAGCAAGATAGTGACATTTTAAGGAACAAAAGCCTTAGAATTTGAAATTCAAACGGCTCCTTATTTTCACTATAAATAGAGGTCATCCGGCAAAGAGTTGAAGTGTGTCAACAACGTGATCATACTCTCACTTGTGCTTAAACTCACAAACCCTTCAATACTCTCTACTGCCATTGATCAGTTCCAAGACTTGAAGCTTGAAAAAGCTACTTGTGAAGAATTTATACGACTAAGAAATTAGTTAAGTGTTCTTTCTTTCTTTCGAACAAGAACAAGTCTTGACACCAGAAACAATCAAACTTGTTTACTGCAAAGTATTCAAAGTTTTGTTTCTTAGATTACTTGTTGTAACTGAATAAGTTATAATTAAGTTATCTCATCCCAAACCTCTCTAACTGAAAATACACCCTTTCAGGCGTGATATTCAGGGGGAACTTAATCGAGCATAGTTTTGCTGATTAAAAGTACCAAGTTTGGTGGAGAACAAGGTTGCGTTCTCTAGATTAGGTTGGAGACGAAGCAAGTGTGCTTTGGTTTCTGTTTGAATCGCTCTAGATAGGTGTTGTAAGGAACCTCAATCTTATCATAGTGGATTCAGTCCTAGAAAGGACAAAGTGGATTAGTTGAGAGATTACGCCACTCTCAGATACCACTATAAAAGTGTTTGTGTGATTTACTTAATGTACTTGGTTTTCAGCAAATCATATCTTTCTGTACACAGTCACTCACATCACTTACTAAAACCTTCATTTACTAAAAGAGCACTTATTGTATCAAAGACTTCCGCTCTCTGATTTTAAGTATCAGCAAACCCAGTTACTGTGAAGTAACTTGCACTTGCTGAGAAAGTTAAGTATCAGCAAACTCATTACTGAAAAGTAATAAGCACTTGCTGAGAAAGTTTTAAACGACGAAAGTTTGAAAAGACTATTCACCCCCCCCCCCTCTAGTCTTTTCTTGTTGTTTAAAGGGACCAACAAGTGGTATCAGAGCTGGAGGTTCTTTAACCTTCAGCACTGAACCTAGATCCCCTTAGGTGCTTTCCGTAAATCACTCTCACTTGATTAGTTTGGTAGTGCTTTTCTGACAGGATGTCTTTAGGAGATGCTCCCTTGCTGAAGCTGGAAAACTACGAAAAATGGCGAAACAACATGATGCTACATCTTGAGGCCATTAGTGATGAGATGGTCACTGTCATTAATGATGGACCTATCAAGATCACTAAGGTTGAAAGGAGTTTCCCTCACAAGACCACTGAAGCTGGAAAGGAAACTATCTTAGGCGAACCGGTTGATACCGTCGTGCCAAAACCAAGAGAGGAATGGACTTCGGACGAAGCCAAGAGAGTCCGTCTTGATGGCCAAGCAAGAAACATCATCATTCGATCAACTCCGGGTACCATACAGTGCAAACTGTGGGGTGCTAAAACTTCTAAGGAAGCTTGGAAATGGTTCAAGATCTTTGTGTTGGATCTGACAAAACCAAGGAAAACAAACTTGAAGTACTTAAATTAAAGTTTCAAAACTTTAAACAAGGTACAAACGAGTCATTGGAAGACTTGGATTTCAGATTCACAACTCTTGTTAGTGAAATGGCAGCCTTGGGTGTTGGAAATCTTTACTCAGATTCTGACAAGGTACAAACAAGGAATGCCAGATATTATACCAACAGAGTTGTTCTCTCATCTTGCTACTTTCAACTATGAGACAAAGCAATGAGAAATGTGTTTGCTGAAAAATCGCAAAACATTGCTCTTGCTGCAAAGCCGTCATCTTCTGAAAAGAAGAATGATAAAGAGCCTACTGATGAAAACTCTTTGGTTGTCAACAACATGAAGAAATTCATCAGCAAGGAACTTGAAAGGCGAAAAGAAAAGAGAAGCTGAAAAAGCATCTTGGTAACAACTACCATAAGTACAAGAATGAGACTAGCTCGCTGAACAAGCAAGCTCAGCAAGCAACTTCATCAGAAGAACCTGCAGTTGGAAATGATCTCTGCTTTTACTGCAAAAATCCTGGACACTTCAAAGCTAATTGCCCTTTGCTGAAAGGCAAATCTGCTGAAAAGAAGAAGAGGTTCAAAAGAGATTTTATTGCTGAAGAAAAGAAGATTCAAGCAAAAATCGATGCATTATGCATTGATACTAGCTCTGAAGACAGTGAGGATGAAAGCTCAGACACTGACGATGAAGAAGCCACTCTAGATGTAGATATTGGCAAAGAAGTTTGTGGAATAGCTATGGAAGCTTATCCAGATGTGTCAAATTACGAGTTCTGCCTCATGGCCGGTCAGGTAAATAATCCTACCTTTGACTCAGACTCAGAAAGTGAAGACGAGATTGACCTTGATAAGATTGAAGGAGAAATCGAAAGATTTGAGAAAACTCTGAGTAGACAGCAAGAGAAACTACAGATTGATGAAACTCTGACCAAGCAGACTACTGAAAAGTATGTCTTGCTGAAGGAAGAGACAGAAGAAAAGGATGCTGAAATAAGGCGTCTTAAGAAGTTGATTGCTGAAGCTACAGAGAAGAATTCTCAAATGGCATTAGAATTGGAAGAATATCAGTCCTCAATTCTAAAGTTAGTTGCTGAAATCCAAGAAATCAAAAAAGATGAAAATCAATGTCAAATCTTATGCTGACGCAAGTAATACGCTGACTGAACTAAACTCTTATTTGAGAGATCCATCTCAGAAAGAAGGTTTAGGTGCAACGTATGAAGGTGATGACGTAGAAATCTTGAGTAAAGATAAATCACCGATTTCCTTTGTACGTGCTACTGATAGTGGTCTACCAGAACTCTATCAGTTTGGTCAATCTAAGGTTGCTGAAACATGCAATCAAGTACCTACGAACATAAAGCCCGCTGTTGCTACTCAAAGTAACAAGACTTTAAAAGGAAAACAGGTTGCTGAAAAGCAAATTGTTAATTCAAAAGGCAAGATTACTAAAAGTAATCAGAAGACCTTTGCTGACAAACCTGAAGCAAGTAAGGTTGCTGACACAAAAGCTCAGCATTCTCCGAAAAGTGGACTCGGTTTCAAAACCAAGCAAAGTCAACTTTTTCACGAGTATAAGCAAAGTCAGCAAATATACTTCAAAGAGATGAAGAAAATCAAGCCTAAGAGTTCTGAAAAGACTCTTAATGCTAGGGCTAGAAGGAACCTTGCTAGAAATGAACTTACTGAAAAGTATGTTCAGCAAAAAGGTCAACCGAGCAAGACACCACATCAGAAAGTGGACTTGATCAGCACGAATCAAAAGTCTTTCAGCTCAAAACCTCCTAGTTCCTCAGCAAGTAGAAAACAAGTCAAAGTTGAAAAACTTAAGACTTGGGTTTCCACTGGACGCATTCTTGAACATGTTAATGGACATCCATTATTGGATAATTAACTTGTTTGCTCTTGATTGTGCAGACTTCAGCCACGGAGACAAACGATGCAATCTGGCACTTTGATAGTGGTTGTGGAAAGCACATGACAGGCAACAAGAATAACCTTATAAACTATAGACGGTGGTCTAAAGGTCCAACAATAAGGTTTGCTGGTGGAGGCTCCGGTTCTACAAAAGGCTATGGTGACGTGAAGTTAGGATGCATAACCATTACTGGAGTTCTTTATGTCAAAAATCTTAAGTTTAACCTTTTCAGCATGAGTCAGTTTGCTGACAAAGGATACTTCATCAAAATCAAAAGTGATGAATGTAAACTTATTGATTTCGAGACTAAAAAGGTAATTATGATTGCAAGAAGATCAGGAGGCTTGTACAGCGTAGATTGGTCTTCATAAATTATTGAAAAATGCCTTGTCTCAGATCACGATTGCCTTGCTGAAAAAGCATGGTTATGGCATAAACGAACAAGTCATCTAAACTTCAAGACACTGAATAAGCTATCTAAAAAGGCACTTGTAGTTGGATTACCTAAGTTTACTTTTAAGAAGGATGTTGTTTGCAATGCATGTCAGCAAGGAAAGCAAACCAAATCTTCTTTCAAGAACAAGGCAGTACCGTCAACTACAAAACCTTTACAACTCTTGCACATGGACTTGTTTGAATCTTCTTCAACAAGCTATGCTGGTAAGAAGTATGGTCTGGTCGTGGTGGATGACTATTCAAGATTCACTCGGATAGTATTCATCAAGCACAAATCTGAAACCAGGACTGAAATACCTAACTTGCTGAATAAGCTTGAAGTCATGAAGAATGACAAGGTAAAAGTCATAAGGACAGACCATGGTACTGAGTTTGTAAACCAGTACATAACTGAATATTGTACCTCAAAAGGTATACAACATCAGTTATCCTCAGTAAGGACACCACAGCAAAACGGTGTTGCTGAACGGAAGAATCGTACCCTGAAAGAAGCCGCAAGAATAATGCTTGCTGACACTGAAATAAGTGAGGCTTACTGGGTTGAAGCGATTAATACCGCCTCTTACACTCAAAACAGATGTTTGATTACTAAGGAATACAACAAAACTCCTTATGAATTGTTTGTTGGAAGACCTCCTAATATCACTCATCTAAGAGTATTTGGTTGCAAGTGTTTCGTTCTTAATAACGGTAGAGAATACCTAAGAACATTTCAACCAAAGGCAGACGAAGCGATATTTCTCGGCTACTCCTTGCATAGTAAAGCTTATAGAGTTTATGATGAACGTGTCAAGGTCAATCAAATAAATTTGTTATTTAGCCAAAGGCACTCCACAACTACAACGAAAACCGTAGTGTAGCGGTAGAATGACTCGAGTGTCGTTCTCTCAGGACTATAACTAGCTTTATCTATTTAACAAGAGAATATAAAACAACAGACAGATAGCAATAGGGGGTTTCTAGCAGATAAAGGAGATTGGTGATAGTATGGTCCTTCTTAACATAACGGGTCGATAATCATGCATAAATTCCTCGGTCTTGCATAGAGATCTTTGAATCAATCTAGTGTCCTGTTGCAAGTATTAAGCACTACGAAGATAATTTGGTCTGACTAGCCAATCACGATTGTCCTAATGTGTTCCGTAATTATTCAACACTACGAAGATAATTGGTCTGATGGTCGACTAGTGTCCAATTGTGCATAATAATCAATACAACATACGAGAATTTTGGTTACAACTGATCAACGAAATAAAGCAATGACACGGAGTATAATGCGCGATATAGCCATTAGCATGATTATATTCCCTTCGTTAAGAATTCACATACTACCACCAATGATAAGTTTAGCTACTCATAATAGGCATGCAATCAACAGATATCATAGAAGAAAACATGTTGAAAGAATATAAAATAAGTAGAATAAAACTGTAAGATACAAAGTTACCGAAGGTTGTCAATCTCCGGATGATTGCAGTCCTACGAGCTCCAAACTGCTATGAAAAAGTATCCCCTAAGCTACGGAACTCCCAGGACAGGCCCCGGGAAGTTCCTAACTAAAACTATAGAGAGAGGTGAGAAAGTAGGTCTGGAAAGATATGATTTTCGGAGAGAAAACTGAGCACTACATATAGGCCCCGAATAAACTCTAGGGCGGTTCGCCCCCCGGTTTTTTGGCGGAATTCCGCATTTTTCGACGCGGATGTGGATGTCTTCACCTTTTCGGGCTCGGTTTCAGACTTCTAGTGGCCTTCTAACCTCCAGATTCGACCCCTAGACTCCAAATCCTATCCGGAAACCTTCAGATACTTCAAATAGGCTTCTGGAACACCAATTCCTTGTCAACTTCAATATAATTGCCCAGAAATCTTCGAATTTCAACCAAAACCTGTAAAATAAAATCTAAAGGGAAACGTGACACTATTCTAATAAAATGTACTAAAATATAGCTAAATTAGCATAGAATATAGCTAAAATAGGTGAAAAAGACTCGAATGAAAGTGTAAAATACACATTCATCAAACTCCCCAAACCGAACCTTGTCTTCTCCTCAAGCAACTAAGCTAGACTCTAATACAAAAAACATGCAAGACACAAAATGGAGTTTCATGCCAAATAAAATGAACTAAACTACTGAATCTACCAAATAACATATGAACAAAAACCATATAAATCAAAGCATGAATATAGGTTGAAAAATACCTCGATTGACTTATACACATCCACATAAACACTTATGTCAAGACAAGATAGTCTCTCTTAACATTCTCTACCTGGACCTAGTCAGTGACGACGTAATGATGCATGCTAAGATACGAATGGTTGCCCCGTGCCTATGAAACTGAGGGCTTACTGCTGTTCCACCATGTTAAGACTTTCCCTCAAAAGAGGTCGAACCAGTACTGGCTCTCATCAAATGAAGGAGGGTTCCCTATAAAGATAACTCTCCCCTATTCTACCCATCTCTCAAGTAAAGTCTTAAGCTATTCACCACTTCCTGAATGGCAGGACGAGGGTGGTCTAGAACAGATGACACTCAAGACAAAAAAAAATAGAAAATAGAAAAACACGATTACGAACATTACAAGAATTGGAAAAGACACAACACTTTGCTAACTGCTAATTGGCTTTCTTTTTTGGACCCTTGTTTGCTTTTTTGGGGTCTTTTCTTTTTTTCTTCTTTTTTCCTCCAGATTCTTTTTTTTTTCTTTTTCCTCTCTTTTTTTCTGGAACTTTTCTTTCTTTTTTTTTTCGATTTTTTCTAGCCAGCAGTAGCATAACAAAAAGAGAAACAAAATGACTCACACGACTTCCCCAAACCTATTCGAAAGAATAGGTTGGAGTACAAAATTCACGGAAAAGGAAAAATAAACTCACGATACGAAAACAGAAACAAGTCTAACGATGGTGTAACTCCCTCCCCAAACCTATTCGGAAGAATAGGTTATAAACAAAGGATCACACAACCTCACACTACCTCCTTCCTAGGCATTTAGCAATCTCAAAGCATGGTGAAGACTCGTTGCCTCTTAGGTACATAATTACTCGGGAAAACAACCATAAGACCCTAACATGCATCATCCTATTATAAAGGCCTTCGTGAACCGCAGTAGAGAAAACACCACTATGTGATGTCGAGACTACCTAGCTCAACTAAGTGCAATACATAAATGTGGCAAGCCAAGCGAGAAAACCTCAAACAAAATCATAGAGATGAAGCATACGATTAATGGCATAGTTAGTTGATCTACCCAATATAAAAGTTCAAAAAATTCGGCAATAAACTCCATATAAAACATGCAAGACTAACCTAGGATGAATGTAGTGAATGCAACCTAAAAAATCTAGGAAAGCAGTAAACGTGCAAATGCAAATGCAGACGGATAAAACATGCGAGGTACTATACTCATCCTACCAATACCAAGCTCCAAACTAACAACATCAGATCACTTAAATCCTATCCCCCCTCATGAAATTTACGCTAGTCCCTAGCAGTAAGAAAATGAGGAATTAAGATGTGATACTAGATGTTACCCCATGGTTTGGCCTCGGTCGGCTGATCATCAAGACTTGCGGTAGTGGTGGTAGTTCCATCAAAAGATCGGATAGGACCAATTCAACCATCGGTATCATTATCGTCCCTCTTGTCTTCATTGTCACTACTATCACGCACATCGTCACTGGTAGAGTTGCAGTGTCGAAGGGAATCTTCAAGATTGGCCGCCTCTGTTATGGAATCTTCCACCCGGCATCTCTCCAATAGCTTGTGAACTATTGAAGGGGAAAGGCAAGTGGTCTCAGGTCCTCCCCCTCCAGCGTTTCACACCCCAGGGAGGTTACAGCAAGCTGCTCGGGTATTCAGAGGTTGTCTTCCATCTTTTCCAATGTCGACCACATTCTCTACAGTTGATGCTCCCAATATCAATGTTATGCTCCTTTTAGACACAGGCAAGGGGCGCCCCAACGAGGGACTGTGTACCCATGTCGTTACGTTTTGGAACCAAGCTAGCGCTCCGGAACTTTCGAGCAACTTCGGACTCAAGATCGAATCCTTCGCGGCAAGACTGTCCCGGTGCCTTCTTGTTCACTCGAACTCTGCAGTCCTCGTGATGGAGTGCTGACGTAATAGTGGTTTCTGTCCCTTCAGTGGTGCATGAATAGGCATAGGAGTCCTTACTCCGGGTGCACTCTAGCTCCTCCTCTTGGATAATCCACGACGTTGTTGCAAAACCCCTTGGCTTGAACGCACATCTAGCGAGGTCACCTTCCTTGACATAGTTCTTCACAGCAATCATACGGGAATGCTCCTTCCCCTTGGTATGGTACCTACAAACAGCTGTTAGCACCTCGTATGACACAAAACTGACTCAAATACATACTAGTGTAAAAGTGAAACACGCAAGTGATAAAATCAACAATCGACCTCCCTAAACCGTAATGTCTAGCCTGGCTTCTTCATCATGCAACATACCGACGGAACTACTACATGCAATACATCACATCCTTCTCTTACTAGACAACCAATAACCTTGATAACAAGGTTTCAATTCATACCATAGCAGCGAAAAATCCAATCATCATAAATCTCATACTCAACAATTAAGCATTCTATCATCAAATCCACCAACATTACATCAATAAACACAATCATATGCAAGAAATCAAAGATAAAGACATATTGCAGAACAAGATATATCATCTAGTAGCAAAATACCCAAATCAACAATTCAAGCAAAATTGAGCATGCAATTGATAGTAAATAACATGTCTAATCACACAAACAACATACCCATGCATTAAAAAAGCATAATTGAAGCTCAAATTAAAAAACCCCCAAATTCGAAAATTAGGGTTCTAAGGATGATACCTCACATCTGCAAATCTAACGAATTAGGATGAAATCTGTTCGGATAGGATGATAGATCATGTAATAGGCTTCGAATTAAGCTAAAGAACACTCAATTTGGTCAAGAAATGAAGAAGTTATGAAGATTTAGAAGTAAAATCACACTTTTCGGGTTTTTTGGGAGTAAGGATGAAGAAGAATGAAGAAAATAAGGTTTTGGGAATGAAATCCGCGTTTTGAAGTTCTGGGACCGTGGGGCGGTTCGCTCCACGTGCGGGGCGGTTCGCCCCACACGGGGCGATTCGCTCCGTGCTCCCCAATGCGGGGAGACGATCTCCGACGTCAGAAAATGCGGTTTTAATCCCCGAAACCAGTTTTTTAAAAAAATCACTCGAAAAATTTCACTCAAACAAAAGCACAGGACAGGCCCCGGGAAGTGCCTACCTAAAACTATAGAGAGAGGTGAGAAAGTAGGTCTGGAAAGATATGATTTTCGGAGAGAAAACTAAGCACTATATATAGGCCCCGAATAAACTCTGGGGCGGTTCGCCGCAGGTTGGGGCGGTTCGCCCCCCGGCTTTTTCGCGGAATTCTGCGTTTTTCGACGCGGATTTGGATTTCTTCACCTTTTCGGACTCGGTTTCAGACTTCTAGTGGCCTTCTAACCTCCAAATTCGACCCCTAGACTCCAAATCCTATCCGGAAACCTTCAGATACTCCAAATAGGCTTCTGGAACACCAATTCCTTGTCAACTTCAATATAATTGCCCAGAAATCTTCGAATTTCAACCAAAACCTGTAAAATAAAATCTAAAGGGAAACGTGACACTATTCTAATAAAATGTACTAAAATATAGCTAAATTAGCATAGTGGATAGCTAAAATAGGTGAAAAAGACTCGAATGAAAGTGTAAAATACACATTCATCAGTTACAACAAAAGGCACAAAAGATCGAAGAATCAGTGCATGTTGTATTCTATGAAAAAACACAAGGAATACCTGCTGAAGAAGAAATATCAGAATGTATGAAAAAGTTAATCATACATGAGCAAAGAACTGAATCTAATGCTAGGCAAATCAAGTCAATCGAACTAAATGATGATTCTGACAATGACTCTCCTCCCCCAAGTCATGACAAGATAAATATAGTTCACGACAAAGAATTTCCAGCAAAGGACGCAGTTGCTCCGGAAGTTGCTGAATCTACACAACCTCCAGTGCCTGCTGATGAATTACCACAATCAAGCAATGATGAACAAGCAGTTGCTGATGAACCAATCCCAGCAGAGACACAAAATCCCAGTAGTCCTGAACAAGTACATACTGAAGAGTCACATGCTAATGAGCAAACATATCCTGATCCAACAAGCAGAAAACCTGATAATAAATGGATTAGAGATCATCCCTCTACGGATATGATTGGTGATATTAATAAACGCCAAGTGACTAGATCCAAAGCTACTCATGGACTTGCTGAAGAAGCAACTGTCGTAGAAGTAGAATCATTGTTCTCTTGCTTTGTTTCAGAAATTGAACCTAAAACCATAGAAGAAGCTTTAAAGCATTCTGAATGGATAAAGGCAATGCAAGAAGAACTGGATCAATTCGAAAGGAACAAAGTCTGGAAACTTGTACCACTTGCTGAAGGCAAGAAAGCTATTGGTACAAAGTGGGTGTTCACAAACAAGCTGAGTGAGTCTGGTGAAGTAACAAGAAATAAAGCACGTTTAGTTGCTCAAGGTTACTGTCAGACTGAAGGATTGGACTATGATGAGTCTTATGCACCAGTTGCAAGATTGGATGCAATTAGGCTTTTCTTAGCCTTTGCTGCTCACAATGACTTCATTGTTTACCAAATGGATGTTAAAAGTGCATTCTTGAATGGTGAACTTGCTGAAGAAGTCTACTTAGAACAACCGCCTGGCTTTGAACTTCCCTCAGAAATCAAGATGGTATACAAGCTTCAGAAAGCTGTATATGGTCTAAAGCAAGCACCAAGAGCATGGTATGATACCTTGGCTAAGTTCTTGATGGAAAATGGTTTCAAGAAAGGTGAAGTTGATAAAACCTTATTTACCATGAACCATGACGGTAAAATACTCTTAGTCCAGATTTAAGTGGATGACATAATATTTGGATCTAAGGACAAGCAACTTTGTGATGATTTTGCCAAACTCATGACAAACAAGTTTGAAGTGAGTATGATGGGAAAATTGAATTATTTCCTACGATTGCAAGTCAAGCAACTCAAAGATGGAATATTCATAAATCAAGCAAAGTATGCAAAAGAAATGCTCATAAAGTTTAGGATCAAAGAGGAAGAGAAACCTGAAAGATCCCTATGAGTGTTGGTACCAAATTGGGCTATACTAAAGAAGATAAAAGTGTTGAAGAACACAAGTATAGGAAGCTCATTGGTTCCTTGTTGTATTTAACAGCAAGTAGACCTGACATTCAGTATGCTGTTTGTGTGTGTGCAAGATTCCAATCTGATCCAAGAGAATCACACTACAAAAAGGCAATCAAGATACTGAAATATGTTAAGGTACAGTCAATGTTGGATTATGGTATCCTAAAGATTCTGGACTAGAATTGGTTGGTTATTCTGATGCTGATCATGGAGGATCAACTCTTGATAGAAAAAGTACCTCTGGAACTTGTCAGTTTTGGGTACTAGATTAATATCATGGTTCAGCAAGAAGCAAACCTGTGTTGCCAATTCATCCACTGAATCTGAATACATTGCAGCTGGTTGTTGCACAGCTCAAATCTTATGGATTCAGCAACAATTAAGAGATTATTGTATTTCTGCAAAGAAAACACCAATCTTTTGTGATAATACAAGTGCTATTGCTATCACGCAAAATCCTAAGTTTCACTCAAGGACTAAGCACATTGATATTAGACATCATTTCATTAGAGATCATGTGGAAAAAGGAGATATTGAGGTTGTGAAAGTAGGTACTGATGATCAACTTGCTGACATCTTTACCAAGCCCCTACCAGATAATAGGTTCGCAATGCTAAGGTATAACCTTGGATTGATTGAACTACCTCAATAAAGGATACATTTGGCAGAATGCTGAAACAGGTATTCAGCAAGCCAAAGTATTCTTACTTACAAGCTCCGTCTACTAATTTCCTCTAAGAAATGATAGGTCACTACATGTTTGCTGAAACAGGCATTCAACAAGTAATTCCTTCAAAACGGGTATTTGTTAGGAAACTTGCTCACTTGCTGAGACAGGCACTCAGTAAGAGAAAAACCTTAAGGATTAATGAAACAGGCATTCAGACAATCAAAGATACTGAAACAGGTATTCAAGTATCAAGGGAATATTCTGAGACAGGAACTCAGAAAAAGAGCAAAACTCATTTCTCAGATTTTACCAAAGGATATCTCAAGTACAAGAGAATTTATTGATACGGGAAATCAGAAATATCTTTTAAACTTAAGAAAATATGAGATATCTAAGTAAGGGGGAACTTTCAGCAAGTATCTAGGCTATTAATGCAAACTCGCTGAAAAGATTCTTGTCTATTTTAGCAAGCAATCTAATCCCTTAAAACTCGGTAAAATCAATTTGTTACGCTAATCGGGCACAGATAAACTCGTAATAATCATGACATGAAATACAATCGTGGCCATTGATTAAAAGGAGTTATTGATCTAACGGTTAATAAAACAAGAGACAGAATGCTCTGACGGTTTTAGTTAGTGGGCCACTACGCATTCAATGCAAAGGCTCCACTAACGCCTGTGTTTCTCTGTTTTACCCTTGCTGAGAGCTCAAATCGATGAGTTTCTCACACATCAGAGATACTATATAAAGAAGGAGTTAGAGAAATGACAAAATTCTTTAACTCACATTTCCTTTCTCTGCAAATTTTAGCCTGAATCTACTGTACCTCCGGTCAAAAAGCAAACTATCTTTTTCGTACATTTTCTTCTCTATAAAAGAAATGGCACCAAAAAGACAGTCCTCCAAGTCCTCCAGTCGTCTAAGGTTGACAGTGCTGAAAACGCACTGCTCCGGTGACTACTCCGCATCAAACACAAGAAAGTGTGTTGAAAAACGATAGAATCGGAAAAACCTATGCCTCCGTCATATCTTGACACTGCAAAGTGTGAGATGTTGATGCAATGGGGTGGATTTGCAAAAGAGAAGTACATTAGGTACTTTATGAACAAGAACTTGATGACGAAAATGAAGAGGCGCTTGATTTATCAAGCAGCAAGGCATCATGAACTTTATATCTGCTCGCACTAAGCAAGTGAGCATGATTGACACAATGGAGTTCTACAATAATGCAGAAATCCAGTCCCTTACAGATAGTAAAGGAGTCACTGAAAAAGTGATCTTTACTACAGTTCAGAACACGCAAATCGTCCTGAAATGGACTGATTTAGCGGAAATCTTCCAGATTCCAACCATTGGAACTGAAGATGACGTCACTGCCACTGACGAAGAAATTGAAGCTTTCTACAGTGACGTCAGAAATGAGAAAATGAAGAAAGGAGAGATAGCTCCCGTGACTTGGACAAAGCACGTTAAGAGGAAGCATCTCTGCCATTCACTTGGTCTAGTAGCTATGCTACTGATAAAAGTTTTGGACTCCCAAGTCGGAGGAATAGACCGTAGGCCTGAGAAGGTGGCCGCTGCTGATGCATATCCATGAAAATAAACGGAACTTAACTGGGCTAAGTACATTTTCACCGCTTGTGATTGTGTCACAAGTTCAAGGTAAAGGTAGAGACAACAAGGTCTCACCTTCCTTTCAAGTTATGTATGGAATAAGATATGCTATATCCTTGCAATTTCAGGATTCAGCTGAAAACCATTGCCAATCAAGAAATCCGTATGCAATGTGGGAGATCCTTCTACAGCAAAATGTACCTAAAACTGCTGGCAAGAAACTTGAAAAATTGAAGAAGACAAAAGCTTTTCAAATGTTGTCAGCACAAGCCAGCAAGAAAGGTATACAACAGCTGCAGATGTCACCACTCAGCAACTTAGAGATGAAACTGGCTGTAGATGGTGGTGACAAGATGAAACTGTTGTAGATGATGATCACAAAGTTACGTGTACACAGCCAGTGCTGAAAATGCAACTACTAACGCTTCTGGGAAACTGGAAGAAATCTAACAAGAAAAAGAGGAAGCTGACGATGACACTCAGACTGCAGCGTCATCAGCAAACCCTGTACCAAGAGGAAAAGGACAAGTAACACACAGAGAAAGAAAACCTGGCTCGCAAGTCAGTTCTATTGTCCATGACCTCTCAGACAATTCCCATACAATTGCTGTGAACGCAAGTTCCAGTAGTGTTGAAAGGTACTTACTGAAGCCTATGTCAGCAACATTGAAGTGTTTGCGGAAGCCTTCAATGATCGACTCAACGTGATCCTTCTACTGCGAACAGACCACAGGCAGTGGAAAAAATGAAATTCCTGCCAAGTCCAATATCTACATTATAGATAATCTAGATGATCAAACTCTGGAACCAGCAAGTGATATGCTGCTGATATGCAACACTGAGGCACTTGCTGATGCTGCTGAAAGATGGTTGCTGAACACAGCAATCTCATCAAGTT
>CM051457.1:43986059-44036959 GCA_028274465.1 Plantago ovata | reverse complement strand
GTGGTAGTTCCATCAAAAGATCGGAATAGGACCCATTCCACCATCGGGGCATTTCGTCCCTCTTGTCTTCTTGTCACCACTATCACGCACATCGTCACTGGTAGAGTTGCAGTGTCGAAGGAATCTTCAAGATTGGCCGCTCTGTTATGGATCTTCCACCCGGCATCTCTCCAATAGCTTGTGAACTATTGAAGGGGAAAGGCAAGTGGTCTCAGGTCCTCCCCCTCCAGCGTTTCACACCCCAGGGAGGTTACAGCAAGCTGCTCGGTATTCAGAGGTTGTCTTCCATCGTTTCCAATGTCGACCACATTCTCTACAGTTGATGCTCCCAATATCAATGTTATGCTCCTTTTAGACACAGGCAAGGGGCGCCCCAACGAGGGACTGTGTACCCATGTCGTTACGTTTTGGAACCAAGCTAGCGCTCCGGAACTTTCGAGCAACTTCGGACTCAAGATCGAATCCTTCGCGGCAAGACTGTCCGGTGCCTTCTTGTTCACTCGAACTCTGCATCCTCGTGATGGAGTGCTGACGTAATAGTGGTTTCTGTCCCTTCAGTGTGCATGAATAGGCATAGGAGTCCTACTCCGGGTGCACTCTAGCTCCTCCTCTTGGATAATCCACGACGTTGTTGCAAACCCCTTGGCTTGAACGCACATCTAGCGAGGTCACCTTCCTTGACATAGTTCTTCACAGCAATCATACGGGAATGCTCCTTCCCTTGGTATGGTACCTACAAACAGCTGTTAGCACCTCGTATGACACAAAACTGCTCAAATACATACTAGTGTAAAGTGGAAACACGCAAGTGATAAAATCAACAACGACCTCCCTAAACGTAATGTCTAGCCTGGCTTCTTCATCATGCAACATACCGACGGAACTACTACATGCAATACATCACATCCTTCTCTTACTAGACAACCAATAACCTTGATAACAAGGTTCAATTCATACCATAGCAGCGAAAAATCCAATCATCATAAATCTCATACTCAACAATTAAGCATTCTATCATCAAATCCACCAACATTACATCAATAAACACAATCATATGCAAGAAATCAAAGATAAAGACAAATTGCAGAACAAGATATATCATCTAAGTAGCAAAATACCCAAATCAACAATTCAAGCAAAATTGAGCATGCAATTGATAGTAAATAACATGTCTAATCACAAAAAACATACCCATGCATTAAAAACATAATGAAGCTCAATTAAAAAACCCCAAATTCGAAAATTAGGGTTCTAAGGATGATACCTCACATCTGGCAAATCTAACGAATTAGGATGAAATCTGTTCGGATAGGATGATAGATCATGTAATAGGCTTCGAATTAAGCTAAAGAACACTCAATTTGGTCAAGAATGAAGAAGTTATGAAGATTTAGAAGTAAAATCACACTTTTCGGGTTTTTTTGGGAGTAAGGATGAAGAAGAATGAAGAAAATAAGGTTTTGGGAATGAAATCCGCGTTTTTGAAGTTCTGGGACCGTGGGGCGGTTCGCTCCACGTGCGGGGCGGTTCGCCCCACACGGGGCGATTCGCTCCGTGCTCCCCAATGCGGGGAGACATCTCCGACGTCAGAAAATGCGGTTTTAATCCCCGAAACCAGTTTTTTAAAAAAATCACTCGAAAATTTCACTCAAACAAAGCACAGGACAGGCCCCGGGAAGTGCCTACCTAAACTATAGAGAGAGGTGAGAAAGTAGGTCTGGAAAGATATGATTTTCGGAGAGAAAACTAAGCACTATATATAGGCCCCGAATAAACTCTGGGGCGGTTCGCCGCAGGTTGGGGCGGTTCGCCCCCCGGCTTTTTCGCGGAATTCTGCGTTTTTCGACGCGGATTTGGATTTCTTCACCTTTTCGGACTCGGTTTCAGACTTCTAGTGGCCTTCTAACCTCCAAATTCGACCCCTAGACTCCAAATCCTATCCGGAAACCTTCAGATACTCCAAATAGGCTTCTGGAACACCAATTCCTTGTCAACTTCAATATAATTGCCCAGAAATCTTCGAATTTCAACCAAAACCTGTAAAATAAAATCTAAAGGAAACGTGACACTCTAATAAAATGTACTAAAATATAGCTAAATTAGCATAGTGGATAGCTAAAATAGGTGAAAAGACTCGAATGAAAGTGTAAAATACACATTCATCAGTTTACAACAAAAAGGCACAAAAGATCGAAGAATCAGTGCATGTTGTATTCTATGAAAAAACACAAGGATACCTGCTGAAGAAGAAATATCAGAATGTATGAAAAAGTTAATCATACATGAGCAAAGAACTGAATCTAATGCTAGGCAAATCAAGTCAATCGAACTAAATGATGATTCTGACAATGACTCTCCTCCCCCAAGTCATGACAAGATAAATATAGTTCACGACAAGAATTTCCAGCAAAGGACGCAGTTGCTCCGGAAGTTGCTGAATCTACGCAACCTCCAGTGCCTGCTGATGAATACCACAATCAAGCAATGCTGAACAAGCAGTTGCTGATGAACCAATCTCAGCAGAGACACAAAATCCCAGTAGTACTGAACAAGTACATACTGAAGAGTCACATGCTAATGAGCAAACATATCCTGATCCAACAAGCAGAAAACCTGTTAATAAATGGATTAGAGATCATCCCTCTACGGATATGATTGGTGATATTAATAAACGCCAAGTGACTAGATCCAAAGCTACTCATGGACTTGCTGAAGAAGCAACTGTCGTAGAAGTAGAATCATTGTTCTCTTGCTTTGTTTCAGAAATTGAACCTAAAACCATAGAAGAAGCTTTAAAGCATTCTGAATGGATAAAGGCAATGCAAGAAGAACTGGATCAATTCGAAAGGAACAAAGTCTGGAAACTTGTACCACTTGCTGAAGGCAAGAAAGCTATTGGTACAAAGTGGGTGTTCAGAAACAAGCTGAGTGAGTCTGGTGAAGTAACAAGAAATAAAGCACGTTTAGTTGCTCAAGGTTACTGTCAGACTGAAGGATTGGACTATGATGAGTCTTATGCACCAGTTGCAAGATTGGATGCAATTAGGCTTTTCTTAGCCTTTGCTGCTCACAATGACTTCATTGTTTACCAAATGGATGTTAAAAGTGCATTCTTGAATGGTGAACTTGCTGAAGAAGTCTACTTAGAACAACCGCCTGGCTTTGAACTTCCCTCAGAAATCAAGATGGTATACAAGCTTCAGAAAGCTGTATATGGTCTAAAGCAAGCACCAAGAGCATGGTATGATACCTTGGCTAAGTTCTTGATGGAAAATGGTTTCAAGAAAGGTGAAGTTGATAAAACCTTATTTACCATGAACCATGACGGTAAAATACTCTTAGTCCAGATTTAAGTGGATGACATAATATTTGGATCTAAGGACAAGCAACTTTGTGATGATTTTGCCAAACTCATGACAAACAAGTTTGAAGTGAGTATGATGGGAAAATTGAATTATTTCCTACGATTGCAAGTCAAGCAACTCAAAGATGGAATATTCATAAATCAAGCAAAGTATGCAAAAGAAATGCTCATAAAGTTTAGGATCAAAGAGGAAGAGAAACCTGAAAAGATCCCTATGAGTGTTGGTACCAAATTGGGCTATACTAAAGAAGATAAAAGTGTTGAAGAACACAAGTATAGGAAGCTCATTGGTTCCTTGTTGTATTTAACAGCAAGTAGACCTGACATTCAGTATGCTGTTTGTGTGTGTGCAAGATTCCAATCTGATCCAAGAGAATCACACTACAAAAAGGCAATCAAGATACTGAAATATGTTAAAGGTACAGTCAATGTTGGATTATGGTATCCTAAAGATTCTGGACTAGAATTGGTTGGTTATTCTGATGCTGATCATGGAGGATCAACTCTTGATAGAAAAAGTACCTCTGGAACTTGTCAGTTTTGGGTACTAGATTAATATCATGGTTCAGCAAGAAGCAAACCTGTGTTGCCAATTCATCCACTGAATCTGAATACATTGCAGCTGGTTGTTGCACAGCTCAAATCTTATGGATTCAGCAACAATTAAGAGATTATTGTATTCTGCAAAGAAAACACCAATCTTTTGTGATAATACAAGTGCTATTGCTATCACGCAAAATCCTAAGTTTCACTCAAGGACTAAGCACATTGATATTAGACATCATTTCATTAGAGATCATGTGGAAAAAGGAGATATTGAGGTTGTGAAAGTAGGTACTGATGATCAACTTGCTGACATCTTTACCAAGCCCCTACCAGATAATAGGTTCGCAATGCTAAGGTATAACCTTGGATTGATTGAACTACCTCAATAAAGGATACATTGGCAGAATGCTGAAACAGGTATTCAGCAAGCCAAAGTATTCTTACTTACAAGCTCCGTCTACTAATTTCCTCTAAGAAATGATAGGTCACTACATGTTTGCTGAAACAGGCATTCAACAAGTAATTCCTTCAAAACGGGTATTTGTTAGGAAACTTGCTCACTTGCTGAGACAGGCACTCAGTAAGAGAAAAACCTTAAGGATTAATGAAACAGGCATTCAGACAATCAAAGATACTGAAACAGGTATTCAAGTATCAAGGGAATATTCTGAGACAGGAACTCAGAAAAAGAGCAAAACTCATTTCTCAGATTTTACCAAAGGATATCTCAAGTACAAGAGAATTTATTGATACGGGAAATCAGAAATATCTTTTAAACTTAAGAAAATATGAGATATCTAAGTAAGGGGGAACTTTCAGCAAGTATCTAGGCTATTAATGCAAACTCGCTGAAAGATTCTTGTCTATTTAGCAAGCAATCTAATCCCTTAAAACTCGGTAAAATCAATTTGTTACGCTAATCGGGCACAGATAAACTCGTAATAATCATGACATGAAATACAATCGTGGCCATTGATTAAAAGGAGTTATTGATCTAACGGTTAATAAAACAAAGAGACAGAATGCTCTGACGGTTTAGTTAGTGGGCCACTACGCATTCAATGCAAAGGCTCCACTAACGCCTGTGTTTCTCTGTTTTACCCTTGCTGAGAGCTCAAATCGATTGAGTTTCTCACACATCAGAGATACTATATAAAGAAGGAGTTAGAGAAATGACAAAATTCTTTAACTCACATTTCCTTTCTCTGCAAATTTTAGCCTGAATCTACTGTACCTCCGGTCAAAAAGCAAACTATCTTTTTCGTACATTTTCTTCTCTATAAAAAGAAATGGCACCAAAAAGACAGTCCTCCAAGTCCTCCAAGTCGTCTAAGGTTGACAGTGCTGAGAAACGCACTACTCCAGTGACTACTCCGGCATCAAACACAACGAAAGTTGTGTTGAAAAACGATAGAGTATCGGAAAAACCTATGCCTCCGTCATATCTTGACACTGCAAAGTGTGAGATGATGATGCAATGGGGTGGATTTGCAAAGGAGAAGTACATTCGATACTTCTATTGACAAGAACTCGATGATGAAAATGAAGAGGCTCTTGAATTTATCAAGCAGCAAGGCATCATGAATTTCATATCTGCTCGCACTAAGCAAGTGAGCATGCTGGACACAATGGAGTTCTACAATAATGCAGAAATCCAGTCCCTTACTGATAGTAAAGGAGTCACTGAAAAAGTGATCTTTACTACAGTTCAGAACACACGCAAATCGTCCTCAAATGGACTGATTTAGCGGAAATCTTCCAGATTCCAACCATTGGAACTGAAGATGACGTCACTGCCACTGACGAAGAAATTGAAGCTTTCTACAGTGACATCAGAAATGAGAAAATGAAGAAAGGAGAGATTGCTCCCGTGACTTGGACAAAGCACGTTAAGAGGAAGCATCTCTGCCATTCACTTGGTCTAGTAGCTATGCTACTGATAAAAGTTTTGGACTCCCAAGTCGGAGGAATAGACCAAGTAGGCCTGAGAAGGTGGCCGCTGCTGATGCATATCCATGAAAATAAAACGGAACTTAACTGGGCTAAGTACATTTTCAACAGGCTTGTTGATTGTGTCACTAAGTTCAAGGTAAAGGTAGAAGACAACAAGGTCTCACCTTCCTTTCAAGTTATGTATGGAATAAAGATATGCTATATCCTTGAACATTTCAGGATTCAGCTGAGAAACCCATTGCCAATCAAGAAATCTGTATGCAATGTGGGAAGATCCTTCTACAAGCAAAATGTACCTAAAACTGCTGGCAAGAAACTAGAAAAATTGAAGAAGACAAAAGCTGCAAATGTTGTCAGCACAAGCCAGCAAGAAAGGTATACAACAGCTGCAGATGTCACCACTCAGCAACTTAGAGATGAAACTGCTGTAGATGGTGGTGACAAAGATGAAACTGTTGTAGATGATGATCAACAAGGTACGTGTACAACAGCCAGTGCTGAAAATGCAACTACTAACGCTTCTGGGAAACTGAAGAAATCTAACAAGAAAAAGAGGAAAGCTGACGATGACACTCAGACTGCAGCGTCATCAGCAAACCCTGTACCAAAGAGGAAAAGGACAAGTAACACAAGGAAGAAAACACTGGCTCGCAAGTCAGTTCCTATTGTCCATGACCTCTCAGACCATTCCCAGACAATTGCTGAAACGCAAGTTCCAGTAGATGTTGACAAGGTACTTACTGAAGCCTATGTCAGCAACATTGAAGTGTTTGCGGAAGCCTTCAATGATCGACTCAACGTTGATCCTTCTACTGAGAACAGACCACAAGGCAGTGGAAATGAAATTCCTGCCCAAGTCCCAGATATCTACATTATAGATAATCTAGATGATCAAACTCTGGAACCAGCAAGTGATATTGCTGCTGATATGCAAACTGAGGCACTTGCTGATGCTGCTGAAAAGATGGTTGCTGAACAAGCAACTCATCAAGTTGCTGAAACCCCGGTTGCTGAAGAACTAGTTGCTGAGACATCAATGGTTCAAGTTCCAGAAGTTGCTAAAACACAAGAAGCACTATTCAACGACGCATCTCGTGATGCTGAGAATACTGGCCCAAGTTCACCAAAGACATCAATTGACAAAGTCCAGCTTGTATTGGAAGCTATAATCCAACAAATGGAGTTGGAGATTGAAGAATCATCCAACAAATCCATTGATGTCTTCATGACAAGCAGTGAGCTTAAAGGTCAAGATGCTTCTGCTCAACTTGTCATTTCAGAGTCAAGGGAGATTGCTGAAACCGCGCAGCTTTTCTCAAACAAAGCAAGACATGAAGTCTGCTGAAGAAACAGTCCCAGAAAATGAAGAAACTGTTAATGCTGAAAGGACTGAGCCACAACCTGTCCTTCTTCAGCAGGTAGATAATTCAACCATCAGTAAAACTTCAAATTCTGAAACTTATTCTTTTGCTATTATTATGTTATCTCTACAGACTTCTCAAGATGCAAGTCAGATGGTTGTTGAAGCCTCTGCACCAGAATCAACACTCCCTGCTCAGCAGGTAGTTAATGTTTTTGGTAATAAAACTAAGTTTGACAGCTTAGTACTTGTATCTAACTCAAATTTATTTCAGGATGAACAAATGGAGGATGCTACTCAAGCTCCACAAGGAATGGAAATTGTACAACATGAGCTTGCTGAATCTCAGCAGGTAATTCATGTTTCAGCTTTGAACTCTAAAGCAATTATCCAAACCTATCCTGATCTAAATATCGTTCTTTTTCAGGCTCTAAAGGAGACCACTAAAGTGGTGCACATCACTGAAGATCAACAAGTAAGTTCTGAGGAACTTTACTTGAACTTCAAAAGAACAACTTTGTCAAGAGTTGCTAAGTCCGTCAGCAACTGGACAGACGAATGGATTTCACTGATCTCCATCTTCATCTATCTAATGAGAAAAAAAGATCTTCTCTACTAAAGCTTGAGACATTCCTTCACTCCATACTTCCTGAAGATATGACATATCCTCAGCAAATGAGCTCAAATCTGATTGCTCAAATCAGAGAGAATATGAAGGCAAAATTCAAGAGTGCCTCTCCAGCTGAACAAGTTGTGATGCTCAAGGGTTCATTTGTACCCGTGGTGGCTGATCCCCACAAAATAAATGAGGAAGAGGAAGTAACAAGTGTTGCTTTGTACAAGCATCTCGAGCTAGTAATTCTGACTGATGATGATGAAGAGGAAGAAGATGAAAACATTCCGACTGATCCTAGTGATGATGAAGGGAAAGATTCAAAGGACAAGAAAGATGACGACGATGACAATCAAGGTCCAAGTCCTGATGCTGGTGGTTTAAAAATGACAGTTGCTGAAACTGAACCACAAGACAATCAGCAAGCTGATCAACCACAACCTCAGCATGAATCTGAACCTGCTCCTGCTGATGCTGAAAATCAAGCACCTGTACAAGGTGCTGATACTGAAGAAGAATATGCCAGAAAGCGAGCTGCCTTGAAACATGGCAAAAGCCAACTTTCTGATGCCAAGGTCACTGATGCAAACCTTGATGATGAAGATGTATTGGATGAAGATTACCAACGCGCTCTACAGAACAGTCTCTTGATCCATGCACAGCATACGCAGGATCTAGAAATTGGTCAATCTTCAGGACTAAAACCAAAAGAAGTCCCCTCCCTTCCACTTACTACTGGCGAAACTCCAGTAATTGAGTCTCAAACGTTGCCCTCAGCAACTACTCAATTAAAACTAACTACTGGCGAAACTCCAGTAATTGAGTCTCAAACGTTGCCCTCAGCAACTACTCAATTAAAACTAACTACTGGTGAAACTCCAGTTGTTGAGTCTGAAGTGTTGCCATCAGCAACCACTCAACCAAAAGGAAATGAAGCTGCTGACTTAGGTTCCAAGGTTGCTGACCTTGATGAATCTGAGGATGACGATGATTTATCAGCAAATGAGGATGAACAATCCAAGAGAGATCCCAAAGTGGTTCAAATTCCTCCTCCTGACTACATAAACAATATAGATGATGATCTGAGAGGAGAATTGCTGATGAAGGATGATCAGTTTGCTTCAGAACTAAAAGTTCATTCCTTGACCCCAAACCTAGTGCCGTTCCCACGAGTTGAGGAGTTTACTCCTAGAATTTTGGCAGTAAAGAAAGTCCATGATGCCTGCAAAGCAGAAGATGAGGCATTGCTTGCTGAGAGTCCGCTTGACATTGGGAAAATATTGGCTACAGTGCTGAGACGCACTACTACTCTTACGATAGCTCAGAAAGACATCAATCTTTATCACAAGAGCTATGAAGAAGATGTAAGTCAAGCACTCATGCTCGCAAAGACCGCTCTAGTGAAGGCTCAGACTTTCATGGATGATAAGGCCGCAACAGAGAAAAGACATGAAGAGAACATGGTGAGTATTCAGAAAGAGTTGTCAAAAATGACTTCTGATCAGCAACAAATCATCATGAAGTATAACAGCTTAAGTACTCTTGCTGAAAATTGCAATGAGTTCTATTCTCTGCACATCACTCCGATGTTGCAATCCATGTCTAAGGGGGAAAAGAGAAATACAAGAAAAAGAACCCAAACCCCTCCTACTGTTGATGCGCCACTGCCCATAGAACCTCTTGCTGAAAGAGAGCAAAATTCTAAAAGGCAAGCAGAATCTGAGTTAAATTCAGCAAGTCCCAAAAAGAGAAAAACTGCTGCTGAAACTCAAGGTTATTGCCATACTGAAAGTCATCAAGATCTGAATGAAGATGATGATGATGATGATAATCAGACAATAGCTCAAGCCATAATAGCTAGACCATTAACAGCCTTAACTCCGTCTGGCCAATCAAAGCATTTCTCTTCTGACTCAAGATCTTCAGCAAGAGATCAAGACAATGCTAAGTCAAGAAGAAGAACGCAAAGACAGGAAGAAAATAGGCTGGCCAGCATTGCTATTGGCTCTGGCATCGAGTATACAAAGACCAACAATGATGAAACCACTCAGAATGTGATCAGAAACATTCATGGTTGCTGGATCTTAAAGCTGGAAGACTTGCTGGTGAATGAGTTCTTTCCTACAACCATTTTGAACCAAATTTTCACATGGATTGAACTCATGGTAAAAAGGAAACAAAGGGAAGAGTCCCTTCCTAGAAACATTGCTGGGAGATGGTTGAATCTTGAGGTCTCAGTAAGAAGAACTGCAATTGGTAAGACTTATAGACAAGAACCAGAATTGATAAAACCACCTGGCATTGCTTATTACTCTGACCCAGTAACCAAGAAAACAAAGAAGAGACTTGGATTGATTCCTTATGAGTATTTCTATCTCACTGCTAAGGATCAAGAAGAAGATCTTCTCTGGCTAAGAAAGATTCATCCTAAAAGCATTTCAGATACACAGCTTCTCCATGCCAACAATTGGGGCATGCATTTGTGGGTAACTCACTACATGGAAATGAATGCTGAAAAGCATCATCATACTGCCTGCAAAAATGCAAGAATTCTTCAACTACAAGTCCGTAGGCTACTTGAGAACTACGAAAAGGACTGTGTTGAATTTACTACACTTGCTGAGAAGAGTGTAAGAGAGATTTTGAGAAAATCTTCTGGAAGAGCTTAACTCTCTGTAATAGTTTTTGTGTTTTGTTTGCTGATTTTGTTTAGTTATGTCTGCCACTTCTTGTAAACTTCTGAAAGATAACTATTAGCAATGAAGCTTTTGACTCTTATTGGTTTTTGATTATGCAATCTACTTATGCTTACTGTTTAATTATTCAAGTATGCTTGCATTAATCAACTGATTTATTCAACATCAGAAACCTCTAAAAGGGTAACGATTAATTTAGCCACGGATTGCTAACATCAAAAAGGGGGAAATTTGTTAGGAAACTTGTAATTTTGATGAGCAATTAACCATGCTAAATTAAGGAAAGTCCAGTACCTAGTACTCTTAAGGTCCATAGGAATTTAGAATTTTAAGGACATTGGAAAAGAGGAACGTTGCTGAAGACTTAGAGTAGGTGCTAGATAGGTTGATTTTAAAGCTTATGATGTATCTTGTTTTCTGAAAAGTAATACAATCTATTGAAGCATTTGCTGATGATGTACTTTGTTTTTACAAACAAACTATTGAAGCATTTAGAACCTTTCAGAATCTTGAAGATTTTGAAGACTGAAGACTAGAAGATTTCTGAAGACTGGTATCTACAAAGGCATATGTTGCTCAAAAAGTGGAAACTTCAGCAACAGCATTGCATAAGTGAAAATCTATATGACAGAGTAGGTTGTGCTTGCTGAAACTGAGACTGACCACTTGCTGATGAAACATATGTGACCTCTTGCTGAAAGTACTTGCATTTGCGCTCCAATGTTACTGTTTGAATTCTATTCAAAAGAGCATTAAATTCAAAGCATGCACGCGAAGGACATGAAGACTAGAAGATAAACAAGGACGCTGCTGAAAGTACAAAAGCAAGATAGTGACATTTTAAGGAACAAAAGCCTTAGAATTTGAAATTCAAACGGCTCCTTATTTTCACTATAAATAGAGGTCATCCGGCAAAGAGTTGAAGTGTGTCAACAACGTGATCATACTCTCACTTGTGCTTAAACTCACAAACCCTTCAATACTCTCTACTGCCATTGATCCGTTCCAAGACTTAAAGCTTGAAAAAGCTACTTGTGAAGAAGTAGAATTTACACGACTAAGAAATTAGTGAAGTGTTCTTTCTTTCTTTCGAACAAGAACAAGTCTTGACACCAGAAACAATCAAACTTGTTTACTGCAAAGTATTCAAAGTTTTGTTTCTTAGATTACTTGTTGTAACTGAATAAGTTATAATTAAGTTATCTCATCCCAAACCTCTCTAACTGAAAATACACCCTTTCAGGCGTGATATTCAGGGGGAACTTAATCGAGCATAGTTTTGCTGATTAAAAGTACCAAGTTTGGTGGAGAACAAGGTTGCGTTCTCTAGATTAGGTTGGAGACGAAGCAAGTGTGCTTTCGTTTCTGTTTGAATCGCTCTAGATAGGTGTTGTAAGGAACCTCAATCTTATCTTAGTGGATTCAGTCCTAGAAAGGACAGAGTGGATTAGTTGAGAGATACGCCACTCTCAGATACCACTATAAAAGTGTTTGTGTGATTTACTTACTGTACTTGGTTTTCAACAAATCATATCTTTCTGTACACAGTCACTCACATCACTTGCTAAAACCTTCATTTACTGAAAGAGCACTTATTGTATCAAAGACTTCCGCTCTCTGATTTTAAGTATGAGCAAACCCAGTTACTGTGAAGTAACTTGCGCTTGCTGAGAAAGTTAAGTATCAGCAAACTCATTACTGAAAAGTAATAAGCACTTGCTGAGAAAGTTTTAAACGACGAATGTTTGAAAAGACTATTCACCCCCCCCCCTCTAGTCTTTTCTTGTTGTTTAAAGGGACCAACAAAATGACTCACGAACGACCTCCCCAAACCTATTCGAAAGAATAGGTTGGAGTACAAACTTTACGAAAAGGAAAATAAACTCACAATACACACTAAAAATCAAAAAAAAAAACAAATCTAACGATAGCGTAATCCCTTCCCCAAACCTATTCGAAAGAATAGGTTGCAAACAAAGGATCACACAATCTCACACTTCCTCCTTCCTAGGCATTTAGCAATCTCAAAGCAAGGTGAAGACTCGTTTCCTCTTAGGTACATAATTACTGATGAAACGCGTGGATGTCGGGTCCAACGTATCAAATAAATTTGTTATTTAGCCAAAGGCAATTGACAACTACAACGAAAACCGTAGTGTAGCAGTAGAATAACCTCGAGTGTCGATCTCTAAGGACTATAACTAGCTTTATCAAATCTAATTTAGAATATAAAAACAGCAGACGATATAGCAAAGGTTTTTCTTAACAGATAATGGAGATTGGTGATAGTATGGTCCTTCAAAGCATAACGGGTTAATAATCATGCGTAAATTCCTCGGTTTTGCATGGAGATCTTTGATCAATAAATTGTCCTGTTGTAATTATCAAACACTACGAAGATATAGATTTTGATAGGTCAAAGACCAATGAATTGTCCAATTGTGTGCAATAATTAATCAACAATACGAAGATAGAGATTTAGATGATCAAATAAATAAAGCAATAACACGGAGTATAATGCGGGATATAGCTATTAGCATAATTATCAACCCTTCGCTAAGAATTCACATACTATCACCAACGAGAAGTTTAGCTACTCATAGTTGTCATGCAATCAACAGAAATCATAGAAGAAAACATGTTGAAAGATATATAAAAATAAGTAGAAAAACTGTAAGATAAAATGTTACTGAAGGTTGTCAATCTCCGAAGAATCGCGATCTTACAAGCTCCAAACTGCTATGAAAAAGTATCTCCTAAGCTACGAACCCCCAGAACAGGCTCTGGGAAGTTCCTACCTAAAACTACAGAGAAAGGTGAGAGAATAGGTCTGGAAAAGTATGAAAATCGGAGAAAAACTGAGCAACTATATATAGTGTTCGAATTAGTGTGGGGCGAAGGGCCCCACACACCGGGCGAGTCGCCTGGTGTGGGGCGATTCGCCCGGGAGTAATTTTCGGGAATTTCCGCGTTTTCGACGCGTTTTTGGATTTCTTCCCCTTTTCGAACTCGGTTTCTGACTTCTAGTGGCCTTCTAACCTCCAGATTCGACCCCTAGACTTCAAATGCTATCCGGAAACATTCAGATACTTCAATTAGGCTTCTGGAACACCAATTCCTTGTCAACTTCAATATAATTGCCCGGAAAACCTCGTTTTTCAACCAAAACCTGTAAAATAAAAACTAAAGGAAAACGTGACACTATTCTAATAAAATGCACTAAAATATAGCTAAATTAACATAGAGGATAGCTAAAATAGGTGAAAAAGACCTAAATGAAAGTGTAAAATACACATTCATCAAACTCACCAAACCGAACCTTTTCTTGTCCTCAAGCAACTAAGCTAGACTCTAATGCAAAAAACAATGCAACAGATAAAATGGAGTCTCATGCCAAATAAAATGAACTAATCTACCGAATCTATCAAAAAACATATGAACAAGAACCATATAAATCAAAGCATGAATATAGGTTGAAGAATACCTCGATTGACTCATACACATCCAGATAAGCACTTATGTCAAGACAAGATAGTCTCTCGTAACATTCTCTACCTGGACCTAGTCAGTGACGACGTAATGAAGCATGCTAAGATACGAATGGTTGTCCCGTGCCTATGAAACTGAGGACTTACTGATGTTCACCATGTTAAGACTTTCCCTCAAAGAGGTCGAACCAGTACTGGCTCTCATCAAACGAAGGAGGGTTCCCGATAAAAGATAACACTCCCCTATTCTACCCGTCTCTCAAGCAAAGTCTTAAGCTATTCACCACTTCCTGAATGGAAGGACGAGGGTGGTCTAGAACAGATGACACTCAAAAACAAAAGACAAAAAATAGAAAATTACAACACGATTACGAACATTACAAGAATTGGAAAATGAAACACAACACTTTGCTAAATTGCTATTTGGTTTTCTTTTTCGGACCCTTCTTTGCTTTTTTGGGGTCTTTTATTCATTTTTTTTTCTTTTTTCTTTCTAGTTTCTTTTTTCTTTTTTTCTTTTTTTCCTGGAATTTTTCTTTCTTTTTTTTCGATTTTTTTTAGCCAGCAGTAGCAATACGAAAAGAGAAACAAAATGACTCACAATGACTTCCCCAAACCTATTCGAAAGAATAGGTTGGAAAAAAAAACAAAAAAGAAAAAAAAGAAAAAATAAACTCACAATACGGAAATGAAAAACGAAAAACAAGTCTAATGATGGTGCAACCCCCTCCCCAAACCTATTCGGAAGAATAGGTTATAAACAAAGGATCACACAACCTCACACTACCTCCTTCCTAGGCATTTAGCAATCTCAAAGCATGGTGAAGACTTGTTGCCTCTTAGGTACATAATTACTCGGGAAAGCAACCATAAGACCCTAACATGCATCATCCTATTATAAAGGCCTTCGTGAACCGTAGTAGAGAAAACACCACTAAGTGATGTCGAGACTACCAAGCTTAACTAAGTGCAATACATAAATGTGACAAGCCAAGCGAGAAAAACCTCAAACAAATTCATAGTGATGAAGCATATGATTAATGGCATAGTTAGTTAATTTACCCAATAAAAAAGTTCAAAAAATTCGCCAATAAACTCTATATAAAACATACAAGACTATCCTAGGAAAGCAGTAAACGTGCAAATGCAAAAAATTTCACGAGTTTATCATAAGCAAGATAAGTATAGAGATAACCAGCGATAACCTCCTCCCCAAACCTGAACGTCGTCGCTCGTCCCGAACGTCGAAAGTGGATTCAAGGTGAGAGCTAATGCTTGTATAAGTGACCTATAATACTCAATCAAACTTGTGAGAAAACAAAACAACAAAACACACTAACCTTAAGTGGAGGCGGTAAGGGTAAACTCAAGGTGATCAACCTCCCTTTGATCACTAGATATCTCGTAGTATGGCTTCACTCGCTGGCCATTCACCTTGAAGGTATTGCCCGTCTTTGGATCAAAGAGTTTTACAGCTCCGTGGGGAGCAACTTCGATAATTTCGTACGGTCCATCCCAACGAGTACGGAGCTTTCCAGGAAATAGTCGAAGGCGAGAATTAAATACCAAAGCTTTTTGTCCAGGAATCAATTCCTTACGTACGATACCACGATCATGATACTTCTTAGTACGTTCCTTGTAGATTTTGGCATTTTCATAAGCACCTAGTCGTAATTCATCAAGCTCATCTAGCTGCAACAATCGTTCCTCGCCAGCTTTTCCCATATCAAGATTGAGTGCCTTTATAGCCCAGTATGCCTTGTGTTCCAGTTCTACGGGAAGATGACATGCTTTCCCATACACAAGTCTGTACAGAGTGGTCCTAATCACCGTCTTGTAGCTAGTCCTGTATTCCCAAAGTGCATCATTCAATTTTCCTGCCCAATCCTTCCTACAAGGCTTCACTACTCGCTCAAGGATCTTCTTAATTTGACGGTTGTTGACTTCGACCTGTCCCGATGTCTGTGGGTGATATGGTGTAGCGACACTATGGTGGACATTGTATCTCTTAAGAAGGGAGGCAAACGTTCTATTGACGAAGTGTGACCCTCCATCACTGATGATTGTCCTAGGGCACCCAAATCTAGAGAATATTACCTCCTTCAAGAACTTCATAACCACCGCGCCGTCATTTGTTTTCGTAGGAATTGCCTCCACCCATTTAGTCACATAATCCACTGCAACAAGAATGTATACATAGCCTCCACTTGATGGAAATGGTCACATGAAATCAATGCCCCATACATCGAAAGGTTCTACCACTAGATTCCCTTGAAGGGGCATTTCATATTTCTTGCCAATACTGCCACGTCGTTGACATGGGTCACAATTATTCACAAAACTTCGAGCATCTTTGTATATTGTTGGCCAGAAAAATCCTGCTTGTAGTACCTTGCGAGATGTTTTCAACCCACTATAGTGTCCCCCACAATTAAGCTCATGGCAATGGCTCAGCACACTTTGTTGCTCTTCTTGTGGTACGCATCTCCTTAGAATCCCATCAGCTCCTTCCTTGAATAGATGCGGATCATCCCATATGTAAGTCCTGCAACGCTTGGCAAGAGCTCTCTTGTCTGAGGCTGAAAAGTTAGTGGGGCAAACATTCATAGCCAAATAGTTTACAATATCTGCATACCATGGCTCTTCATTAGCTTTCATTAAGTGCTCATCAGGGAGGTCCTCATTGATGGGTATCGAATCAACAGGGATATTAGGTATTCTAGATAAATGATCAGCTACTAAATTGTCCCTACCAGCTCTATCCACTATGGTCAAATCAAAGTCTTGCAGCAAAAGGACCCAACAGATTAATCTAGGCTTAGAATCTTGCTTAGCTATCAAATGTCTCAAAGCAGCATGATCAGTATGGACATTCACATGATGGCCAATTAGATAAGTGATGAACGTGCGGATGTCGTGCTCCGAGTTCACGCAAATAAATTTGTATTTAGCCAAAGGCAATCCACAACTACAACGAAACCGTAGTGTAGCAGTAGAATGACTCGAGTGTCGTTCTCTCAGGACTATAACTAGCTTTATCTATTTAACAAGAGAATATAAAACAGCAGACAGATAGCAAAGGGGGTTTCTAGCAGATAATGGAGATTGGTGATAGTATGGTCCTTCTTAACATAACAGGTCGATAATCATGCATAAATTCCTCGGTCTTGCATGGAGATCTTTGAATCAATCTAGTGTCCTGTTGCAAATATTAAGCACTACGAAGATAATTGGTCTGACAAGTCAATCACTATTGTCCTAATGTGTTCCGTAATTATTCAACACTACGAAGATAATTGGTCTGATGGTCGACAAGTGTCCAATTGTGCATAATAATTAATACAACATACGAGAATTTAGGTTGTGCCTGATCAACGAAATAAAGCAATGACATGGAGTATAATGCACGATATAGCCATTAGCATGATTATCTTCCCTTCGCTAAGAATTCACATACTACCACCAACGATAAGTTTAGCTACTCATAATAGGCATGCAATCAACAAAAATCATAGAAGAAAACATGTTGAAAGAATATAATGAAATAAGTAGAATAAAACTGTAAGATACAAAGTTACCGAAGGTTGTCAATCTCCGGATGATTGCGATCCACCGAGCTCCAAACTGCTATGAAAAAGTATCCCCTAAGCTATGGAACTCCCAGGACAGGCCCCGGGAAGTTCCTACCTAAAACTATAGAGAGAGGTGAGAAAGTAGGTCTGGAAAGATATGATTTTCGGAGAAAACTGAGCAACTATATATAGGCCCCGAAATACTGTGGGGCGGTTCGCCCCACACACCGGGCGGTTCGCCCCGTGTGGGGCGGTTCGCCCCGGAGAGTTTTTCGCGGAATTCCGCATTTTCGACGCGTTTTTGGATTTCTTCCTCTTTTCGGACTCGGTTTCTGACTTCTAGTAGCCTTCTAACCTCCAGATTCGGCCCCTAGACTCCAAATCCCATCCGGAAACCTTCAGATACTCCAAATAGGCTTCTGGAACACCAATTCCTTGTCAACTTCAATATAATTGTCCGAAAATCTTCGAATTTCAACCAAAACCTGTAAAATAAAATCTAAAGGGAAACGTGACACTATTCTAATAAAATGCATTAAAATATAGCTAAATTAACATAGAGGATAGCTAAAATAGGTGAAAAAGAATCGAATGAAAGTGTAAAATACACATTCATCAAACTCACCAAACCGAACCTTTGCTTGTCCTCATGCAACTAAGCTAGACTCTAATACAAAAAACATGCAAGACAAAAAATGGAGCCTCATGCCAAATAAAATGAACTAATCTACTGAATCTACCAAAAAACATATGAACAAAAACCATATAAATCAAAGCATGAATATAGGTTGAAGAATACCTCGATTGACTTATACACATCCACATAAGCACTTATGTCAAGACAAGATAGTCTCTCGTAACATTCTCTACCTGGACCTAGTCAGCGACGACGTAATGAAGCATGCTAAGATACGAATGGTTCCCCCGTGCCTATGAAACTGAGGACTTACTGCTGTTCCACCATGTTAAGACTTTTCCTCAAAAGAGGTCGAACCAGTACTGGTTCTCATCAAACGAAGGAGGGTTCCCTATAATAAGATAACACTCCCCTATTCTACCCATCTCTTAAGTAAAGTCTTAAGCTATTCACCACTTCCTGAATGGCAGGACGAGGGTGGTCTAGAACAGATGACACTTAAGACAAAAAAGATAAAAAATAGAAAAACACGATTACGAACATTACAAGAATGGAAAATAAGACTCAACACTTTGCTGACTGCTATTTGGCTTTTCTTTTTTGGACCCTTCTTTGCTTGTTTGGGGTCTTTTCTTTTTTCTTTCGAGATTCTTTTTTTTTTTTCTTTTCTTTTTTCTTTTTCTCTTTTTTTTCTGGAATTTTTCTTTCTTTTTTTTTTTTGATTTTTCTAGCCAGCAGTAGCATAACAAAAAGAGAAACAAAATGACTCACACGACTTCCCCAAACCTATTCGAAAGAATAGGTTGGAGTTCAAAATTTACGGAAAAGTAAACTCACGATACGAAAATGAAAAACAGAAACAAGTCTATGATGGTGTAACCCCCTCCCCAAACCTATTCGGAAGAATAGGTTATAGACAAAGGATCACACATCCTCACTCTACCTCCTTCCTAGGCATTTAGCAATCTCAAAGCATGGTGAAGACTTGTTGTCTCTTAGGTACATAATTACTCCGGAAAACAACCATAAGACCCTAACATGTATCATCCTATTATAAAGGCCTCCGTGAACCGCAGTAGAGAAAACACCACTAAGTGATGTCGAGACTACCAAGCTCAACTAAGTGCAATACATAAATGTGACAAGCCAAGTGAGAAAAACCTCAAACAAATTCATAGAGATGAAGCATACGATTAATGGCATAGTTGGTTGATCTACTCAATGAAAAAGTTCAAAAAATTCGGCAATAAACTCCATATAAAACATGCAAGACTATCCTAGGATGAATGTAGTGAATGCAACCTAAAAAATCTAAGAAAGCGGTAAACGTGCAAATGCAGAAAATTTCACGAGTTTTTCATAAGCAAGATAAGTATAGAGATAAACAGCGATAACATCCTCCCCAAACCTGAACGTCGTCGCTCGTCCCGAACGCCGAAAGTGGATCCAAGGTGAGAGCTAATGCTTGTATAAGTTACCTATAATACTCAATCAAACTCGTGAGAAAACAAAACAAAACACACTAACCTTCAGTGGAGGCGGTAAGGGTAAGCTCAAGGTGATCAACCTCCCTTTGATCACTAGATATCTCGAAGTACGGCTTCACTCGCTGGTCATTCACCTTGAAGGTATTGCCCGTCTTTGGATCGAAGAGTTTAACAGCTCCATGGGGAGAAACTTCGATAATTTCGTACGGTCCATCCCAACGAGTTCGGAGCTTTCCAGGAAATAGTTGAAGGCGAGAATTAAATACCAAAGCTTTTTGTCCAGGAATCAATTCCTTACGTACTATACCACGATCATGATACTTCTTAGTACGTTCCTTCTAGATCTTGGCATTCTCATAAGCACCTAGTCGTAATTCATCAAGCTCATCTAGTTGCAACAATCGTTCCTCGCCAGCTTTTCCCATATCAAGATTGAGTGCTTTAATGGCCCAGTATGCCTTGTGTTCTAGTTCTACGGGAAGATGACATGCTTTTCCATACACAAGTCTGTACGGAGTGGTCCCGATCACCGTCTTGTAGCTAGTCCTGTATGCCCAAAGTGCATCATTCAATTTTCCTGCCCAATCCTTCCTACTAGGTTTCACTACTCGCTCCAGGATCTTCTTGATTTGACGGTTGCTGACTTCGACTTGCCCCGATGTTTGTGGGTGATAAGGTGTAGCGACACTATGGTGGACACTGTATCTCTTAAGAAGTGAGGCAAACGTTCTATTGACGAAGTGTGTCCCTCCATCGCTGATGATTGTCCTAGGGCACCCAAATGTCGAGAATATTACTTCCTTCAAGAACTTCATAACCACTGCGCCGTCATTTGTTTTGGTAGGAATTGCCTCTACCCATTTAGTCACATAGTCCACTGCAACAAGAATGTATTCATAGCCTCCACTGTTTGGAAATGGTCCCATAAAATCAATGCCCCATACATCGAAAGGTTCTACCACTAGATTCCCTTGAAGGGGCATTTCGTCCTTCTTGCCGATACCACCACCTCGTTGACATGGGTCACAGTTCTTCACGAAACTTCGAGCATCTTTGTATATTGTTGGCCAGAAATATCTTGCCTGCAGTACCTTGCGCGCTGTCTTCAATCCACTTGTTGGTGTCGGAATATGTCCAACCCCCAAGGACGTCTAAGAGCGTACTAGGGCGTCATGGGCTGACCATGATAGAAGGGTGCGTTCACCTTTCATCAGGGTCCGACCAGACAAAAGACTAGGCAAAATAACCTAAGTCCTTATATGCTGCCCTACTAGCCACTGAGCTGCCCTTCTAGCGCGGTGACGCCCTACTAGCGGGACAAAGTCCTAGTAGCCACCGACTAGGAGAAAGGCAAGCCCAGTAAAGAGCTCCTCGGGCTACACCACGACCTCCGGCTACGTAGCTTCGCCCTACTAGCACGTCGAGAGGAACGAGACTGGTGCCCTTCTGCCCTACTAGCACAGGTAGTCGGACGAGTGTCCTTCTGCCCTATTACCACGGGTGGCCGGACATAACTCCTTACGTCAAGGAAGAATTAACATGTCCCAAGGAAAAGGTGGTCCTCGGACCTTAGAAGCTCGGCAGTCGCCCTACTACCCCGTCCTCGGACGGTACTAGGGCGACATCCGCCCTAGGAGTACTTTGGTACCAAGGATGACCATTTTGCCCCTGCCAGCCTAGTGGAAGATCTGGGCCAAAGCCCATGGGTCATTCCGAATGGGCCCAAGCCCATGAGAAGATTCAATCATGGCCGGGCACTTGTAACGATCTGAAGTACTCAAGCAATATCCTACTTGCTAGTATAAATATGGGCTCACCTCATTAAAGGTACCAACTATTCATCAAGCATTCAACTATTCAATCAGTCACTCAGTCAACACACTACTCTCTCACTCTACATTTACTAGGGAAGCTTACCAACTCCCTACACGTAAAGTCGTCCCTACGGCTTGATCTTAGACAAGCCGGGCTTGTGGCACTAACCCCCCCTCTTGCCAAGTCCTTCCTCAGATCCTAGGTACAGTACGGAAGGCACTTAAAGTGCGAAGGACGCTCTAGAACCTTCGCCTTACGACGCTCCGGAGGAAAGTACGACAACGCTCCAGAGGAAAGCACTAATTACCTATCAACATTTGGCGCCGTCTGTGGGAAACGAATAAAAAGTTATCCTCGCCCTACTAGCGCGGTTCGAAGGATGGTTAATCCCAGAAGAAGTACCCGTCTTGCGACCGCCGTCGCCGGACCCCCACCTGCTCGTCCGCGGGGCCGTCCCCTGATGGGCGGCAGAGGAAGAGGAAGGGGGCGAGGCAATGGTGGTAGGGCAGTTATAAATGATAATGTTGATGATTACCCGTACGATGAATTGCTTGACGGAGCACCGGCGAGCGTCACTGCTCCCGAGGAAGAAGGAGTTGCCGACAATGCGCCCCAAGGGATTCCCGTCGGATCCGATTTTGGCGCATTGAGGAACCCCGCTCAACCGGCCGCAAGGCAAAATCAACCGGTCCCACGGCAAGGCCAACCAGCAGCAATGAACTTTACTCTTCCCAACGGACGAGTAGTCCGTCCTGCGGACTTTGGCTTCACGGAGGCGCAATACGGATTGTTCCTCCTAACCATCCAAGGATGCCTAGGAGAAAATGAGGCAGCAAGAGTAGAAGAGAAAATAAGGGCCCAAAGGCAGCCCCAAGTGCAAGAACCCGCACCCATTGTAGCAAGAGCAAATCCCGCTCAAGATGAAGCTCAATCTCGAGCGAATCCAAGGCCGATACACGCAAGGTTGGGACCTCAAGGTGTACAATCAAGGCTAGGCCCACAAGGTGTGCAATCGAGATTAGGTCCCCAAGGAGCCCCGGGAGACTTGAGAGAAATCATCGACCGAAGGGTAAGGGCCTCTCAAGGACCCAATAACCCGAATCCCCCGGATCATCTTCAAGTTCCCCCGGACCAACTCCAATTGCAAGTCATCAATCCGCCAACTCTTCCAAATCAGACCACTCCTCAGAACCGTCCGGAAGCAATGGCGGAAAATAATGGCGCGAGGACAGTAGCCCAAGTCACCCCAATGCTAGGCTTCGACCCCATGACCGGTAGAAGGCTAAATCTTGAGGAGTTGAAAGCCCAAAGGAAGGTCATTGAAGCACAACTACATGCGTTAAAAACAAGCGTCCAAGAGCAAGAAAAAGATTTGGAGCCGAGCGCACTATGCGATGCCATAAGAAATCATGCGGTGAAAACTGATAGAGGATTCCCAACTCTGGAAAATTACGATTGTACCAGTTGTCCCAAGAACCATTTGGTAAAATTTGGCACGAAAATAGAAGCCCACGGGCATGATCCCAACACCAAGGCATTGATCTTCCCCTCGACACTTTGCGGAGAGGCAATGGTTTGGTGGTCTAACCTAGACAATGGCTCCATCACATCCTACAGAGAACTCACATCTCAATTCATAAAAAGATTTGAGAAAGTGATTCGGAAGAAGAGGGGTGTCAAGTATCTGGCCGAAATTGTTCAAAGGCCGTCGGAGGACTTGAGGGAATTCCTGACAAGGTTCCATGAAGCGGCATACCAAGTAGAAAATCACGGAGCCAAAGAGCACAAGGAATACTTGTATGGAAATACCACAAATGAGAAGCTTCGGGACGAACTCGCAAGGTCCCATGTGGAAACGGAGAAAGATCTCGAGCAAGTATGCGAGAATTTTTTGGCGGCAGAGGAGTTCCGGAGAACCGTCCCGGTAAGAACTGTCCTTCCAACCGCCCCGAAGGAAAAGGAACAGCAAAGGCAAGCTCAAAATAATCCCCAGAAACAAAGAAGGCAAGACCATAGAAATGAGAGAAACACCATTCAAAGGGAGCAACACCATAGAAATGACTTCAGGGACAAGAGAACTCCACCAAGAAGATCTCCCCCTAGGAGGTACGAGAAGTACACTGAACTTAATAGGCCAAGATCCGAAATCTTGAGCACTATTATCACAAGGAACATGGATGTTGATTGGCCCGAGCCTACGCCGGAGGGCCGAAAGCATAGAAATTCGGACAAGTTTTGCTACTTTCACAAATGCAAAGGGCATACCACCGACGAATGCATTGACCTCAAGACTGAAATTGAGAAGTTAGTGCACCGAGGGCAATTGGTCAATTATGTCCGTCGGGAGGAACCGGTTCACCAATCCATTCATCATATCGCCCCTGAATCACGAAGGGAGCCCATAGCTTTGCCACCTCCTCCTCCGGAGGATGAGCGACATCGGGATTTTGTAAGAGAGGCGCACTTTGAGAATAGGCCTATCAATGGAAGAATTCTCACTATCGCCGGAGGACCAGCGGGAGGTGATAGTCGCAAAGCAAGAGAAAGAACCGCCAATGATCTCACGACGAGAGACCCCAAGTATGGACAAGTTGCCCCGAAAGGAACCAACATGATTTCTTTCGACGATAGCGAGCTTCCTCTGCGACATGTCGGAGGAGGAGACACTCAAGACCCAAGTGTTCCTCTGGTAGTGTCGCTCGACATTTTTTGCTTCAAAGTTCCAAAAATACTGGTGGGCACCGGAAGCTCAGCAAATCTCATCTTCACAAGCACTCTCAAAAAGATGAAAATCGACCCGAAGGAAGGGTTAAAAGAAGTGGTGAGCGCCCTAGTAGGGTTCGGAGGTCAGCCCATAATGCCCCTCGGAAGCATGGTCCTCCCGGTGTCCATGGGCAAGGATCCTTGCAGAATAACAAAGTCGGTTACATTCTTGGTAGTTGATATTCCTTTCGACTACTATGTGGTAATAGGGCGACCCGCCTTGTCCCAATTCTAAGCTGTTGTTTCAACCGTCCACAACCGCATGAAGTTTCCTTGCGACGACGGTGCCATAGGGCAAGTAATCGGGAACATAAGGGAGGCATGGGAGTGTTATACTCTTTCCGCAAGTGTGACCTCAAGTGCACGCTTCGCCCTAGGAGACAGAGATCCGGAGGCAGGAGCAAACGCTTTTTACTCTATCCGAGCGACTAGGACTCGAAGGAAGTCGAAAAAACCTAGTCCGGCAGCAAGGCGAAGAAAGGCGGTCCAAAGGAAAGAGCAAAGTGTAGCGATGGCAGAGGTAAAAGAGCTCGAAGAGTACCAAGTAATTCCTCCCATCCCTCCGACCTCGAAGAAAAAAGCATTTTTTGAAGAAAACAAAATTGAAGCGAAAGAAGCTTTGGAAGAAATTCAAGTGGTCGAAGGTTCTCCCGACAAGGTCACAAGGATAGGAACAGAGATGACCGCCGAGGTACGAATAAAGGTCATCCAATGCCTCAGGGACAACAATGACGTATTCGCATGGAGTACGGAGGATCTCAAAGGAATTGACCCTAGGGTCGCGGTTCACCATTTGAACTTAGATCCCAAAATCACCCATATCCGCGAGAAGCGAAGAGATTTTGGTCCGGAGGACAATGCCATCATTGAGGCGGAGATCCAGAGGCTCTTGAAAGCCGGGCACATCAAAGAAGTAAGATACTCAGAGTGGGTTTGCAATGTGGTCTTAGTAGAGAAAGGTGAAGGGAAGTGGAGAATGTGCAACAACTTCACTCGTCTCAACAAGTTTTGTCCGAAGGATCCTTATCCCCTTCCAAGGATTGATCAACTTGTGGATTCCACCGCCGGATGTGCACTACTTAGCTTCATGGATGCCTATCAAGGCTTTTATCAAATCAAGATGGCAAGGGACGACGTACCAAAGACAACCTTCTTTACTAATGGCAATGTCTACTGCTTCAACGTCATGCCCTTCGGACTCAAAAACGCGGGGGCGACCTATCAACGCCTAGTGAACAAGATGTTCAAGGACGAGATAGGCAAAACCATGGAAGTGTACATCGACGACATGCTGGTGAAAAGCAAGAAGGAAGACCAACACGTCGAGCACCTTAACAAGTGTTTCGCGGTCCTGAGGAAATATGGCATGAAGCTTAACCCGGCGAAGTGCACATTTGGTGTCAAGGGAGGCAAGTTCCTTGGCTATGTGGTGACCGAAAGGGGAATAGAAGCAAATCCAGAAAAGATCAAAGCCATACTTGACCTTCCGCAGCCAAAGACGCTCAACGAGGTACAACAATTGGTCGGGAAGTCAATTGCCCTGAGCCGTTTCATTTCGAGATCGGCCGAGAAGAATTTGCCCTTCTTCAAGGTCCTAAGGAAGAGTAATCAGTTTGAATGGACAAAAGAATGCGAAGAGGCTTTTGAGAAACTGAAGCAATACTTGTTGTCGCCACCTTTGTTATCCAAGCCGGTCGACGGAGAACCATTATATCTCTACCTTGCGACCACTCTAGAGGCAATAAGTTCCGTCTTGGTACGGATCCAAGGGAATGATCACATGCCGATCTATTATTTGAGCAAGGCACTCACGGGTGTGGAGACGAGATATTTGGATTTGAAAGGTTGTCATTTGCCTTGGTCTATACCGCAAGGAGGCTCAAACCATACTTTGGTGCACACAAAGTGATTATCTTAACAAGCCAACCCCTGAAGCAAGTCCTAGGGCGACCTGAAATGAGTGGAAGATTAGCAAGGTGGGCGATCGAGCTTAGTGAGTTCGACATCGACTACCAAGCTCCATTAGCCAAAAAGGCTCAAGTCCTAGCGGATTTCTTAGCCGAGTATCCCGCCAAGGACCCTATGGACGTCGACCCGAAGGAAGCACAATCTGATTCGGCTATGATGATCGACTCCCAAGGACCTCAAGTCAGTGAACATTTCAAAGCTCTAGAGGCAGCATTGAAGGGATTCAAGGAACTAGCCCAAGCTAGTCGAGAAATTGACATGTCCAATGCCGAAGACGCCATGCTTTACCGTCCTGAGACCAATTACCAAAGGAAAGAATACACACCCAGCAACATGTTTCTTCTTAACGATGTGGCAATGGAAGAAGCAAATTCTCAGATGGTGAACCAAGGACCAAAGTCCGGAATGGAAGTTCCGGAGGAAGCAGAAAAAGGTCCGGAGGAAAGAGAAAAGGGTCCGAAGGAACCAGTTCGAGAAATAATGCTCCCGAACCAAAAGATCCAAAAAATCATGGAGATGTTTGGATTTTGCAAGTTGATGGTTCGTCTTGCGGGAGGTCCGGAGGAATTGGAATCTACCTCAGGAGCCCCGGAGGAGCCGAGTTAGAATACGCAGTGACCTTAGGCTTCTCGGTCTCGAACAATGAAGTAGAATATGAAGCGATTCTAATTCGTCTCCGGATGGCCAAAGCACTACAAGTGAAGAAAATCAAGCTTTTTACCGACTCGCAATTGGCCGAGAGGCAGTTGGCCGGAGCATTCAAAGCGAAGAAGAGCTCCTTGCTAGAGTATAAGGACGCTATCAAAGAAGAAATGGCACAGTTTGAAGAATGCCAAGTAGAGAAATTTGCAAGGGAACTCAATGGTAAGGCGGATGCCATGTCCAAGTATGCATCAGCGTCCGGAGGCGTAGACACTCGAAATGTGATACTTCTGAAGATGGAGCTTTCGTCCATCGCAAGTTCTCAAAAAAGTGCGCCAGGCATGTTCACCATTGATACAACCCCAAGTTGGATGCAACCTATCGCGACTTATTTGATGCATGGAATTCTCCTGAGGGACCGTGCTGAAGCAAGAAGGATCAAAGGAAGAGCAGTAAGATACTTTGTCCAAGGGGCATATCTTTACAAAAGATCCTTCATAGGCACACACCTTAGATGTGTTAGTGATAACGAAGTTCAAGCGATCTTAGAGTAAATGCACCAAGGGAGCTGCAGAAACCACTCGGGAGGAAGAGCTTTAGCTCAGAAAATCATTCGCCAAGGATTTTATTGGCCAACAGTGCGAGAGGATGCTGCGCAATTCGTGCGCAAATGCGAAGAATGTCAATACTTTGTGACCCCCGATCGCGCACCCGCAAGACCTCTTATTCCTTCAAAGATCACATGTCCCTTCGCCACATGGGAAATAGACATCGTCGGACCATTGCCCAAAGGAACCGGACAAAAGAAGTTCATCATTGTTGCGGTAGAATACTTCAGCAAATGGGCAGAAGCAGAAGCGGTCTCGGTGATCAGCGAGAAGAAGGTTATGGATTTTGTCTGGAGGAACATAGTATGTCGCTTTGGCTTGCCAAGGGTTCTTGTGTCCGACAACGGCTCCCAATTCTCTGGAGCCAAGTTTAACGCATGGTGCGAAAGGATGAAGATCAAAAGGCGCTTTACTTCGGTAGGATATCCCCAAGCCAATGGCCAAACTGAGTCCACCAACAAGACGCTTGTAAGGAGCTTGAAGAAAAGGTTTTCGGCGTACCAAGGTAGCTGGGTCGAGCAACTTGATGGAGTCCTTTGGGCCTACCGCACTACTTCAAAGACAGCAACTAGGGAAACCCCATTCTCCCTTGTCTATGGTTCGGAAGCAGTTATCCCGGCCGAGATTGTGCATGAGACATTGAGAATTCAAGGTTACCAACCGGAGGACATACATGAAGCAAGAATGTTTGATCTAGAAATGCTCGAAGACTCAAGAACCACAGCATTGGCAAACATCTTGAGATACCAAGCCATTGTCGCGAAGGCCTATAACAAGCACGTCAAGGACAGAGACTTTCAAGTCGGAGACTTAGTACTCCGCAAGGCAGACATACTAGGCAATCCACACAAGATGGAACCGAAGTGGGAAGGACCTTACAAGATCATAGAAGCCAACTCAAATGGAAGTTACCGCTTGGAAGACGCTGAAGGAAGCAAGTTGAAAAACACCTGGAACACCACTAATCTCCAGAGGTTTTATGCCTAGAAGGCATTGGAGAAATATGCAACGTTTTGATGAGCTCTTAGGGAAAGCCCCTTTTTCGCCAAGATTATGATTCCTAGTTCAGTTTATGTTTCGCCCCTTAGGCATGGCCTCGAAGCCCTCAGTTGTAATTGAATTTCCGTCAAATCAATGCAACTCTTTCAGTTTGAAATATTGTCTTGCTTGCTCGAAAGGCAGATATAAAACCACGAAGGGCAACATAAAAATACGAAACTAGATGAGAAAGCTCCGAAGGAAAGAGATAAAGGTCGAAAGGCAAAAAAATCAATCTTCTTAGTTTCTCGAAACAAGAAAAAGATATCTCGGGAAAAATTTTTCGGGAAACTTTTGGGTCGGAGGACACACAAAGGCGCGACCACTCGCCCCTCGGCCGAAGATCCCAAATGGTCGGAGGACCATTCCATCGCCCACAAAAGACTTTTTCATGAATTTCTTGAGAAAAAATTGTAAGGGAGAAAAGTGTGCTCGACGACACACTTAATTACCTTAGGGCCGACGACATTGGTGATTAAAGTGGCCCGACTAACATCCATTCATGAAGCGTCCGAAGGCATCAAGAGAATGGGGCGCCCGAGGACTAGACTTAACACTTGGCGAAATTTTGTCTAAGTTTTGATTCCTACTTAGAAAATTTTGTCTAAGTCTTAAAGAAGAACTAGGCGGCCGACTACCAAGAAGAATGTACGTCGACCGACCAGCAAAGGAAGTCGAGCAGCAAAGTTCGAGAAGTATGTTGCATTGGCCGACGACAGTCGAGTTTCGATACTTAGAATTTATTTGAAAGAAAAGGTCCGGAAGCGTGTGATTTAAGATGTATATTGCAAACGCCCGATGGCTCCGTCCGACGACGTATACTTAGAAATTTTTCTAAGTCCAATGGAGGAAAAGCAAGTACTTGAAGCAACATATTATGAAAAATCGCATAATGCTTTGCGACGTACCGAAAGCAAAGACAAAGATGCAAAAGGAGAAGCAATCAGGAAATTAGCATAAGGCCTCGTCGGGGAAAAGGAGGAGCAATGTTGATTTACAAAAAGATATGCACCCATCCGTGTGGGGCATCAAAAATAGCTCTCCCGAGCATGCCACAAAGGGCCGAATAAGTTAAAGCATAATTGTTCGACTAGCAAAACAAAGTACTTGTTAAATTTTTCTACAAGTTCTACCGAGCATACTTGGCCTTCAATTCCCGGAGCGGCTTCGCGACGGCTCGGGGGACTTGGGGGGAGATCTTTGCAAATCTTGTCCTTCCTCAGTACGACTACCACCCCCAGAATCTTGGCTTGTTCCCTCTGCTCGACCAACGCCAGAGGTCCCCGCGCGCTTCTCGGCCTCGATGGACTCCCGGAACTTGATGACCTCGGGCTCCTCCACAGTGTAGTCGCGGCCGAGGACAGGGCCAGGAAGAGCGAGCCACCTAGTGTTGCGATAACCACATTTGTTGAACGGCTCGAGTATCCTGACTCGGAGGACCTCGGGTACCCAGGAAGGAAGTAGGCCGACCTTGGCAGGGTAAGGAACCTCCGGATTAGCGACCAGCGCGCCAAATTCACAAGCTTGGTGCTCGGCGTCGGACACAAGCTGATCTTCGTAGTCCGCGAACTCGCCAGTCTTATTATCCATTAGACCCGCGACGTCGCTGTCAAAGTCCTCGGGCAACAGACCCTTAGCCTTCAGCTGGTCAAGAGCCGAGTAGAAGCCCTCCTCGCGCCCCACCTCCTTAGTCTCCAGCATCTTCAGACGGTACGAGGCGGACTCATAAAAAGCTTTGGCGCCCTCGAACCACGTGTCCTTGAGGTACCCGAGGACCGCATCCTTGAAACGGGCCATTTTGATGGAAAGATTGCCCCATGCATCCTTCCAAGCCTTCATCTGCCTTTGGACCTTGGAGCTCTCGACCTCCAGAGTAGTGAATTTGGCCTTCTCGACCTGGAGCTCCTCCTCAAGTTCCCGAGCACGGCCATTGGCCTCTTGGAGTTGGAGGTGCAAGTTCGTAACTTCCTCCGGAGCACCCTTGTCGGCCGCCAAATTCCCGATCGCGCCCACTATAGCGGCGAGCTGCAGCAAATAAAAGAAAGGTCCGAGGACACAAGAAATTAGCAAAGGCGCGAGAAGCACAAGTCACAACACTTAGTGAAATTTTGAAATTGAAAGGGAAGACATTACCTTGCGCGAGACTTGGCTTAGCTCATGTGCCCGATCGAGCTCGTCGAGCGCCATGATGCGGTTTACCTCGTCCGAGAGGTCCTCGTCCGTGGTGATCTCCTTCCCTTTGCCCTTATTTTTGCGGGACTTCTTGGGCGCGCGACCACCTTCCTCGTCGGAGCTTCTCTTCGACTTCTTACCTCGCTTATCCTCCTTGGCCGAGGCGTCGGGCTTCTTCAATTGGGGCAGAGCCATCTCCAGAGGAGGCTCACCTTCTTGCACCCGACGAGCCATCTCGTCCTTGTGCACAATAGCATTCCGAGGAGGGTCGCAAGGAATCTGCGACGGCGTGTTCATTACCTTGTCCAACTTTTGCTGTTGGACAAGTTTGCGCTGAGCGGCGCGCTGTCTTCGACCGGCTTCGAGTGTCTCGGACATGATCCACTTGAGCCAGTAACCTGCAAAGAAAAGTTAATTAGTGTCCGAGAAGCAAAGAAAAACATAGAGCGCGAGCAACAAACAAACTCAAAAAAATAAAAAATAAAAAATAGACAAGTATGGAAGTATAAACTCGGAAGGGAAGACAAAAAATGTGATGCCGAGCGAGGAGGAGCTACTCGCACAAGGTGCCCTCGGACGATTAACTTACCGAAATCCTTTTTGAAGCCACAATACACCGGATCGGTCAAATTTTCCAAGTACGACAAGGGCTGGAGATTCAACGCCCAGTAAAAGTACCTCTTGGGCTCCGGAAGCAAGTTCTCGCGCTGTAGTCGGGCAGCCCAAGGAGCCAGGTCGCCGACGACCGTTTTACCCACCCAACTTCCCCTAAAGAACTTCTTTGGGACACCCCAAGCGACCTGCTCGTCGCTCATGCCTTGTTGTCGCACCTTGCGGACATAAAAATAACGCGACCACCACCTACAACCGATCGACGACGGAGCCTCTTTCAGAAAAGCAAAGCCCGGTCTGGTCGAGAAGAAGTAGAAATGGGGGTTCCCCGAACTGACAGACACCCGAAAGAGTTGGATAAAGGTGGAATAATTAACCGGGATCCCTCGGATGTGGCAAAAGACCCCGTAACAAACTAGCGTGCCGAGTGAGCTCGGGATTATTTGAGCTGGAGCGAGGCCCAGGTCGTTGAAGAGTTGTCGGAAGGCATCGCAAAAGGGCATGCACCAGCCTCGCTCGAAAGACATGGTGTGAACAGCCATGTACCCGGCCGGAGGGTTGTAAAAAGTCTGGTCGGGCGTCGGAAGGAGTATATCGACCTTGGACGCCGGCAAGGAGTAAATCCACCTAAGGTGACGGATATCCTCCTCACAAATTGTGGTCGCAACAGTAGGAATGACACCGTCCTCGTTCAGTTCTCCAGAGGGATCCGGATGATGACATTTAGAGACGGGGCGAGTAAACTTGGCGCCCGAGGAAGCGGCACCCCTCGGACGATCGTCCTTGGCAAACTTAGGAGCAACCGGCTCGCCCCTTCTTCTTCTCTTCCTCGGCGCAGAGCGAGAAGTCCCTACGTCCTCGGACGCGGAAATTTGGTTTCCTTCCTCGCGCGCGTCCTCGCCCTCTTCAACATCGAGCGGTAATCCTTCCTCCTCGCGACCCCTCTAGGATTCTCCCTCGGACGCATCAACCGAAAATTCGTCGTCGTCCCCGAAGAGAGAGTCGCTACTCTCGTTATGCACATAAGCGACTTGTTTGCTCCCACTCGGACCGGCCCCATCAAATTTAGGAGGCGGTCGACGGACCTCGTCGTCGGAAGAGAGAGTTACCACTCTCTTGTAATAACCCTGAGGTAAGTACCTCACGGGGCTTGGACTCTTCGTAGTTTTTGAAGAGGATTTCTCAGTTAAAGGAGGCGCTTCAGCACAAGGCAAGGCGGGCGCGTCATCTATTGCGACGATCCGTGGCTCTATAGGGTCCGGCTGACCACCCGCCCAATAACCCCGCCCGAGCGCCCCAGCAACGGCATTAACTACCTCGGAAGGAACATTAGGAGCAACACCCTCCTCGGCCTCGTCATTAATAAACGAGTCCTTCAGATCATACTCGTTCCTCGGCCCTCTGGACCGAGCGACTAGCCTGTCCTCCGGAGTAGTACTCACTACTTCCTCTTCCTCCTCGGGCACATCGATAACGGGTAGGTAGTTGTCGAGAAAGCCGGCAGACAAGGAACTGCTGATGTCCGCGTACCCTTGTCCCTCGGACACGTTCTCGCTATCACTCCTCTCGGACATCCTAAACAAAGGAAGAGGAAAACATCAATCAACGTCGGCTTTATGTAATGTCCGAGAGGTTAATTTAGGTGAATTTTAAGTCCAAGTCTCAAAGCCGAGACGCGCTGGCACAACCAAGGTGCGCGACTACCATATAGGGAGGCAAGGGGCGAATAGATAAAAAGGGGAAAAGCAGGTATATATAAAAAATAACGGAGCGACGAGCACGGAAAGCAAGCAAAGTAATAAATGCGAGTAAAGCAGAGAAAAATAAAGGAAAGAAAGATACTTACTTGATTTGATGGAAAGGCAAAAGTTGTTGCTCGACGACCACGCTCGACTACACAAATGCCTCGCTCTTCAAGATTGCTGGTCGCTCAGTTGTAAGTGCCCTGAGTGAATTTCCGCGAAAAGTTTGCAAATGAATCTAAGTACCCCTATTTATAACAGGGTAGTACCGGAAGGCGAACCGTCGCATACGTGTCAATGAATCTGGGCCACACGCGCGACGAGATAGACGTCCCAGATTAAGCCACGTCATGAAAAGACTATTTTACCCCCAGAGCGCCGCAATTTGAGAAAAAAAAAAGCGGCCGGAGCGTACGTGAATTAGAAAGATCCCTACCGAATACGCTCCTCGAGCAACTCACCACCAAGATTGGCTCCTCGAGCAACCTATCACCAAGTGTGCTCCTCGAGCAGCTCGCCACCAAGATGGCTCCTCGAGCAACCTATCACTAAGAATGCTCCTCGAGCAGATCGCCACCAAGTTGGCTTCTCGAGCAACTCGCCACCAAGATGGCTCCTCGAGCAACCTATCACTAAGAATGCTCCTCGAGCAGATCGCCACCAAGTTGGCTTCTCGAGCAACTCGCCACCAAGATGGCTCCTCGAGCAACCTATCACTAAGTATGCTCCTCGAGCAGCTCGCCACCAAGATGGCTCCTCGAGCAACCTGTCACCAAGGACGCTCCTCGAGCAGCTCGCCACCAAGTTGGCTCCTAGAGCAAACAAAAAGACCGACTACACATGCTCCGAAGGAAGAAAAGACTACTCCTCGACCTCTTGAAGCTACATGACCTTACCCGGATCCAATCTCTTTCATACAAATACTCTTTTTCGTGGTCCGAGTACCGTCTATTCGAACCATAAAAAAGAGGGGGGGGGGAGGGAGAGATAGGAGGAGGGAAAGATTATGAAAACCATGGGGTTGCAAGGAAAAACTTTTTTGCAAACGTACATCGGACCATACTTCAAGATTGAAGGGAAGGCCGACTTGAACTTTATAGTTCCACAACTATCTTCTACTAAGATACTTGGAAACTAGGGGGACATATGTTGGTGTCGGAATATGTCCAACCCCCAAGGACGTCTAAGAGCGTACTAGGGCGTCATGGGCTGACCATGATAGAAGGGTCCGTTCACCTTTCATCAGGGTCCGACCAGACAAAAGACTAGGCAAAATAACCTAAGTCCTTATATGCTGCCCTACTAGCCACTGAGCTGCCCTTCTAGCGCGGTGACGCCCTACTAGCGGGACAAAGTCCTAGTAGCCACCGACTAGGAGAAAGGCAATCCCAGCAAAGAGCTCCTCGGGCTACACCACGACCTCCGGCTACGTAGCTTCGCCCTACTAGCACGTCGAGAGGAACGAGACTGGTGCCCTTCTGCCCTACTAGCACAGGTAGTCGGACGAGTGTCCTTCCGCCCTACTACCACGGGTGGCCGGACATAACTCCTTACGTCAAGGAAGAATTAACATGTCCCAAGGAAAAGGTGTTCCTCGGACCTTAGAAGCTCGGCAGTCGCCCTACTACCCCGTCCTCGGACGGTACTAGGGCGACATCCGCCCTAGGAGCACTTTGGTACCAAGGATGACCATTTTGCCCCTGCCAGCCTAGTGGAAGATCTGGGCCAAAGCCCATGGGTCATTCCGAATGGGCCCAAGCCCATGAGAAGATTCAATCATGGCCGGACACTTGTCACGATCTCAAGTACTCAAGCAATATCCTAATTGCTAGTATAAATATGGGCTCACCTCATTAAAGGTACCAACTATTCAACAAGCATTCAACTATTCAATCAGTCACTCAGTCAACACACTACTCTCTCACTCTACATTTACTAGGGAAGCTTACCAACTCCCTACACGTAAAGTCGTCCCTCCGGCTTGATCTTAGACAAACCGGGCTTGTGGCACTAACCCCCCCTCTTGCCAAGTTCTTCCTCAGATCCTAGGTACAGTACGGAAGGCACTTAAAGTGCGAAGGACGCTCTAGAACCTTCGCCTTACGACGCTCCGGAGGAAAGTACGACAACGCTCCAGAGGAAAGCACTAATTACCTATCAACACCACTGTAGTGCCCCCCACAGTTAAGCTCATGGCAATGGCTCAGTACACTTTGCTGCTCTTCTTGTGGCACGCATCTTCTTAGAATCCCATCAGCTCCTTCCTTGAATAGGTGCGGATCATCCCATATGTAAGTCATGCATTGCTTGACAAGGGCTCTCTTGTCTGAAGCTGAAAAGTTAGTGGGGCAAATATTCATAGCCAAATAGTTTACAATATCCGCATACCATGGCTCCTCATTAGCCTTCATTAGGTGCTCATCGGGGAGGTCTTCATTAATGGGTATCGGATCAACAGGGATATTAGCTATTCTAGATAAATGATCTGCTACTAAATTCTCCCTCCCAGCTCTATCTACTATGGTCAAATCAAAGTCTTGCAGCAAAAGGACCCAACGGATTAATCTAGGCTTAGAATCTTGCTTAGCTATCAAATGTCTCAAAGCAGCATGATCAGTATGGACATTCACAGGGAGTCCAATTAGATAAGACCTAAACTTTTGTAAAGCAAAGACAACAACTAAAAATTCCTTCTCAGTAGTTGTATAATTAACCTGTGTGGAGTCTAGAGTCTTACTAACATAGTAAATCACACGATACTGCTTATCAACATTTTGGCATAAAACAGCACCCATAGAAAAATTCGATGCATCACACATAATTTCGAAAGGAAGATTCCAGTCAGGCGGCACAACAATGGGAGCAGAAACAAGCTTTTCCTTAAGGGTATTAAAAGCAACTAAGCATTCATTGGAGAAATGGAAAACCACATCTTTAGCAAGCAAGCTACTTAGAGGTTTAGCAATTTTCGAAAAATCTTTAATAAACCTCCTATGAAAACCTACATGGCCAAGAAAAGATTGCAATCTTTCACGCAAGTAGGTGGGGGAAGTTTTTCAATGATTTCTATCTTAGCCTTGTCTACCTCAATACCTCTTTCAGAAACTACGTGTCTTCGAACAATGCCTTCTCTAACCATATAATGACTCTTCTCCCAGCTTAAGGTCAAGTTGCATTCTATGCACCTTTTCAAAACTAGATCTAATCTTTGCAAGCATTCATCAAATGAATCACCAAAAAGGGAAAAATCATCCATGAAAACTTCAACAAATTTAGTTACCATGTCAGAGAAAACAGAAAGCATGCACCTTTGAAAAGTGGCGGGGGCATTGCATAGTCCAAATGGCATCCTCCTATAGGCAAATGTTCCGAATGGGCAAGTGAATGTCGTCTTCTCCTGATCCTCCGGTGCAATCGGAATCTGGTAGAAACCTGATAAACCATCAAGAAAACAATAGAACTTCCGCCCCGCAAGGCGGTTTAGCATGTCATCTATAAATGGTAAAGGGAAGTGGTCTTTTTTACTGGCGGCATTTAATCTTCTGTAGTCAATGCACATCCGCCATCCAGTGGTCTTCCTAACCGGTACCAATTCTCCCTTCTCATTCTCTTCCACCGTGACTCCCGATTTCTTAGGAACTACATGTACCGGGCTCACCCATCGACTATCTGGAATGGAGTAAATCATATCAGCATCTAGCAACTTGATCACTTCCTTTTTTACCACCTCTTGCATTGCTTGATTTATCCTTCGCTGAGGTTGCCTAACGGGTTTGACATTTTGTTCTAGAGTGATGTTGTGCACGCATCTTGTAGGGCTAATTCATTTGATATCGCTGATTGATGTAACGTTGTCAAGGTCAATCAAATAAATTTGTTATTTAGCCAAAGGCAATCCACAACTACAACGAAAACCGTAGTGTAGTAGCAGAATGACTCGAGTGTCGTTCTCTCAGGACTATAACTAGCTTTATCTATTTAACAAGAGAATATAAAACAGCAGACAGATAGCAATAGGGGGTTTCTAGCAGATAATGGAGATTGGTGATAGTATGGTCCTTCTTAGCATAATGGGTCGATAATCATGCATAAATTCCTCGGTCTTGCATAGAGATCTTTGAATCAATCAAGTGTCCTGTTGCAAGTATTAAGCACTACGAAGATAATCTGGTCTGACTAGTCAATCACGATTTTCCTAATGTGTTCCGTAATTATTCAACACTACGAAGATAATTGGTCTGATGGTCGACTAGTGTCCAATTGTGCATAATGATCAATACAACATACGAGAATTTTGGTTACAACTGATCAACGAAATAAAGCAATGACACGGAGTATAATGCGCGATATAGCCATTAGCATGATTATCTTCCCTCAGCTAAGAATTCACATACTACCACCAATGATAAGTTTAGCTACTCATAATAGGCATGCAATCAACATATATCATAGAAGAAAACATGTCGAAAGAATATAAAATAAGTAGAATAAAACTTGTAAGATACAAAGTTACCGAAGGTTGTCAATCTCCGGATGATTGCGGTCCTACGAGCTCCAAACTGCTATGAAAAAGTATCCCCTAAGATACGGAACTCCTAGGACAGGCCCCGGGAAGTTCCTACCTAAAACTACAGAGAGAGGTGAGAAAGTAGGCTTGGAAAGATATGATTTTCGGAGAGAAAACTGAGCACTATATATAGGCCCCGAATTATCACGGGGCGGTTCGCCCCACAGTAATTTCGCGGAATTTCCGCGTTTTCGACGCGGTTTTGGATTTCTTCACCTTTTCGGGCTCGGTTTCTGACTTCTAGTGGCCTTCTAACCTCCAGATTCGACCCCTAGACTCCAAATCCTATCCGGAAACCTTCAGATACTCCAAATAGGCTTTTGAAACACCAATTCCTTGTCAACTTCAATATAATTGCCCAGAAATCCGCGAATTTCAACCAAAACCTGTAAAATAAAATCTAAAGGGAAACGTGACACTATTCTAATAAAATGTACTAAAATATAGCTAAATTAACATAGAGGATAGCTAAAATAGGTGAAAAAGACTCGAATGAAAATGTAAAATACACATTCATCAAACTCCCCAAACCGATCATTTGCTTGTCCTCAAGCAACTAAGCTAGACTCTAATACAAAAAACATGCAAGACACAAAATGGAGTTTCATGCCAAATAAAATGAACTAATCTACTGAATCTACCAAATAACATATGAACAAAAACCATATAAATCAAAGTATGAATATAGGTTGAAGAATACCTCGATTGACTTATACACATCCACATAAGCACTTATGTCAAGACAAGATAGTCTCTCGTAACATTCACTACCTGGACCTAGTCAGTGACGACGTAATGATGCATGCTAAGATACGAATGGTTGCCCCGTGCCTATGAAACTGAGGACTTACTGCTGTTCCACCATGTTAAGACTTTTCCTCAAAAGAGGTCGAACCAGTACTGGCTCTCATCAAACGAAGGAGGGTTCCCTATAAAGATAACTCTCCCCTATTCTACCCATCTCTCAAGTAAAGTCTTAAGCTATTCACCACTTCCTGAATGGCAGGACGAGGGTGGTCTAGAACAGATGACACTCAAGACAAAAAAGATAAAAGATAAAAAACACAATTACGAATAATACGAAAAATGGAAAAGACTCAACACTTTGCTAAACTGCTATTTGGCTTTCTTTTTTTTGGACCCTTCTTCGCTTTTTTGGGGTCTTTTTTTCTTTCCAGGTTCTTTTTTTCTTTTCCTCTTTTTTTTCTGGAATTTTTCTTTCTTCTTTTTTTTCGATTTTTTTTTCTAGCCAGCAGTAGCATAACAAAGAGAAACAAAAAATGACTCACACGACTTCCCCTAACCTATTCGAAAGAATAGGTTGGAGTACAAAATTTACGGAAGAAGGAAAAATAAACTCACGATACGAAAATGAAAATAAATAGAAACAAGTCTATGACGGTGTAACCCCCTCCCCAAACCTATTCGGAAGAATAGGTTATAAACAAAGGATCACACAACCTCACACTACCTCCTTCCTAGGCATTTAGCAATCTCAAAGCATGGTGAAGACTTGTTGCCTCTTAGGTACATAATTACTCGGGAAAACAACCATAAAACCCTAACATGCATCATCCTATTATAAAGGCCTTCGTGAACCACAGTAGAGAAAACACCACTAGGTGATGTCGAGACTACCTAGCTCAACTAAGTGCAATACATAAATGTGACAAGCCAAGCGAGAAAAACCTCAAACAAATTCATAGAAATGAAGCATACGATTAATGGCATAGCTGGTTGATCTACCCAATAAAAAGTTCAAAAAATTCGGCACTAAACTCCATATAAAACATGCAAGACTATCCTAGGATGAATGTAGTGAAATGCAACCTAAAAAATCTAAGAAAGCAGTAAACGTGCAAATGCAAATGCAAACAAAGGACAAGATACTAATCGACACAAAGCCAAACAATACTTAACATCATGGTTCACATCCATCCCCCTTATGATTCATAAGCTAGCCCCTAGCAAAAGAGAATGAGTAATAAGAAGTGATACTAGATGTTACCGAAGGGTTTGGCCTCGGTCGGCTGAGAGTGGACATGTGGAAGGACTAATCATCGGGATGGTAGTCCCCATAAAAGTAATTCCACATGTCAGTCATGAGCTCATTGGACAGTCGTAGAGCTTCCTTCTGTTGCTGGATGAGCTGTTGCTGCTCCCACATGTGCTGCCTATCCTCTCGGCGATGCTCCTCGAATATCTCCCAATCGCGGTTGTGCTGGACAATGTGCCTGTCGATGTCCTGTCTCATGGCCGCGTTGTTGGCATCAATTCTGTCGAAACGGTTGTCGAGGTAGGTACGGAATTCGGAGAAGTCAAATCCTCCAGACCCCTGTGGTGCTCCAGCTGGTGCATGCGGTGCATGATGGACAAAAGGAATATCTGGAATAGGGGCTTCGCCAACATCGGCCTCCATAGCATCCTCATGATCGAAATCATTTGGCTGGAATGGTGCTCCTACATCAGCAGCGGCTGCTGTGGGGTTCCTCAACTGATACCTGTTGAGTTGTACCTCAATGGTCGAGGGTGAAAGGGCAGCGACCTCGCAATCCCCCTCGTCAATATCATCGACCCCATGATATATGCAGTAGGCTGTGATGAAGCTCGGGAAGATGAAAGGCTTCCTCTTCTTTTGCCAGTAGCGCTCGTACTCCTCGTACATAATGTGCCCAATATCAATCTGATGTCCGTCTATGAGACAGTAGAGGAGCTCGGCGTAATAGGGCTGAATCCATGTGTCATTCTTCCTCGGAATCAAGTCGGAGATGCAAAATTTCATCATCACCTTAGCTTCGATGCTAAGGTCTCTATAACTGATCCGTCCAGGTGCTTCCCCAACTTCCGGATATCGGTATTCCCTGTTGCAGATCACGTCGGTGATGTGTCTCCCTATCCCCCTAGTGATCCTCGAATACGAGTAGGCGTGGTCGCTCTCTGTGAATTCCAGGTTCCCGAAATGGATGAAGGAAGAAATGTGCTCTGGGTCCCATGGTATAATCAGGCCTCGGACTAGCACCCCATTCTTCTCGTCGAGATCCGTGTATCAAGTGTAGAAATCTCGGAGGAGGCTCTCGTCGTACCCTTTGAACCTGTTGGAACTGTACCATGCCCAATTCCTTTGTGACCCCAAACGTGACAGCGTCCTATATCCCGCTCTATCCGCCGTGGACTCAGGAATGTCAATCCTCCTATCTGGGATGATCGACCTCCCTCCATCAGCTATCTTCGCCTCTAGCCTTTGCCGAACCTCTATCGCAGCGGCAGACAACTCGTACAAATCGTGAGATGGTTGGGAGCTTGATGCCACTCCCTTCCCCTTTTTGCTAGAGTCGGCTCTCCTTGTCCTCGGTGCCATGATTCCTACAAACAGCAATTAGTATCTTGTACGATGCAAAACAGACCTATGCATATGTAAATATACGAGTGAACAAACGAGTAAAATTCTCAAAATTCCAACTCCTCAAAAACCCAAAGCCTAGTCTAGCTAATTCATTACGCAACATATCAATGTAACTACTACAATAACATATCACATTATGCTCTTACTAACAACAAATGCCTTGAATCAGACGGTCCAAACCATACCATAAAAATCAAAATCTAGCATAAATCCTCAATCTCATCAATCATGCATTCTACCAATACATCCATCAATTTCATATCAATAAACACATGTTTAAACATGGAATGGAAGTAAGAGAGACATTTTCTAACAAGACATATATCATCCAATTAGCAAAAATCTCAAATCATCAAACCAAGCCTAATTGAACATGTGATTGACAATAAAATACCAATCTAATCACATAAATCATCAACCCATACATCATACAAGCCTAATTGAAGCATAAATCAAAAAATCCCCAAATTGTAAAAATTAGGGTTCATGTGATAATACCTGAAATCCGGAAATCGAATGAGCTAGGAAGAAATTTGTTCGGATAGAATGATAGAGCACGTAACGGGCTTCGAATGAAGCTAAAGAACACACAAAATGATGTAGAGATGAAGAAGTTATGAAGATTTGAAGTTATTTTGAATATGGAGGAAATTTTGGAGTTTGGAAGATGAAAATGGAGGAAAATGGGGGTTTGGGGAAGAAACCCCCGTTTTTTACAATCTGATGGTGTGGGGCGGTTCGCCCCACACCTGGGGCGGACAGCCCCGCGCGCGGAGCGAACCGCCCCGCACGCCCAGAGCGCGCGCGCTCTGGTCGTGGGGCGATTCGCCCCCCACTTTTAGGTGGGAGACGAACGTTTTTTTGAAATAAAAATGCGGTTTTTAGTCCCCGAAAAAGTTTTTAGTCCCCGAAAAATCATTTTCCTCAAAAAATCACTCGAAAAGTCGCACTCGAACACAACATAAGCACATACGACACAGAACTGAACAAATTCACATATGAAAAGCAAATTGTTCAAGTATGAATGCATGCAATAAAGCGGTAAAGAAAGCGATAAAAACCCTGTGTTACCTGCCGGATAGCGCCATTGTTTAAAGTCTCTGACTCGACTCCTGTCTCCGTCTATCTTTTCCTTCTGAGGTTACTAGACTTCCCCTTCATAAGTCTCCTTCCCGTGCTTTGATCCTGTGAATAAGAGTGAACATAGACGTTAAGACCACTGTAATCAATAGCGTTAGAAGTATCGGGTGGATCAGGTGGATTAGATATGGCTTGCAACACATGTTGCTTGCCATCCACTTCTATAGTGCAAGTCCTTTGGTAAATGTCCATTACAGAGCGTAGCTTAGTCAAGAACGTTCGTCCTAAGAGTATGACATCCCCCGTTCCTGGTGCTGATGCTGGCATAATTACAAAATCGGTATGGACAGAGGCTTCACCAATTTTGACTAATACATTCTTCACAACGTCTTCGGGTTTCACAAGGGATCCATCCGCCAGTTGCACAATAGCCTTATGCACAGTTAGTTCTCCAAGGTTACTCTTCTCGAAAACATTCAAAGGGAGCACATTAGAGTAGGATCCTGTGTCCAGTGTGGCTCGGACATCTTCAAGCTCCCCAATCCCGACCTTAACATCGAAACTTTGAGGGAGTGGCTCGGGATACTCTTGCTCCTCTTCACTCTTGTTAGTACCAAGGTCCTTTTCTTCTTCTTCGGCTTGTGGGGGCAGTTCCCTCTTGCAACTCTCGCATTTAGCAACCTTCTTGATGGTGATTTCAACAGGTACATCACCCACTAAGTTAATGGACAACGACTTCTTAGTGTTGCTGGGCAGTTTGCCTTGCTCCCTACTTGCTCCTCGGTCGATCAACTCTTGCATCTTTTGATGGGCAAGTCTAGTGCTTTCTTCCAACCTATCGAGCCTTGCCCTAGTCTTCTCGGAATCTTCTTCATAACGTTTGAGAAAACTTTGTGTGTGATCGACCATCTTCTGCAAGTTCTCCATCAGTTGAGCCGACTTCGACTTCGGTGGCTCTTTCGGAGCGGGGTTTTCGCAGTGGTCATTACCATAGTTTAGCCTACTACGGTCTTGGTTAGGTCCATAAGTTTGGTTAGCCGGTGCATATCCTTGATTGTTGCAGTATCCTCTTCTCCAAAGTCCACCTCGAGGATTCCTACCGTCATGTCCGTAGCTAACTTCTTGAGTGCCAAACTCCGTAGCAAAGGCTTCTTCTTCGCCTCCTCGAGCCCAGTTGCCATCATCGTATGCCAGCTCCGATCTACACATATGAGCCCCATGCCCATAGTTCTTGCATATTCGGCATACCTCGTTCGAAACAGTTGTTCCGGTGGCGCTCTTGAGGACTTGCTTCAATTCGTTGGTAAAGCACTCGAATTGATCCCCATTCCCCCTGTATATAGGGGCTTCTTGAGTTGGTGGAGCTTCAGGTCCACGTCTCCTAACCATTGCTCTTGGGTCCTTGAACTGCGAACCCTTAGCAAGTCTTTCGAAAACAGCCCAGACGGCTTCTGCGGTTTCCTCCCAAATATTGCCTCGGCATTGGAAATCCACCACTTGTTGGTTCTCGAAGGTTAGTCCATTGTAGAAGTGTTGGACTAGGTCGGAAAGTTCAAAACCATGGTGAGGGCACTTGTTCGTGAGATCTTGGAACCTCTCGAACGCGGTGTAGATGGTCTCATCATAGTCCTGCTTGAATCCAGTGATTTGCGCCTTTAGCGCGGTAGTCAAGGTGTGAGGGAAGTATTTCTCCATGAAAGCTGAAAAAACCTTTTCCCAAGTGTCCAGCGAGCCGGCTGGTAGAGAACTCAGCCATGACTTGGCTCTGTCGCCAAGTCCCATAGCAAAAACCTTCATCCTCAACTCATCCGTTGTTATGTCAACTCCATGTCGTGGGAGTTGGTTGACGAAATCATCGATATCGTGCAAGTATCCCATCACATCTTCCCTTGATAAGCCATAGAACCTCGGAAGTTGTTGGAATGCGTGGTTCTTGATCTCCAGATCTCGGGTTGCAGACGAAAGAACAATCGCCGGTCCCCTCATACGATCCTTGGTGGGTTGTACCCATGCCTTCAGTGGTCTAGCTTCTGCCATTCCGTCGGTTTCCTTGAAAAGACTAAGTAGAGATTCAGAGAAATCGGTTTCCTCTATTTCCTCTAGTGCGCGCCTTTCAAGTAGTCGCCTTCTCTGGTGGTAGACTCTATCGATCTCAGCAATTGAATCAGCAAGCGGTGTTCCTGCAGAACGTGTATGCGGCATACACAATCTGAAACAGACTAGGAAAGGTGATTAGAAACCAACTAGGAAAGCAGTATTAGAGAGAGATTAAAAAGAAAAACTAAAACTAAAAGAATTAGGAATCTAAAGCTGTAAATATATAAACAAATTAAATAGAAAAAAGGAGTATAGTCACCGGCAACGGTGCCAATTTGATGTAACGTTGTCAAGGTCAATCAAATAAATTTGTTATTTAGCCAAAGGCAATCCACAACTACAACGAAAACCGTAGTGTAGTAGCAGAATGACTCGAGTGTCGTTCTCTCAGGACTATAACTAGCTTTATCTATTTAACAAGAGAATATAAAATAGCAGACAGATAGCAATAGGGAGTTTCTAGCAGATAATGGAGATTGGTGATAGTATGTCCTTCTTAGCATAATGGGTCGATAATGATGCATAAATTCCTCGGTCTTGCATAGAGATATTTGAATCAATCTAGTGTCCTGTTGCAAGTATTAAGCACTACGAAGATAATCTGGTCTGACTAGTCAATCACGATTGTCCTAATGTGTTCCGTAATTATTCAACACTACGAAGATAATTGGTCTGATGGTCGACTAGTGTCCAATTGTGCATAATGATCAATACAACATACGAGAATTTTGGTTACAACTGATCAACGAAATAAAGCAATGACACGGAGTATAATGCGCGATATAGCCATTAGCATGATTATCTTCCCTCGCTAAGAATTCACATACTACCACCAATGATAAGTTTAGTTACTCATAATAGGCATGCAATCAACAGATATCATAGAAGAAAACATGTCGAAAGAATATAAAATAAGTAGAATAAAACTTGTAAGATACAAAGATACCGAAGGTTGTCAATCTCCGGATGATTGCGGTCCTACGAGCTCCAAACTGCTATGAAAAAGTATCCCCTAAGCTACGGAACTCCCAGGACAGGGCCCGGGAAGTTCCTACCTAAAACTATAGAGAGAGGTGAGAAAGTAGGCTTGGAAAGATATGATTTTTCGGAGAGAAAATTGAGCACTATATATAGGCCCCGAATTATCACTGGGCGGTTCGCCCCAGGATCCGGCAGTTCGCCGCACAGTAATTTCGCGGAATTTCCGCGTTTTCGACGCGGTTTTGGATTTCTTCACCTTTTCGGACTCGGTTTCTGACTTCTATTGGCCTTCTAACCTCCAGATTCGACCCCTAGACTCCAAATCCTATCCGGAAACCTTCAGATACTCCAAATAGGCTTTTGAAACACCAATTCCTTGTCAACTTCAATATAATTGCCTAGAAATCCCCGAATTTCAACCAAAACCTGTAAAATAAAATCTAAAGGAAAACGTGACACTATTCTAATAAAATGTACTAAAATATAGCTAAATTAACATAGATGATAGCTAAAATAGGTGAAAAAGACTCGAATGAGAGTGTAAAATACACATTCATCACTAATACCCCATCCTATAGCTGCGGAATTTTCCTTCAATACTTCAATCAGCTTACTTTCCTCATTGTCGGAGAGATGTGAGGAAACAATCACAGGCTTTTTATGATTTTCTCCTACATACACATACTTGAGGTGCGCAGGAAGCGGCTTCAATTCTAAGCTGGGTTCTTCAGGAAACCCACTTTCTTCTTCTTCTCCATCCAAAGGTTCAAGTACCTCTTCTCCTGCGGGAATTTCTGGGGTGCTATCCATTATTTCCACTAGTTCCCTTGCTTCTTTGGTCATATAGCACGTCTCAGCTTGCATTGTTAGTACTTCCTCAAGTGGTTCGCGGTCGCCATGGCTATGATGAAATTCGGGAATTGCGGATTCGTTCCAATCGACAAATTTTAACTCCTCCGCAACTTCCTTATCTCTGACACTACATCCTACCAACTCAATCTTTTCGCCCATTACCTCCATAGTTATTTTCTTGCCCTTAAGTTCAAGGCATGTGTTGGTAGTTGCCATGAATGGTCTCCGAAGTAGTACTACGTGCTCAAGGATATGGCTCTTTCCCTCGTCCGCGGATTTCATTACTACAAAATCAGCTGGGATTATCAATTTGTCCACTTTCACAAGGATGTCTTCTATTATCCCGACTGGCCTCTTCACACTTTGGTCTGCCATTTGGACCACCATATCAGTTGGTGTCAATTCTCCGAGTTCGAGGGCCTTGTATACCGAATACGGCATTAAGTTAATGCTAGCTCCTAAGTCAAGCATTGCTTGCGTAGTTCGTCCATTCCCTAAGGCTATGTCGATGATGAAGCTGCCAGGGTCCTTTTTCTTCATGGGCAATCCGGCAATCGAGTTGACCGTTTCAACCCCATTCACTTCCTTTCCTGAAGTAATCCTTTTGTTCTTGATCTCACGAAAGAATTTCGTATAAGCTGGAATATTCTGGATTAACTCTAAGAGTGGCACATTGACCTCCACCCTTTGACAGTCTTTGGAATAGGGGTGAATCTTGAATATCCTTCTTGACTGGTTTGATCCGACTCGGGTATGGCACATGTGTCTTCGGAGGCACATACGGATTGGAAGATTTGTGAAGTCCTCCTGGCATACTAGTTCCTACCTCGGCATCTTCATCATCTATGTCTATCACAGATGGTCTTGGTTCATCATTCTCTTCCGGAACTTCTTGAGGTTCTTCCGAACTTCCGCCAACCTCTTGTTCTGTGCTTGCCGCTTTATTATCGATCTCAGTAGATTCCACCCGCTTAGGACGTACAAAGTTAGGAATTTTGGTCATCTTGCCTCCTCGGAGCAGTAGATTCACCTCTTCGCACTCATTCTCCTCAGTAGCAACAGCTGGAGGTTGCTCGGGATCAGCTTCAGTTGTCTCTTCGGCAGGACTAGGATTGTCCTGTTCCATGGAGTCGGGGGGTGATTCGCTTCTCACCTCGGGTGGTTTGCTCACTACTTCCTGTGGGGGGTATCCTCGACTTCTTTACCACACCTTCCACACTTCAGTAGGCTAAGCTCTTTGATAAGTTGCTCAGTTACTTCGATCGCTTCAAAAGCCTTCTCGATGCGAAGATTGTTCTCAGCCTACCTCAAAGACACTCTCAATGGCTTTAATTCCTGCGTAAAACGCAAGTTCCTCCTCCTCACTGATGTCTTCGTCCTCAGAATAGCATTCGTATAACCCGTCAGTTTCGTCTTGATTTGAGTATATGTTGGCGACTTCATTCGACATTATTTTCTCGGATTGTGCGGATCCATTGGCGTACGTTTGAAAGACCTTCACTGCCTCTTCAACCGTACATTCTTCTAAACCTCCACATATCCCATCTATTTGAAGCCTAACTTCATCTCGTAGTCCTCCAACAAAAAACCAGATCAGTTCCCCATCGTCGAAGCGGTGGTGGGGGCACTCACGTTTATACAGCTCAAATCGTTCATAGGTGTCACAGAACCGTTCGTACTCTCATTGCTTGAAGTATTCGATCCGATTCCGTAGTGCAATCGTCTCATGGTAAGGCATGAAACGTGCCAAGAACTCCTCTACTACTTGGCTCCAGGTCTTCAGTGATCCTGGTGCTAACCTTGCTATCCATATCCTCGGTTCATATCCCAAAGCAAAAGGAAATAATTTCCTGCATAATTGATCCTCGGTGAACCCCTTTGCTGGAACTTTTGCTACTTCCTCTTCATAGGACCTAATGAAGATTATCGGATTCATATCCTCTCCTTCTTCGAACCTTGGTATCCTTCTCACTATGGTGCTTGTTACCTCATACCCCGATAACTCTTCTTCCAAGTATATAGCTGACCCCCTCCTGACTTGCGAGAACGTCGGTGTCAAGCGGGCTTTTAAGGTCGTCATACCTGGAAATCTGTATCAGGAGTAACTCAAAACTAAAAATTAGCCTCGTTAGAAATTTCGAAAAATCGAGAATAAATCTAGAATCTAGATATCGAATACTACTAAGGCTAGGAAAGGGAAATTAGAAACAGACTAGGAAAGCAGTAACAGAGAGAGAGAGATTTAAAAGGAAAACTAAAACTAGTAGAATTAGGAATCTAAAGCTGAAAATATAAACAAATTAAACAGAAAAAAGGAGTATAGTCCCCGACAACGGCGCCAATTTGATGAACGTGCGGATGTCGTGCTCCGAGTTCACGCAAATAAATTTGTATTTAGCCAAAGGCAATCCACAACTACAACGAAAACCGTAGTGTAGCAGTAGAATGACTCGAGTGTCGTTCTCTCAGGACAATAACTAGCTTTATCTATTTAACAAGAGAATATAAAACAGCAGACAGATAGCAAAGGGGGTTTCTAGCAGATAATGGAGATTGGTGATAGTATGGTCCTTCTTAACATAACGGGTCGATAATCATGCATAAATTCCTCGGTCTTGCATGGAGATCTTTGAACCAATCTAGTGTCCGGTTGCAAATATTAAGCACTACGAAGATAATTGGCCTGACAAGTCAATCACTATTGTCCTAATGTGTTCCGTAATTATTCAACACTACGAAGATAATTGGTCTGATGGTCGACAAGTGTCCAATTGTGCATAATAATTAATACAACATACGAGAATTTAGGTTGTGCCTGATCAACGAAATAAAGCAATGACACGGAGTATAATGCGCGATTATTGCATGCAATCAACAGAAATCAACATACTACCACCAACGATAAGTTTAGCTACTCATAATAGGCATGCAATCAACAGAAATCATAGAAGAAAACATGTTGAAAGAATATAATAAAATAAGTAGAATAAAACTGTAAGATACAAAGTTACCGAAGGTTGTCAATCTCCGGATGATTGCGATCCAACGAGCTCCAAACTGCTATGAAAAAGTATCCCCTAAACTACGGAACTCCCAGGACAGGCCCCGGGAAGTTCCTACCTAAAACTATAGAGAGAGGTGAGAAAGTAGGTCTGGAAAGATATGATTTTCGGAGAAAACTGAGCAACTATATATAGGCCCCGAAATACTGTGGGGCGGTTCGCCCCAGAGAGTTTTTCGCGGAATTCCGCATTTTCGACGCGTTTTTAGATTTCTTCCCCTTTTCGGACTCGGTTTCTGACTTCTAGTAGCCTTCTAACCTCCAGATTCGGCCCCTAGACTCCAAATCCCATCTGGAAACCTTCAGATACTCCAAATAGGCTTCTGGAACACCAATTCCTTGTCAACTTCAATATAATTGCCCGGAAATCTTCGAATTTCAACCAAAACCTGTAAAATAAAATCTAAAGGGAAACGTGACACTATTCTAATAAAATGCATTAAAATATAGCTAAATTAACATAGAGGATAGCTAAAATAGGTGAAAAAGACTCGAATGAAAGTGTAAAATACACATTCATCAATAAGACCTAAACTTTTGTAAAGCAAAGACAACAGCTAAAAATTCATTTTCAGTAGTTGTATAATTAACTTGCGCAGAGTCTAGAGTCTTACTAACATAATAAATCACACGATACTGCTTATCAACTTTTTGGCATAAAACAGCACTCATAGCAAAATTCGAAGCATCACACATAATCTCAAAAGGAAGATTCCAGTCAGGCGGCACAACAGTGGGAGCAGAAACAAGCTTTTCCTTAAGGGTATTAAAAGCAACTAAGCATTCATTAGAGAAATGGAAGACCACATCTTTTGCAAGAAAGCTACTTAAAGGTTTAGCAATTTTCGAAAAATCTTTAATAAACCTCCTATGAAAACCCACATGGCCAAGAAAAGATTGTAATTCTTTCACACAAGTGGGTGGGGGAAGTTTTTCAATGATTTCGATCTTAGCCTTGTCTACCTCAATACCTCTTTCAGAAACTACATGTCCTAGAACAATGCCTTCTCTAACCATATAATGACTCTTCTCCCAGCTTAAGGTCAAGTTGCATTCAATGCACCTTTTCAAAACTATATCTAATCTTTGCAAGCATTCATCAAACGAATCACCAAAAAGGGAAAAATCATCCATGAAAACATCAACAAATTTAGTTACCATGTTAGAGAAAACAGAAAGCATGCACCTTTGAAAAGTGGCGGGAGCGTTGCATAGTCCAAATGGCATCCTCCTATAGGCAAATGTTCCGAATGGGCAAGTGAATGTCGTCTTCTCCTGATCCTCCGGTGCAATCGGAATCTGGTAGAAACCTGATAAACCATCAAGAAAACAATAAAACTTCCGCCCCGCAAGGCGGTTTAGCATGTCATCTATAAATGGTAAAGGGAAGTGGTCTTTCTTAGTTGCGGCATTTAATCTTCTATAGTCAATGCACATCCGCCATCCAGTGGTCTTCCTAACCGGTACCAATTCTCCCATCTCATTCTCTTCCTGATTTCTTAGGAACTACATGTACCGGGCTCACCCATCGACTATCAGGAATGGGGTAAATCATATCAGCGTCTAGCAACTTGATCACTTCTTTCTTTACCACCTCTTGCATGGCTGGATTTATCCTTCGCTGAGGTTGCCTAACGGGTTTGGCATCTTGCTCTAGAGTGATGTTGTGCACGCACCGTGTAGGGCTAATTCCTTTGATATCACTGATCCCCCATCCTATAGCTGCGGAATTTTCCTTCAATACTTCAATCAACTTACTTTCTTCATTGTCGGAGAGATGTGA
>CM051457.1:43868622-43985959 GCA_028274465.1 Plantago ovata | reverse complement strand
AGCAGAGAATAAAACTCATTGCAATTTTCAGCAAGAGTGTTGAGGCTGTTATACTTCATGATTTTCCTGTTGGTCAGAGTTCATTGTTGCTAACTCTTTTTGAATATTCATCATGTTCTCTTCATGTCTTTTCTCTGTTGCGGCCTTCTCATCCATAATATTCTGAGCTTTGACGAGAGCAGTCTTTGCAAGCCTGAGCGCCTGACTTACATCTTCTTCATAGCTCTTGTGATAAAGACTTATGTCTCTCTGAGCTATTGTCAAAGTTGTAGTGCGTCTCAGCACTGTAGCCAATATCTTTCCAATGTCAAGTGGGCTCTCAGCAAGCAATGCCTCATCTTCAGCTTTGCAGGCATCATGGACTTGCTTTAGTGCTAGAATTCTGGGAGTAAACTCCTCAACTCTTGGGAACGGCACTAAATGCGGTGTTAAGGATGAACCTTAATTCAGAAGCAAACTGATCATCACGCGTCAGCAATTCGGCTCTTAGTCCATCGTCTAATCATCGATGTAATCAGGAGGAGGAATCTGAACGACTTTTGGGTCTCTTTTGGATTGTTCATCATCATTTTCTGACAAGTCGTCATCATCCTCAGATTCATCAAGTTGAGCGACTTTGAGCCTTTGTCAGTAGCTTCACTTCCTTTTTGTTGTTGAGTGGTTGCTGATGGCAACACTTCAGACTCAACGACTGGAGTTTCACCAGTAGATAGTTGTTTCAATTGAGTTTGGGGCTCAATTACTGGAGTTTCGCCAGTAGTTAGTTTTAATTGAGTAGTTGCTGAAGGCAACGTTTGAGACTCAATAACTGGAGTTGCGCCAGTAGTAAGTGGAAGGGATGGAACTTCCTTCGATTTTGGTCTTGAAGATTCACCAATTTCCAGATCCTGCGTATGCCTTGCATGGATCACGAGACTATTTTGTAGAGCTCGTTGGTAATCTTCATCTTCTTCATCCTCATCTTCAAGGTTTTCTTCAGTAACCTTGGCATCAGAAACTGGACTCTTGCCATTTTTCAAGGCAGCCCTTTTTCTGGCGTATTCTTCTTCAGTATCAGCACCTTGTACAGGTGCTTGATTTTCAGCATCAGCAGGAGGAGGTTGAGATTCTTGCTGAGATTGTTGTTGATCAGCTTGCTGATTGTCAGAGGGATTAGTTTCAGCAACTGTAACTTTAATCCACCAGCACCAGGACTTGGACCTTGATTGTCATCATCGTCATCCTTTTTGTCCTTAGAATCTTTCCCTTCATCATCACTGCGATCAGTGGGAATGTTCTCATCTTCTTCTTCTTCTTCATCATCAGTCAAAATGACTAGCTCAACGTGCTTATTCAAAGCAACACTTGTCACTTCCTCTTCCTCAGTTAGTTTGTGGGGATCAGCCACCACAGGAACAAAGGAGCCTTTGAGCATCACAGCTTGTTCAGCTGGAGAGGCACTCTTAAATTTGGCCTTCATATTCTCTCTGATTTGAGCAATCAGATTTGAACTCATTTGCTGAGAATATGTCATTTCGTCAGGAAGGATGGAGTGGACAAATGTTTCGAGCTTCAGCAATGAAGATCTCTTTTTCTCATTTGAGAGATGAAGGTGAAGATCTGAGAAGTCCATTCTGCTATATCTTTGCCAGTTGCTGACGGACTTAGCAACTCTTGACAAAGTTGTCCTCTTGAAGCTCAAGTAAAGTTCTTCAGAACTTACTTGTTGATCTTCAGTGATGAGTACCACTTCAGTGGTCTCCTTTTGAGCCTGAAAAAGAATTTATTTAGATCAGGATTGGTTTGGAGAATTGTTTTAGAGTTTAAATCTGAAACATGATTTACCTGCTGAGAGTCAGCAAGCTCATGTAGTACAATTTCCATTCCATGAGGAGCTGGAGTAGCATCCTCCATTTGTTTATCCTGAAATAAATTAAAATTAGACACAAGTACTAAGCTGTCAAACTTAGTTTTTATACCAAAATTATTAACTACCTGCTGAGCAGGGAGTGTTGGTTCTGGTTCAGAGGCTTCAACAACCATCTGACTTGTATCTTGAGAAGTCTGTAGAGATAATATAATATTAGCAAAAGAATAAGTTTCAGAATTTGAAGTTTTACTGATGGTTGAATTAACTACCTGCTGAGGAAGGACAGGTTGTGGCTCAGTCCTTTCAGCATTAACAGTTTCTTCAGCTTCTTGGACTGTTTCTTCAGCAGACTTCTGAGTTTGCTCTAACTGAGAAAGCTGTGCGGTTTCAGCAATCTCCCTTGTCTTTGAATTGACAAATTGAGCAGAAGCAACTTGACCTTTAAGCTCACTGCTTGTCATGAAGAGATCAATTGACTTGTTGGATGATTCTTCAATCTCCAACTCCATTTGTTTGCTTAAATCTTCCAGTACAAGCTGGACTTTGTCAATTGAAGTCTTGGGTGAACTTCGGCCAGTATTCTCAGCATCAAGAGATGCGTCTTTGAATAATGCTTCTTGAGTTTCAGCAACTTCAGGAACAGGAACCATTGCTATCTCAGCAACTGGTCCATCAGCAAGCTGGGTTTCAGCAACTTGATGAGTTGCTTGTTCAGCAACCATCTGTTCAGCAGCATCAGCAAGTGCCGCTCTTTGCATATCAGCAGCAATGTTGCTTACTGGTTCCATAGTTTGATCATCAAGATTATCTACAAAGTAGATATCTGGGACTTGGGCAGGAATTTCATTTCCACTGCCTTGTGGTCTATTCTCAGTAGAGTTATCAACGTTAAGTTGATTGTTGAAGGCTTCCGCAAACACTTCAACATTGATGATGTATGTTTCAGTAATTATTTCAGCAACATCTACTGGCAAATGCGTTTCAGCATTTGTCTGGGAATTGACTGAGGAGTCTTGGACATTGGGGACTGACTGAGAAGCCAGTGTCTTCTTTCTTTTGTTACTTGTCTGTCTCCTCTTAGGTACGGGATTTGCTGATGACGCTGCAGTCTGAGTGTCATCATCAGCTTTCCTCCTTTTCTTTTTAGATTTCTCCAGTTTCCCAGAGTCATCTATTGTTGCATTTTCAGCAACGGCTCTTGTACACGTACCTTGTTGATTTTCTACAGCACTTTCATTTGTGTTACCACCTCCAACAGAAGTTTCATCTCTAAGTTGTTGAGTGGTAACATCTGCAGCTGTTGTATACCTTTCTTGCTGGCTTGTGCTGACAACATTTGCAGTTGTTGTCTTCTTGGTTTTCTTACCAGCAATCTTAGGTACATTCTGCTTGTAGAAAGATCTTCCCACATTGCACACAGATTTCTTGATTGGCAATGGGTTTCTTAGCTGAATCCTGAAATGTTCAAGGATATAGCATATCTTGATTCCATACATAACTGGAAAGGAAGGTGAGACCTTGTTGTCTTCTACCTTTACCTTAAACTTGGTAACACAATCAACAAGCCTGTTGAAAATGTACTTAGCCCAGTTAAGTTCCGATTTATTCTCATGGATATGCATCAGCAATGGCCATCTTCTCAGGCCTACTTGGTCAATTCCTCCAACTTGGGAGTCAAGAACTTTAATCAGTAGCAGAGCTACTAGACCAAGTGAAGGACATAGATGCTTTCTCTTAACGTGCTTTGTCCAAGTCACGGGAGCTATCTCGCCTTTCTTCATTTTTGCATTTCTGACGTCACTGTAGAAAGCTTCAATTTCTTCGTCAGTGGCAGTGACGTCGTCTTCAGTTCCAGTGGTTGGAATCTGAAAAATCTCCGCTAAATCAGTCCATTTCAGGACGATTTGCGTGTTCTGAACATAAGTAAGGATCACTTTTTCAGTGACTCCATTACTGTCTGTAAGGGACTGGATTTCTGCATTATTGTAGAACTCCATGGTATCAATCATGCTCACTTGCTTAGTGCGAGCAGAGATAAAGTTCATGAGGCCTTGCTGCTTGATGAACTCAAGCGCCTCTTCATTTTGGTCATCAAGTTCTTGTTCATAAAAGTACCTAATGTACTTTTCTTTTGCAAATCCTCCCCATTGCATCAACATCTCACACTTTGCAGTGTCAAGATATGACGGAGGCATAGGTTTTTCAGTGATTCGGTCGTTTTTCAACACAACTTTCGCTGTGTTTTGGGTAAGAGAAGTCACCGGAGCAATGCGTGTTTCAGCACTGTCAACCTTTGACGATTTTGAGGACTTAGATGACTGTCTCTTGGGAGCCATTTCTTTATATAGAGCAAGAAATTGTACGAAAAAGATAGTTTGCTTTTTGACCGGAGGTACAGTAGTTTCAGGCTAGAAATTGCAGAGAAAGGAAATGTGAGTTAAAGAATTTTGTCATTTCTCTAACTCCTTCTTTATATAGTGTCTCTGGTGTGTGAGAAACTCAATCGATTTGAGTTCTCAGCAAGGGTAAAACAGAGAAACACTGGAGATAGTGGAGCCTTTGCATTGAATGCGTAGTGGCCCACTAACTAAAACCGTCAGAGCACTCTCTCTCTTTGTTTTGTTAGCCGTTAGATTAATAACTCCTTTTAATCAATGGCCACGATTGAATTTCATGTCATGATTTATTGCGAGTTTATCTGTGCCAGCTTAACGTCACAAATTGATTTTACCGAGTAATAAGGGATAGATTGCTTGCTGAAATAGACAAGAATCTTTTCAGCGAGTTTGAATTAACGATCTAGCTACTTGCTGAAAGTTCCCCCTTACTTAGATATCTCATAATTTCTAAGTTTAAAAGATATTTCTGATTTCCCGTATCAGTAAATTCTTTTTACAATTTGAGGCATCCTTTGGTAAAATCTGAGAGATGAGATTTTGCTCTTTTTCTGAATTCCCGTTTCAGAAAATTTCTTTGATACTTGAATACCTGTTTCAGTATCTTTTGATTGTCTAAGTACCCGTCTCAGCAATCCTTAAGTTCTTTCACTTACTGAGTTCCTGTCTCAGCAAGTGATCAAGTTTCCTAACAAATACTTGTTTTGAAGGAATTACTTGCCGAATGCTTGTTTCAGCAATCATGTTGTGACTTATCATTTCTTAGAAGAGATTAGTGAGATGGTCTTTTGGGCAAGAATACTTTGGCTTGCTGAATACCTGTTTCAGCATTCTGCCAAGTGTATCCTTTATTGAGGTAGTTCAATCAATCCAAGGTTATACCTTAGCATTGCGAACCTATTATCCGGTAGGGGCTTGGTAAAGATGTCAGCAAGCTGATCTTCAGTACCTACTTTCACAACCTCAATATCACCTTTTTCCACATGATCTCTAATGAAATGATGTCTAATATCAATGTGCTTAGTCCTTGAGTGGAACTTAGGATTTTACGTGACAGCAATAGCACTTGTATTATCACAAAAGATTGGTGTTTTCTTTGCAGAAATACCATAATCTCTTAATTGTTGCTGAATCCATAGGATTTGAGCTGTGCAACAACCAGCTGCAATGTATTCAGATTCTGTAGATGAATTGGCGACACACGTTGCTTCTTGCTGAACCATGATATTAATCTAGTACACAAAAACTGACAAGTTCCAGATGTACTTTTTCTATCAAGAGTTGATCCACCATGATCAGCATCAGAATAGCCAACCAATTCAAGTCCAGAATCTTTTGGATACCATAATCCAACATTGACTGTACCTTTAACATATTTCAGTATTTTAATTGCCTTTTTGTAGTGTGATTCTCTTGGATCCGATTGGAAGCTTGCACACACACAAACAGCATACTGAATGTCAGGTCTACTTGCTGTTAAATACAACAAGGAACCAATGAGCTTCCTATACTTGTGTTCTTCAACACTTTTGTCCTCTTTAGTATAGCCCAATTTGGTACCAACACTCATAGGGATCTTTTCAGGTTTTTCATCCTCTTTGATCCTAAACTTTATGAGCATTTCTTTCGCATACTTTGCTTGATTTATGAATATTCCATCTTTGAGTTGCTTGACTTGCAACCCTAGGAAATAATTCAATTTTCCCATCATACTCATTTCAAACTTATTTGTCATGAGTTTGGCAAAATCATCACAAAGTTGCTTGTCCTTAGATCCAAAATTATGTCATCCACATAAATTTGGACTAAGATTAATTTACCATCATGGTTCATGGTAAAAAGAGTTTTGTCAACTTCACCTTTCTTGAAACCATTTTCCAGCAAGAACTTAGCTAAGGTATCATACCATGCTCTTGGTGCTTGCTTTAGACCATATACAACTTTCTGAAGCTTATATACCATCTTGGTTTCTGAGGGAAGTTCAAAGCCAGGGGGTTGTTCTAGGTAGACTTCTTCAGCAAGTTCACCATTTAAGAATGCACTCTTAACATCCATTTGGTAAACAATGAAGTCATTGTGAGCAGCAAAGGCCAAGAAAAGCCTAATTGCATCCAATCTTGCAAATGGAGCGTAAGACTCATCATAGTCCAATCCTTCAGTCTGACAGTAACCTTGAGCGACTAAACGTGCTTTGTTTCTTGTTACTTCACCAGACTCGCTCAGCTTGTTTCTGAACACCCACTTTGTACCAATAGCTTTCTTATTTTCAGCAAGTGGCACAAGTTTCCAGACTTTGTTTCTTTCAAACTGATCCAATTCTTCTTGCATTGCCTTTATCCATTCAGAATGCTTCAAAGCTTCTTCTATGATTTTAGGTTCAATTTCTGAAACAAAGCAAGAGAATAAAGATTCTACTTCTACGACATTTGCTTCTTCAGCAAGTCCTTGAGTAGCTTTAGATCTAGTCACTTGGCGTTTATTAATATCGCCAATCATATCCGTAGAGGGATGATCTCTAATCCATTTATTAACAGGTTTCCTGTTTGTTGGATCAGGATATGTTTGCTTATCAGCATGTGACTCTTCAGTATGTACTTGTTCAGTACTACTGGGAATTTGTGTCTCTGCTGAGATTTGATCGTCAGCAACTGCTTGCTCAGCATTGCTGGGTTGAGATATTTCATCAGCATGCACTGGAGATTGCGTAATTTCAGCAACTTCCGGAGCAACCGCATCTTTTGCTGGAAATTCCTTGTCGTGAACTATATTTATCTTGTCATGACTCGGGGGAGGAGAATCATTGTCAGAATCATCATTTAGTTCAATTGACTTGATTTGCCTAGCATCAGACTCAGTTCTTTGCTCATGTATGATTAGCTTTTTCATACATTCTGATATTTCTTCTTCAGCAGGCACACCTTGTGTCTTTTCGTAGAATACAACATGCACAGATTCTTCAATCTTTTGTGCCTTTTTGTTGTAAACTCTGTAAGCTTTACTATGCAAGGAGTAGCCAAGAAATATCGCTTCGTCTGCCTTTGGTTGAATTGTTCTTAGGTATTCTCTACCATTGTTAAGAACGAAACACTTGCAACCAAATACTCTTAGATGAGTGATGTTAGGAGGTCTTCCAACAAACAATTCATAAGGAGTTTTGTTGTATTCCTTAGTAATCAAACATCTATTCTGAGTATAGCAGGCGGTATTAATCGTTTCAACCCAGTAAGCCTCACTTATCTCAGTGTCAGCAAGCATTGTTCTTGCGGCTTCTTTCAAGGTACGATTCTTCCGTTCAGCAACACCATTTTGTTGTGGTGTCCTTACTGAGGATAACTGATGTTGAATACCTTTGGAGGTACAATATTCAGTTATGTACTGGTTTACAAACTCAGTACCATGGTCTGTCCTTATGACTCTTACCTTGTCATTTTTCATGATTTCAAGCTTATTCAGCAAGTTAGGTATTTCAGTCTTGGTTTCAGATTTGTGTTTGATGAATACTACCCAAGTGAATCTTGAATAGTCATCTACCACGACTAGACCATACTTCTTACCAGCATAGCTTGTTGAAGAAGATTCAAACAAGTCCATGTGTAAGAGTTGTAAAGGTTTTGTAGTTGACGGTACTGCCTTGTTCTTGAAAGAAGATTTGGTTTGCTTTCCTTGCTGTCATGCATTGCAAACACCATCCTTCTTAAAAGTAACCCTAGGTAATCCAACTACAAGTGCCTTTTTAGACAGCTTATTCAACGTCTTGAAGTTTAGATGACTTGTTCGTTTATGCCATAACCATGCTTTTTCAGCAAGGCAATCATGATCTGAGACAAGGCATTTTTCAACGTTTGCTGAAGACCAATCAACGGTGTACAAGCCTCCTGATCTTCTTGCAATCATTATAACCTTTTTAGTCTCAAAATCTACAAGTTTACATCATCACTTTTAATTTCGATGAAGTATCCTTTGTCAGCAAATTGACTCATGCTGAAAAGGTTAAACTTAAGATTTTTGACATAAAGAACTCCAGTAATGGTTATGCATCCCAACTTCACATCACCATAGCCTTTTGTAGATCCGGAGCCTCCACCAGCAAACCTTATTGTTGGACCTTTAGACCACCGTCTATAGTTTATAAGGTTATTCTTGTTGCCCGTCATGTGCTTTCCACAACCACTATCAAAGTGCCAGATTGCATCGTTTGTCTCCGTGGCTGCAGTCTGACCGGCCATGAGGCAGAATTCGTAGTTCGACACATCTGGATAAGCTTCCATAGCTATCCCACACACTTCTTTGCCAATCTCCACGTCTAGAGTGGCTTCCTCATCGTCGGTGTCTGAACTTTCATCCTCACTGTCTTCGGAGCTTGTCTCAATGCACAATGCATCGATTTTTGCTTGAAGCTTCTTCTTTTCTTCAGCAATGAAAGCTCTTTTGAACTTCTTCTTCTTTTCAGCAGATTTGCCTTTCAGCAAAGGGCAATTATCTTTGAAGTGTCAAGGCTTTTTGCAGTAAAAACATAGATCATTTCCAACTGCTGGTTCTTCTGATGATGTAGCTTGCTGAGCTTGCTTGTTCAGCGAGCTAGTATCATTCTTGTACTTATGGTAGTTATTACCAAGATGCTTTTTCAGCTTCTCTTTTGCTTTTCGCCTTTCAAGTTCCTTACTGATGAATTTCTTCATGTTTTTAACAACTAAAGCATTTTCATCAGCAGGCTCTTTATCATTCTTCTTTTCAGAAGATGACGGCTTTGCAGCAAGAGCAATGTTTTGCGATTTTTCAGCAAACACATTTTCTCTTTGCTTTGTCTCATAATTGACAGTAGCAAGATGAGAGAACAACTCAGTTGGTGTAATGTCAGGCATTCCTTGATTATAATAGAAATTCTGAGTATGGATCCATTCTTGATTCAAACTTCTGATGATAGTTTTCACTTTCTCAGAATCTGAATAGAGATTTCCAACACCCAGCGCTGCCATTTCACTAACAAGAGTTGTGAATCTGAAGTCCAAGTCTTCCAGTGACTCGTTAGCACCTTGCTTAAAGTTTTGAAACTTCAGCTTAAGTACTTCAAGTTTGTTTTCCTTGGTCTTGTCAGATCCAGCACAAAGATCTTGAACCATTTTCCAAGCCTCCTTAGCAGTCTTAGCACCCCACAGTTTGCACTGTATGGTATCCGAAGTTGATCTGATGATGATATTTCTTGCTTGGCCATCAAGACGGAATCTCTTAGCTTCGTCAGAAGTCCATTCCTCTCTTGGTTTTGGCACAACCGTATCTGATGGTTCGCCTTGGATGGTTTCCTTTCCAGCTTCAGTGGTTCTATGAGGGAAACTCCTTTCAACCTTGGTGATATTGATAGGTCCATCATTAATGACGGTGACCATCTCATCACTAATGGCCTCAAGATGTAACATCCTTCGTCAGCAAAGCACTACCAAACTGATCAAGTGAAAGAGATTTACGGAAAGCACTTAAGGGGATCTAGGTTCAGTGCAGAAGGCTAAAGAACCTCCTGCTCTGATACCACTTGTTGGTCCCTTTAAACAACAAGAAAAGACTAGAGGGGGGGGGGTGAATAGTCTTTTCAAACTTTTGTCGTTTAAAACTTTCTCAGCAAGTACTTATTACTTTTCAGTAATGAGGTTGCTGATACTTAACTTTCTCAGCAAGCGTAAGTTACTTTACAGTAGCTTGGTTTGCTGATACTTAAAATCAGAGAGCGGAAGTCTTTGAAACAATAAGTGCTTTTTCAGCAAGTAAAGTGTTTCAGCAAGTGATGTGAGTGACTGTGTACAAACAGATATAATTTGCTGAAAGCTAAATGCAGTAAGTAAATCACACAAACGCTTTTAGAGTGGTATCTGAGAGTGGCGTAATCTCCCAACTAATCCACTTTGTCCTTTCTAGGACTGAATCCACTAAGATATGATTGAGGTTCCTTACAATCTCCTATCTAAAGCGATTCAACAGAAACCAAAGCACACTTGCTTTGTCTCCAACCTAAACTAGAGAACTCAACCTTGTTCTCCACCAAACTTGGTACTTTTAATCAGCAAAAGCTTGCTCGATTAAGTTCCCCCTGAATATCACGCCTGAAAGGGTGTATTTTCAGTTAGAGAGTTTTGGGGTGAGATAACTTAATTATAACTTATTCAGTTACAACAAGTAATCTAAGAAACACAACTTGGAATACTTTGCAGTAAACAAGTTTGATTGTTTCTGGTGTCAAGACTTGTTCTTGTTCGAAAGAAAGAACACTTAACTAATTTCTTAGCCGAGTTTGTTCTACTTCTTCACAAGTAGCTTTTTCAAGCTTTAAGTCTTGGAACGGATCAATGGCAGTAAGAGTGTTTGAAGTTTTGTGAATTTTAAGCACAAGTGAGAGTTTGATCACGTTGTTGACACGCTTCAACTCTTTGCCGGATGACCTCTATTTATAGTGCAAGTAAGGAGCCGTTTGAATTTCAAATCCTAAGGCTTTTGTTCCTTAACATGTCACTATCTTGCTTTTGTACTTTCAGCAGCAACCTTTGTTTGTCTTCTAGTCTTCATGTCCTTTGTGTGTAAGCTTTGCATTAAATGCACCTTTGAATAGAATTCAAACAGTAACAATGGAGCGCAAGATCACGTACATTCAGCAAGAGGTCACATATGTTCATCAGCAAGTGTTCATTCTCAATTTCAGCAAGCACAACCTACTCTGTCTTTCAGATTTTCACTTATGCAATGCTGTTGCTGAAAATTTCATTTTCTGAGCAACACGTGCCTTACCAGTCTTCAGCAATCTTCAAGTCTTCAAGTCTTCAAGTCTTCAAGTCTTCAGATCTTCAAAAGTCTTCAAGATTCTGACCGGTTTCTTATTTTCTTCAATAATTTGTTTGTAATAAACAAAATACATCTTCAGCAAATGCTTCAATAGGTCATTTTCTTTTCAGAAAATAAGTTACATCAAAGCTAAGCATCCATAAGATATTTTCTTTTCAGAAAATAAAATACATCATACGCAAATGTGTCAATAGATTAATTTCTTCACAGAAATTAAAGTACGTCATCCACAGAAGAAATAACTTATCTAACACCTATCTAAGTCATCAGCAAACATTCCTCTTTTAAAATGTCCTTAAAATTCTAAAATCCTATGGACCTTAAGAGTACTAGTTACTGGACTGTTCTTAATTTAGCATGGTTAATTGCTCATCAAAATTACAAGTTTCCTAACAACCGTAAAGCCCGCTGTTGCTACTCAAAGTAACAAGACTTTAAAAGGAAAACAGGATGCTGAAAAGCAAACTGTAAAGAAAAAGGATGCTGTAAAGCATTCTGCCAAACAAGTTGCTAAAAAGCAATTTGTTAAGTCAAAAGGCAAGATTACTAAAAGTAATCAGAAGACCTTTGCTGACAAACCTGAATCAAGTAAGGTTGCTGAGACAAAAGCTCAGCATTCTCCGAAAAGTGGACTCGGTTTTAAAACCAAGAAAAGTCAACTCTTTCACGAGTATAAGCAAAGTCAGCAAAGATACTTCAAAGAGATGAACAAAATCAAGCCTAAGAGTTCTGACAAGACTCAAAATGCTAGGGCTAGAAGGAACCTTGCTAGCAAAGAACTTACTGAAAAGTATGTTCAGCAAAAAGGCCAACCGAGCAAGACACCACATCAGAAAGTGGATTTGATCAGCACGAATCAAAAGTCTTTTGGCTCAAAACCTCCTAGTTCCTCAGCAAGTAGAAAACAAGTCAAAGTTGAAAAACTTAAGACTTCGGTTTCCACTGGACGCATTCTTGAACATGTTAATGGACATCCAATATTGGATATTTAACTTGTTTGATCTTGATTGTGCAGACTTCAGCCACGGAGACAAACGATGCAATCTGGCACTTTGACAGTGGTTGTGGAAAGCACATGACAGGCAACAAGAATAACCTTATAAACTATAGACGGTGGTCTAAAGGTCCAACAATAAGGTTTTCTGGTGGAGGCTCTGGTTCTACAAAAGGCTATGGTGAAGTGAAGTTAGGATGCATTACCATTACGGGAGTTCTTTATGTCAAAAATCTTAAGTTTAACCTTTTTAGCGTGAGTCAGTTTGCTGATAAAGGATACTTCATCAAAATCAAAAGTGATGAATGTAAACTTATAGACTTTGAGACAAATAAGGTTATTATGATTGCCAGAAGATCAGGAGGCTTGTACACCGTAGATTGGTCTTCAGCAATCGTTGAAAATTGCCTTGTCTCAGATCATGATTGCCTTGCTGAAAAAGCGTGGTTATGGCATAAACGAACAAGTCACCTAAACTTCAAGACGCTGAATAAGTTGTCTAAAAAGGCACTTGTAGTTGGATTACCTAAGGTTACTTTTAAGAAGGATGGTGTTTGCAATGCATGTCAGCAAGGTAAGCAAACCAAATCTTCTTTTAAGAACAAGGCATTACCGTCAACTACAAAACCTTTACAACTCTTGCACATGGACTTGTTTGAATCTTCTTCAACAAGCTATGCTGGTAAGAAGTATGGTATGGTGGTGGTAGATGACTATTCAAGATTCACTTGGGTAGTATTTATCAAACACAAATCTGAAACAAGGACTGAAATACCTAACTTGCTGAATAAGCTTGAAGTCATGAAAAATGACAAGGTAAAAGTCATAAGGACAGACCATGGTACCGAGTTTGTAAACCAGTACATAACTGAGTATTGCACTTCAAAAGGCATACAACATCAGTTATCCTCAGTAAGGACACCACAACAAAACGGTGTTGCTGAAAGGAAGAATCGCACCCTAAAAGAAGCCGCAAGAACAATGCTTGCTGACACTGAAATAAGTGAGGCTTACTGGGTTGAAGCGATTAATACCGCCTGTTACACTCAAAACAGATGTCTGATTACTAAGGAATACAACAAAACACCTTATGAGTTGTTTGTTGGAAGACCTCCTAATATCACTCATCTAAGAGTATTTGGTTGTAAGTGTTTCGTTCTTAATAACGGTAGAGAATAACTAAGAAAATTTCAACCAAAGGCAGACGAAGCGATATTTCTTGGTTACTCCTTGCATAGTAAATCTTATAGAGTTTACAACAAAAAGGCACAAAAGATCGAAGAATCAGTACATGTTGTATTCTACGAAAAGACACAAGGAGTGCCTGCTGAAGAAGAAATATCAGAATGTATGAAAAAGCTAGTCATACATGAGCAATGAACTGAATCTGATGCTAGGCAAATCAAGTCAATTGAACTAAATGATGATTCTGACAATGACTCTCCTCCCCCAAGTCATGACAAGATAAATATAGTTCATGACAAAGAATTTCCAGCAAAAGACGCAGTTGCTCCGGATGTTGCTGAAACTACGCAACCTCCCGTGCCTACTGATGAGTTACCACAATCTAGCAATGTTGAACAAGCAGTTGCTGATGAACCAATCTCAGCAGAGACACAAAATACCAGTAGTACTGAACAAGTACATACTGAAGAGTCACATGCTGATGAGCAAACGTATGCAGATGCAAAGAGCAGAAAGCCTGTTAACAAATGGATTAGAGATCATCCCTCTACGGATATGATTGGTGATATTGACAAACGCCAAGTGACTAGATCCAAAGTTTCTGCTACTCATGGACTTGCTGAAGAAGCAAATATCGTAGAAGTAGAATCTTTGTTCTCTTGCTTTGTTTCAGAAATTGAACCCAAGACCATAGAAGAAGCTCTAAAGCATTCTGAATGGATCAAGGCAATGCAAGAAGAACTGGATCAATTTGACAGGAACAAAGTCTCGAAACTTGTACCTCTTGCTGAAGGCAAGAAAGCTATTGGTACAAAGTGGGTGTTCAGAAACAAGCTGAGTGAGTCTGGTTAAGTAACAAGAAACAAAGCACGTTTAGTTGCTCAAGGTTACTGTCAGACTGAAGGATTGGACTACGATGAGTCTTATGCACAAGTTGCAAGATTGGATGCAATTAGACTTTTCTTGGCCTTTGTTGCTCACAATGACTTCATTGTTTATCAAATGGATGTTAAAAGTGCATTCTTGAATGGTGAACTTGCTGAAGAAGTCTACTTAGAACAACCCCCTGGCTTTGAACTTCCCTCATAAACCAAGATGGTATACAAGCTTCAGAAACCTGTATATGGTCTAAAGCAAGCACCAAGAGCTTGGTATGATACTTTGGCTAAGTTCTTGCTGGATAATGGTTTCAAGAAAGGTGAAATTGACAAAACTTTGTTTACCATGAACCATGATGGCAAAATACTCTTAGTTCAGATTTATGTGGATGACATAATATTTGGATCTAAGGACAAGCAACTTTGTGATGATTTTTCCAAACTCATGATAAATAAATTCGAAATGAGTATGATGGGAAAATTGAATTATTTCCTAGGATTGCAAGTCAAGCAACTCAAAGATGGAATATTCATAAATCAAGAAAAGTATGCGAAAGAAATGCTCATAAAGTTTTGGATCAAAGAGGAAGAAAAACCTGAAAAGATCCCTATGAGTGTTGGTACCAAATTGGGCTATACTAAAGAAGATAAAAATGTTGAAGAACACAAGTATAGGAAGCTCATTGGTTCCTTGTTGTATTTAACAGCAAGTAGACCTGACATTCAGTATGCTGTTTGTGTGTGTGCAAGATTCCAATCTGATCCAAGAGAATCACACTACAAAAAAGGCACTTAAGATACTGAAATATGTCAAAGGTACAGTCAATGTTGGATTATGGTATCCTAAAGATTCTGGATTTGAATTGGTTGGTTATTCTGATGCTGATCATGGAGGATCAACTCTTGATAGAAAAAGTACCTCTTGAACTTGTCAGTTTTTAGGTACTGGATTAATATCATGGTTCAGCAAGAAGCAAACCTGTGTTGCCAATTCATCTAATGAATCTGAGTACATTGCGGCTGGTTGTTGCACAGCTCAAATCCTATGGATTCAGCAACAATTAAGAGATTATGGTATTTCTGCAAAGAAAACACCAATCTTCTGTGATAATACAAGTGCTATTGCTATCACGCAAAATCCTAAGTTCCACTCAAGGACTAAGCACATTTATATTAGACATCATTTCATTAGAGATCATGTGGAAAAGGGAGATATTGAGGTTGTAAAAGTGGGTACTGATGATCAACTTGCTGACATCTTTACCAAGCCCCTACCAGATAATAGATTCGCAATGCTAAGGTATAACCTTGGATTGATTGAATTACCTCAATAAGGGATACAATTGACAGATTGCTGAAACAGGTATTTAGCAAGACAAAGTATGCTTACTTGAAAAATAAGCTCCTTCCACTGATTTCGTCTAAAAAGAAATGATAGGTCACTATATGATTGCTGAAAAAGGCATTCAACAAGTAATTCCTTTAAAACGGGTATTTGTTAGGAAACTTGATCACTTGCTGAGACGGGCACTCAGTAAGAGAAAAACCTTAAAGATTGCTGAAACGGGAATTCAGACAATCAAGGATACTGAAACAGGTATTCAAGTATCAAAGTAAAACATCTGAGAAGGGAACTCAGAAAAGAGAAAACTCACTTCTCAGATTTTACCAAAAGATACCTCAAGATAAAAAGAATTTGCTGATACGGGAACTTAGAAATGTCTTTTAAACTTAAAGAAATATGAGATATCTGATTAAGGCGGAACTTTCAGCAAGTAACAAGGCTGGTTACACAAACTCGCTGAAAAGATTCTTGTTTACTTCAGCAAGCAATCAAATCCCATAAATCTAGGTAAGATCAATTTGTGACGTTAATCGGGCACAGATAAACTCGCTAATAATCATGACATGAAATACAATCGTGGCCATTGATTAAAAGGCGTTTTTGATCTAACGGTTAATATTGCAAAGAGAAAGAGTGCTCTGACGGTTTTTGTTAGTGGGCCACTACGCATTTAATGGAAAGGCTCCACTAACACTGTTGAATCTCTGATTTGCCCTTGTTGAGAACTCAAAATCGATTGAGCTTCTTGCACATCAGAGACACTATATAAACAAGGAGTTAGAGAAAGACAAAATTCTTTAACTCACACTTCCTTTCTCTGCAAATTTTAGCCTGAATCTACTGTACCTCCGGTCAAAAAGCAAAGTAATCTTTTTCGTACACATTTCTCACCCTATAAAATAAATGGCACCAAAGAGACAGTCATCTAAGACTTCAAAATCATCTAAGGTTGACAGTGCTGGAAAAAGCACTGCTCCGGTGATAACTCCGTTGACCAACACAGTGAAAATTGTGTTGAAAAATGATAGAATAACCGAGAAACCCATGCCGCCTGCATATCTAGACACTGCAAATTGTGAGATGATGATGCAATGGGGTGGCTTTGCCAAAGAGAAGTATATCCGATACTTCTATGAACAAGAACTTGACGGTGATAATGAGGAGGCGCTTGACTTGATAAAACAGCAAGGCCTCACTCTCTTTATAACAGCTCGCCCTAAGAAAGTGAGTATGTTAGATACAATGGAATTCTACAATAATGCAGAAATCCAGACTCTAACTGATGGTCAAGGAGTCACTGAAAAAGTGATCTTCACCACAGTTCAGAATGTGCAAATCGTCCTGAAATGGACTGATTTAGCCGACATCTTTCAGATTCCGACCACTGGAACTGAAGATGACATCACTGCCACTGACGAAGAAATGGAAGCCTTCTACAGTGATGTCAGAAATGAGAAAATGAAGAAAGGAGAGATTGCTCCCGTGACTTGGACAAAGCACGTTAAGAGGAAGCATCTTTGCCATTCACTTGGTCTAGTAGCTCTGCTACTAATCAAAGTCTTAGACTCCCAAGTCGGAGGAATAGACCAAGTAGGCTTGAGAAGGTGGGCGCTACTGATGCATATATATGAGAACAAAACTAACCTCAAACTGGGCAAAGTACATTTTCAACAGACTTGTTGATTGCGTTACTAAATTCAAGGTTAAGGTTGAAGACAACAAGGTCTCACCTACCTTCCTAGTCATGTATGGACTAAAAATATGCTATACCTTGAACACTTCAGGATTCAGCTGAGAAACCCATTGCCGATTAAGAAATCAGTATGCAATGTGGGAAGAGCCTTCTACAAGCAAAATGCACCTAAGCTTGCTGATAAGAAACTGGAAAAATCAAAGAAGACAACAGCTGCAAATGTTGTTAGCACAAGTCAGCAAGAAAGGTGTACAACAGCTGCAGATGTTGTCACCACTACTCAGCAAGAAAATGTTCCAATAGCTGAAAATGTTGTTGATGAAACTGTTGTAGATGGTGATCAACAAGGTACGTGTACAACAGTCGTTGCTAAAAATGCAACTACTGACGCCACTTCTGGAGAGAAACTTTAAAAATCTAAGAAGAAAAAGAGGAAAGATGATGATGACACTCAGACTGCAGCGTCATCAGCTAACCCCGTCCCCAAGAGAAAAAGGACAAGTAACCCAAGAAAGAAAACTGGCTCGCAAGTCAGTACCAATTGTCCATGATCTCTTGGATGATTCTCCCGCAGTTGCTGAAACACAAGTTCCAGTAGATGTTGATGAAGTGGTTACTGAAACCTACGCCAGCAATGTTGAAGTGTTTGCGGAAGCCTTCAACAATCAACTCAATGTTGATACATCAACTGAGAAAAAACCACAAGGCAGTGAAAATGAAATTCCTGCCTCAATCCCAGATATCTACATTGTAGATAATCTAGATGATCAGACTCTGGAACCAGCAATTGATATTGCTGCTGATATAAGAAACGCGACACTTGCTGATGCTGAAAAGATGGTTGCTAAACAAGCAACTCATCAAGTTGCTGAAGAACCAGTTGCTGAGACTGCAATGGTTCAAGTCCCAGAGATTGCTGAAACACCACAAGAGACACTATTCGACGACGCATCCCATGATGCTGAGAATACTGGACCTAGTTCACCAAAAACATCCATTGACAAAGTTGAGCTTGTGCTTACAAAACTGAGTCAGCAAATGGATTTGGAGATTGATGACAACTCCAACAAATCGGTAGATGTTTTCATGACAAATAGTGAACTCAAGGGACAAGATGTCTCTGCTCAACGTGTCATTTCAGAGACAAGGGAGATTGCTGAACCCGCACAACTTTCTCAAACAGCGCAAGAAAAGAAGTCTGCTGAAGAAAAAGTCCCAGATACTGAAGAAGCTGTCATTGCTGAAAGGACTGAGTCACCACCTGTCCTTCTTCAGCAGGTAGTTAACTCAACCATAAGCAAAACTTCACTATCTGAAACTCAATCTTTTGCTAATATAATGATTTCTTTACAGACTTCTCAAGATACAAGTCAGAAGGTTGCTGAAGCCTCTGCACCAGAATCCACACCTCCTGCTCAGCAGGTAGATAAAGTTTTTGGTAATTCAACTAAGTTTGAAAACTTAGTGCTTGTATCTAACTTAAAATTATTTCAGGATGAACAATTCAAGGATGCTTCTCAAGCTCCTGAAGCAATGGAAATAGTACCAGCACAAACAAGTGTGCAACATGAGCTTGCTGAATCTCAGCAGGTAAATCATGTTCCAGCTTTGGACTCTAAAACTATTCTCCAAAACTTTCCTGAACTTAATTTTATTCTTTTTTAGGCTCAAAAGGAGACCACTGAAGTGGTTCACATCACTGAAGATCCGAAAGTGAGTTCTGAAGAACTTTACTCAGACTTCAAGAAAACTACCTTGTCCAGAGTTGCTAAGTCTGTCAGCAACTGGCAAAGGTACAGAAGGATGGACTTTTCTGACCTTCACCTTCATCTGTCCAATGAGAAAAAGAGAATTTCTCTGCTGAAACTCGAGACGTTTGTGCACTCAATACTTCCAGAAGAGTTGACATATTCTCAGCTTATGAGTTCAAATCTGATTGGTCTAATCAGAGAGAATATGAAAGCCAAATTTAAGAGTGCCTCTCCAGCTGAACAAGCTGTGATGCTCAAGGGTTCCTTTGTACCCGTGGTGGCTGATCCCCACAAAATCAATGAAGAAGAGGAAGTTACGAGTGTTGCTTTATACAAACATCTTGACTTGGTTATACTGACGGACGATGATGAAGAAGAAGAAGATGAGAACATTGCTACAGATCCCAGTGATGATGAAGGAAAAGATTCTAAGGATAAAAAGGACGGCGATGATGATGAATTTGTATTTTACACTTTCATTTGAGTCTTTTTCACCTATTTTAGCTATCCTCTATGTTAATTTAGCTATATTTTAGTGCATTTTATTATAATAGTGTCACGTTTCCCTTTAGATTTTATTTTACAGGTTTTGGTTGAAAATTGAGGATTTCCGGGCAATTATATTGAAGTTGACAAGGAATTGGTGTTCCAGAAGCCTATTTGGAGTATCTGAAGGTTTCCGGATAGGATTTGTAGTCTAGGGGTCGAATCTGGAGGTTAGAAGGCCACTAGAAGTCAGAAACCGAGTCCGAAAAGGGGAAGAAATCCAAAAACGCGTCGAAAACGCGGAATTCCGCGGAAAATACTCCCGGGCGAACCGCCCGGGACGTGGGGCGAATCGCCCCACACTTATTTGTAGCCTATATATAGTTGCTCAGTTTTTCTCCGAAATTCATACTTTTCCAGACCTATTCTCTCACCTTTCTCTGTAGTTTTTAGGTAGGAACTTCCCAGTCTGTTCTGGGGGTTCGTAGCTTAGGGGGCACATTTTCATAGCAGATTGGAGCTTGTAGGATCGCAATTATTCGGAGATTGACAACCTTCGGTAACATTGTATCTGACAGTTTATTCTACTTATTTTTTATATCTTTCAACATGTTTTCTTCTATGATTTCTGTTGATTGTATGCCTATTATGAGTAGCTAAACTTATCGTTGGTGGTAGTATGTGAATTCTTAGCGAAGGGAAGATAATCATGCTAATGGCTATATCGCGCATTATACTCCGTGTTATTGCTTTATTTCGTTGATCAGGCTCAGCCTAAATTCTCGTATGTTGTATTAATTATTATGCACAATTGGACCCTCGTCAACCTATGCGCATGTTTATCTTCGTAGTGTTGAATAATTACGGAACACAATAGGACAATAGAGATTGACTTGTCAGTATCATTATCTTCGAGTGCTTAATAATTGCAACAGGACATTAGATTGATCAAAGATCTCCATGCAAGACCGAGGAATTTACGCATGATTATTGACCCGTTATGCTTTGAAGGATCATACTATCACCAATCTCCATTATCTGTTAGAAAAACCCTTGCTATCCCGTCTGCTGTTTTTATATTCCTAGTTAAATAGATAAAGCTAGTTATAGTCCTTAGAGAACGACACTCGAGGTCATTCTACTGCTACACTACGATTTTCGTTGTAGTTGTGAATTGCCTTTGGCTAAATAACAAATTTATTTGCTGAATCGGGACCCGACAAATCCCACGTTCATCAAATTGGCGCCGCTGCCGGGGACTATACTCGTTTTTTCTGTTTAATTTGTTTATATTTTCAGCTTTCGATTCCTAATTCTATTAGTTTTAGTTTTCCTTTTTAATCTTTCTCTGATACTGCTTTCCTAGTCTGTTACGGATAGTGTATGCCACATACACGATCTAGGGGAACACCGCTTGCTGATTCAATTGCTGAGATCGACAGAGTCTACCACCAAAGAAGGCGACTACTTCAAAGGCGTGCACTAGAGGAAATAGAGGATACCGATTTCTCTGAATCTCTACACAATCTTTTCAAGGAAATCGACGGAATGGCAGAAGCTAGACCACTGAAAGCATGGGTTCAACCCACCAAGGATCGTATGAGGGGACCGGCGATTATTCTTTCGTCTGCAACTCGAGATCTGGAAATCAAGAACCACGCGTTCCAACAACTTCCGAGGTTCTATGGCTTATCAAGGGAAGATGTGATGGGGTACTTGCACGATATCGATGATTTCGTCAACCAAGTCCCAAGACCCGGAGCTGAGATAACAACGGATGAGTTCGGGATGAAGGTTTTTGCTATGGGGCTTGGCGTCAGAGCCAAGTCATGGTTGAGTTCTCTACCAGCAGGCTCGCTGGACACTTGGGAGATGGTTTTTTCAGCTTTCATGGAGAAATACTTCCCTCACACCTTGACTACCGCGCTAAAGGCGCAAATCACTGGATTCAAGCAGGACTATGATGAGACCATCTACACCGCGTTTGAGAGGTTCCAAGATCTCACGAACAAGTTCCCTCACCATGGTTTTGAACTTTCTGACCTAGTCCAACACTTCTACAATGGACTAAACTTCGAAAACCAACAAGTGGTGGATTTCCAATGCCGAGGCAATATTTGGGAGGAAACCGCAGAAGCCGTCTGGGCAGTTTTCGAGAGGCTTGCTAAGGGTTCACAGTTCAAGGACCCAAGAGCAATGGTTAGGAGACGTGGACCTGAAGCTCCACCGACTCAAGAAGCCCCTATGTATAGGGGGAATGGGGATCAATTCGAGTGCTTTACCAACGAATTAAAGAAAGTCCTCAAGAGCGCCACCGGAACAACTGTTTCGAATGAAGTATGCCGAATATGCAAGAACTATGGGCATGGGGCTCATATGTGTAGATCGGAGCTTGCGTATGATGATGGCAACTGGGCTCGAGGAGGTGAAGAGGAAGCCTTTTCTACGGAGTTTGGTACTCAAGAAGTTAGCTACGGACAAGACGGTAGGAATCCTCGAGGTGGATTTTGGAGAAGAGGATTCCGAAACAATCAAGGATATGCACCGGCTAACCAAACTTATGGCCCTAACCAAGACCGTAGTAGGCTAAACTATGGTAATGATCACTGCGAAAACCCCGCTCCGAAAGAGCCACCGAAGTCGAAGTCGGCTCAACTAATGGAGAACTTGCAAAAGATGGTTGATCACAAACAAATTTTTCTCAAACGTTATGAAGAAGATTCTGAGAAGACTAGGGCAAGTCTTCATAGGTTGGAAGAGAGCACTAGGCTTGCCCATCAAAAGATGCAAGAGTTGATCGACCGAGGAGCAAGTAGGGAGCAAGGCAAGCTGCCTAGCAACACTGAGAAGTCGAATTCCATTACAATGGCTGGTGATCTACCTGACGAAATCACCATCAAGAAGGTTGCTAAGTGCGAGTGTTGCAAGAAGGAAGAACTTCTACAGGCTAAGGAAGAAGAGAAGGAACTTGGTTCTGATGGAAGTGATGAGGAGCAAGAGGATCCCGAGCCACTCTCTAAAAGTTTCGATGTTAAGGTAGGGATTGAAGAGCTTGAAGATGTCCGTGCCACACTAGACACGGGATCCTACTCAAACATACTCCCTTTGAATGTGTTTGAAAAGAGTAGCCTTGGAAAACTATCTGAGCATAGGGCTATTGTGCAACTGGCGGATGGATCCTTTATGAGACCCGAAGGCGTTGTGAAAAATGTGTTGGTTAAGATTGGTGAAGCTTCTGTATACACCAATTTTGTAGTTATGCCGGCGTCTACACCTGGAACGGGGGATGTCATACTCTTAGGGCGAACATTCTTGACTAAACTACGCTCCGTGATGGACATCTACCAAAGAACTTGCACTATTGAAGTGGATGGCAGGCAACACGTGTTGAAAGCCATATCTGATCCACCTGATCCGCCTGATATTTCTTTCACTACTCACTACTGTGGTCTTGCAACCTATATTCTTTCTTATTCACAGGTTCGTGGCATGGAGAGGAGAGGGGAAGTCTAGTACCCGCAGAGAGAAGAGATAGGCACAGACAGGAGTCGAGTCAAAGACTTTAAACAATGGCGCTATCCGGGAGGCAATCCGGAGTTTTCTTTACTGCTTTTTTGCATGCATTCATTCTTGAACTATTTGCTTCTCGTATGCGAATTTGTTCATGTCTGTGTCGTATATGCTTATGTTTGAGTGAGATTTTTCGAGTGGTTTTTTGAGAAAATTGGTTTTGGGGATTAAAAACCGCGTTTTCGGACGAAAGGACCGTCTCCCCACATCGGGGAGCGGGGGGCGAATCGCCCCGCATGGGGCGACTCGCCCCACACCGGGGGCGACTCGCCCCATGGTCCCAGGAGACCAAAAACACGGATCTCCCCGTCTTTACCTCATTTTCTTCATATCTTCATCATTCTTCCTCCAAAAAAACCGAAAATTGCGATTTTACCTTCAAAACCTCATAACTTCTTCATTTCGTCACCAGATTTAGTGTTCTTTAGCTTCAATCGAAGCCTATTACATGATCTATCTTTTCATCCGAACAGATTTCGTCCTAATGCATTAGATTTTCAGATCTGAGGTATCTTCTTATGAACCCTAATTTTCGAATTTGGGGTTTTCTAATTTGAGCTTCAATTATGGTTATTTGATGCATGGGTAGGTTGTTTGTGAGATTAGAAGTGTTATTTACTATCAATTGCATGCTCAATTATGCTTGGATTGTTGATTTGGGAATTTTGCTACTAGATGATATATCTTGTTATGCAATATGTCTTTATCTTTGATTTCTTGCATATGATTGTGTTTATTGGTGTAATGATTTTGGATTTGATGATAGAATGCTTAATTGTTGAGTATGAGGATTTATGATGCTAGAATTTTTCGCTACTATGGTACGAATTGAGCCTTGTTATCTAGGATATTGGTTGTCTAGCAAGAGCATAATGTGATGTATTGCATGTAGTAGTTACATTGGTATGTTGCATGATGAAGAGGCTAGGCTAGACATTAAAGTTTTGGGAAGCTCGATTGTTGATTTTATCACTTGTGTGTTTCGTTCTTACACTAGCGTATGCATGAGTCAGTTTTGTGTCATACGAGGTACTAACTGTTGTTTGTAGGAACCATGCCAAGGGAAAGGAGCATTCCCATATGATTACTATGAAGTATTGGAGGGGGATCGATTACAACCATGTCGAGAAGAGTGACCTCGTTAGATGTGCATTCGAGCCAAGGGGTTTTGCAACAACGTCGTGGATTATCCAAGAGGAGGAGATAGAGTACACCTGGAGTAAGGACTCCTATGCCTATTCATGCACCACCGAAGGGACAGAAACCATTATTACGTCAGCAATCCATCACAAGGACTGCAATGTTCGTGTGAACTGGAAGGCACCGGGACATTCTCGCCGCGACGGATTCAATCTTGAGTTCGCAGTTGCTAGAAGGTTCCGAAGCGCTAGCTTGGTTCCAAAACATAATGACATGGGTGCCCAGCCCCTCGTTGAGAGTCCGCTTGACATCGGCAAAATACTGGCTACTGTGCTGAAACGCACTACTTCTCTTACCATAGCTCAGAAAGACATAAGTCTATACCACAAAAGCAATGAAGAAGATGTCAGTCAAGCACTCAAACTAGCAAAGACTGCACTGAAAAGGCTCATACTTCCATTGAAGACAAAGTCGAAACAGAGCGCAGACATGAGGAGAACTTGGTGAGTATCAATCAAGAATTGTCAAAGCTAACCTCTGATCAGCAGGCAATTATCATGAAGTACAATAGCCTAAGTACTCTTGCTGAAAATTGCAATGAGTTCTTTTCTCTGCACATTACTCCAATGATGCAATCCATGTCTAAGGGGGAAGATAAGCAAAAGAAACCTTCAAGAAAGAAAACCCCTACTGAAGCGCCACTGACAATAGAACCTCTTGCTGAAAGAGAGCAAAGTTCTAAAAGACAAGCTGAAGCATATTCTGAGTTGAATTCAGCAAATCCGAAAAAGAGAAAAACTTCTGCTGAAACTCATGAATATGTCACACTGAAAGTCATCAAGATCTGAATGAAGATGATGATGATGATGATGATGACAATCATACTATAGCTCAAGCTATAAGAGCTAGACCAATAACAACCCTAAGTCCGTCTGGCGATTCAAAAAATTTCACTTCTGACTCAAGATCTTCAGCAAGAGATCAAGAAAATGCAAAATCAAGAAGAAGAAGGCAAAGACAGGAAGAAAAGAGGCTTGCCATTGGCTCCGACATTGAATACACAAAGACTAGCAATGAAGAAACTACTCAAATGTGATCAGAAATGTTCATGGTTGCTGGATCTTAAAGCTAGAAGACTTATTGGTAAATGATTTCTTTCCAACAGCTGTACTGAATAAAATGTACACTTGGATTGAACTAAAAGTGAAAAGAAAAGAAAGGGATCCTCCTCCCTTCCCAAGAAACATAGCTGGGAGATGGCTGAATCTGGAAGTCTTGGTAAGAAGAACTTCAATTGGCAAGAATGTAACACAAGAACCTGAACTGATTAAACCAATTGATGTTGCCTATACTCTGACCCTATAACCAAGAATTCAAAGAAGAAATATGGATTGATTCCTTATGAGTATTTCTATCTCACTGCTAAGGATCAAGAAGAAGATCTTCTCTGGTTAAGGAAGATTCATGCTAACAAACGCATTTCAGATACACAACTTCTCCATGCCAGCAATTGGGGCATGCACTTGTGGGTGTTGCACTACAAAGAAATGAATGTTGAAAAACATCATTATACTGCCTGCAAGAAAGCAAAGATCATTCAGCTTGAAGTCTGTAAGCTACTTGAAGATTACGAAAAGGACTGTGTTGAATTTTCGGCACTTGCTGAGAAGAGTGTAAGGGAGATTCTGAGAAAATCTTCTACTGAAAGAGCTCAAGTCCCTTGTAAAAGCTTTGTTTAGTTTTGTTTGCTGATTTTGTGTAGTTATCTTTGAACTTTCTTGTAAACTTACTGAAAGATAACTATCAGCAATAAAGCTTTTGACTCTTATTGGTTTTTGATTATGCAATCTACTTATGCTTACTGTTTTATTATTCAAGTATGCTTGCATTAATCAACTGATTTATTCAACATCAGAAACCTCTAAAAGGATAACAATTAATTTAGCCATGGATTGCTAACATCAAAAAGGGGGAAATTTGTTAGGAAACTTGTAATTTTGATGAGCAATTAACCATGCTAAATTAAGGAAAGTCTAGTAACTAGTACTCTTATGGTCCTTAGGAATTTAGAATTTTAAGGACATTGTAAAAGAGGAACGTTTTCTGAAGACTAAGATTAGGTGCTAGATAGGTTTGTTTTACTGCTTATGATGTATCTTGTTTTCTGAAAAGAAACACAACCTATTGAAGCATTTGCTGATGATGTACTTTGTTTACACAAACAAACTATTGAAGCATTTAGAACCGTTCAGAAACTTGAAGAATTCGAAGACTGAAGACTAGAAGATTTCTGAAGACTGCTATCTACAAAGGCACATGTTGCTCAGAAAGTGGAAACTTCAGCAACAGCTTGCATAAGTGAAAATCTAAACGACAGAGTAGGTTGTGCTTGCTGAAACGGAGACTGACCACTTGCTGAAAAACATATGTGACCTCCTTGCTGATAGTACTTGCATTTGCGCTCCAACGTTCATGTTTGAATTTCTTTCAAATGAACATTAAATGCAAAGCATGCACGCGAAGGACATGAAGACTAGAAGACAAATAAAGGACGCTGCTGAAAAGTACAAAAGCAAGATAGTGACATCTTAAGGAACAAAGCCTTAGAATTTGAAATTCAAACGACTCTCTTGATTCACTATAAATAGAGGTCATCCGGCAAAGAGTTGAAGTGTGTCAACAACGTGATCAAACTCTCACTTGTGCTTAAACTCACATACCCTTCAAACACTCTTTACTGCCATTGATCCGTTCCAAGATTTAAAGCTTGAAAAAGCTACTTGTGAAGAAGTAGAACATACACGACTAAGAAATTAGTTAAGTGTTCTTTCTTTCGAACAAGAACAAGTCTTAACACCAGAAACATTCAAACTTGTTTACTGCAAAGTATTCAAAGTTTTGTTTCTTAGATTTCTTGTTGTAGCTGAATAAGTTATAATCAAGTTATCTCATCCCAAACCTCTCTAACTGAAAATACACCCTTTCAGGCGTGAAATTCAGGCAGAACTTAATCGAGCATAGAGTTGCTGATTAAAAGTCCCAAGTTTGGTGGAGAACAAGGTTTCGTTCTCTAGTTAGGTTGGAAACGAAGAAAGTGTGCTTCGGTTTCTGTTTGAATCGCTCTAGATAGTTGTTGTAAGGAACCTCAAACTTGTCTTAGTGGATTCAGTCCTAGATAGGACAAAGTGGATTAGTTGAGAGATTACGCCACTCTCAGATACCACTATAAAAGTGTTTGTGTGATTTACTTACTGCATTTAGTTTTCAGCAAAGCATATCTTTCTGTACACAGTCACTCTGTTCACTTGCTGAAACTATCACTCACTGACAAAGCACTTATTGTATCAAAGACTTCCACTCTCTAATTTTAAGTATCAGCAAAACTCGTTACTGAAAAGTAACTTGCGCTTGCTGAGAAAGTTAAGTACCAGCAAACTCATTATTGAAAAGTAATAAGTCCTTGCTGAGAAAGTTTTTAAGCGACGAAAGTTTGAAAAGACTATTCACCCCCCCCCTCTAGCCTTTTCTTGTTGTTTAAAGGGACCAACACCCTGTCCAAATTAATTTGCCAGTTGTGCCAGGTTGAGATCCAAGTTGAGCGACGACTTGCCGCTAGTCAGAGTTCTCGACATCTCTACAGTGACCGATGACGATGAATCCGATTCACTCTGCGTATCACCCCCACCGCCACCTTCAACCCTCATCTTATTAATCAATTTCACAATCTCTCGGCATGCCTCAGCTCCAAGGCGCAACATAGTGGTGGTCTACACCGGCATGATTACATTAAAATCTCATGTCACCACCGGAGCCACACCCTCTTGCTTACTCCACAGTAGTGTAAACCATTTTTTTTATGTGCAGAGCTAGCCACGGTAGTGTTATACAAGATCCAGTGAAAACCTGTCGTGTTTGACACCTTACCTTCAACCACCTCTGAAATAATATCAAAGTTCGAATTAATGTTCATAATAAACATTATCTGTCGCCTTTGTTCTCATATTCATTGTTGATTATACAGATTACAAAGACATACTAATACATAGTACAACTTACAGCTTGCATTTGTATCGTATCTCATTGATACCATATATAATCATTTAGGTCCGCAAACACCCGCAACAAATATTGTTTTTTCTAAACGAAACTTGTAATTTAATTTGTCATTGTGCATTTTTGTTGTCTTAAACTATCACATTTGCGCAAACACAAAAATCCCGGAAAACTAAAAAAACAAAGGAAATGGACTTGCACTTAGTATTTTATTATTATGCGCAAGGCCATAAAAAACCTACAAATTTCCATGTTTTCATTTTTTAAATTTATGATTATTATTATTATTTTATTTTTTTACTTTCGTTTGGACTTGACGAAGAGTTGGTGGTACGACTTGTAAACCATATCATAGACCTAGTGGTGGTCTGCACCGACATGATCCCAATAAAATCTCCGGTCACCACCGGACCCACACCCTCTTACTTACGCCACGGTAGTGTACACCGTTGTTGTTATGTGCAGAGCTAGCCACGGTAGTGTTATACAAGATCCAGTCAAAACCTATCGTGTTTGACACCTTCCCTAACTTGAGCTTGCTGCTCCGATTAGGGAACAATGCTCTCCGATGTGGGAGCAAAGCTTCGATCTGCCAGATCGACTCTGCTCCCAGATTGTAGAGCATATCTTTCAAGCTCCGGCTACCGAATTCTGTCGGAATCCGGTAGCGGGAGCTTGAAGAAGAAGAAGCGGGAGGAAAAAGGAAAAAAGAAAAAAAACAGGAAAAAGAAAAAAAGAAAAAGAAAAGAAAGAGTAAAACCTTTTTCTTTTTCACTAAGGGCATGTTTGTTTGGCTGAGTTTGAGCCCATGGCATTTTGGTAAACAAAGGAGAGTCAACTCAAAAAACCAGATTTTGTCACTAAAATGTAATTGATAATCTATTAGGTTTTTTCAGAAGCCCCTTCATAAGAGCATAGTATTATGTAATAAACTCTAAGAATTATAATTACTGCAACACCCCCCGTCCAAATTGATGAACTGTGTTTAGAACTTGTCAGATTCTAGTTAATCAAATAAATTTGTTTTGAGCCAAAGGCAATTCACAACTACAACGAAAACCGTAGTGCAGTATTAAAATAACCTCGAGTGTCGATCTCTAAGGACTATAACTAGCTTTATCTAATCTAACTTAAGAATATAAAATCAACAAACTACTTAGCAAAGGTTTTTCTTATCAGATAATGGAGATTGGTGATAGTATGGTCATTCAAAGCATAGAAGGTTAATAATCATGGATGAAGTCCCCGGTTCTGCGTAGAGATCTTTGATCAATGAATTGTCCAATTGTGTTCCGTTATTATTCAACACTACGAAGATAGAGGTTTTAGATAGATCAAAGAAATAAAGCAATAACTCAAAGTATAATGCGCGATATAGCCATTAGCATAATTATTAACCCTTCGCTAAGAAATCACATACTGTCACCAACGTGAAGTTTAGCTACTCATAGATGTCATGCAACCAACATAAATCATAGCAATATTGAATAAAAACATGTTGAAAGATAAATAAATATAAATAGAAAAACTGTAAGATACAATGTTACCGAAAGTTGTCAATCTCCGAAGAATCGCGATCTTACAAGCTCCAAAACGCTAAGAAAAAGTATCTCCTAAGCTAAGAATCCCCAGAACAGGCTCTGGAAAATTCCTACCTAAAACTAATGAGAAAGGTGAGAGAAAAGGTCTGGAAAAGTATGAAAAACGGAGAAAACTGAGCAACTATATATAGGCATTCGGCAGGTGTGGGGCGAGTGGCCCCACACACCGGGCGATTCGCCCCACGTCCAGGGCGACTCGCCCGGGAGGTCCAGTCGGTTTTTACGCGTTTTGGGATTTCTTTTCGTTTCCGGACTCGGTTTTTGCCTTCTAGACCCCTAGACTTCAAATTCTATCCGGAATCTTCTAGATACTCCAATTAGGCCTTTGGAACACTAATTCCTTGTCTACTTCAATATAATTGCCCGGAAAACCTCGTTTTTCACACAAAACCTGTAAAATACAAACTAAAGGGAAACGTGACACTATTCTAATAAAATGCACTAAAATATAGCTAAATGAACATAGAGGATAGCTAAAATAGGTGAAAAAGACTCAAATGAAAGTGTAAAATACACGTTCATCAAACTCCCCAAACCGAGCCTTTGCTTGTCCTCAAGCAACCAAGCTAGACTCTAATGCAAAAAACAATGCAACACAAAAAATGGAGTCTCATGCCAAATGAAATGAACTAATCTATTGAATCTATCAAAAAACATATGAACAAAAACCATACAAGTTATAACATGAATATAGGTTGAAGAATGCCTCGATTGACTTATACACATTCACATAAGCACTTATGTCAAGACAAGATAGCCTCTCGTAACATTCTCTACCTGGACCTAGTCAGTGACGGCGTAATGAAACATGTTAGAATATGAATGGTTGTCTCGTGCCTATGAAACTGAGGACTTATTGTTGTTCACAAAGTTAAGACTTTTCCTGAAAGAGGTCGAACCAATACTGGCTCTCATCAAACGAAGGAGGGTTCCCTAAAATAACACTCCCCTATTCTACCCATCTTTCAAGCAAAGCCTTAAGCTAATCACCACTTCCTGAATGGCAGGACGAGGATGGTCTAGAACAGATGACACTCAAATAAAAAGAAAAGATAGAAAATTACAACACGATTACGAACAGTAAAAAAAATTGGAAAATGAGACACAACACTTTGCTAAACTGCTTTTTGGCTCTTTTTTTTTGGACCCTTCCTTGCTTTTTTGGGGTCTTTTTCTTTTCTTTTTCTTTTTTTCTTTTCCAGTTTTTTTCTCTTTTTTCTGGAATTTTTTCTTTTTTCTTTTTTTTCGATATTTTTTAGCTAGCAATAGCACAAGGAAAAAGAAACAAAAATGACACACAAACGACCTCCCCAAACCTATTCGAAAGAATAGGTTGGAGTACAAAACTTACGACAGAAAAAAGAAAAATAAACTCACTCAAAAAATGAAAAACAAGTCTAATGATAGCGTAACCCCCTCCCCAAACCTATTCGAAAGAATAGGTTACTAACAAAGGATCACACAATCTCACACTACCTCCTTCCTAGGCATTTAGCAATCTCAAAGCAAGGTGAAGACTTGTTGCCTCTTAGGTACATAATTACTCGGGAAAACAACCATAAGACCCTAACATGCATCATCCTATTATAAAGGCCTTCGTGAACCGCAGTAGAGAAAACACCACTAAGTGATGTCGAGACTACCATGTTTAACTAAGTGCAATACATAAGTATGACAAGCCAAGCCAGAAAAACCTCAAACAAATTCATAGAGATGAAGCATACGATTAATGTCATAATTAGTTAATCTACCCAATAAAAAAGTTCAAAAAATTTGGCAATAAACTCCACATAAAACATGCAAGACTATCCTAGGATGAATGTAGTGAATGCAACTAAAAACTAAGAAAGCAGTAAACGTGCAAATGCAAATGCAGACGGATAAACATGCAAGGTACTATACTCAACCTACCAATCCCAAGCTCCAAACTAACAACACTAGCTCACTTAAATCCCATCCCCCCTCATGAATTTAAAGCTAGTCCCTAGCAGTAAGAAAATGAGGAAATAAGATGTGATACTAGATGTTACCGCGTGGTTTGGCCTCGGTCGGCTGAGTATGCTGGATGTAAGGTATTGAGACTGCTCGAGGGGCCTTATAGGTGATCATCGGAGCTTGTGGTGGTGGTGGTAGTTCCATTAATAGATCGGATAGGACCAACTCCTCCATCAGTGTTCATGGCATCCTTATTGTCCCTATTGTCTTCATTGTCACTACTGTCACCACCATCATCACTAGTAGAGTTGCATTGTCGAAGAGAATCCTCAAGATTAGCCGCCGCTGTTATGGAATCTTCCATCCGGTATCTCTCCAATAGGTTGTGTACTGTTGAAGGGGAAAGAGCAGTGGTATCAGAGCCTCCCTCTCCAACGTTTTACACCCCGAGGAGGTTACAGTAAGATGCTCGGATACTCAGAGGTTTTCTTCCATTTTTTCCAATGTCGACCACATTATCTACGGTTGATGCCCCAGATGTCTATATGGCGCTCCCTTTAGAGGCAGTCAAGGGGAACCCGTAAGAGGGGTTGGGTGTCCATGTCATTATGTTTTGGAATCAAGCTAGCGATTCGGAACTTCCTCACCACTGTCGACACAAGACTGAATCCGTTGTGGTGAGATTGTCCCGGTACCTTCCTGTTCACTCGAACCGTGCAGTCCTTGTGACAGATTGCTGAGGTAATATTTGTTTCAATTCCTTCGGTGGTGCATGAATAGACATATGAGTGCTCACTCCTGGTGGATCCTCGCTCCTCCTTTTGGATAAACCGCGACGTTGTTGCAAGAGCCCGTGGCTCGAACGTACCTCTAACGAGATCACTCTCCCTGACATGGTTGTAATCGATCCCCCTCCAATACTTCATAGTAGCCAAACGGGAGTGCTCCTCTCCCTTTGTGGCTTGGTTCCTACAAACAGCAATTAGTACCTCGTATGACACAAAACTGACTCATGCATATGCTAATGTAAGAGCGAAACACACGAGTGATAAAATCAACAATCGAACTCCGCAAATCCTTCATGTCTATCTAGCTACTAATATGCAACACACCAAAATAATCTCGACATGTACATATCGCATTACGCTCGTGCTAGACAACCAATAACCTAAATAATAAGTCTCAATTCACACCATAGTAGAGAAAATTCTAGCATCATAAATCCTCATACTCAACATTTATGCAATCTACCATCATATCCATCATTATTATATCAGTAAACATAATCATATGTATGGAATCGAAGAAAAAGATACATTGCATAACAAGATAAGAACATCTAGTAGCAAAATTCTCAAACCAACAATCCAAGCATAATTGAGCATGCAATTGATAGTAAATAACGTTTCTAATCACACAAACAACCTACCCATACATCATATAAGCCTAATTGAAGCACAAATCAGAAAACCCCCAAATTTGAAAAATTAGGGTTCAAGTGAAGATACCTCGGATCTGGAAAACGAATGCACTAGAGTGAAAGTTGTTCGGATGAAAAGAAAGAGCACGTAATGGGCTTCGATTGAAGCTAAAGAACACAAAATTTGATGGAGAATTGAAGATTTTATGAAGGATTGAAGTTATTGATGAATGTGTATTTTACACTTTCATTCGAGTCTTTTTCACCTATTTTAGCTATCATCTATGTTAATTTAGCTATATTTTAATGCATTTTATTAGAATAGTGTCACGTTTCCCTTTAGATTTTATTTTACAGGTTTTGGTTGAAATTCGAAGATTTCCGAGCAATTATATTGAAGTTGACAAGGAATTGGTGTTCCAGAAGCCTATTTGGAGTATCTGAAGGTTTCCGGATAGGATTTGAAGTCTAGGGGCCGAATTTGGAGGTTAGAAGGCTACTAGAAGTCAGAAACCGAGTCCGAAAAGGGGAAGAAATCCAAAAATGCATCGAAAACGCGGAATTCCGCGAGAAAAACTCGGGGGCGAACCGCCGGAGAGCTGGGGCGAAACGCCCCGTGGTTTTGCGGGGCCTATATATAGTTGCTCAGTTTTTCTCCGAAAATCATATCTTTCCAGACCTACTTTCTCACCTCTCTCTATAGTTTTAGGTAGGACTTCCCGGGGCCTGTCCTGGGAGTTCCGTAGCTTAGGGGAATTTTTTTCATAGCAGTTTGGAGCTCGTAGGATCGCAATCATCCGGAGATTGACAACCTTCGGTAACTTTGTATCTTACAGTTTTATTCTACTTATTTTATTATATTCTTTCAACATGTTTTCTTCTATGATTTCTGTTGATTGCATGCCTATTATGAGTAGCTAAACCTATCGTTGGTGGTAGTATGTGAATTCTTAGCGAAGGGAAGATAATCATGCTAATTGCTATATCGCGCATTATACTCCGTGTCATTGCTTTATTTCGTTGATCAGGCACAACCTAAATTCTCGTATGTTGTATTAATTATTATGCATGTTTGGACACTTGTCGACCATCAGACCAATTATCTTCGTAGTGTTGAATAATTACGGAACACATTAGGACAATAGTGATTGACTTGTCAGACAAATTATCTTCGTAGTGCTTAATATTTGCAGCAGGACACTAGATTGATTCAAAGATCTCTATGCAAGACCAAGGAATTTATGCATGATTATCGACCCGTTATGTTAAGAAGGACCATACTATCACCAATCTCCATTATCTGCTAGAAACCCCTTTTGCTATCTGTCTGCTGTTTTATATTCTCTTGTTAAATAGATAAAGCTAGTTATAGTCCTGAGAGAACGACACTCGAGTCATTCTACTGCTACACTACGGTTTTCGTTGTAGTTGTGGATTGCCTATGGCTAAATACAAATTTATTTGATCCGTTCGCGTTGGAACACGACACCAGCGCGTTCATCAAATTGGCGCCGTTGCCGGGGACTATACTCCTTTTTTCTGTTTAATTTGTTTATATTTTCAGCTTTAGATTCCTAATTCTATTAGTTTTAGTTTTCCTTTTTAATCTCTCTCTCTTATCACCTTTCCTAGTTTGTTTCTAATTTCCCTTTCTTTAGCAGTATTCGATATCTAGATTTATTCTCGATTTTTCGAAATTTCTAACGAGGCTAATTTTTAGTTTTGAGTTACTCCTGATACAGATTTCCAGGTATGACGACCTTAAAAGCCCGCATGACACCGACGTTCTCGCAAGTCAGGAGGGGGTCAGCTATATACTTGGAAGAAGAGTTATAGGGGTACGAGGTAACAAGCACCATAGTGAGAAGGATACCAAGGTTCGAAGAAGGAGAGGATATGAATCCGATAAGCTTCATCAGGACCTATGAAGAGGAAGTAGCAAAAGTTCCAGCAAAGGGGTTCACCGAGGATCAATTATGCTGGAAATTATTTCCTTTTGCTTTGGGATATGAACCAAGGATATGGATAGCAAGGTTAGCACCAGGATCACTGAAGACCTGGAGCTAAGTAGTAGAGGAGTTCTTGGCACGTTTCATGCCTTACCATGAGACGATTGCACTACGGAATCGGATCGAATACTTCAAGCAAGGAGAATACGAACGGTTCTGTGACACCTATGAACGATTTGAGCTGTATAAACGTGAGTGCCCCCACCACCGCTTCGACGATGGGGAACTGATCTGGTTTTTTGTTGGAGGACTACGAGATGAAGTTAGGCTTCAAATAGATGGGATATGTGGAGGTTTAGAAGAATGTACGGTTGAAGAGGCAGTGAAGGTCTTTCAAACGTACGCAAATGGATCCGCACAATCCGAGAAAATAATGTCCAATGAAGTCGCCAACATATACTCAAATCAAGACGAAACTGACGGGTTATACGAAGGCTATTCTGAGGACGAAGACATCAGTGAGGAGGAGGAACTTGCGTTTTACGCAGGAATTAAAGCCATTGAGAGTGTCTTCGAGGTAGCACACGCAGGGCAGGCTGAGAACAATCTTCGCATCGAGAAGGCTTTTGAAGCGATCGAAGTAACTGAGCAACTTATCAAGGAGCTTAGCCTACTAAAGTGTGGAAGGTGTGGTAAAGAAGTCGAGGATACCTGATGAACGTTTTCGATGTCGTGCTCCGAGTTCACGCAAATAAATTTGTATTTAGCCAAAGGCAATCCACAACTACAACGAAAACCGTAGTGTAGCAGTAGAATGACTCGAGTGTCGTTCTCTTAGGACTATAACTAGCTTTATCAAATCTAATTTAGAATATAAAAACAGCAGACAGATAGCAAAGGGGTTTCTAGCAGATAATGGAGATTGGTGATAGTATGGTCCTTCTTAACATAACGGGTCGATAATCATGCATAAATTCCTCGGTCTTGCATAGAGATCTTTGAATCAATCTAGTGTCCTGCTGCAAATATTAAGCACTACGAAGATAGTTGGTCTGACAAGTCAATCACTATTGTCCTAATGTGTTCCGTAATTATTCAACACTACGAAGATAATTGGTCTGATGGTCGACAAGTGTCCAATTGTGCATAATAATTAATACAACATACGAGAATTTAGGATGTGCCTGATCAACGAAATAAAGCAATGACACGTAGTATAATGCGCGATATAGCCATTAGCATGATTATCTTCCCTTCGCTAAGAATTCACATACTACCACCAACGATAAGTTTAGCTACTCATAATAGGCATGCAATCAACAGAAATCATAGAAGAAAACATGTTGAAAGAATATAATAAAATAAGTAGAATAAAACTGTAAGATACAAAGTTACCGAAGGTTGTCAATCTCCGGATGATTGCGATCCTACGAGCTCCAAACTGCTATGAAAAAGTATCCCCTAAGCTACGGAACTCCCAGGACAGGCCCCGGGAAGTTCCTACATAAAACTATAGAGAGAAGTGAGAAAGTAGGTCTGGAAAGATATGATTTTCGGAGAAAAACTGAGCAACTATATATAGGCCCCGAAAAACCACGGGGCGATTCGCCCCCGAGTTTTTCTCGCGGAATTCTGCGTTTTCGACGCGTTTTTGGATTTCTTCCCCTTTTCGGACTCGGTTTCTGACTTCTAGTAGCCTTCTAACCTCCAGATTCGGCCCCTAGACTTCAAATCCTATCCGGAAACCTTCAGATACTCCAAATAGGCTTCTGGAACACCAATTCCTTGTCAACTTCAATATAATTCCCCGGAAATCTTCGAATTTCAACCAAAACCTGTAAAATAAAATCTAAAGGGAAACGTGACACTATTCTAATAAAATACATTAAAATATAGCTAAATTAACATAGAGGATAACTAAAATAGGTGAAAAAGACTCGAATGAAAGTGTAAAATACAAATTCATCAAACTCCCCAAACCGAACCTTTGCTTGTCCTCAAGCAACTAAGCTAGACTCTAATACAAAAAACATGCAAGACACAAAATGGAGTTTCATGCCAAATAAAATGAACTAATCTACTGAATCTATCAAATAACATATGAACAAAAACCATATAAATCAAAGCATGAATATAGGTTGAAGAATACCTCGATTGACTTATACACAACCACATAAGCACTTATGTCAAGATAAGATAGTCTCTCGTAACATTCTCTACCTGGACCTAGTCAGTGACGACGTAATGAAGCATGCTAAGATACGAATGGTTTCCCCGTGCCTATGAAACTGAGGACTTACTGCTGTTCCACCATGTTAAGACTTTTCCTCAAAAGAGGTCGAACCAGTACTGGCTCTCATCAAACGAAGGAGGGTTCCCTATAAAAGATAACTCTCTCGTATTCTACCCATCTCTCAAGTAAACTCTTAAGCTATTCACCATTTCCTGAATGGCAGGACGAGGGTGGTCTAGAACAGATGACACTCAAGACAAAGAAGATAAAAAATAGAAAAACATGATTACGAACATTACAAGAATTGGAAAAGACTCAACACTTTGCTAAACTGCTATTTGGCTTTTTTTCGGACCCTTCTTTTCTTTTTTTGGGGTCTCTTTTTTTTCTTTTTTTCTTTCCAGATTCTTTTTTGTTTTTCTTTTTCTCTTTTTTTCTGGAATTTTTCCTTTCTTTTTTTTCGATTTTTTTTAGCCAGCAGTAGCATAACAAAAAGAGAAACAAAATGACTAACACGACTTCCCCAAACCTATTCGAAAGAATAAGTTGGAGTACAAAATTTATGGAAAAGGAAAAATAAACACACGATACGAAAATGAAAAACAGAAACAAGTCTAACGATGGTGTAACCCCCTCCCCAAACCTATTCGGAAGAATAGGTTATAAACAAAGGATCACACAACCTCACACTACCTCCTTCCTAGGTATTTAGCAATCTCAAACCATGGTGAACACTTGTTGCCTCTTAGGTACATAGTTACTCGGGAAAACAACCATAAGACCCTAACATGCATCATCCTATTATAAAGGCCTTCGTGAACCGCAGTAGAGAAAACACCACTAAGTGATGTCGAGACTACCAAGCTCAACTAAGTGCAATACATAAACGTGACAAGCCAAGCGAGAAAAACCTCCAACAAACTCATAGAGATGAAGCATACGATTAATGGCATAGTTGGTTGATCTACCCAATAAAAAAGTTCAAAAAATTCGGCAATAAACTCCATATAAAACATGCAAGACTATCCTAGGATGAATGTAGTGAATGCAACCTAAAAAATCTAAGAAAGCGGTAAACGTGCAAATGCAAAAAAATTCACGAGTTTTTCATAAGCAAGATAAGTATAGAAATAACCACCAGCGATAACCTCCTCCCCAAACCTAAACGTCGTCGCTCGTCCCGAACGCCGAAAGTGGATCCAAGGTGAGAGCTAATGCTTGTATAAGTTACCTATAATACTCAATCAAACTCGTGAGAAAACAAAACAAAACACACTAACCTTCAGTGGAGGCGGTAAGGGTAAGCTCAAGGTGATCAACCTCCCTTTGATCACTAGATATCTCGAAGTACGGCTTCACTCGCTGGCCATTCACCTTGAAAGTATTGCCCGTCTTTGGATCGAAGAGTTTAACGGCCCCATGGGGAGCAACTTCGATAATTTCGTACGGACCATCCCAACGAGTACGGAGCTTTCCAGGAAATAGTCGAAGGCGGGAATTAAATACCAAAGCTTTTTGTCCAGGAATCAATTCCTTACGTACTATACCACGATCATGATACTTCTTAGTACGTTCCTTGTAGATCTTGGCATTTTCATAAGCACCTAGTCGTAATTCATCAAGCTCATCTAGTTGCAACAATCGTTCCTCGCCAGCTTTTCCCATATCAAGATTGAATGCTTTAATGGCCCAATATGCCTTGTGTTCTAGTTCTACGGGAAGATGACATGCTTTTCCATACACAAGTCTGTACGGAGTGGTCTCGATCACCGTCTTGTAGCTAGTCCTGTATGCCCAAAGTGCATCATTCAATTTTCCTGCCCAATCCTTCCTACTAGGCTTCACTACTCGCTCCAGGATCTTCTTGATTTGACGGTTGCTGACTTCGACTTGCCCCGATGTCTGTGGGTGATAAGGTGTAGCGACACTATGGTGGACACTGTATCTCTTAAGAAGCGAGGCAAACGTTCTATTGACAAAGTGTGACCCTCCATCGCTGATGATTGTCCTAGGGCACCCAAATCTCGAGAATATTACTTCCTTCAAGAACTTCATAACCACTACGCCGTCATTTGTTTTTGTAGGAATTGCCTCTACCAATTTAGTCACATAGTCCACTGCGACAAGAATGTATTCATAGCCTCCACTGTTTGGAAATGGTCCCATAAAATCAATGCCCCATACATCGAAAGGTTCTACCACTAGATTCCCTTGAAGGGGCATTTCATCCTTCTTGCCGATACCACCACCTCGTTGACATGGGTCACAATTCTTCACAAAACTTCGAGCATCTTTGTATATTGTTGGCCAGAAAAATCCTTCCTGCAGTACCTTGCGCGCTGTCTTCAATCCACTGTAGTGCCCCCCACAGTTAAGCTCATAGTAATGGCTCAGAACACTTTGCTGCTCTTCTTGTGGCACGCATCTCCTTAGAATCCCATCAGCTCCTTCCTTGAATAGATGCGGATCATCCCATATGTAAGTCCTGCATTACTTAGCAAGAGCTCTCTTGTCCGAGGCTGAAAAGTTAGTGGGGCAAATATTCATAGCCAAATAGTTTACAATATCCGCATACCATGGCTCCTCATTAGCCTTCATTAGGTGCTCATCGGGGAGGTCTTCATTAATGGGTATCGGATCAACAGGGATATTAGGTATTCTAGACAAATGATCTGCTACTAAATTTTCCCTACCAGCTCTATCTACTATGGTCAAATCAAAGTCTTGTAGCAAAAGGACCCAACGGATTAATCTAGGCTTTGAATCTTGCTTAGCTATCAAATGTCTCAAAGCAGCATGATCAGTATGGACATTCACAGGGTGTCCAATTAGATAAGACCTAAACTTTTGTAAAGCAAAGACAACAACTAAAAATTCCTTCTCAGTAGTTGTATAATTAACCTATGCGGAGTCTAGAGTCTTACTAACATAGTAAATCACACAATACTGCTTATCAACTTTTCAGCCTCGGACAAGAGAGCTCTTGCTAAGCAATGCAGGACTTACATATGGGATGATCCGCATCTATTCAAGGAAGGAGTTGATGGGATTCTAAGGAGATGCGTGCCACAAGAAGAGCAGCAAAGTGTTCTGAGCCATTGCCATGAGCTTAACTGTGGGGGGCACTACAGTGGATTGAAGACAGCGCGCAAGGTACTGCAGGCAGGATTTTTCCGGCCAACAATATACAAAGATGCTCGAAGTTTTGTGAAGAATTGTGACCCATGTCAACGAGGTGGTGGTATCGGCAAGAAGGATGAAATGCCCCTTCAAGGGAATCTAGTGGTAGAACCTTTCGATGTATGGGGCATTGATTTTATGGGACCATTTCCAAACAGTGGAGGCTATGAATACATTCTTGTTGCAGTGGATTATGTGACTAAATGGGTAGAGGCAATTCCTACAAAGACAAATGACGGCGCAGTAGTTATGAAGTTCTTGAAGGAAGTGATATTCTCGAGATTTGGGTTCCCTAGGACAATCATCAGCGATGGAGGGTCACACTTTATCAATAGAACGTTTGCCTCGCTTCTTAAGAGATACAGTGTCCACCATAGTGTCGCTACACCTTATCACCCACAGACATCGGGGCAAGTCGAAGTCAGCAACCGTCAAATCAAGAAGATCCTGGAGCGAGTAGTGAAGCCTAGTAGGAAGGATTGGGCAGGAAAATTGAATGATGCACTTTGGGCATACAGGACTAGCTACAAGACGGTGATCGGGACCACTCCGTACAGAATTGTGTATGGAAAAGCGTGTCATCTTCCCGTGGAACTAGAACACAAGGCATATTGGGCCATTAAAGCACTCAATCTTGACATGGGAAAAGCTGGCGAGGAACGATTGTTACAACTAGATGAGCTTGACGAATTACGACTAGGTGCTTATGAAAATGCCAAGATCTACAAGGAACGTACTAAGAAGTATCATGATCGTGGTATAGTACGTAAGGAATTGATTCCTGGACAAAAAGCTTTGGTATTTAATTCTCGCCTTCGACTATTTCCTGGAAAGCTCCGTACTCGTTGGGATGGACCGTACGAAATTATCGAAGTGGCTCCCCATGGAGCTGTTAAACTCTTCGATCCCAAGACTGGCAATACCTTCAAGGTGAATGGCCAGCGAGTGAAGCCGTACTTCGAGATATCCAGTGATCAAAGGGAGGTTGATCACCTTGAGCTTACCCTTACTGCCTCCACCGAAGGTTAGTGTGATTTGTTTTGTTTTCTCACGAGTTTGATTGAGTATTATAGGTAACTTATACCAGCATTAGCTCTCACCTACGATCCACTTTCGGCGTTCGGGACGAGCGACGACATTCCGGTTTGGGGAGGAGGTTATCGCTGGTTATCTCTATACTTATCTTACTTATGAAAAACTCGTGAAATTTTTTGCATTTACACGTTTACCGCTTTCTTAGATTTTTTAGGTTGCATTTCACTACATTCATCCTAGGTTACTCTTGCATGTTTTATATGGAGTTTATTGCCGAATTTTTTGAACTTTTTTATTGGGTAGATCAACCAACTATGCCATTAATCGTATGCTTCATCCCTATGAATTTGTTTGAAGTTTTTCTCGCTTGGCTTGTCACATTTATGTATTGCACTTAGTTAAGCTTGGTAGTCTCGACATCACTTAGTGGTGTTTTCTCTACTGCGGTTCACGAAGGCCTTTATAATAGGATGATGCATGTTAGAGTCTTATGGTTGTTTTCCCGAGTAATTATGTACCTAAGAGGCAACAAGTCTTCACCATGCTTTGAGATTGCTAAATGCCTAGGAAGGAGGTAGTGTGAGGTTGTGTGATCCTTTGTTTATAACCTATTCTTCCGAATAGGTTTGGGGAGGGGGTTACACCATCATAGACTTGTTTCTGTTTTTCATTTTCGAGGGGGTTACACCATCATAGACTTGTTTCTGTTTTTCATTTTCGTATCGTGAGTTTATTTTTCCTTTTCCGAAAATTTTGTACTCCAACCAATTCTTTTGAATAGGTTTGGGGAAGTCGTGTGAGTCATTTTGTTTCTCTTTTTGTTATGCTACTGCTGGCTAAAAAAAAAAAAGAAAAAGAAAAAAAAATCTGGAAAGAAAAAAAAGAAAAAAAAAGAAGACCCCAAAAAAGCAAAGAAGGGTCCCAAAAAAAAAAAGAAAAAGCCAAATAGAAGTTTAGCAAAGTGTTGAGTCTTATTTTCAATTTTTGTAACGTTCGTAGTCGTGTTTTTCTATTTTTTATCTTTTTTGTCTTGAGTGTCATCTATTCTAGACCACCCTCGTCCTGCCATTCAGGAAGTAGTGAATAGCTTAAGACTTTACTTGAGAGATGGGTAGAATAGGGGAGTGTTATCTTTTATAGGGAACCCTCCTTCGTTTGATGAGAGCCAGTACTGGTTCGACCTCTTTTGAGGAAAAGTCTTAACATGGTAGAACAGCAGTAAGTCCTCAGTTTCATAGGCACGGGGCAACCATTCGTATCTTAGCATGCTTCATTACGTCGTCACTGACTAGGTCCAGGTAGAGAATGTTACGAGAGACTATCTTGTCTTGACATAAGTGCTTATGTGGATGTGTATAAGTCAATCGAGGTATTCTTCAACCTATATTCATGCTTTGATTTATATGGTTTTTGTTCATATGTTATTTGATGTGTCTTGCATGTTTTTTGTATTAGAGTCTAGCTTAGTTGCTTGAGGACAAGCAAAGGTTCGGTTTGGGGAGTTTGATGAATGTGTATTTTACACTTTCATTCGAGTCTTTTTCACCTATTTTAGCTATCCTCTATGTTAATTTAGCTATATTTTAATGCATTTTATTAGAATAGTGTCACGTTTCCCTTTAGATTTTATTTTACTGGTTTTGGTTGAAATTCGAAGAGTTCCGGGCAATTATATTGAAGTTGACAAGGAATTGGTGTTCCAGAAGCCTATTTGGAGTATCTGAAGGTTTCCGGATAGGATTTGAAGTCTAGGAGCCGAATCTGGTGGTTAGAAGGCTACTAGAAGTCAGAAACCGAGTCCGAAAAGGGGAAGAAATCCAAAAACGCGTCGAAAACGCGGAATTCCGTGAGAAAAACTCGGGGGCGAACCGCCCCGTGGTTTTTTGGGGCCTATATATAGTTGCTCAGTTTTTCTCCGAAAATCATATCTTTCCAGACCTACTTTCTCACCTCTCTCTATATTTTAGGTAGGAACTTCCCGGGGCCTGTCCTGGGAGTTCCGTAGCTTAGGGAATACTTTTTCATAGCAGTTTGGAGCTCGTAGGATCGCAATCATCCGGAGATTGACAACCTTCGGTAACTTTGTATCTTACAGTTTTATTCTACTTATTTTATTATATTCTTTCAACATGTTTTCTTCTATGATTTCTGTTGATTGCATGCCTATTATGAGTAGCTAAACTTATCGTTGGTGGTAATATGTGAATTCTTAGCGAAGGGAAGATAATCATGCTAATGGCTATATCGCGCATTATACTCCGTGTCATTGCTTTATTTCGTTGATCAGGCACAGCCTAAATTCTCGTATGTTGTATTAATTATTATGCATGTTTGGACACTTGTCGACCATCAGACCAATTATCTTCGTAGTGTTGAATAATTACGGAATACATTAGGACAATAGTGATTGACTTGTCAGACCAATTATCTTCGTAGTGCTTAATATTTGCAGCAGGACACTAGATTGATTCAAAGATCTCTATGCAAGACCGAGGAATTTATGCATGATTATCGACCCGTGATGTTAAGAAGGACCATACTATCACCAATCTCCATTATCTGCTAGAAACCCCTTTTGCTATCTGTCTGATGTTTTATATTCTCTTGTTATATAGATAAAGCTAGTTATAGTCCTGAGAGAACGACACTCGAGTCATTCTACTGCTACACTACGGTTTTCGTTGTAGTTGTGGATTGCCTTTTGGCTAAATACAAATTTATTTGATCCGTTCGCGTTGGAACACGACACCAGCGCGTTCATCAGTTATTTTGCTTTTTTCGGATTATGGGGAGTAAGAAGTGGAGAAGATGAAGAAAATGAGGAGAAAGGGGAGTTTCTCGCGTTTTTATTTCTGCAGAACTCGTGGGGCGAGTCGCTCCGTGCGGGGCGAATCGCCCCGCACGTCCAGAGAGCGCGGAGCTCTCTGGACATGTGGGTCGATTCGCCCCCCATGGGGGGCGATTGGGGGTGATTCTCCCCCCGCCTCCTGAGGTGGGGAGATGAAAATTTCGAAAAAACGCGGTTTTTTAATCCCCGAAAACCATTTTACTCATAAAACCACTCGAAAAAGTTCACTCAAACACAACATAAGCACATACGACACAGAAATGAACAAATTCACATATGAAAAGCAAATTGTTCAAGTATGAATGCATGCAAAAAAGCAGTAAAAAAGCGATAAAAAACTCCGGGTTGCCTCCCGGATAGCGCCATTGTTTATAGTCTTTGACTCGACTCCTCCTTGCGCCTAGCTCTTCTTCTTGAGGGTACTAGACTTCCCCTTCATGGATCTTCTCCTCATGCCACGAACCTGTGAATAAGAATGAACATAGACAGCAAGACCACAGTAGTTAATGGTGTGAGAAGCATTGAAGTGATCAGGTGGATCAGATATGGCTCGCAACACATGTCGCTTGCCATCCACCTCAATGGTGCAAGTCCTTTGGTAGATGTCTATCACGGAGCGTAGCTTTGTCAAGAACGTTCGCCCCAATAGAACAACATCCCCCATCCCAGGTGTAGACGCCGGCATAACTACAGAATTGGTGTACAAAGATGCTTCACCAATCTTAACCAATACATTCTTGACAACGCCTTTGGGTCTCACAAAGGATGCATCCGCCAATTGCACAATAGCCTTATGCTCAGATAGTTTTCCAATGTTACTCTTCTCAAACACATTCATTGGGAGCACATTAGAGTAGGATCCCGTGTCTATTGTAGCACGGACATCTTCAAGTTCACCAATCCCGACCTTAACTTCGAAACTTTGAGGGAGTGGCTCGGGATCCTCTTGCTCCTCTTCACTCTCATCAGTACCAAGGTCCTTCCCTTCTTCCTTGGTTAGTGGAGGTTCTTCATTCTTGCAACACTCGCACTTAGCAACCTTCTTGATGGTGATTTCGACAGGTAGATCACCCACCAACGTAATGGACATCGACTTCTCAGTGTTGCTAGGCATCTTGCCTTGCTCCCTACTTGCTCCTCGGTCGATCAACTCTTGCATCTTTTGATGGGCAAGCCTAGTGCTCTCTTCCAATCGACCCAGCCTCACCCTAGTCTTCTCAGAATCTTCTTCATAACGTTTGAGAAAACTTTGGGTGTGATCAACCATCTTTTGCAAGTTCTCCATCAGTAGAGCTGTCTTCGACTTCGGTTGCTCTTTCGGAGCGGGATTCCCGCAGTGGTCATTACCATAGTTAAGCCTACTACGGTCTTGGTTAGGGCCATAAGTTTGGCTAGCCGGTGCATATCCTTGATTGTTTTGGAACCCTCTTCTCCAAAATCCACCTCGAGGATTCCTTTCGTATTGTCCGTATCTAGCTTCTTGGGTACCAAATTCCGTAGCAAAGGCTTCCTCTTCGCCTCCTTGAACCCAGTTGCCATCATCATATGCAAGCTCCGATCTACACATATGAGCCCCATGCCCATAGTTCATGCATATTCGGCAAACTTCGTTTGACACAGATGTTCCAGTGGCGCTCTTGAGGACTTGCTTCAATTCGATGGTAAAGCACTCGAATCGGTCCCCATTCCCCCCATACATAGGGGCTTCTTGAGTAGGTGGAGCTTCAGGTCCACGTCTCCTAACCATCGCTCTTGGGTCCTTGAATTGCGACCCCTTAGCAAGCCTTTCGAAACCGCCCAGACGGCTTCCGCGGTTTCTTCCCAAATATTGCCACGGCATTGGAAATCCACCACTTGTTGGTTCTCGAACGTTAGTCCATTGTAGAAGTGTTGGACTAGATCTGAAACCTCAAAACCATGGTGAGGGCACTTGTTCATGAGGTCTTGGAACCTCTCAAACGCGGTGTAGATGGTCTCATCATAGTCCTGTTTGAATCCAGTGATTTGCGCCTTAAGCGCGGTAGTCAAGGTGTGAGGGAAGTATTTTTCCATGAAAGCTAAAATAACCTTCTCCCAAGTGTGCAGCGAGCCCGCTGGTAGAAAACTCAACCATGACTTGGCTCTGTCGCCAAGCCCCATAGCAAAAACCTTCATCCTCAACTCATCCGTTGTTATTTCAGCTCCGGGTCGTGGGAGTTGGTTGACGAAATCATCGATATCGTGCAAGTACCCCATCACATCTTCCCTTGCTAAGCCATAGAACCTCGGAAGTTGTTGGAACGCGTGGTTCTCGATTTCCAGATCACGAGTTGTAGACGAAAGAACAATCGTCGGTCCCCTCATACGATCCTTGGAGGGTTGAACCCATGCTTTCAGTGGTCTAGCTTCTGCCATTCCGTCGATTTCCTTGAAAAGACTGTGTAGAGATTCAAAGAAATCGGTATCCTCTATTTCCTCTAGTTCACGCCTTCGAAGTAGTCGCCTTCTTTGGTGGTAGACTCTGTCGATCTCAGCAATTGAATCAGCAAGCGGTGTTCCTCTAGATCGTGTATGTCGCATACACTATCTATAACAAACTAGGAAAGGAGTATCAGAGAGAGATTAAATAGGAAAACTAAAAACTACTAGAACTAGGAATTGAATGCTGAAATTATAAAAAAGCTAAAAAGAAAAAAAGGAGTATAGTCCCCGGCAACGGCGCCAATTTGATGAACTGTGTTTAGAACTTGTCAGATTCTAGTTAATCAAATAAATTTGTTTTGAGCCAAAGGCAATTCACAACTACAACGAAAACCATAGTGCAGTAGTAAAATAACCTCGAGTGTCGATCTCTAATGACTATAACTAGCTTTATCTAATCTAACTTAAGAATATAAAATCAACAAACTACTTAGCAAAGGTTTTTCTTATTAGATAATGGAGATTGGTGATACTATGGTCATTCAAAGCATGGCAGGTTAATAATCATGCATGAAGTCCCCGGTTTTGCATAAAGATCTTTGATCAATCAATTGTCCAATTGTGTTCTGTTATTATTCAACACTACGAAGATAGAGGTTTAGATATCAAAGAAATAAAGCAATAACTCAAAGTATAATGCGCGATATAGCCATTAGAATAATTATTAACCCTTCGCTAAGAAATCACATACTATCACCAACGAGAAGTTTAGCTACTCATAGATGTCATGCAATCAACAGAAATCATAGCAAGATTGAATGAAAACATGTTGAAAGATAAATAAATATAAATAGAAAAACTGTAAGATACAATGTTACCGAAGGTTGTCAATCTCCGAAGAATCGCGATCTTACAAGCTCCAAAACGCTAAGAAAAAGTATCTCCTAAGCTAAGAATCCCCAGAACAGGCTCTGGAGAATTCCTACCTAAAACTAATGAGAAAGGTGAGAGAAAAGGTCTGGAAAAGTATGAAAAACGGAGAAAACTGAGCAACTTTATATAGGCATTCGGCAGGTGTGGGGCGAGTGGCCCCACACACCGGGCGATTCGCCTGGTGTGGGGCGATTCCCCCCATGTCCCGGGCGACTCGCCCGGGAGGTCCTGTCGATTTTTTATGCGTTTTCGACGTGTTTTTGGATTTCTTTTCCTTTTCGGACTCGGTTTTTTGCCTTCTAGTGACCTTTTAGCCTTCAGACTCGACCCCTAGACTTCAAATCCTATCCGGAATCTTCTAGATACTCCAATTAGGCCTACAGAACACCAATTCCTTGTCTACTTCAATATAATTGCCCGGAAAACCTCGTTTTTCACCCAAAACCTGTAAAATACAAACTAAAGGGAAACGTGACACTATTCTAATAAAATGCACTAAAATATAGCTAAATTAACATAGAGGATAGCTAAAATAGGTGAAAAAGACTCAAATGAAAGTGTAAAATACACGTTCATCACAAATTAATTTGCCAGTTGTGCCAGGTTCAGATCCAAGTTGAGCGACGACTTGCCGCTAGTCGGAGTTTTCGGCATCTCTATAGTGACCGATGTCGACGAATTCGATTCACTTTGCGTATCACCCCCACTGCCACCTTCAACCCTCATCTTATGAATCAATTTCACAATCTCTCGGCGCGCCTCAGCTCCAAGGCGCAACATAGTGGTGGTTTGCACTGGCATGATCCCAATAAAATCTCCGGTCACCACCGGACCCACTCCCTCTTACTTACGACACGGTAGTGTACACCGTTGTTGTTATGTGCAGAGCTAGCCACGGTAGTGTTATACAAGATTCAGTGAAAACCTATCGTGTTTGACACCTTCCCTGACTTGATGTTGCTGCTCCGATTAGGGAACTCTGCTCTATGATGTGGGAGCAGAGCTTCGATCTGCCAGATCGACTCTGCTCCCAGATCGTAGAGAGGAATCCGATAGCGGGAGCTTGAAGAAGAAGAAGGGGGGGGGGAGGAAAAAGGAAAAAAAAAAAAGGAAAAAGAAAAAAAGAAAAAGAAAAGAAAGAGTAAAACCTTTTTCTTTTTAACTAAGGGTGTGTTTGTTTGGCTGAGTTTGAGCCCATGGAATTTTGGTAAATAAAGGAGAGTCAACTGGAAAAACCAGATTTTGTCACTAAAACGTAAATGATAATCTATTAGGTTTTTTTAGAAGCCCCTTCATAAGAGTGTAGTATTATGTAATAAACTCTAAGAATTATAATTACTGCAACACCCCTCGTCCAAATTAATTTGCCTGTTTACCAGGTTCAGATCCAAGTTGAGCGACGACTTGTCGCAAGTCGGAGTATTCGGCATCTCTATAGTGACCGATGACGACGAATCCGATTCACTCTGCGTATCACCCCCACTGCCACCTTCAACCCTCATCTTATGAATCAATTTCACAATCTCTCGGCTCGCCTCAGCTCCAAGGCGCAACATAGTGGTGGTTTGCACCGGCATGATCCCATTAAAATCTCATGTCACCACCGGACCCATACCCTTTTGCTTACTCCACGGTAGTGTAAACCATTGTTGTTATGTGCATAGTGTTGATGGGTAATTCGTACTTCTTCTTAAGTTCGCAGTAGGTCGTTACAATACTCTATTCAGGTCTTCTTCATGTAGTCTTCCTCTTAAGATCATAGGAATCCTTCATGTAGCTTCCTCGTACCTGAAAGAGGTTGGAGGGGGGGGGGGTTAGTGTCTCTTTCCCGGTCTGTAGGATATCAGACGGAGTGACAACTTTACGTGTAGGGAGTTGAGGACTTCCCTAGTGAGAGAAATATTGTGTGTAGGTGAGTACTAGGTGAGAGCTCTGAATGCTTACCCAGCGGATAATGAATGAGTCCCTTATATACTTGTAGTATTTTATTGTCACTTTATGTAGGATCGTGACAAGTGTCCGACCGAGATTGAAGCCTCCTTTAGCCCAAGCCCATTAAGGAGGTCCATGGGCTTTGGCCCAAACATCTTGACTAGGGTTGTGAGGGCATTATTGACTTTTTGAGTCCCATGGAGTAATATGGAAGACGGGTCCCACAGGGAGCGACCATGGGTGGTCTCCCTTGGTCCTCGTGCCTTCCTCCTACGTCTGTGGTCCGAGTAGTGCTCTACCTAGTCTCTTTTGGAGGGTGTCACCTTGACGTAAGGTCCTCCTCGAGCCCTAGAGATGCCCCTCGAGCCATACAGCTGCATTGTCCTTGTAGTGAGCTTATCTTGAGGGTCGACCTCTTAGTGGTGGTCGAACCGTATGTTGGTCGAGCCACACCTAAGTGACATACTTGGGTGTGGTCGCGCCCTTTGATGGACGGCCCTTGATGCTTTGTCGCGCTCTTAGACCACTCGAGTTCGTACATGCGGACTGGACATTTTTTAACACCAACATATGTCCCCCTAGTTTCCAAGTATCTCTGTAGAAAATAGTTGAGGAACTAAGTTGAAGTAGAGGTCGATCAGAGCGTTGACTAGTAGTGGGCGAAAAAAGATTCCCGTATTCGCGCCTTGGTGCCTTTCCCTCCTCCTATCTCTCCCTTCCCCCCTTTTTATAGGGTGCGAGCAAACGTTGCTAGGACCTCATCAAGGGGTATATTTACTGGGTAGAGATCGGATCCGGGAAAGTGTTCCTTGGTGGGAATAGGTTGGTCGATATTTCATCTCTTCGCTATGCTTTTGTAAATGTCTCGAGGAGACAATTGTGAGTAAACGGAATGGAATGACTTCCTTCCGCCTTTTTCTTTTGACAATTTATCCAGAAGCTTTATGAGAAAGTGGTTCCTCGATACCGTAAAAAGAAATCCTTTGATTTTTCTTCCCGGGTGAATGGTCCTTCTCGCTCTTTGGATAGCCTGTTCATTCCGGTCCTCGCTCCACGAATTTCCTTTCGCTGTTAGGTAATCCGCGCTCTGGTGACAAGATCGGTCGATGTGGGTGCGTAGAGGGCAATTCCGTAAATCCGCCAGGCGGCTGTGATCTGGACCGTTGATAGTGGACACGTGTTCGGTCCAGATGGAGCGAGGGGCACCGACGGTTCAAATTCCTGGGATACCCTTCTATAAATAGGGGAGGACCGATTCATTTCTCACTTGTTTTGCAAAATTTCACCCAGAGCACTTAAGAGAGCGAGGAGTAATTTTCAGAGATCGAGAAGCTATTCAGGCGACTGACAGTCTACTTTTCCAGCGGATTTCCAGCTTTGCGCGTAGTTTTCCCGTTTTCAACAAGTAAGTTCTCCTTCTAATATGCATAGAAACTAGCTTGAATGCATGCTTTGCCCCCTTTCTTCTCTGCTTTGCTGTTACGGGGGCGTACGCCCTCCGTCTTTCTCCGTCACCTGAGCTCTCGCCGGCGTACGGCGGACTTGAAAATGAACATGTAATTATAAGGACTTAAAGGACTTAAATGGACCGTAAATTGCATGCTTTAATTGAACCGTAGATTCGCATGCCTCCCCTTTTCCAATTCCCGTAAATCCCCTTCGCCTCCTTAGATTTCTCGTTGAAACTGTCGAGTATGGTAATTCTTGGAGCTCGTCGATCTTTGAGCGGTTGGTCGCTCCTCTCTTGTTCATCTTCAAATGTTTCTTTTGCTCTTCGAACTTGTATGTTCTTTGAACTTGTTGTGTTTATTCTCCCTTTTCTTGCTCGCTCTTCGCTCTACTTGTATGTCTTTGTAGAGTAACTTCTTTCTCAGTTACGCTCCTTTTTGAGATTTTTCTCCGTTCGGGAGGTCGAACATAATCAATATACATAAATGGACCTCTCGGACTATCACCACCCATCCTTACTCTCTTTTCTGGCCTACCTTTTAGGATGTCCGAGAGGAGCGATGACAGCCATAACCGTCACGATGCTCTTGAATACGGGACCGAGCAGGATACATCCGAGGAGACGTCCGTGTCGGCGACTTTCCTCGATCAAACACTTGAGCTTTCCTCCGACCATGAAGAGCTTGTCAGGCCGTCAGAGGAAGTCAGGAGCGAAGAAGACGACGGTGCTGACGAGTCCGAGGAGGGTGAAGAAAATAAGGAATCTGGTGAGGAAGATGATTCCGAGGAGGAGAAGGAGGCCGACGAGTATCGTCTGCAAGTCCGTAGGAGGCGCAGAGTAGCAGATGATGATGCGACTTTTATCGGCGATTGAACTGAGGTGGAAGATGGTCCGCCCGACACTGGTGTCTCGGCCGCTTTGATAAGACAAGCCGCCAAGTCCTCGGGAGAGGCTATGGTACTCGGGCTAATGTCGATCCGCTGCTTATCCGTATAGAAGATATGGATGATACCGAGCAACCGACTCTTGAATTAGCTTTGTTTGAAGAGGGCGAACGATCTTTTCAAGAAGGTCAGGATGATGAGGTCGAGGAGCTTGATTCCCCTAGATTAAGACGCAGATCTGAATTCCCTCATCAGACTACTCGTCGCACAGTCATTAGTGACGATGATAATTCCCCTGTGCTGATGCTCGATCTCCATGGGAATGAAGCTGGTCCGAGCCAAAATCCTCATTCTCCTTCACTTTCTGAGATGAACAGAATAGCCCAAAGGGACTTGCTCATTCAAGAGCAATATTATGTCGAGGACGTGGTCCCTTATCAAACTCTAGATCCTCGGGAAATGGATTTCACTTTCCCGGCGGTTAACAATGTTTGTCCTCCAAATCCTATCGAATTGGCCGAGGAAAGGAAACAGGCCAAGGAGCGTGAGCGTAAGCGTAAATGGGTCGAGGAGAGATCCCATCATCCGATGATGATGAAGAGGCTGAGCATGCTCCAGGAAAAGCTCCCAAGAAGCTGAGGAAGAACACTTCTCGGTCAAAGAAGAAACAGATTGCTCTAGAAAACGACCACAAGCTCACCGTGGCCAGTGGTAAAAAGTTCACACGTGGGATACTTGATGTCGATCTCCCCGATCCAGAGGGCGAGAAGAATGAAGATGGTATGATCCCAACTACTGCTTCCACAGTCAAGGAAGAGAGATTCCCACTATTAGGCAGAAGTACAGATTGAGGAAGAAAACGCTCGACATCCTCGCGCCCAAGCATAATCAGACTTTTTATAATGCACCTCCTGGCTATATGGTCGTGCATCTCTTATCGCTGGACCGAGGATGGATCATTCCCTTCTGTGATCCTTTCAAGTATATCATCAATCAGTTGGGGATCGCGTCTTGGAAACTCCTTCCAAGTGCTTTTGGCACACTCATCTGCTTTGGGGTTTTCCGTAAGAAACTTGGGATCCCGGTCAACTTTCAAAATTTCAACAAGCTCTTCCGAGTCTCGAAGAGCTCGGGGAATAAGTTCTTCTATTACTTCAATGCCCGACCCGGTTTTGGCTTTATCATGGACGCTCCTACGTCCTCGGGCTACAAGTGGTTCCATAGATACATCTATGTGAAAAAGAAGAAACTTCCCGGGATGAACGATGAGGATGCAAAGTGGGGCGTACCGAAGCACTTTTATCGAGCACCCATATCCGAGAGATACGCTCTTCCAGTTGAACTGGACCGTTGGATTTTGGAGCTCGAGGAGAAGAACTCACGTGAAGACCCGGATAAATACTTTTATTGGGGTTTGATGTTGCAACCTCTCCCCTACTTGGCCGGTCATTCCCCTCCGGTGTACACCGGCTACAAGGGTTCAAAATATAGTGATGATGTTCTCTTCGGTAACTATCTCGAGGATTTTGCTTGGAATGCCTTTACTTGCCTTTGTATACATATTTCCAGCTTTCTTTATGATATTTCTGTACTCTTCGCTCTTCTAACTCTTTTGAACTTGCAGATTATTGGTTCCAGTGGATCATGTCAAAGACACTAGAAGCCAAGGAGGAACAAAGGAGGAAGCAACGCCTTTCCGGCAAGAATACTAAGATCCTCAGTTCCCTGGACATCAGTCATCCCCGAAGAGTGCGGCGGCGCATCGCGATACCTTGGTGCAAGAGGGGATCCTTGCGGTCGAGGCATTGAAGAAGAAGGCTGAGGAGGATGCGGCGGCTCACAAGAAGGCCGGAGAGGTTGCAGGTGGTAATCCCGAAAAGCGGCCTAAGGAAAAGGTCACTCCGCAAAAGAAAGGTGGTGCGAAGAGGATCATAAACCTGGGCGGGAGCGACGAGCCTGCTCGTAAAAGGGGAAAAGCCCTGGAGATAGACCAGGACGCAGAGATTAAGCTCCTAGTTCAACTATCTGATTTAGATCGCGCTCATGAGCTCAGCCTCTGCGCGCTGCAGGTACCTTCTTTTAATTTGTACAAGTTTTTTCTTCCACTTCTCTCTCCTTTCACCCAAAGATAGTGTTTTAACCTCTATCTTTCTTTCCAGCTCTAGAACCTCAAAGAGGCCTATGGCCATGTGGCGGCTGATCGCTCCGATATCGGTCAACTGATCGAGGAGCTTGAGAAAACTTTGGAGGCCGAAAAGACCAAGAACAAGGTTGCGAGCGAAGAGGTAAGGAAGGCTCACGCCAAAGTGGACCAGCTCGAGAAGGAGTTAGCCATAGAGAAGTAGAGGACAAAGGGCTATAAGGGCGGTTATGCGACCTTGTCACTCTGTATGAAAACGTTCAAAGACAGCGTGCTGTCTTTCCTCCTTGGTAGCCGCCTCGAGACTGCTCGGTCCTTTATGAAGCCCGAGTATGCTCGGTGATGTTGTATTATTTGTAGCTTTTTCTTTCACTTGGCGTTTTTTCCGAATAATTCTTAATGCTTTCTATTCGGCCCCTTGTGGCAACTTGCTCGAACTCGTTTGTAAAATAATTTGACATATGCTTCCTTCTCGTCCTTTCAATCAAATGTTTACTTCTCGGTCGACTGCTTTTTACTTGTGCAATTTACTAACTCCGTGTAGTTATGTCGTATAACTTGGCTAGAGTAGCAATTTTAGCAATCTCGTATGGTGCGAGACTTGAAGAAGTATTGTCCTCGATTTTATCAAGAACGGAAAGAATCTATGTAACTTGGTTAACACGACCGAAAAATTCCTAAGTGTTGGAATTTTCCTCCTCGATCTGCGTAACCATCAGTTGCATGTCATTACTTACCTCAATATTTTTCTTTTAAAGATGTGATCGATGAATCGAGGAGTAACCGGATCGAAGAGATCTCAATTATGCTTAATCAAATTCTCCTTTCTTTGAGAAGGATCGAGAAGGAGATGTCTGATGAACGTGTATTTTACACTTTCATTTGAGTCTTTTTTCACCAATTTAGCTATCCTCTATGTTAATTTAGCTATATTTTAGTGCATTTTATTAGAATAGTGTCACGTTTCCCTTTAGTTTGTATTTTACAGGTTTTGGGTGAAAAACGAGGTTTTCCGAGCAATTATATTGAAGTAGACAAGGAATTGGTGTTCCGAAGGCCTAATTGGAGTATCTAGAAGATTCTGGATAGGATTTGAAGTCTAGGGGTCGAGTGTGAAGGCTAAAAGGTCACTAGAAGGCAAAAACCGAGTCCGAAAAGGAAAAGAAATCCAAAAACGCATCGAAAATGCGTTTCAGCCGACAGAACCTCCAGGGCGAGTCGCCCGGGACGTGGGGCGAATCGCCCCACACCAGGCGAATCGCCCGGTGTGTGGGGCCACTCGCCCCACACCTGCCGAATGCCTATATATAGTTGCTCAGTTTTCTCCGTTTTTCATACTTTTCCCGACCTTTTCTCTCACCTTTCTGATTAGTTTTAGGTAGGAATTCTCCAGAGCCTGTTCTGGGGATTCTTAGCTTAGGAGATACTTTTTCTTAGCGTTTTGGAGCTTGTAAGATCGCGATTTTTCGGAGATTGACAACCTTCGGTAACATTGTATCTTACAGTTCTTCGCTAAACTTCTCGTTGGTGATAGTATGTGATTTCTTAACAAAGGGTTAATAATTATGCTAATGGCTATATCGCGCATTGTACTTTGAGTTATTGCTTTATTTCTCTGATCTATCTAAAACCTCTTTCTTCATAGTGTTGAATAATAACGGAACACAATTGGACAATTCATTGATCAAAGATCTCTATGCAAAACCGGGGACTTCATGCATGATTATTAACCTGCTATGCTTTGAATGACCATACTATCACCAATCTCCATTATCTGATAAGAAAAACCTTAGAGATCGACACTCGAGGTTATTTTATATTCTTAAGTTAGATTAGATAAAGCTAGTTATAGTCCTTAGAGATCGACACTCGAGGTTATTTTACTACTACACTACGGTTTTCGTTGTAGTTGTGAATTGCCTTTGGCTAAATACAAATTTATTTGATTAACTAGAATCTGACAAGTTCTAAACCAGTTCATCAAATTGGCGCCGTTGCCGGGAACTATACTCCTTTTTTCTATTTAGCTTTTTTATATTTTCAGCATTCAATTCCTAGTTCTAGTAGTTTTTATTTTCCTATTTAATCTTTCTCTGATACTCCTTTTCTAGCTTGTTACATATAGTGTATGCGACAAACACGATCTAGAGGAACACCGCTTGCTGATTCAATTGCTGAGATCGACAGAGTCTACCACCAAAGAAGGCGACTACTTCGAAGGCGTGAACTAGAGGAAATAGAGGATACCGATTTCTCTGAATCTCCGCACAGTCTTTTCAAGGAAATCGACGGAATGGCAGAAGCTAGACCACTGAAAGCATGGGTTCAACCCTCCAAGGATCGTATGAGGGGACCGGCGATTGTTCTTTCGTCTGCAACGTGATCTGGAAATCAAGAACCACGCGTTCCAACAACTTTCGAGGTTCTATGGCTTAGCAAGGGAAGATATGATGGGGTACTTGCACGATATTGATGATTTCGTCAACCAACTCCCACGACCCGGAGCTGAAATAACAACGGACGAGTTGAGAATGAAGGTTTTTGCTATGGGACTTGGCGACAGAGCCAAGTCATGGTTGAGTTCTCTACCGGCGGGCTCGCTGGACACTTGGGAGAAGGTTTTTTCAGCTTTCATGGAAAAATACTTCCCTCACACTTTGACTACCGCGCTAAAGGCGCAAATCACTGGATTCAAACAGGACTATGATGAGACCATCTACACCGCGTTTGAGAGGTTCCAAGACCTCATGAACAAGTGCCCTCACCATAGTTTTGAGCTTTCAGATCTAGTCCAACACTTCTACAATGGACTAACGTTCGAGAACCAACAAGTGGTGGATTTCCAATGCCGTGGCAATATTTGGGAAGAAACCGCGGACCCCGTCTGGGCGGTTTTCGAAAGGCTTGCTAAGGGTTCGACATTCAAGGACCCAAGAGCGATGGTTAGGAGACATGGACCTGAAGCTCCACCTACTCAAGAAGCCCCTATGTATGGGGGGAATGGGGATCGATTCGAATGCTTTACCAACGAATTGAAGCAAGTCCTCAAGAGCGCCACTGGAACATCTGTGTCAAACGAATTTTGCCGAATATGCAAGAACTATGGGCATGGGGCTCATATGTGTAGATCGGAGCTTGCATATGATGATGGCAACTGGGTTCAAGGAGGCGAAGAGGAAGCCTTTGCTACGGAATTTGGTACTCAAGAAGCTAGCTACGGACAAGACGGTAGGAATCCTCGAGGTGGATTTTGGAGAAGAGGGTTCCGAAACAATCAAGGATATGCACCGGCTAGGCAAACTTATGGCACTAACCAAGACTGTAGTAGGCTGAACTATGGTAATGATCACTGCGAAAATCCCGCTCCAAAAGAGCAACCGAAGTCGAAGACAGCTCTACTGATGGAGAACTTGCAAAAGATGGTTGATCACACCCAAAGTTGTCTCAAACGTTATGAAGAAGATTCTGAGAAGACTAGGGCGAGGCTTGATCGATTGGAAGTGAGCACTAGGCTTGCCCATCAAAAGATGCAAGAGTTGATTGACCGAGGAGCAAGTAGGGAGCAAGGCAAGCTGCCTAGCAACACTGAGAAGTTGATGTCCATTACCTTGGTGGGTGATCTACCTGTTGAAATCACTATCAAGAAGGTTGCTAAGTGTGAGTGTTGCAAGAATGAAGAACCCCCACTATCCAAGGAAGAAGAGAAGGACCTTGGTACTGATGAGAGTGAAGAGGAGCAAGAGGATCCCAAGCCACTCCCTCAAAGTTTGATGTTAAGGTCGCGATTGGTGAACTTGAAGATGTCCGTGCTACACTAGACACGGGAACTTACTCTAATGTGCTCCCGATGAATGTGTTTGAGAAGAGTAGCCTTGGAAAACTATCTGAGCATAAGGCTATTGTGCAATTGGCGGATGGATCCTTTGTGAGACCCGAAGGCGTTGTGAAGAATGTATTGGTTAAGATTGGTGAAGCATCTGTGTACACCAATTTTGTAGTTATGTCGGCGTCTACACCTGGGATGGGGGATGTTGTCCTATTGGGGCGAACGTTCCTGACCAAACTACGCTCCGTGATAGACATCTACCGACGGACTTGCACCATTGAGGTGGATGGCAAGCGACATGTGTTGCGAGCCATATCTGATCCACCTGATCACTTCAATTCTTCACACACCATTAACTACTGTGGTCTTGCTGTCTATGTTCATTCTTATTCACAGGTTCGTGGCATGAGGAGAAGATCCATGAAGGGGAAGTCTAGTACCCTCAAGAAGAAGAGCTAGGCGCAAGGAGTCGAGTCAAAGACTATAAACAATGGCGCTACCCGGGAGGCAACCCGGAGTTTTTATCGCTTTTTTACCGCTTTATTGCATGCATTCATACATGGAACAATTTGCTTTTCATATGTGAATTTGTTCGTATCTGTGTCGTATATGCTTATGTTTATGTTTGAGTGAACTTTTTCGAGTGGTTTTATGAGTAAAATTATTTTCGGGGATTAAAAAAACGCGTTTTTTCGAAAGTTTCGTCTCCCCACCTTAGGAGGTGGGGGGCGAATCGCCCCACATGTCCACAGAGCTCCGCGCTCTCTGGACGTGCGGGGCGATTGGCCCCGCACGGGGCGACTCGCCCCACACCCGGGGCGACTCACCCCATGTTTCCAGCAGAATGAAAAACGGGGCTAGCCCCCATTTTCTTCATTTTTCTTCATCTCCTTCATCTTATTCCAAAAAATTCCCAAATATTCAAAATCTCTTCAATCCTTCATAAAATCTTCATTACTCCATCAAATTGTGTGTTCTTTAGCTTCAATCGAAGCCCATTACGTGCTCTTTATTTTTATCCGAACAAATTTTTTCCTAGTTCATTCAATCTTCGGATTTGAGGTAATCTCACATGAACCCTAATTTTTCAAATTTGGGGGTTTTTTGATTTATGCTTCAATTAAGTTTGTATGATGTATGGGTTGATGATTTTGTGTGATTAGAAACGTTATTCACTATCAATTGAATGTTCAGTTAGGCTTGGTTTGATGGTTTGAGAATTTTGCTATTAGATATCTATATCTTGTTATGCAATGATATCTATATCTTGTTATGCAATGTATCTTTTCCTTTCATTCCATGATTAAACTTGTGTTTGTTGATGTGATAATGATGGGCATGTTGGTAGAATGCATGATTGATGAAGTTGAGGATTTATGATGCTAGATTTTTTGCTACTATGGTATGAATTGAGCCTTATGATTCAAGGCTATTGGTTGTCTAGCAAGAGCATAATGTAATATGTGCATGTAGTAGTTACATTGATATGTTGCATGTTGAAGTAGCTAGACTAGACATGGAGGTTTTTTGAGGAGTTCGATTGTTGTAGATATCGCTCGTATGTTCTCTCTTGCATTTGCATATGCATAAGTCTGTTTTGTGTCATACAAGATACTAATTGCTGTTTGTAGGAATCATGGCTCCACGCGGATCGAAGAAACCTGGCTCAAGCAAGAAGGGTAAGGGGGTGGCATCAAGCTCCCAACCTTCCCACGAGTTGTACGAGTTATCTCTAGCCGCAATAGATGTCCGACAAAGGCTCGAAGCGGAGCTAGCTCAAGGTGGACGATCGATTATACCAGACAGAAGGATAGATATTCCGGATGAAGTACCTCACCAGGCAGGGTATAGGACACTCTCCCGTCTGGCGAGGAGAAGGAATTGGGTTTGGTATACTTCCAACAGGTTCAAGGGGTACGATACGAGCCTCCTTCATGAGTTCTATGCTGGATACACTGATCACGGGAGTTCACAGGAAGCAACCACTCCTACGAATATTCAAGGGCCACTAGGGGGATCAGAAGTGACATTACAGATGTGATCTGCAACAGGGAGTATAGGTATCAAGATACCGGAGCACAACCTGCACGAATCCGTCAGAGTGACCTTAGCATCGAGGCTAAGGTGGTCATGAAATTCTACATTTTTAACTTGATCCCCAGAATGAATGACACTTGGATACAGCCGTATTATGCCGAGCTCCTGTACTGCTTGATAGACAAGCATCGAATCGACATCGGTCACATCATGTATGCCGAGTATGAGCGCCATTGGGAGAAGAAGAAGAAGCCCTTCATTTTTCCGAGCTTCATCACTGCCTACTGCAAATATTACGGGGTCGAGGACATTGATGAGGGAGATTGCGAGGTCGCTGCCCTTTCACCTTCGACTATTGATGTGCAGCTGACTAGGTATCAAATGAAGAACCCCACGGCTCCTGCTGCTGATGTGGAAGCACCTTTGCAACCGACTGATTCAGATAATGAAAATGATTATGAGGATGCTATGGAAGATGATGATGGCCGAGCCCGTATCCCGGATATTCCTTTTGTCCATAGAGCACCACATGCACCGCCTCGAGCACCACATGGGTCTCAAGGTTTTGACTTCTCTGATTTTCGGGCCCATATCACTGATAGTGTTGCAGCCTTGACCACTACTGTCCAAGGAATGCGACATGACCTTGACGGGCACATTGCCCAGCGCAACCGCGATTGGGAGATGATTGAGGAGCATCGCCGAGAGGAGAGGCAGGTAATGTGGGAACAACAACAGCTCATCCAGTGGCAACAGGATCTCCTGTCTAACATGTGGAGAGACTATTATGGGGATAACAATCCCGATAACTAGTCTTTTCACATGTCCACTCTCAGCCGACCGAGGCCAAACCGTTCGGTAACATCTAGTATCACTTTTTATTTACTCATTCTCTTTTTCTAGGGACTAGCTTAAGTTTCATGAGGGGGATGAGATGTGAACCGTGATGTTAAGTATTGTTTGGCTTTGTGTTGATTGGTATCCTGTTTTTTGTTTGCATTTGCATTTGCACGTTTACCGCTTTCTTAGTTTTTAGTTGCATACACTACATTCATCCTAGGATAGTCTTGCATGTTTTATGTGGAGTTTATTGCCAAATTTTTTGAACTTTTTTATTGGGTAGATTAACTAATTATCACATTAATCGTATGCTTCATCTCTATGAATTTGTTTGAGGTTTTTCTCGCTTGGCTTGTCACATTTATGTATTGCACTTAGTTAAGCTTGGTAGTCTCGACATCACTTAGTGGTGTTTTCTCTAATGCGGTTCACGAAGGCCTTTATAATAGGATGATGCATGTTAGGGTCTTATGGTTGTTTTCCCGAGTAATTATGTACCTAAGAGGCAACAAGTCTTCACCTTTCTTTGAGATTGCTAAATGCCTAGGAAGGAGGTAGTGTGAGATTGTGTGATCCTTTGTTTGCAACCTATTCTTTCGAATAGGTTTGGGGAGGGGGTTACGCTATCATCAGACTTGTTTTTCATTTTTTTTAGTGTGTGTTGTGAGTTTATTTTTCTTTTTCCTTTTTCGTAAATTTTGTACCCCAACCTATTCTTTCGAATAGGTTTGGGGAGGTCGTTTGTGAGTTATTTTACTTTCTTTTTCGCTGTGCTACTGCTGGCTAAAAAAATTGAAAAAAAAGAAAAAATAAAAAAATTCGAGAAAAAGAAAAAGAAACTGGAAAAGGAAAAAAAGAAAAAAAAAGAAAAAAAAAGAAAAGACCCAAAAAAAAGCAAGGAAGGGTCCAAAAAAAAAGAGCCAAAAAGTAGTTTATCAAAGTGTTGTGTCTCACTTTCCAATTCTTGTAATGTTAGTAATCGTGTTGTAATTTTCTATCTTTTCTTTTTGTTTGAGTGTCATCTGTTCTAGACCACCCTTGTCCTTCCATTCAGGAAGTGGTGAATAACTTATGGCTTTGCTTGAGAGATGGGTAGAATAGGGGAGTGTTATATTTTTTAGGGAATCCTGCTTCGTTTGATGAGAGCCAGTATTGGTTCGACCTCTTTGAGGAAAAGTCTTAACTTGGTGAACAGCAGTAAGTCCTCAGTTTCATAGGCACGGGAAAACCATTCGTATTCTAACATGTTTCATTACGTCGTCACTGACTAGGTCCAGGTAGAGAATGTTACGAGAGACTATCTTGTCTTGACATAAGTGCTTATGTGAATGTGTATGAGTCAACCGAGGCATTCTTCAACCTATATTCATGTTATGACTTGTATGGTTTTTGTTCATATGTTTTTTGATAGATTCAATAGATTAGTTCATTTCATTTGGCATTAGACTCTATTTTTTGTGTTGCATTGTTTTTTGCATTAGAGTCTACCTTAGTTGCTTGAGGACAAGCAAAGGTTCAGTTTGGGGAGTTTGATGAACGTGTATTTTACACTTTCATTTGAGTCTTTTTTCACCAATTTAGCTATCCTCTATGTTAATTTAGCTATATTTTAGTGCATTTTATTAGAATAGTGTCACGTTTCCCTTTAGTTTGTATTTTACAGGTTTTGGGTGAAAAACGAGGTTTACACCCTCTTGCTTACTCCACGATAGTGTAAACCATTGTTGTTATGTGCAGAGCTAGCCACGACAGTGTTATACCAGATCCAGTGAAAACCTATCGTGTTTGACACCTTACCTTCAACCACCTCTGAAATAATATCAAAGTTCGAATTAATGTTCATAATAAACATTATATGTCGCCTTTTTTCTCATAGTCTTTGTTGATTATACAGATTACAGCGACATATTGATACATAGTACAACTTAGAGCTTGCATTTGTATCGTATCTCATTGATACCATATATAATCATTTAGGTCTGTAAACACCCGTAATAACAAATGTAGTTTTTTTTCTAAACGAAACTTGCAATTTAATTTGTCATTGCGCATTTTTGTTGACTTAAACTATCATATTTGCGCAAACACAAAAATCCCGGAAAACTAAAAAAACAAAGGAAATGGACTTGCAATTAATATTTTCTTATGAATCTTACATTAAATGATATAATGTTATGCGCAAGGCCATAATAAAAACTAAAACTTTCCATGTTTTCATTTTATGAATTTATTAGTATTATTTTTATTATTATTTTAATTTTTTTTACTTTCCTTTGGACTTGACAAAGAGTAGGTGGTACGACTTGTAAACCATATCACAGACCTAGTGGTGGTCTGCACCGGCATGATCCCAATAAAATCTCCGGTGACCACCGGACCCACACCCTCTTACTTACGCCACGATAGTGTACACCGTTGTTGTTATGTGCAGAGCTAGCCACGGTAGTGTTATACAAGATCCATTGAAAACCTATCGTGTTTGACACCTTCCCTGACTTGAACTTACAGCTCCGATTCGGGAACTCTGCTCTCCGATGTGGGAGCAAATCTTCGATTTTCCAAATCGACACTGCTCCCAGATTGTAGAGCAGATTTTCCAAGCTCCGGCTACCGGATTCTGTCAGAATCTGGTAGCGGGAGCTTGAATAAGAAGAAGGGGGGAGAAAAAAGGAAAAAAGAACCAAAAAAAAAGGAAAAAGAAAAAAGAAAAAGAAAAGAAAGAGTAAAACCTTTTTCTTTTTAACTAAGGGCCTGTTTGTTTGGCTGAGTTTGAGCCCATGGAATTTTGGTAAATAAAGGAGAGTCAACTCAAAAAACTAGATTTTGTCACAAAAATATAATTGATAATCTATTAGGTTTTTTTAGAAGCCCCTTCATAAGAGTGTAGTATTATGTAATGAACTCTAAGAATTATAATTACTGCAACACCCCCCATCCAAATTAATTTGCCAGTTGTGCCAGGTTCAGATCCAAGTTGAACGACGACTTGCTCCTAGTCGGAGTTTTCGGCATCTCTACAGTGACCGATGACGACGCATTCGATTCACTCTGCGTATCACCCCCACCGCCACCTTCAACCCTCATCTTATGAATCAATTTCACAATCTCTCTGCACGCCTCAGCTCCAAGGCGCAACATAGTGGTGGTCTGCACCGGCATGAGCCTATTAAAATTTCCTGTCACCACCGGACCCACACCCTCTTGCTTACTCCACGGTAGTGTAAACCATTGTTGTTATGTGCAGAGCTAGCCACGACAGTGTTATACCAGATCCAGTGAAAACCTATCGTGTTTGACACCTTACCTTCAACCACCTCTGAAATAATATCAGAGTTCGAATTAATGTTCATAATAAACATTATATGTCGCCTTTTTTCTCATAGTCATTGTTGATTATACAGATTACAGCAACATATTGATACATAGTACAACTTAGAGCTTGCATTTGTATCGTATCTCATTGATACCATATATAATCATTTAGGTTTGTAAACACCTGTAATAACAAATGTAGTTTTTTTTTCTAAACGAAACTTGCAATTTAATTTGTCATTGCGCATTCTTGTTGACTTAAACTATCATATTTGCGCAAACACAAAAATCCCGGAAAACTAAAAAAACAAAGGAAATGGACTTGCAATTAATATTTTCTTATGAATCTTACATTAAATGAGATAATGTTATGCGCAAGGCCATAATAAAAACTAAAACTTTCCATGTTTTCATTTTATAAATTTATTAGTATTATTTTTATTATTATTTTAATTTTTTTTACTTTCCTTTGGACTTGACAAAGAGTAGGTGGTACGACTTGTAAACCATATCACAGACCTAGTGGTGGTCTGCACCGGCATGATCCCAATAAAATCTCCGGTGACCACCGGACCCACACCCTCTTACTTACGCCACGATAGTGTACACCGTTGTTGTTATGTGCAGAGCTAGCCACGGTAGTGTTATACAAGATCCATTGAAAACCTATCGTGTTTGACACCTTCCCTGACTTGAACTTACAGCTCCGATTCGGGAACTGTGCTCTCCGATGTGGGAGCAAATCTTCGATTTTCCAGATCGACACTGCTCCCAGATTGTAGAGCAGATTTTCCAAGCTCCGGCTACCGGATTCTGTCGGAATCTGGTAGCGGGAGCTTGAATAAGAAGAAGGGGGGAGAAAAAAGGAAAAAAGAACCAAAAAAAAAGGAAAAAGGAAAAAAGAAAAAGAAAAGAAAGAGTAAAACCTTTTTCTTTTTAACTAAGGGCCTGTTTGTTTGGCTGAGTTTGAGCCCATGGAATTTTGGTAAATAAAGGAGAGTCAACTCAAAAAACTAGATTTTGTCACAAAAATATAATTGATAATCTATTAGGTTTTTTTAGAAGCCCCTTCATAAGAGTGTAGTATTATGTAATGAGCTCTAAGAATTATAATTACTGCAACACCCCCCGTCCAAATTAATTTGCCAGTTGTGCAAGGTTCAGATCCAAGTTGAACGACGACTTGCTCCTAGTCGGAGTTTTCGGCATCTCTACAGTGACCGATGACGACGCATTCGATTCACTCTGCGTATCACCCCCACCGCCACCTTCAACCCTCATCTTATGAATCAATTTCACAATCTCTCTGCACGCCTCAGCTCCAAGGCGCAACATAGTGGTGGTCTGCACCGGCATAAGCCTATTAAAATTTCCTGTCACCACCGGACCCACACCCTCTTGCTTACTCCACGGTAGTGTAAACCATTGTTGTTATGTGCAGAGCTAGCCACGACAGTGTTATACCAGATCCAGTGAAAACCTATCGTGTTTGACACCTTACCTTCAACCACCTCTGAAATAATATCAGAGTTCGAATTAATGTTCATAATAAACATTATATGTCGCCTTTTTTCTCATAGTCATTGTTGATTATACAGATTACAGCGACATATTGATACATAGTACAACTTAGAGCTTGCATTTGTATCGTATCTCATTGATACCATATATAATCATTTAGGTCTGTAAACACCCGTAATAACAAATGTAGTTTTTTTTTCTAAACGAAACTTGCAATTTAATTTGTCATTGCGCATTTTTGTTGACTTAAACTATCATATTTGCGCAAACACAAAAATCCCGGAAAACTAAAAAAACAAAGGAAATGGACTTGCAATTAATATTTTCTTATGAATCTTACATTAAATGAGATAATGTTATACGCAAGGCCATAATAAAAACTAAAACTTTCCATGTTTTCATTTTATAAATTTATTAGTATTATTTTTATTATTATTTTAATTTTTTTTACTTTCCTTTGGACTTGACAAAGAGTAGGTGGTACGACTTGTAAACCATATCACAGACCTAGTGGTGGTCTGCACCGGCATGATCCCAATAAAATCTTCGGTGACCACCGGACCCACACCCTCTTACTTACGCCACGATAGTGTACACCGTTGTTGTTATGTGCAGAGCTAGCCACGGTAGTGTTATACAAGATCCATTGAAAACCTATCGTGTTTGACACCTTCCCTGACTTGAACTTACAGCTCCGATTCGGGAACTCTGCTCTCCGATGTGGGAGCAAATCTTCGATTTTCCAGATCGACACTGCTCCCAGATTGTACAGCAGATTTTCCAAGCTCCGGCTACCGGATTCTGTCGGAATCTGGTAGCGGGAGCTTGAATAAGAAGAAGGGGGGAGAAAAAAGGAAAAAAGAACCAAAAAAAAAGGAAAAAGAAAAAAAGAAAAAGAAAAGAAAGAGTAAAACCTTTTTCTTTTTAACTAACGGCCTGTTTGTTTGGCTGAGTTTGAGCCCATGGAATTTTGGTAAATAAAGGAGAGTCAACTCAAAAAACTAGATTTTGTCACAAAAATATAATTGATAATCTATTAGGTTTTTTTAGAAGCCCCTGCATAAGAGTGTAGTATTATGTAATGAACTCTAAGAATTATAATTACTGCAACACCCCCCATCCAAATTAATTTGCCAGTTGTGCCAGGTTCAGATCCAAGTTGAACGACGACTTGCTCCTAGTCGGAGTTTTCGGCATCTCTACAGTGACCGATGACGACGCATTCGATTCACTTTGCGTATCACCCCCACCGCCACCTTCAACCCTCATCTTATGAATCAATTTCACAATCTCTCTGCACGCCTCAGCTCCAAGGCGCAACATAGTGGTGGTCTGCACCGGCATGAGCCTATTAAAATTTCCTGTCACCACCGGACCCACACCCTCTTGCTTACTCCACGATAGTGTAAACCATTGTTGTTATGTGCAGAGCTAGCCACGACAGTGTTATACCAGATCCAGTGAAAACCTATCGTGTTTGACACCTTACCTTCAACCACCTCTGAAATAATATCAGAGTTCGAATTAATGTTCATAATAAACATTATATGTCGCCTTTTTTCTCATAGTCTTTGTTGATTATACAGATTACAGCGACATATTGATACATAGTACAACTTAGAGCTTGCATTTGTATCGTATCTCATTGATACCATATATAATCATTTAGGTCTGTAAACACCCGTAATAACAAATGTAGTTTTTTTTCTAAACGAAACTTGCAATTTAATTTGTCATTGCGCATTTTTGTTGACTTAAACTATCATATTTGCGCAAACACAAAAATCCCGGAAAACTAAAAAAACAAAGGAAATGGACTTGCAATTAATATTTTCTTATGAATCTTACATTAAATGATATAATGTTATGCGCAAGGCCATAATAAAAACTAAAACTTTCCATGTTTTCATTTTATGAATTTATTAGTATTATTTTAATTTTTTTTACTTTCCTTTGGACTTGACAAAGAGTAGGTGGTACGACTTGTAAACCATATCACAGACCTAGTGGTGGTCTGCACCGGCATGATCCCAATAAAATCTCCGGTGACCACCGGACCCACACCCTCTTACTTACGCCACGATAGTGTACACCGTTGTTGTTATGTGCAGAGCTAGCCACGGTAGTGTTATACAAGATCCATTGAAAACCTATCGTGTTTGACACCTTCCCTGACTTGAACTTACAGCTCCGATTCGGGAACTCTGCTCTCCGATGTGGGAGCAAATCTTCGATTTTCCAGATCGACACTGCTCCCAGATTGTAGAGAAGATTTTCCAAGCTCCGGCTACCGGATTCTGTCAGAATCTGGTAGCGGGAGCTTGAATAAGAAGAAGGGGGGAGAAAAAAGGAAAAAAGAACCAAAAAAAAAGGAAAAAGAAAAAAGAAAAAGAAAAGAAAGAGTAAAACCTTTTTCTTTTTAACTAAGGGCCTGTTTGTTTGGCTGAGTTTGAGCCCATGGAATTTTCGTAAATAAAGGAGAGTCAACTCAAAAAACTAGATTTTGTCACAAAAATATAATTGATAATCTATTAGGTTTTTTAGAAGCCCCTTCATAAGAGTGTAGTATTATGTAATGAACTCTAAGAATTATAATTACTGCAACACCCCCCATCCAAATTAATTTGCCAGTTGTGCCAGGTTCAGATCCAAGTTGAACGACGACTTGCTCCTAGTCGGAGTTTTCGCCATCTCTACAGTGACCGATGACGACGCATTCGATTCACTCTGCGTATCACCCCCACCGCCACCTTCAACCCTCATCTTATGAATCAATTTCACAATCTCTCTGCACGCCTCAGCTCCAAGGCGCAACATAGTGGTGGTCTGCACCGGCATGAGCCTATTAAAATTTCCTGTCACCACCGGACCCACACCCTCTTGCTTACTCCACGGTAGTGTAAACCATTGTTGTTATGTGCAGAGCTAGCCACGACAGTGTTATACCAGATCCAGTGAAAACCTATCGTGTTTGACACCTTACCTTCAACCACCTCTGAAATAATATCAGAGTTCGAATTAATGTTCATAATAAACATTATATGTCGCCTTTTTTCTCATAGTCATTGTTGATTATACAGATTACAGCAACATATTGATACATAGTACAACTTAGAGCTTGCATTTGTATCGTATCTCATTGATACCATATATAATCATTTAGGTCTGTAAACACCCGTAATAACAAATGTAGTTTTTTTTTCTAAACGAAACTTGCAATTTAATTTGTCATTGCGCATTCTTGTTGACTTAAACTATCATATTTGCGCAAACACAAAAATCCCGGAAAACTAAAAAAACAAAGGAAATGGACTTGCAATTAATATTTTCTTATGAATCTTACATTAAATGAGATAATGTTATACGCAAGGCCATAATAAAAACTAAAACTTTCCATGTTTTCATTTTATAAATTTATTAGTATTATTTTTATTATTATTTTAATTTTTTTTACTTTCCTTTGGACTTGACAAAGAGTAGGTGGTACGACTTGTAAACCATATCACAGACCTAGTGGTGGTCTGCACCGGCATGATCCCAATAAAATCTCCGGTGACCACCGGACCCACACCCTCTTACTTACGCCACGATAGTGTACACCGTTGTTGTTATGTGCAGAGCTAGCCACGGTAGTGTTATACAAGATCCATTGAAAACCTATCGTGTTTGACACCTTCCCTGACTTGAACTTACAGCTCCGATTCGGGAACTGTGCTCTCCGATGTGGGAGCAAATCTTCGATTTTCCAGATCGACACTGCTCCCAGATTGTAGAGCAGATTTTCCAAGCTCCGGCTACCGGATTCTGTCGGAATCTGGTAGCGGGAGCTTGAATAAGAAGAAGGGGGGAGAAAAAAGGAAAAAAGAACCAAAAAAAAAGGAAAAAGGAAAAAAGAAAAAGAAAAGAAAGAGTAAAACCTTTTTCTTTTTAACTAAGGGCCTGTTTGTTTGGCTGAGTTTGAGCCCATGGAATTTTGGTAAATAAAGGAGAGTCAACTCAAAAAACTAGATTTTGTCACAAAAATATAATTGATAATCTATTAGGTTTTTTTAGAAGCCCCTTCATAAGAGTGTAGTATTATGTAATGAACTCTAAGAATTATAATTACTGCAACACCCCCCGTCCAAATTAATTTGCCAGTTGTGCAAGGTTCAGATCCAAGTTGAACGACGACTTGCTCCTAGTCGGAGTTTTCGGCATCTCTACAGTGACCGATGACGACGCATTCGATTCACTCTGCGTATCACCCCCACCGCCACCTTCAACCCTCATCTTATGAATCAATTTCACAATCTCTCTGCACGCCTCAGCTCCAAGGCGCAACATAGTGGTGGTCTGCACCGGCATGAGCCTATTAAAATTTCCTGTCACCACCGGACCCACACCCTCTTGCTTACTCCACGGTAGTGTAAACCATTGTTGTTATGTGCAGAGCTAGCCACGACAGTGTTATACCAGATCCAGTGAAAACCTATCGTGTTTGACACCTTACCTTCAACCACCTCTGAAATAATATCAGAGTTCGAATTAATGTTCATAATAAACATTATATGTCGCCTTTTTTCTCATAGTCATTGTTGATTATACAGATTACAGCGACATATTGATACATAGTACAACTTAGAGCTTGCATTTGTATCGTATCTCATTGATACCATATATAATCATTTAGGTCTGTAAACACCCGTAATAACAAATGTAGTTTTTTTTTCTAAACGAAACTTGCAATTTAATTTGTCATTGCGCATTTTTGTTGACTTAAACTATCATATTTGCGCAAACACAAAAATCCCGGAAAACTAAAAAAACAAAGGAAATGGACTTGCAATTAATATTTTCTTATGAATCTTACATTAAATGAGATAATGTTATACGCAAGGCCATAATAAAAACTAAAACTTTCCATGTTTTCATTTTATAAATTTATTAGTATTATTTTTATTATTATTTTAATTTTTTTTACTTTCCTTTGGACTTGACAAAGAGTAGGTGGTACGACTTGTAAACCATATCACAGACCTAGTGGTGGTCTGCACCGGCATGATCCCAATAAAATCTCCGGTGACCACCGGACCCACACCCTCTTACTTACGCCACGATAGTGTACACCGTTGTTGTTATGTGCAGAGCTAGCCACGGTAGTGTTATACAAGATCCATTGAAAACCTATCGTGTTTGACACCTTCCCTGACTTGAACTTACAGCTCCGATTCGGGAACTGTGCTCTCCGATGTGGGAGCAAATCTTCGATTTTCCAGATCGACACTGCTCCCAGATTGTAGAGCAGATTTTCCAAGCTCCGGCTACCGGATTCTGTCGGAATCTGGTAGCGGGAGCTTGAATAAGAAGAAGGGGGGAGAAAAAAGGAAAAAAGAACCAAAAAAAAAGGAAAAAGGAAAAAAGAAAAAGAAAAGAAAGAGTAAAACCTTTTTCTTTTTAACTAAGGGCCTGTTTGTTTGGCTGAGTTTGAGCCCATGGAATTTTGGTAAATAAAGGAGAGTCAACTCAAAAAACTAGATTTTGTCACAAAAATATAATTGATAATCTATTAGGTTTTTTTAGAAGCCCCTTCATAAGAGTGTAGTATTATGTAATGAGCTCCAAGAATTATAATTACTGCAACACCCCCTGTCCAAATTAATTTGCCAGTTGTGCAAGGTTCAGATCCAAGTTGAACGACGACTTGCTCCTAGTCGGAGTTTTCGGCATCTCTACAGTGACCGATGACGACTCATTCGATTCACTCTGCGTATCACCCCCACCGCCACCTTCAACCCTCATCTTATGAATCAATTTCACAATCTCTCTGCACGCCTCAGCTCCAAGGCGCAACATAGTGGTGGTCTGCACCGGCATGAGCCTATTAAAATTTCCTGTCACCACCAGACCCACACCCTCTTGCTTACTCCACGGTAGTGTAAACCATTGTTGTTATGTGCAGAGCTAGCCACGACAGTGTTATACCAGATCCAGTGAAAACCTATCGTGTTTGACACCTTACCTTCAACCACCTCTGAAATAATATCAGAGTTCGAATTAATGTTCATAATAAACATTATATGTCGCCTTTTTTCTCATAGTCATTGTTGATTATACAGATTACAGCGACATATTGATACATAGTACAACTTAGAGCTTGCATTTGTATCGTATCTCATTGATACCATATATAATCATTTAGGTCTGTAAACACCCGTAATAACAAATGTAGTTTTTTTTTCTAAACGAAACTTGCAATTTAATTTGTCATTGCGCATTTTTGTTGACTTAAACTATCATATTTGCGCAAACACAAAAATCCCGGAAAACTAAAAAAACAAAGGAAATGGACTTGCAATTAATATTTTCTTATGAATCTTACATTAAATGAGATAATGTTATGCGCAAGGCCATAATAAAAACTAAAACTTTCCATGTTTTCATTTTATAAATTTATTAGTATTATTTTTATTATTATTTTAATTTTTTTTACTTTCCTTTGGACTTGACAAAGAGTAGGTGGTACGACTTGTAAACCATATCACAGACCTAGTGGTGGTCTGCACCGGCATGATCCCAATAAAATCTCCGGTGACCACCGGACCCACACCCTCTTACTTACGCCACGATAGTGTACACCGTTGTTGTTATGTGCAGAGCTAGCCACGGTAGTGTTATACAAGATCCATTGAAAACCTATCGTGTTTGACACCTTCCCTGACTTGAACTTACAGCTCCGATTCGGGAACTGTGCTCTCCGATGTGGGAGCAAATCTTCGATTTTCCAGATCGACACTGCTCCCAGATTGTAGAGCAGATTTTCCAAGCTCCGGCTACCGGATTCTGTCGGAATCTGGTAGCGGGAGCTTGAATAAGAAGAAGGGGGGAGAAAAAAGGAAAAAAGAACCAAAAAAAAAGGAAAAAGGAAAAAAGAAAAAGAAAAGAAAGAGTAAAACCTTTTTCTTTTTAACTAAGGGCCTGTTTGTTTGGCTGAGTTTGAGCCCATGGAATTTTGGTAAATAAAGGAGAGTCAACTCAAAAAACTAGATTTTGTCACAAAAATATAATTGATAATCTATTAGGTTTTTTTAGAAGCCCCTTCATAAGAGTGTAGTATTATGTAATGAGCTCTAAGAATTATAATTACTGCAACACCCCCCGTCCAAATTAATTTGCCAGTTGTGCAAGGTTCAGATCCAAGTTGAACGACGACTTGCTCCTAGTCGGAGTTTTCGGCATCTCTACAGTGACCGATGACGACGCATTCGATTCACTCTGCGTATCACCCCCACCGCCACCTTCAACCCTCATCTTATGAATCAATTTCACAATCTCTCTGCACGCCTCAGCTCCAAGGCGCAACATAGTGGTGGTCTGCACCGGCATGAGCCTATTAAAATTTCCTGTCACCACCGGACCCACACCCTCTTGCTTACTCCACGGTAGTGTAAACCATTGTTGTTATGTGCAGAGCTAGCCACGACAGTGTTATACCAGATCCAGTGAAAACCTATCGTGTTTGACACCTTACCTTCAACCACCTCTGAAATAATATCAGAGTTCGAATTAATGTTCATAATAAACATTATATGTCGCCTTTTTTCTCATAGTCATTGTTGATTATACAGATTACAGCGACATATTGATACATAGTACAACTTAGAGCTTGCATTTGTATCGTATCTCATTGATACCATATATAATCATTTAGGTCTGTAAACACCCGTAATAACAAATGTAGTTTTTTTTTCTAAACGAAACTTGCAATTTAATTTGTCATTGCGCATTTTTGTTGACTTAAACTATCATATTTGCGCAAACACAAAAATCCCGGAAAACTAAAAAAACAAAGGAAATGGACTTGCAATTAATATTTTCTTATGAATCTTACATTAAATGAGATAATGTTATGCGCAAGGCCATAATAAAAACTAAAACTTTCCATGTTTTCATTTTATAAATTTATTAGTATTATTTTTATTATTATTTTAATTTTTTTTACTTTCCTTTGGACTTGACAAAGAGTAGGTGGTACGACTTGTAAACCATATCACAGACCTAGTGGTGGTCTGCACCGGCATGATCCCAATAAAATCTCCGGTGACCACCGGACCCACACCCTCTTACTTACGCCACGATAGTGTACACCGTTGTTGTTATGTGCAGAGCTAGCCACGGTAGTGTTATACAAGATCCATTGAAAACCTATCGTGTTTGACACCTTCCCTGACTTGAACTTACAGCTCCGATTCGGGAACTGTGCTCTCCGATGTGGGAGCAAATCTTCGATTTTCCAGATCGACACTGCTCCCAGATTGTAGAGCAGATTTTCCAAGCTCCGGCTACCGGATTCTGTCGGAATCTGGTAGCGGGAGCTTGAATAAGAAGAAGGGGGGAGAAAAAAGGAAAAAAGAACCAAAAAAAAAGGAAAAAGGAAAAAAGAAAAAGAAAAGAAAGAGTAAAACCTTTTTCTTTTTAACTAAGGGCCTGTTTGTTTGGCTGAGTTTGAGCCCATGGAATTTTGGTAAATAAAGGAGAGTCAACTCAAAAAACTAGATTTTGTCACAAAAATATAATTGATAATCTATTAGGTTTTTTTAGAAGCCCCTTCATAAGAGTGTAGTATTATGTAATGAGCTCTAAGAATTATAATTACTGCAACACCCCCCGTCCAAATTAATTTGCCAGTTGTGCAAGGTTCAGATCCAAGTTGAACGACGACTTGCTCCTAGTCGGAGTTTTCGGCATCTCTACAGTGACCGATGACGACGCATTCGATTCACTCTGCGTATCACCCCCACCGCCACCTTCAACCCTCATCTTATGAATCAATTTCACAATCTCTCTGCACGCCTCAGCTCCAAGGCGCAACATAGTGGTGGTCTGCACCGGCATGAGCCTATTAAAATTTCTTGTCACCACCGGACCCACACCCTCTTGCTTACTCCACGGTAGTGTAAACCATTGTTGTTATGTGCAGAGCTAGCCACGACAGTGTTATACCAGATCCAGTGAAAACCTATCGTGTTTGACACCTTACCTTCAACCACCTCTGAAATAATATCAGAGTTCGAATTAATGTTCATAATAAACATTATATGTCGCCTTTTTTCTCATAGTCATTGTTGATTATACAGATTACAGCGACATATTGATACATAGTACAACTTAGAGCTTGCATTTGTATCGTATCTCATTGATACCATATATAATCATTTAGGTCTGTAAACACCCGTAATAACAAATGTAGTTTTTTTTCTAAACGAAACTTGCAATTTAATTTGTCATTGCGCATTTTTGTTGACTTAAACTATCATATTTGCGCAAACACAAAAATCCCGGAAAACTAAAAAAACAAAGGAAATGGACTTGCACTTAGTATTTTCTTATGAATCTTACATTAAGCGCATGAGAAAATATTATGCGCAAGGCCAAAAAAAAAACCTAAAAATTTCCATGTTTTCATTTTTTAAATTTATAATAATAATTATTATTATTATTTTTTTATTTTTTTTACTTTCCTTTGGACTTGACGAAGAGTTGGTGGTACGACTTTTAAACCATATCACAGACCTAGTGGTGGTCTGCACCGACATGATCCCAATAAAATCTCCGGTCACCACCGGACCCACACCTCTTACTTACACCACGGTAGTGTACACCGTTGTTGTTATGTGCAGAGCTATCCACGGTAGTGTTATACAAGATCCAGTGAAAACCTATCGTGTCTGACACCTTCCCTGACTTGAGTTGCTGCTCCGATTAGGGAACTCTGCTCTCTAATGTGGGAGTAGAGCTTCGATCTTCCAGATCGACTCTGCTCCCAGATCGTAGAGCAGATCTTCCAAGCTCTGGCTACCAGATTTTGTCCGAATCCGGTAGCGGGTGCTTAAAGAAGAAGAAGGACGAGGAAACAGGAAAAAAAAAAGGAAAAAGAAAAAAAGAAAAAGAAAAGAAAGAGTAAAACCTTTTTCCTATTAACTAAGGGCGTGTTTGTTTGGCTGAATTTGAGCCCATGGCATTTTGGTAAATAAAAGAGAGTCAACTCAAAAAACCAGATTTTGTCACTAAAATGTAATTGATAATCTATTAGGTTTTTTCAGAAGTCCCTTCATAAGAGTTTAGTATTATGTAATAAACTCTAAGAATTATAATTACTACAACACCCCCCGTCCAAATTAATTTGCCGGTTGTGCCAGGTTCAGATCCAAGTTGAGCAACGACTTGCCGCTAGTCGGAGTTTTCGGCATCTCGACAGTGATCGATGACGACGAATTCGATTCACTCTGCGTATCACCACCACCGCCACCTTCTACCCTCATCTTATGAATCAATTTCACAATCTCTCCGCACGCCTCAGCTCCAAGGCGCAACATAGTGGTGGTCTGCACCGACATGATCCCATTAAAATCTCCTGTCACCACCGGACCCACACCCTCTTGCTTACTCGAAGGTTGTGTAAACCATTGTTGTTATGTGTTGTGCTAGCCACGGTAGTGTTATACAACATCCAATGAAAATCTCTCGTGTTTGACACCTTACCTTCAATCTCCTCTGAAATAATATCACAGTTCGAATTAATGTTTATAATAAACATTATGTGTCGCCTTTGTTCTCATAGTCATTGTTGATTATACAGATTACAATGACATATTGATACATAGTACAACTTACAGCTTGCATTTCTATCGTATCTCATTGATACCATATATAATCATTTAGGTCCGTAAACACCCGTAACAAATATAGTTTTTTTCTAAACGAAACTTGCAATTTAATTTGTCATTGTGCATTTTTTTTGTCTAAAACTATCACATTTGCGCAAACACAAAAATTCCGGAAAACTAAAAAACAAAGGAAATGGACTTGCACTGATGAACGTATTTTTGACGCGTTCATCTTGTCTTTTTTACCTTCTTTTGCTATCTTCTAGCCTTGTTTTTTGGTTAGTTTTGTAGAATAGTGTCACGTTTTGTGTTTTCTGCATTTTCAGGCACTTAGGTACGAAACGGCATTTTTGGAGCTAAAAACGAGCCTTTTGATGGAAAAGATGGCCCCGTTGAAGTTCCCCAATCTCCGTGGCTTGTTCGTAAGTGTTTGAGTATCAATAAGCATCGAGAAGGACGAGACCAAGGCACCCGAGGGCCATGCGAGGGCAAAAAGATTGAGTTTGAAGACAAAAATCTGCCCAGGAGCCAAGCTAAGCGCCTGGAATAGTGAAGCGCTCCGCTTCAATTTCCAGGAGCTTTGGCACAGAAGCCAAGCGAAGCGCTTGGAGTGCCCGAAGCGCTTCGCTTGCCAAGCGCTCCGCTTGGCTTCTCCAAGCGGTCCGCTTGGCAGCGGTTACGTTTTCGGATTTTCCTTTTTAGATCTGATCTTTGATCATTTTTTGGATATCTTTTGAACTGTAACTTGGTTTTGGAGAGCTCCTAAGCCCCAAAACTCAGAGAATATTCAGATTACTTTGTATTTTAGCTTGGGATTCAAGGTTTTGATTGGGATTCATCCTTTGTAATCATCTACGGAGAGGTTTTCTTTGATTTCCACCGATTAGTGACAACTTTGGTGGTAACTTGTATCACTCTCTTATCTTGTAGTTTGATATGATGTATTCTGATTATTATTCATATGAATTGATGTCTATGTTGATGAATATGAGTAGCTAAATCTTTTGTGTTGGTGGTGGAATGTAGAATATGCATGTTATGGGTTATGTTTATGCTTACATGAGATTGTGATTCAATCTTGCTGCAAATCCCTTCATGTGATTCTTAGTTGCCTATAAAACATATTCGAATTGAGTATAGTGACAAACTCTTGGTCAATGAAAGCTATAGGATTGTATGTTAGAGATTTGCAGCATGCTAGATAAATGGTGTTGGTGACAAGCACCTCTAAAGTATTGATAGTGATCTTTCATGTTGTGTGTCTTAAATTTGCCTAGACGAGTTGCTTAGCAGACTTGATCGAAGGTTCTACGCACTGAACTTGTGAGCATATACATAACCCATGCATGTGTATTTGATTTCTACCACCAACCGTTTCCCAAACTTGTTTACAACAATCTGATTTCTCGTTGCTATTGTTCAAAGGAAACGATTCTATCAACATTTGAACTCGTTGACTGAAATTACTTGCAAAAACCTCAAGCAAAGCCACGTTAGGTCCCAAGAGAACGACACTCGAGGACAACTTGCCATTGCACTCTAGTTTGTGTAGTGATAAGTGTTCTTAGGCTATCAAACAAATTTAATTGGTGAAAAACGACATCATCAATTTGGCGCCGTTGCCGGGGACTTAACTCCTTTGGTTGGTGTTTTTGTTTTGGTTTTTTCAGCCAACATCTCTTCTTTGTCTCATTTCTGTTTTTGTTTCTTTTTGCTTGAGATACTTACTATTTTGTATTTCAGGTGAGTGCATGCCTAGAACCCGAACGGGTGGACCTATTATTGAACCTTTTGTAGACGAGATCGATCGTTTGCTTCAAAGGAGAAGGAGGAATTTGAATCTCGAGTTTGAAGGAGTAGCATCTAGAGCTTCCACTTCTGGAATTTGGGAAGAGTCTTCTTCTTATCTTTTGGAGCCAATTCTTGAATCGGTTTACTTGGAAGGTGAAATGGCGGAGAGACCAATACGTACACTTACTAAGCCTACGGTTGGGGCTAGAGGACCAGCAATTGTCCTCAATGATGCCACCAGGAACTTGGAGATCAAGAATCACATGTTCCAACAACTTCCCAAATTCTATGGGATGGCTAATGAGGACGTGATAGGATACTTGAATGAGCTCGAGAACTTTGTTCTCCATCTTGGGCGACCGGGAGCTGGTGTTACGGATGATGATCTCCGCATGAAGGTCTTTTCTATGGGGCTAGGCGATCGTGCAAAGGCTTGGCTCAATACTTTGGAGGCCAGGTCTTTGACGACATGGGATCTATGTTTTGACAAGTTCATGGAGCGTTACTACCCCGCTTCCAAGACAATGGCTATGAAGAGCCAAATTAGCTCCTTCGAGCAGAGGTACGATGAGCCTTTCCACGAGGCCTATGATCGTTTCATGGGGTTGCATCATCGATGCCCACATAACGGGTATGACAAAGGTCAGCTTCTCCAATTCTTTTACAATGGTTTACATCCTGAGATTCAATCTCAAGTGGATAGTATTTGTGGAGGTAGTATGGGGGAGTTGCTTCCTTCTCAAGCCCAAGTGAAGCTGGACATGATGTACCGGAATTCACAAAACCGGAATGTGAGGGCTCGTGTGCTCCAAAAGGAGCAAAGAGGTGAGGCCAAGGTAGTAGTGGAGCAAAATGCCTTCGATGGGTTCGCCCATGAAATGAAGCAAACTTTGAGGCAAAGCGTTCCTTCTCCTTCTACGAAAGTTTGTGGTGTGTGCAAGAACTATGGGCACCCGGCCTACTTATGCCGTTCTGAATTTGCTAGAGAGCAATATATCGCGAACGATGTCCGTCAAGAAGTATATGCTGCTGAGGGAGAGCAAGTAGTTGGAGATGTGAACTACGGGCAAGGTTATGGCAATGTGAGGCCACAAAACCGTGGACCCCGAGGTGGGTACCAGAATCAAGGCAACCGTGGTTATTTTCATAACTCGGATCAAAATGCCTATGGGCCTAATCAAGATAGAAGTCGTCTCAGCTATGGGAACAATTGGTATGAAGGAGCACCGCCTTCTAATCCTACACCTCCACCTCAGGTTGCTAGTTCGGGACCACAAGGTGGAGGGGTGCTTCCTTCACCTCTTGTCTCTTCACTCAATGATCTGGTTATGAAGACGAACAAATTCATGGAGCATTACTATCGTAATGAGGCTACTAACAATCAACGCTTTGAGAAGCTTGAGGCTAGTAGTAGCAACCTCCATAAGAAGCTACAAGAGCTTATAGATCGAGGGGCGAGTAGAGAGCAAGGGAAGTTTCCCGGAAACACGGAGAAGGCTATGGCCATAACCGTGGTGACTGATTTGCCCGTGGAGATCGCGGTTGTGAGAGACAATGCACTAGTTGAGGTGCCAAGTTGCAAGATAACTGAAACTTGCAAGGTGAGTGAGGAGCTTGAGATTCCTAAGGTAGTTGTGGAAGAGAAAGTGGTCGCACAATCTGATGCGATAGTTGAGGAAGTGAATGAGAACTCATCGTCTGAGGATGAGTTGGTGGATATGGTGGAAGTGCCTATCCAAGAGAGCTTTGATGTGGAAATCGGCTTGGGTAAGAAGGATGGAATAGTGGAAACTCTAGACACGGGAGCGGGTGTGAATGTCATACCTTTGAACGTGTACGAAGAGTCGGGTTTGTCTGGCTTAAGACCAATGAAGTGCATGGTGCAATTGGCAGATGGGTCTATGAAGAAGCCATTGGGTGTGATCGATAATCTAGTAGTAAGAGTCGCCGGTGTAGAGGTCAAGACGAACTTCATCGTCATGCCTACATCCTCCGCAAAGCTCAAGGATCTGGTTCTTTTGGGTAGAGCCTTCATCAACAAAGTACATATGGTGATAGACATGTACCGTCGTACATGTAGCTTCGAGGTAAATGGCAAGCAACATACGTTGCGAGCCATAGTTAATTCATGTGCTTATGTTGATACTAACGAACTTGTAGGATTCTTTGGTCCTCTTTATGTTCGTCAAGATGTGCAGGGACTTAGTGCTTTGAAGAGCACTTGGACGGGGAAGTCTAGTACCCGATGCAAAATTGATCCCGCATGAGCTAAGATGAGTCGAGCCAACGACTTTTAAACGAAGGCGCTTCTCGGGAGGCAACCCGAGGTTGTAGGTAATTGCATATAGATTAGAAGCACGTTTAAAATTTTGTTTCATTGTTTAGACAAGTTTTTTGTGGTGAAAATTTAGCAAAAGTTGAAAAAAAATGGATTTGGGAGCTTCAGGTCCCAAGCGAACCGCTTGGAAGGACCAAGCGGTCCGCTTGGATTTCCAGTAAAAATCCCATTCTTACTGGAAATCCAAGCGAAGCGCTTGGCAACCCCAAGCGGTCCGCTTGAATTCCCAGTAGAAATGAAAATTCCTACTGGAAATCCAAGCGGAGCGCTTGGGAGTTCCCAAGCGGAACGCTTGCCAAGCGCTTCGCTTGGGACGCCCAAGCGCTTCGCTTGGCTTTCCTTAAGGAAGCTAAGTGGGGCACTTGAGATTCAAAGCCTTCCCACTTCGTTTTTTCCTCCATTGCCGATTTTTGCACCCCAAAAATCTCAATCTCTCTCAATTCTCCACCAATTCTTGCAATCTTGTGCATTTTACAAAGCCCATCACCCCCTACGACCCCTACTCCTAGAGACACCAGCCGACAGGGGCCACATTTATCGGTAGTATTTGTATATTATCGTTATTTTGGCTCGTTTACTATTGTTGGTTGAAACTCTTTTCATTTCGATTTGGTTGTATGATGCTATGACTTTTGACTCTTGTACTCTTTATTTGCTTTTGTAGTTGTGGCCTGTGTGCCTTTTGTCGTGATTAGTTTAGTCTAGTTTTGTCTTGGTGCCTTAGGTGATTAAGAGAGGAAAAACATCGAAAACCTGGGTACAGGTTTTCCTCGTTTTTCCATTCTTCTCACCTTTGCGCACCGGTTCTCACTTGTTTCTTGAGTCCTTTCAGGTACTACTCATATATAGGAGATTGGACACGAACCTTTATCTCAGGGAAGTGTACTTTCAATCCAATTTTTCCTTTTCTTTCAACTTTTCTTTGCTCGAGGACAAGCAAAAGTTTAGGTTTGGGGAGGGGGTATTGGATTTTCAGTACTATATGCTTATGTGGTTTGTACATGCCTGATTTTACTCAAGTTCATGTGATTTGTCGTGTTTTTCAGTTTTTGCATGCATATCATCCCTAGATTAGTTGTTGCACGTTGTTGTGTGTGGAGTTTATTGCCAAGTCTTTTGAACTTTTTTATTGGGTAGACTAAGTGTTTATGGCCATTGATCATATGTTGCATCACTTTGCAAGTAGTTTGAGGCTTGTCTCGCTTGGTTTGTCACATTCGCATGTGCACTAGTTAAGCTTAGTAGTCTCGACATCACCTTGAGTGGTGTTTCTTCTGATGTGGTTCACGATGGCATTATGAAATGATGCATGTTAGAGTCTATGGTTGTAACCCGTGTAATTATGTACGTAAGAGGCGACAAGTTCTTCACCTCGATTTGAGATTGCCAAATGCCTAGGAAGGAGGTAGTGTAAGGTGTGCGATTCCTTGTATTAAACCTATTCTATCGAATAGGTTTGGGGAGGGGGTTGCTTCGTTGATCTTGTCTTTCGTCTTTGAGTCGTTGTAAAGTTTCCTTTTGTCTTTTTCCTTTTGTTTTGTGTCCCAACCTATTCTTTCGAATAGGTTTGGGGAGGTGTCTTTGTAAAGAGTCTTTCCTTTTCCTTTTCGTCTTTGTGCTCAAACCTATTCTCTCGAATAGGTTTGGGGAGGTGTTTTTGACACATAGTACTGCTGCTTGCCCCTAAAAAAAAAAGAGAAAGAGAAAAAAGAAAAGAAAAGAAAAAAAAAAGAGAAAAGAAAATAAAAGAAAAAGAGAAAAAAGAAAATAAAAAAAAAAGAAGAAAGAAAATAAAGAATAAGACCCAAAAGCAAAAGAAGGGTCGTTGCAAGCCAAAAGCAGTCTCGTAGTGTCAAGTGTCATGTAAATATTTTGTTCTTGTGAAGTATCGAGTTGTAAATTCTATCTTTTGTTTTCGTGTCGCCTTTGTCCAAGGCCTGTTCTTGACCACCCTCGTCTTGCTATTCAAGAAGTGGTTGAAAGAGGCTCATTCTTGAGAGTTTGGGTAGAATATGGGAGTGTTATCTATCTAAGGGAACCCTCCTTCGTTTGACGAGAGCCAGTATTGGTTCGCCCTCTCTTGAGGAAAAGTCTCACTTGGTGAACAGAAGTAAGCCCTCGGTTTCATAGGCACGGGGCAATTGTAGTATGATAACATGCATCATTGTGTCGTCACTGACCAGGTCCAGGTAGAAGATGTTACGTGAGACTCCTTTGTTTAACCAAGTGCACTTGAGAATGTGTATATTCGCAATCGAGGCATACTTCAACCTATTTGCATGTCATGCTCATTTGGTTTTGTTCATAAGCATTTGGTAGATTCAATAGATTACTTCACTTTACTTGGCATGAGACTCCTTTTGTGTTGCATTTAGGATAGTTTGTTGCTTGAGGACAAGCAAAGGTTTGGTTTGGGGAGTTTGATGAACGTATTTTTGACGCGTTCATCTTGTCTTTTTTACCTTCTTTTGCTATCTTCTAGCCTTGTTTTTTGGTTAGTTTTGTAGAATAGTGTCACGTTTTGTGTTTTCTGCATTTTCAGGCACTTAGGTACGAAACGGCATTTTTGGAGCTAAAAACGAGCCTTTTTGATGGAAAAGATGGCCCCGTTGAAGTTCCCCAATCTCCGTGGCTTGTTCGTAAGTGTTTGAGTATCAATAAGCATCGAGAAGGATGAGTCCAAGGCACCCGAGGGCCATGCGAGGGCAAAAAGATTGAGTTTGAAGACAAAAATCTGCCCAGGAGCCAAGCTAAGCGCCTGGAATAGTGAAGCGCTCCGCTTCAATTTCCAGGAGCTTTGGCACAGAAGCCAAGCGAAGCGCTTGGAGTGCCCGAAGCGCTTCGCTTGCCAAGCGCTCCGCTTGGCTTCTCCAAGCGGTCCGCTTGGCAGCGGTTACGTTTTCGGACTTTCCTTCTTAGATCTAATCTTTGATCATTTTTTGGATATCTTTTGAACTGTAACTTGGTTTTGGAGAGCTCCTAAGCCCCAAAACTCAGAGAATATTCAGATTACTTTGTATTTTAGCTTGGAATTCAAGGTTTTGATTGGGATTCATCCTTTGTAATCATCTACGGAGAGGTTTTCTTTGATTTCCACCGATTAGTGACAACTTTGCTCGTAACTTGTATCACTCTCTTGTCTTGTAGTTTGATATGATGTATTCTGATTATTATTCATATGAATTGATGTCTATGTTGATGAATATGAGTAGCTAAATCTTTTGTGTTGGTGGTGGAATGTAGAATATGCATGTTATGGGTTATGTTTATGCTTACATGAGATTGTGATTCAATCTTGCTGCAAATCCCTTCATATGATTCTTAGTTGCCTATAAAACATATTCGAATTGAGTATAGTGACAAACTCTTGGTCAATGAAAGCTATAGGATTGTATGTTAGAGATTTGCAGCATGCTAGATAAATGGTGTTGGTGACAAGCACCTCTAAAGTATTGATAGTGATCTTTCATGATGTGTGTCTTAAATTTTCCTAGACGAGTTGCTTAGCAGACTTGATCGAAGGTTCTACGCACTGAACTTGTGAGCATATACGTAACCCATGCATGTGTATTTGATTTCAACCACCAACCGTTTCCCAAACTTGTTTACAACAATCTGATTTCTCGTTGCTATTGTTCAAAGGAAACGATTCTATCAACAGTTGAACTCGTTGACTGAAATTACTTGCAAAAACCTCAAGCAAAGCCACGTTAGGTCCCGAGAGAACGACACTCGGGGACAACTTGCCATTGCACTCTAGTTTGTGTAGTGATAAGTGTTCTTAGGCTTTTAAACAAATTTAATTGGTAAAAAACGACATCATCATGCAGTTAATATTTTCTTATGATTCTTACATTAAGCGCATGAGAAAATATTATGCGCAAGGCAAAAAAAAAAATCCAAAAATTTCCATGTTTTCATTTTTTCAATGTATTATTATTATTATTATTATTATTATTATTATTATTATTATTATTATTATTATTATTATTATTATTATTATTATTATTATTATTATTATTATTATTATTATTATTATTATTATTATTATTATTATTATTATTATTATTTTTATTATTATTATTATTATTATTATTATTATTATTATTATTTTTTTTTTTTTTTACTTTCCATTGGACTTGACGAAGAGTTGGTGGTACGACTTGTAAACCATATCACAGACCTAGTGGTGGTCTGCATCGACATGATCCCAATAAAATCTCCGGTCACCACCGGACCCACACCCTCTTACTTATGCCACGGTAGTGTACACCGTTGTTGTTATGTGCAGAGCTAGCCACGGTAGTGTTATATAAGATCCAGTGAAAACCTATCGTGTCTGCCACCTTCCCTGACTTGAGCTTGCTGCTCCGATTAGGGAACTCTGCTCTCTAATGTGGGAGCAGAGCTTCGATCTTCCAGATCGACTCTGCTCCCAGATCGTAGAGCAGATCTTCCAAGCTCTGGCTAACAGATTTTGTCCGAATCCGGTAGCGGGTGCTTAAAGAAGAAGAAGCAGGAGGAAACAGGAAAAAAAAAAAGGAAAAAGAAAAAAAGAAAAAGAAAAGAAAGAGTAAAACCTTTTTCCTATTAACTAAGGGCGTGTGTGTTTGGCTGAATTTGAGCCCATGGCATTTTGGTAAATAAAAGAGAGTCAACTCAAAAAACCAGATTTTGTCACTAAAATGTAATTGATAATAAATTAGGTTTTTTGAGAAGTCCGTTCATAATAGTGTGGTATTATGTAATAAACTCTAAGAATTATAATTACTGCAACACCCCCCGTCCAAATTAATTTGCCAGTTGTGCCAGTTTCAGGTCCAAGTTGAGCGACCACTTGCCGCTAGTCGGAGTTTTCGGCATCTCTACAGTGACCGATGACGACGAATCCGGTTCACTCTGCGTATCACCTCCACCGCCACCTTCAACCCTCGTCTTATGAATCAATTTCACAATCTCTCGGCACGCCTCAGCTCCAAGCCGCAACATAGTGGTGGTCTGCACCAGCATGATCCCATTAAAATCTCTTGTCACCACCGGACCCACATCCTCTGGCTTACTCCACGGTAGTGTAAACCAATGTTGTTATGTGCAGAGCTAGCCACGGTAGTGTTATACAAGATCCAGTGAAAACCTATCGTGTTTGGTACCTTCCCTGACTTGAGCTTGCTGCTCCGATTAGGGAACTCTGCTCTCCGATGTGGGAGAAGTGCTTCGATCTTCCAGATCGACTCTGCTCCCAGATCGTCGAGCAGATCTTCCAAGCTACGGCTACCGGATTCTGTACGAATCCGGTAGCGGGAGCTTGAAGAAGAAGAAGGGGGGAGGAAAAAGCAAAAAAGAGAAAGAAAAGAAAGAGTAAAACCTTTTTCCTATTAACTAAGGGCGTGTGTGTTTGTCTTAGGTTGAGCCCATGGCATTTTGGTAAATAAAGGAGAGTCAACTAAAAAACCCAGATTTCGTAACTAAAATGTAATTGATAATCCATTAGGTTTTTTAGAATCCCCTTCATAAGACTCTAGTGTTATGTAATAAACACTAAGAATTATAATTACTGCAACACCCCCCGTCCAAATTAATTTGCCAGTTGTGCCAGGTTCAGATCCAAGTTGAGCAACGACTTGCCGCTAGTCGGAGTTTTCGGCATCTCGACAGTGATCAATGATGACGAATTCGATTCACTCTGCGTATCACCACCACCGCCACCTTCAACCCTCATCTTATGAATCAATTTCACAATCTCTCCGCACGCCTCAGCTCCAAGGCGCAACATAGTGGTGGTCGGCACCGACATGATCCCATTAAAATCTCCTGTCACCACCGGACCCACACCCTCTTGCTTACTCGAAGGTAGTGTAAACCATTGTTGTTATGTGTTGTGCTAGCCACGGTAGTGTTATACAACATCCAATGAAGATCTCTCGTGTTTGACACCTTACCTTCAATCACCTCTGAAATAATATCACAGTTCGAATTAATGTTCATAATAAACATTATTTGTCGCCCTTGTTCTCATAGTCATTGTTGATTATACAGATTACAATGACATATTGACACATAGTACAACTTACAGCTTGCATTTGTATCGTATCTCATTGATACCATATATAATCATTTAGGTCCGTAAACACCCGTAACAAATATAGTTTTTTTCTAAACGGAACTTGCAATTTAATTTGTCATTGTGCATTTTTTTTGTCTAAAACTATCACATTTGCGCAAACACAAAAATCCCGGAAAACTAAAAAACAAAGGAAATGGACTTGCACTTAATATTTTCTTATGATTCTTACATTAAGGGCATGAGAAAATATTATGTGCAAGGCAAAAAAAAAAAATCTAAAAATTTCCATGTTTTCATTTTTTCAATGTATTATTATTATTATTATTATTATTATTATTATTATTATTATTATTATTATTATTATTATTATTATTATTATTATTATTATTATTATTATTATTATTATTATTATTATTATTATTATTATTATTATTATTATTATTATATTATTATTATTATTATTATTATTATTATGATTATTATTATTATTATTATTATTATTATTATTATTTTTTATTTTTTTTATTTTTAGTATTATTATTATTATTATTATTATTATTTTATTTTACTTTCCTTTGGATTTGACGAAGAGTTGGTGGTACGACTTGTGAACCATATCACAGACCTAGTGGTGGTCTGCATCGACATGATCCCAATAAAATCTTCGGTCACCACAGGACCCACACGCTCTTACTTATGCCACGGTAGTGTACACCGTTGTTGTTAAGTGCAGAGCTAGCCACGGTAGTGTTATATCAGATCCAGTGAAAACCTATCGTGTCTGACACCTTCCCTGACTTGAGCTTGCTGCTCCGATTAGGGAACTCCGCTCTCCAATGTGGGAGCAGAGCTTCGATCTACCAGATCGACTCTGCTCGCAGATCGTAGAGCAGATCTTCCAAGCTCCGACTACCAGATTTTGTCGGAATCCGGTAGCGGGTGCTTGAAGTAGAAGAAGGAGGAGGAAACAAGAAAACAAAAAAAGAAAAATAAAAAAATAAAAAGAAAAGAAAGAGTAAAACCATTTTCCTCTTAACTAAGAGCGTGTGTGTTTGGCTGAATTTGAGCCCATGGCATTTTGGTAAATAAAAGAGAGTCAACTCGAAAAACAAGATTTTGTCATTAAAATGTAATTGATAATCTATTAGGTTTTTTCAGAAGTCCCTTCATAAGAGTGTAGCATTATGTAACAAACACAAAGAATTATAAATACTACAACACCCCGAGTCCAAATTAATTTGCCAGTTGTGCCAGTTTCAGATCCAACTTGAGCGACGACTTGCCGCTAGTCGGAGTTTTCGGCATCTCTACAGTGACCGATGACGACGAATCCGATTCACTCTGCGTATCACCCCCACCGCCACCTTCAACCCTCATCTTATGAATCAATTTCACAATCTCTCGGCACGCCTCAGCTCCAAGGCGCAACATAGTGGTGGTCTGCACCGGCATGAGCCCATTAAAATTTCCTGTCACCACCGGACCCACACCGTCTTGCTTACTCCACGGTAGTGTAAACACGGTATTGTAAACCATTGTTGTTATGTGCAGAGCTAGCCACGGTAGTGTTATACAAGATCCAGTGAAAACATATCGTGTTTGACACCTTCCCTGACTTGAGCTTGCTGCTCCGATTAGGGAACTCTGCTCTCCGATGTGGGAGAAGAGCTTCGATATGCAAGATTGACTATGCTCCCAGATCGTAGAGCAGATCTTCCAAGCTTCGGCTACCGGATTCCAACAGAATCCGGTAGTGGGAGCCTGAAGAAGAAGAAGGGGGGAGGAAAAAGGAAAAAAAAAAAAAAAAAAAGGAAAAAGAGAAAAAGAAAAAGAATAGAAAGAGTAAAACCTTTCTCCTATTAACTAAGGGCGTGTGTGTTTGGCTGAGTTTGACCCCATGGCATTTTGGTAAATAAAGGAGAGTCAACTCAAAAAACCAAATTTTGTCACTAAAATGTAATTGATAATCCATTACGTTTTTTTAGAAGCCCCTTCATAAAAGTGTAGTATTATGTAATAAACTCTAAAAATTATAATTACTGCAACACCCCCCGTCCAAATTAATTTGCCAGTTGTGCCAGGTTCAGATCCAAGTTGAGCAACGACTTGCCGCTTGTCGGATTTTCGGCATCTCTACAGTGACCGATGACGACGAATCCGATGCACTCTGCGTATCACCCCCACCGCCACCTTCAACCCTCATCTAATGAATCAATCTCACAATCTCTCGGCACGCCTCAGCTCCAAGGCGCAACATAGTGGTGGTCTGCATCGGCATGATCCCATTAAAATCTCTTGTCACCACCGGACACACACCCTCTTGCTTACTCGACGGTAGTGTGAACCATTGTTGTTATGTGCAGATGATGAACGCGGATTTGTCGGTTCCGGTTCAGTCAAATAATATTTGTTATTTAGCCAAAGGCAATCCACAACTGCAACGAAAACCGTAGTGTAGCAGTAGAATGACTCGAGTGTCGTTCTCTCAGGACTATAACTAGCTTTATCTATTTACCTAGAGAATATAAAACAGCAGACAGATAGCAATAGGGGGTTTCTAGCAGATAATGGAGATTGGTGATAGTATGGTCCTTCTTAACATAACGGGTCGATAATCATGCATAAATTCCTCGGTCTTGCATAGAGATCTTTGAATCAATCTAGTGTCCTGTTGCAAATATTAAGCACTACGAAGATAATTGGTCTGACAAGTCAATCACGATTGTCCTAATGTGTTCCGTAATTATTCAACACTACGAAGATTATTGGTCTGATGGTCGACAAGTGTCCAAGTGTGCATAATAATTAATACAACATACGAGAATTTAGGTTACAACTGATCAACGAAATAAAGCAATGACACGGAGTATAATGCGCGATATAGCCATTAGCATGATTATCTTCCCTTCGCTAAGAATTCACATACTACCACCAACGATAAGTTTAGCTACTCATAATAGGCATGCAATCAACAAAAATCATAGAAGAAAACATATTGAAAGATATATAAAATAAGTAGATTAAACTGTAAGATACAAGTTACCGAAGGTTGTCAATCTCCGAAGAATTGCGATCCTACGAGCTCCAATCCGCTATGAAAAAGTATCCCCTAAGCCCGAGCCATGCGGCGGTTCGCCCCCCGGTTTTTTCGCGGAATTCTGCGTTTTCGACGCGGTTTTGGATTTCTTCCCCTTTTCGGACTCGGTTTCTGACTTCTAGTGGCCTTCTAACCTCCAGATTCGACCCCTAGACTCCAAATCCTATCCGGAAACCTTCAGATACTCCAAATAGGCTTCTGGAACACCAATCCCTTGCCAACTTCAATATAATTGTCCGGAAATCTTCGAATTTCAACCAAAACCTGTAAAATAAAATCTAAAGGGAAACGTGACACTATTCTAATAAAATGTATTAAAATATAGCTAAATTAACCTAGAGGATATCTAAAATAGGTGAAAAAGACTCGAATGAAAGTGTAAAATACACATTCATCAAACTCCCCAAACCGAACCTTAGCTTGTCCTCAAGCAACTAAGCTAGACTCTAATACAAAAAACATGCAAGACACAAAATGGAGTTTCATGCCAAATAAAATGAATTAATCTACTGAATCTACCAAATAACATATGAACAAAAACCATATAAATCAAAGCATGAATATAGGTTGAAGAATGCCTCGATTGTCTCATACACATCCACATAAGCACTTATGTCAAGACAAGATAGTCTCTCGTAACATTCTCTACCTGGACCTAGTCAGTGACGACGTAATAAAGCACGCTAAGATACGAATGGTTGCCCCGTGCCTATGAAACTGAGGACTTACTGTTGTTCCACCATGTTAAAACTTTTCCTCAAAAGAGGTCGAACCAGTACTGGCTCTCATCAAACGAAGGAGGGTTCCCTATAAAAGATAACTCTCCCCTATTCTACCCATCTCTCAAGTAAAGTCTTAAGCTATTCACCACTTCCTGAATGGCAGGACGAGGGTGGTCTAGAACAGATGACACTCAACAAAGATAAAAAATAGAAAAACACGATTACGAACATTACAAGAATTGGAAAAAGACTCAACACTTTGCTAAACTGCTATTTGGCTTTCTTTTTTGGACCCTTCTTTGCTTTTTTGGGGTCTTTTCTTTTTTTCTTTCCAGATTCTTTTTCTTTTCCTTTTTTCTTTTTCTCTTTTTTTTTTCTGGAATTTTTCTTTTTTTTCGATTTTCCTAGCCAGCAGTAGCATAACAAAAAGAGAAACAAAATGACTCACACGACTTCCCCAAACCTATTCGAAAGAATAGGTTGGAGTACAAAATTTACGGAAAATGAAAAATAAACTCACGATACGAAAATGAAAAACAGAAACAAGTCTAATGATGGTGTAACCCCCTCCCCAAACCTATTCGGAGGATCACACAACCTCACACTACCTCCTTCCTAGGCATTTAGCAATCTCAAAGCATGGTGAAGACTTGTTGCCTCTTAGGTACATAATTACTCGGGAAAACAACCATAATACCCTAACATGCATCATCCTATTATAAAGGCCTTCGTGAACCGCAATAGAGAAAACACCACTAAGTGATGTCGAGACTACCAAGCTCAACTAAGTGCAATACACAAATGTGACAAGCCAAGCGAGAAAAACCTCAAACAAATTCATAGAGATGAAGCATATGATTAATGGCGTAGTTGGTTGATCTACCCAATAAAAAAGTTCAAAAAATTCGGCAGTAAACTCCATATAAAACATGCAAGACTATCCTAGGATGAATGTAGTGAAATGCAACCTAAAAAATCTAAGAAAGCGGTAAACGTGCAAATGAAAATGCAGACGGATGAAGCATGCGAGGTCCTATACTCATCCTACCAATACCAAGCTCCAAACTAACAACATCAGATCACTTAAATCCCATCCCCCATCATGAAATTAACTCTAGTCCCTAGCAGTAAGAAAATGAGGAAATAAGATGTGATACTAGATGTTACCCCATGGTTTGGCCTCGGTCGGATGAGTATGCTACTTGTGAGTTATTGGGCCTGCTCTGGGAGCTTTATAGGGTGTCATCAGGTCTTCAGGTAGGCGTGGTAGTTTCAATCATAGGCCGGACAGGAATAACTCCTCCATTAGTATCATCGTTGCCCGTATGGCCTTCATTGTCACTACTTTCATGCACATCCTCACCAGTAGAGTTGTAGTGGCAAGTAGAATTCTCAAGATTAGCCGCCGCTGTTATGGAATCCTCCATCCTGAAGCCCTCCAATAGGATGTGAACTGTTGAAGGGGACAGGGCAGTGGTATCAGGACCTCCCCCTCCAACGTTTTACACCACGAGAAGTTTTCAGTAAGCTGCTCGGAAACTCAGAAGTCTTCTACCATTTTTTCCAATTTCGACCACATTCTCTACGGTGGATCCGACCGATGTCTATATGATGCTCACTTTAGAGGCAGGTAAGTGGCACCCCAACAAGGTGCTGAGTACCCATGTCATTATGTTTTGGAACCAAGCTAGCGCTTCGGAACCTTCTAGCATCTTCGAACTCAAGATTGAATCCGTCGCGGCGAGAACGTCCCGGTTCCCTCCTGTTCACTCGAACTCTGCAGTCCTCGTGATGGAGTGATGACGTAATAATGGTTTCTGTCCCTTCGGTGGTGCATGAATAGGCATAGGAGTCCTTACTCCAGGTGTACTCTGTTGAAGGGTAATTCGTGTTTCTTTCTAAGTTCGCAGTAAATCACTAATCTAAGTCTTTTTAGTTCTTCTTCATGTAGTGTTCTTCTAAGATAGGAAGTGAGCCTTCTTGTAGCTTCCTCGTACCTGAAATAGACTAGAGGGGGGGGGGTTAGTGTCTCTTGCCCGGTCTGTAAGATATCAGACCGAAGAGGCGACTTTACGAGTAGGGAGTTGTGAGGCTTCCCTAGTACGAGTAGTAAATGTGGTGGTTGAGAGGAGTTAATATTGCTTACTGTTGAGGAGTAAATGAGGCCTTTATATACTTGTGACCTTTCAACTTCCGGCAGTGTAGGATCGCGACACGTGTACGGATAGGATTGAGGCCTTCCTCGGCCCAGGCCCATTAAGAGGTCCATGGGCCTTGGCCCAAGGGAGCAACCATGGCTGGTCGCTCAGGGTCCTCGTGCCTTCCTTGTACGTGGAAGATGCGAGTAGTGTCCTGCTCAGTTTCTGTCAAGGAGCGTTACCTTGACGTGAGGTCTCCTCGAGCCCGAGAGGTGCTCCTCGAGCTCACTGGCAGCTTTGTCCTTGTGAGGAGCTTATTTTGAGGGTTGTCCTCCCAGTGATGGTCGGACCCTATGTTTGGTCGGTCCACACCTTAGTGACATACTTGGGTGTGGTCGTGCCCCTTGAGGGACGGCCTATGATGCCTTGTCGCGCTCTTAGACCGCTCCAGTTCGTACATGCGGACTGGACATAATTCAACAGTAACATATGTCCCCCTAGTTTCCAAGTATCTTTGTAGAAGATAGTTGAGGAACTATGTTGAAGTAGAGGTCGAGCAGAGCCTCGACTAGTAGTGGGCGAAAATAGATTTCTGTATTCGCACCTTGGTATCTTTCCCTCCTCCTCTCTCCCTCCCCCCCTTTTTATAGGGTGCGAGCAGACGTTGCTCGGACCGTATGAAAAGAGGTATGTTTGCTGGGCAGAGATCGGATCCGGGTAAGTATTCTTTGGTGGAATGGAATGACTTCCTGCCGCTTTTTCTTTGCAAAATATCTCGAGGAGAGATATTTCTAAGAGTGGAATGGAATGACTTCCTGCCGCTTTTTCTTTGCAAAATATCTCGAGGAGAGATATTTGTGAGAAAGGAATGGAATGACTTCCTGCCGCTTTTTCTTTGCAAAATATCTCGAGGAGAGATATTTCTAAGAGTGGCTCCTCGAACCCCAGCCACGTGTCCGTCGATTTTTTGTCCTTCTAACCTTTTTCTCTGTATGGTCTCGAGGAGTAAATATCATGCTCGTCGATCTATCTCTGGCCGAGTAGTGCGGTGCTCGCGCTGCGGATTGTCTGCTGTGATTAGGTAATTCGTGCTGACATTGGAAACTGTGCCCGCGCCAGAGCGGGAGCGTGGAGGGCAAAATGGGTAATTCGCTCGGCGGCTGTAATCTGGGCCGTTGATCATGGCCACGTGGTCGATCCGGATGGGGCGAGGGCATGCGTCGTTTCGTATCCCCGAGATACCCTTCTATAAATAGTTCAATACTCGGTCATTCCACACTTTTCGCAATTCGAATATTCAGAGCTAAAAAGAGAGAGCGAGGAGAGTTTCTGAGATCGACAAGCAACGTGGTCGAGACAAGTAGCGCGCGAGGAGAATTTCCGGTGTCCAGAATCCGAGTTTCAGGCGAACTTTCGGCTTTTTCGGCTTCCTTTCCGGCTTCCAACCTTTACCAACTTAACAACAAGTAAATTTCCGCGTTTCCCTTTCAATTACTTGCTTTAATCTTCTCTATTTCGCTTGATTTCGCCGCTTTTTGCTCTCGGTTCCGCCTTTTATGGTTCCGTCTTTCTTAAATCTCTTCCCGAATGTTGTTACTTGAGTATTTGCCGGTGGACGGCAGCCTTTGAACGGCATTGGACTTAAAAAATGCTAAACTGACCTGTAGATAGACTTTTATTGGATCGAATTGTGTCAATTCGACTTGCATGGCCGTAGGAGTAGTTCCCTGTTCTTTATGCCTTTATTTTCTTTGCTGTAAGATCCTGTTGCCTCCTCCTTAGAATATGATCGTAGAAGTAACTGTAGGAACTTTGTCTTTTCGGGCGGTTGGTCGCTCCATGCTCCTCGCTCATATATGCCTGCTCGCTCTTATCTGTTTACATGCATGTTGGTATGCTGCTCGCTTTAATTATGCTTCGAGCGGTTGGTCGCTCCCTGTGTGTTCCTCGCTCTACTTATGCTTTACTGTAGAGTAACTTCTTTTCTTCCGTTTGAGATTTTTCTCCGTTCGGGAGGTCGAACGTAATGAATACACCTAAACGGACCTCTCGGACTATCACAAACCATCCTAATTTCTTCTTTGCCCACCTTTAGGATGTCCGAGAGGAGCGACGACAGCCAGAACCAGTCGGCAGCCGGAGAGTATGGGAGCGACCATACTACGTCGCCTGATACGTCAGACGTATCGGCGACCTTTTTGGATGATACTATGGAACAGGCTGCCGAGGAGCCTCATATTGAGCAAGGTGGCGAGCGGGCTGCCGAGGAGGATGAAGAGACTGAGAGCGAAGAGGATCTTTATCAGCTGGTTACCAGGAAGAGGCGTCGTACCGAAGATGATGATTTCATCGACGATCGGACGAAGGCGGAAGGTGGCCCTTCCAACCCTAGTGTGTCCGCGGAGTTAATTACTCGCGCTGCTCAAGTTCATGGCCGCAACTATGGGGCGGTTCATGTGGTATCTCCTGCAGAAGTCAGGATCGAGGAGATGGATGACACGGAGAGGCCAGAGTTAGCCTTGGCGCTTTATGAGGAGGGTGAACACTCGATCCAACGCGGGAAGGCCCCTATCCCAGTTCAGATCATCGATAGCGATGAGACTGAGGAGGAGAGTGAGGAGGATGATGAAGCTACCTCTCCTCGGACTAGTCCTCCATCGAAGAGGGTTAGATTTCCCCCTCAAACCACTAGGTGGGCTGTTATTACCGACGAGGAAGAGGAGGAAGATCCTTTGACGATCGGAGATGCCAATAGGGATGAAGCTGGTCCGAGCACGAGGTCCCCTTCCTTCTCGGAAGGGCAAAGAAGGGCCATTAGAGATGCGAAGAGATTCGCACGCGAGGAGGAGACTAGCTATCACTCTATCGATCCGACGACGATAGATTTCACTTTTCCGAGTGAGACCCGAGCACCCAACCCGATCGAGAAGGAGGAGTATGAGATGCGCCTTGCTCAGATGGCTGCCGACAAGAAGAAGGCGAAGAAGAGAGCGAGCAAGCGTTCTCGCTCTGATAAGTCAAAAAAGGCCAAGGTTGTCGAGGAGCTTGAGCCTAAAGCCACTAAGGCTGCTGAGAAGAAATTCACAAAGAGTGCCCGCACAGTTGACCTCCCCGATCCGCAGGGTGAGAAGAACGAGGATGGTATTATCCCGACCACCTCTTCCACTGTCAAAGTCGAGGAGATTCCTACCCTCAGATGGAAGTATTCTCTTCCTGAGAATAAATTTGACGTCCTCGTGCCCAAGGAGGACCAGACTTTTTACAATGCTCCTCCTGGGTACATGGCAGTTCATTGCCTAAGCTTGGATCGAGGATGGATACTTCCGTTCTGCGATGCTTTCCGTGACATCTTCAACACGTTGGGGATCGCTCCTTGGCAACTGGTACCGAGTGCCTTCGGGACTTTGGTCTGCTTTGGAGTCTTTTGCATGAAGAGAGGGATCGAGCTGAATTTTCATAACTTCAACCAACTGTTCCGAGTCTCGATGAGCTCTGGGAACAAGTACTTTTACTACTTCAATGCGCGACCAGGGTTGGGCTTCATCATGGATGCTCCGAGCTCCTCGGGTTACAAATGGTTCCATAGGTACTTCTACATCAAGAAGAGGAAGTTGCCTAACATGAGCGAGGAGGAGGCGGAGTGGGGAGTACCCAAACTTATGTTTAGGGGAAAGATAGCGGACAAGCATCCCTTGCCCGAGGAGTCCGACCCTTGGGTCTTGGAGCTCGAGGAGCAGAATCGGGGACCCCATCCCGAGAAGTACTTTTATTGGGGGTTGGTCCTCCAGCCACTTCCGTTCTTGGCTGGTCTTTCGCCCTACTCGTACACGGGCTATATCGGGAACCGATATACCAAAAAGGTCCTCTTCGGTAAGATAGAAAAAAGTAGCTTTTTACACTTGTATTTTTTCTTTGCTTGCCTTGCTTGTTTGTAATATGTCCTCGCTTTTTTCTCTCCTCTTCGATTTTCGATCTTCCTCGATCTTACTAACTTGTGTTTTTTCCCTTGCAGCTTATTGGTTCCAGTGGATCATGTCGAAGACTCTTGCCGCGAAAGAGGAACAAAGGCGGAAGCAAAGGCTAGCCAACAAGCAAACCAAGATCCTTGGTTCTCTGAACTTGACCCCTGCTCGAAACGCCGCGCATCATCGGGATGCTTTAGTGCAGGAGGGGCTCGATACGAGAGAGAATCCTGTGGAGGCCATCAAGAGGGCCGAGGAGGAGGATGCGGCGAAGAAGGCCAAGGAAGCCAAGGAGGCCGAGGAGGAGGCCCGAAACACGATCGAGGCGGAGAAGAGGCCCGAGAGGCCGGTGGCCAAGAAGGGAGCGAGGAAGCTCAACCTCGGGGGAAACAATGAACCTGCCCGGAAAAAGGGCAAGGTGGCCGCTTCTGGTGACGAAGTGAAGCGGCTCATCCAGATGAGCGACCTCGATCGGGCGCACGAGCTGAGTATGTGCTCGCTCCAGGTATTTTTTCTCCCTTTATTTCGTTGCAAATTTTTCTAAGTGTAAAATTTTTCCTCCTCGCTAACTGTGTCTTCCTTTTGCAGCTCGAGAACTTAAAGGAGGCCTATGGCCAGATCGAGCCGATATAGGGGTGGTGATCGAGGACTTGGAAAAGAAGCTTGCTGCTTCGGAGTCAAAAGTAAAGGTCTCGGAGGCTGAGTCCGGGAAGCTACGAGCTAAGGTTGACGAGCTCGAGAAGGAGCTGTCCAGGGAGAAGTCGAGGAGCAAGAGCTTCAAGGGTGCCTATGCTACTTTATCCATTTGCATGGAAAAGTTTAAGGCAAGCATCCTTTCTTTCTTGAAGGGAAGCCGAGTCGCCGCTGCTCGCGACTTCATGTCTTCGGCCACCTATAAGATGGCTCAACGGGACGTTCAAGTGGCGTCTCGCGAGGAGGGCTTCTTCTCGTGTGTTGGCCAGCTGAAGAGGGTTAACTTGCTCCCTGCTGACTTCGATCCTGATGATCGCGAGGACTTGCATCCCGGGCGGCGCGAGGACCTTACTCCTTACCCTGATGAGGAGATTACCGAGGAGATGCACGAGGCGTGCGAGTTTGGTGAGCTGGTGACCGATCCTGAAGTTCCATATCCCAGCAAACCATCTTATCTTCCTGCCTGGGTGCCCGAGTGCTTAAGGAGCGGGATCATTTATCCGTTCGAGAAGGCAACTCTTCGAAACGCTGCTTGGGTGAAGCTGAGCGATCCGGTCATCGGGAGGGCAGTTGACTTCGTCGAGCCTGAGCTGACTATGTACCAAAAGGCCATCGAAGAGGCTCAAGCTCAGGAGCGCGACAATGCAGAGGGCCATGACCTGAGCTCTGTGCGAGGAGCTACAACCGCGACCACCCCTGTCACTGAATTCACTGATAGTCGCACTCGTTAGGATCGGGGAGCCTCTTGAAGACCGAGTATGCTCGAGCATGTTGTAATTTTTCCATTTCCGTACTTGCATTTATTTCCGAACAACTTTCATTCGGCCCTTTGTGGCACTCTTCGAAACATATCTATTTGTAATATATGTTTAACTGTTGTTGTTTCCTCGCTCTTTGTTTTCATGAATAAAATTCATTGCTCTTCGCTTTCTTGCTTATACTTGTTTTTACTATTTCCAATTTTTGTTATGACGTATAACTTGGATAGAGTAGTCAAACATGTATAAGTTAGAATCGAGAACCAATGTTCTTCCCTACGAGCTCCTCGAGCTATCAACATAGATTCTGCGCTTCTCGATCGTTTTGACCACTAAGAAAGAATTCTAAGTGTTGAACTTAGAAAAAATTCCAAGTGTTAAGTTAGAAAGAATTTCTCCTCGATTACCTTCGTTTCCTCGCTTTTTTTTTTTTTTTTTTTTTTTTTTTTTTTTTTTGTGTGTAGTAGTTCTATACTTGAACATTTTCTTGTTGAAAGATAGACATTGTATTGATTTGTCGGAAATGCAATTACAATGGGGGCTCCTCGGCCGGCTTGCTTACAACATCTTCTTAACAAAAATGAGAGGTACCTCTCACTTGAGCCAGTGAGGAATCCTTCTCGGTCTACGGGCATTTCACATGGGTTTTTTCAAAAAGCTTTTTCTACCAACAACTCAAGCGTAGAATCTATGGAGGTTAGAAGTATTCCATGGGTTTTTTAATACTCTTCCCTCCACGTCTTGAAGACGATAACTTCCATTGGACCTTGCTTCAATTATCTTGTAGGGGCCTTCCCAATTGGGTTGCATCTTCCCAACTTTGCCCAGGATGTCTGCTCTTCGGAGTACTAGGTCTCCTACTTGGAAGTCTCTCTCTCTTACGCCTTTGTTGTAGGTCTTCGCGATCAATGCTTGATATCTGAGGATGTTGGCCAAAGCGTTGGTCCTCGCTTCACTGACTGTCTCCAGGTCGAAGAGTCTCTCTGTATGATTGTCCTCGGGTTGATACCCTTGGATTCTGAGGGTTTCTACTGCCACTTCTGCTGGTATGACCGCCTCGGACCCGTAAACTAGCGAGAAGGGAGTCTCTCTCGTAGCTGTCTTTGAAGTAGTGCGGTATGCCCACATCACTCCATCAAGCTCGTCGACCCAGTCCTTGTTGGTGGCGAACCTCTTCTGCAAGTTGTTGACGAGGATTTTGTTGACGGCTTCTGTTTGCCCATTGGATTGAGGATGTCCTACAGAGGTATACCTCCTCTCAATCTTCATTTCCTTGCACCATTCATTGAATCTTTGGCCACAAAATTGAGCCCCATTATCCGAGATGAGGACCCTTGGCAAGCCAAATCGACACACGATGTTCCTCCATACGAAGTTCATCACTCTTTGTTCGGTGATGGTAGATACTGCCTCAACTTCCGCCCACTTGCTAAAGTATTCGACCGCAACAATGATGAACTTCTTTTGACCCGTGCCTCTTGGAAAAGGACCGACTATGTCGATGCCCCATATGTCGAAAGGGCAAGTGATGGTGATGGGCATGAGAGGTTTTGTCGGGACGTTGATCAAATTCGCGTGCATTTGACACTCCTCGCACTTTCTCACAAATTGGGCAGCGCCTTCGCGAACAGTGGGCCAGTAGTATCCTTGTCGAATGACTTTTTGCGCGAGGGTTCTTCCTCCGGCATGGTCTCCGCAACTTCCTCGATGCATTTCTCCAAGAAGCTTTTGAACTTCATGCTCGGCGACACATCTCAAGTAGACTCCCTCGAAAGACCTTTTGTACAAGTAGTCTCCTTGCATGATGTATCGAGGAGCTTTTCCCTTGATTCTCCTCGCTTCAGCCTTGTCACGAGGAAGGCTTCCATTTTTGAGATATGTAGTTATCTCTTGCATCCAATTCGGTTGATCGTCAATTGCCAAGACGTTTGGCTTTGATGACCACAAAGATGATGCGTTGATTCTCATGAGTATCACGTTCCGGGTATCAACTCCTCCGGAGGCTGAAGCATACTTTGATAGGGTATCAACTCCTCCGGAGGCTGAAGCATACTTTGATAGGGCATCTGCCCTTTGAATTTCTTCCGTGATGGCGCTCTTGTACTCAGCCAGTGAGTCTTTCTTGGTTCTGAATTTCCCCGAGATTTGCTTCTCGGCCAGTTGGGAATCAGTGAAGAGATGTAGCTTCTTCACTTCCAATGACTTTGCCATACGTAGAGCTATGAGGATGGCTTCATATTCTGCTTCATTGTTGGAGACCGGGAAACTAAGAGTAACGGCGTACTCGAGTTCAGCCCCTCCGGGGCTTTTGAAGTATATTCCTATCCCGCCATTTTTTCCTGATGAGGATCCATCGACATGAAGAATCCAGACGTCCCCATGGTCAACTAATTCTTTGGGTTTTGGAGAGATGGTCTCCGCACCCTTTGGCTCGTCGATTTTTTCTGCCAGGAAGACTTCATGCCTTTTTCTTTTGGTCTGGGACATAGCCTTAAGCTTTTTCAAAGCATCTTCTAGAGCTTGCATAGGGTTGTTCTGCTGGGGTTGCTCTTCGACCATCATCATAGCACTCTTTGTTTCTGAAGAGTTTTCCTCTAAAGTTCCTTTTGAGGGATACTCTACGAGGAAGTCGGCGATGACTTGTGCTTTCTTGGCCACGGGTGCTTGATAGTCGATGTCGTACTCACTTAGTTCAATCGCCCACCTTGCCATTCTACCGGAATTTTCGGGTTTTCCGAGGACTTGCTTAAGAGGTTGCTTCGTCAAGACTACAACCTTGTGAGCACCGAAGTAGGGTTTTAACCTCCTTGCAGTATAAACGAGGGCAAAGGAAAGCCTCTCAATATCCATGTACCGCGTTTCAGCCCCGGCGAGTACTTTGCTCAAGTAGTAGATGGGCAAGTGGTCGTTTCCTTGGATTCGCACCAAGACCGAGCTGATAGCTTCCCCTGTTGCTGCCAGGTATAAATAGAGTACCTCTCCTTCTACGGGTTTCGACAATAGTGGAGGAGCAAGTAGATACTCCTTCAACTTCTCGAAGGCTTCCTCGCACTCCTTCGTCCACTCGAAGTGGCTTCTCTTCCTTAGCACTTTGAAAAAAGGTAGATTTTTCTCGGCAGACCTCGAGATGAATCTACTCAATGCAATTGATTTTCCGACCAATTGTTGCACCTCATTGATGGATTGAGGTTGGGGAAGATCGAGGATGGCCTTTATCTTTTCGGGGTTTGCCTCTATTCCTCTTTCTGTTACCATGTAACCGAGGAACTTCCCCCCTTTGACACCAAAGGTACACTTCGCCGGGTTAAGCTTCATGCCATACTTTCTCAAGATTGAGAAGCATTTTGTCAGGTAACCTACATGTTGCTCCTCGGTTTTTCTCTTGACGAGCATGTCATCGACATATACCTCCATTGTTTTACCTAGCTCTTCTTTGAACATTTTGTTAACCAACCTCTGATAGGTCGCTCCGGCGTTCTTAAGACCAAATGGCATCACGTTGAAGCAATACACATTGCCATTAGCGAAGAAGGCAGTTTTGGGAACATCATCTTTGGCCATTTTGACCTGGTAGAAGCCCTGGTATGCATCCATGAAACTCAGGAGGGCGCATCCAGCGGTGGAATCGACCAGCTGGTCGATCCTTGGGAGAGGGTATGGATCCTTCGGGCAAAACTTGTTGAGCCTTGTGAAATTGTTGCACATTCTCCATTTTCCCGGGCCTTTCTCCACGAGGACCACATTGCATACCCAATCAGAGTATCTCACCTCCTTGATGTGGCCGGCCTTAAGAAGTCTTTGGACTTCCGCTTCTATGATGGCATTATCTTCCGCACTGAAGTCTCTTCGCTTTTCTCTAATGTGGGTGATCGATGGGTCTACGTTCAGACGGTGAACGGCGACACGTGGGTCGATCCCCTTGAGGTCCTCGGTACTCCATGCGAAGATATCGTTGTTATCCTTCAAGCACTGGATGAGTTTCATCCTGACTTTAGTAGTCATCTCGGTGCCGATTTTTGTGACCTTGTCGGCACTTCCTTCGACAATTTGGATTTCTTCTAGGGCTTCTCTTGCTTCAATTTTGTTTTCCTCAAAGAATTTCTTCTTTTTGGAAGAGGGTGGGACTGGTGGAATCACTTGGTACTCCTCGAGCTCCTTAACAGCTCCTACTAGAGTATCCTTGTCTTTCTTCATGATTGCTTTTCTTCGCCAAAGTGACGGACTTGGCTTTTTTGACTTTCTCTTCACTCGCCGAACCGTGTAGAAACAATAAGGTGCATTGTGAACTAGGGGTGTTTCCTCGGATGACTGCCCTAGGTTTGGTTCTCCGATTGCAACCCTAGAAGTGAACTTGGCTGACATGGTGTAGCATTCCCATGCTTCTCGTATGTCTCCTACTTCTTGTCCAATTCCCAAAGGAGTGGGGAACTTCAACTTGTTGTGGACCGTGGACACTACGGCTCGGAATTGGGAGAGACCGGGTCGGCCTAGGACTGCAAAATAGTCAAATGGCATATCGACGACCACGACAGGAACCTGTTGCGTCACTCGTCTAGGAGCGCTACCCATTGACACCGTGAGGTTGATCATTCCGAGTGGCATGATAGGTTGTCCTCCAAATCCTACCAATGCGCTCCTCACTTCTCTGAGCCCTTCCCTTGGGTTCATTTGCATCCTTTTCAAAGTTCCTGTGAAAATCAAGTTCGCCGAGCACCCGGTGTCGATGAGGATCCTTCCTAGCTTGTATGATTGAACATCCAAGGAAACTACGAGTGGAACGCAAGGATCATATAGGTTCCCTCCTCCGGCATGCTTCAGAGGTATTTCGCTATCATCGAAAGAGATAATTTCGTTCTTGAGCTCGACACACTCATCTGAGGTGTGCCCTTTACCCTTGTGAAACTTGCAAAAATTTTCCGAGCTCTTGTTCCTTTGATTTTCCTTAATCGGGGGTGGCCACGAGACGTCTAGCTTCCTCGAGACTATATAGTTCAAGATGTCGGATCTTGGCCTATTTAAGTCTGTGTAGTTGCTATATCGTCTTGGAGGTGACCTTCGAGGAGGAGACCTCTTGTCTCTGAAATCATTTCTGGAGTTGCCCTCCTTGATCAAGCCAAATTTTTGCTCTTTCCTTTGCTTCCCGGGATTTTGGGGACGAGGAGGGTACTCCTTATCTTTTTCTTTTTCTTTCCCTTTTTCCTTGGGAAGATTGGTTCTCACGGTGACCGTTTTTCGGAATTCCTCAGCCTCGAGGAAATCTTTGCAAACTTTGGCAAGTTGTGCTTCATTCTCCACACACGATGCTGAGAGTACATCTTGGAATTTGATGTTGGTAGTGTTACCATACAAATATTCTTTCCTCTCATTGATCGAGTGATCTTCGACTTGTAGGGCTGCTTCATGAAAGCGATTGATGAAGTCCCTCAAGTCTTCATTGTTTCTCTGAACGATTTCAGCCAAGTACCTCAGCCGTCTCTTGGCGTTCATTACCTTCTCGAAACGCTTAGAGAACTCCTTACAGAGATCTCTATATGACTTGATGGATCGGTGAGGGAGGCGCGACCACCACTTCATGGCTTCTCCGGAGAGGTTAGCCGGGAAGAGGAGTGCTTTGGTCCTTGAATCATGACCCTAAGGGTCCATTTTAGTGCCAAATCTTACCAAGTAGTCTTTTGGACAACTTGTTCCATCATAGCTTTCGAAGGTGGGGAACCCTCTTTCGATTTTGGCTTGGTGGCTTCTGATCTCATCACACAAAGGGCTCGGATCTTGGTCTTGCTCTTTCTCTTGGACAGTTCCTCGTAGAGTCTCTATCTGAGCATCAAATGCTGATTTCCTCGCGTTGAGTTCCTCCAGAGTGAGCCTCCTCCCCGTGATCGGGTCGATAAGGGGGGTTACCTCAACTACTGTTCTCATTGCTTGATTCTCCTCCACTGCCTCTTGTTGGTTCTGAGGTGTTACCTGGTTGGGGGTAACTTGATTGGGGAGAACGGGTGGTGTAGCGACCACCTGAACTCTATTTTCTTGTTGCGCTACATTTTGTAGCGATGCCCGTATCCTTCTATCAATCAAGTCTCTCAAGTCATCCGGGGCACCTTGGGGTCCTAACCTCGATTGAATTCTTGATGGTCCAAGTCGAGATTGGATCGGCCTTGTGTTGGCTCTCGAATGTGCTTCATCTTGTGCAACTGGTGCTCTTCCTTGGGATTGACGTGGAGCGACCACGGTGTCACGAGGTTGCTCTTGCACCGGCGCTGGTTGTGCTCCCTGAGCTTGTATCTCAGTGTTAACCCTAACGGCCTCATTACCCCCGACGTATCCTTGTAGAGTAAGAAGGAAGAGACCGTATTGAGCTTCGCCCATCCCGAAGTCTGATGGTCGGACTACACGTCCATCAGGAAGGATGAAGGTCAATGCGGCCGGTTGAGGAGGGTTCACTGCTACGGGAGGTTGGTTGATTGCTACTGGAAGAGGCTGCCCCCTAGGCTCGGCGTTCTTCGGGACTCTCAACGCTCCATAGGCATTTCCTACCGGGATTCCTTGCGGGTTGTTTTCGCCCGATCTTTCATTTCGGGAGTGGGTGACATTAGTAAATGCCCCCTCCGTGTAATCCCGATTCCTTGCAACATTGTTGTTTCTTGGTTCCCTTGGAGCATCCTCCGTTCCTCCTCCGCGACCGTTACTAGAGGGACGGCCTCTAGGTCGTGGAGGATTCCTGGGTGGTGCATTAGCAAGACGGTTGCTTCTTCTGGGAGGCATATTCGTGAAGGGTCACGAGGAGGGTTGTGGCTCGACTAGTAGGGCGAGGAATGACCTTTCGTGTCGATTCCCACAGACGGCGCCGAATGTTGAAGGGTAATTCGTGTTTCTTTCTAAGTTCGCAGTAAATCACTAATCTAAGTGTTTTTAGTTCTTCTTCATGTAGTGTTCTTCTAAGATAGGAAGTGAGCCTTCTTGTAGCTTCCTCGTACCTGAAATAGACTAGAGGGGGGGTTAGTGTCTCTTGCCCGGTCTGTATGATATCAGACCGAAGAGGCGACTTTACGAGTAGGGAGTTGTGAGGCTTCCCTAGTACGAGTAGTAAATGTGGTGGTTGAGAGGAGTTTATATTGCTTACTGTTGAGGAGTAAATGAGGCCTTTATATACTTGTGACCTTTCAACTTCCGGTAGTGTAGGATCGCGACACGTGTACGGATAGGATTGAGGCCTTCCTCGGCCCAGGCCCATTAAGGAGGTCCATGGGCCTTGGCCCAAGGGAGCAACCATGGCTGGTCGCTAAGGGTCCTCGTGCCTTCCTTGTACGTGGAAGATGCGAGTAGTGTCCTGCTCAGTTTCTGTCAAGGAGCGTTACCTTGACGTGAGGTCTCCTCGAGCCCGAGAGGTGCTCCTCGAGCTCACTGGCAGCTTTGTCCTTGTGAGGAGCTTATTTTGAGGGTTGTCCTCCCAGTGATGGTCGGACCCTATGTTTGGTCGGTCCACACCTTAGTGACATACTTGGGTGTGGTCGTGCCCCTTGAGGGACGGCCTATGATGCCTTGTCGCGCTCTTAGACCGCTCTAGTTCGTACATGCGGACTGGACATAATTCAACACTAACATACTCTAGCTCCTCCTCTTGGGTAATCCACGACGTTGTTGCAAAACCCCTTGGCTCGAACGCACATCTAGCGAGGTCACCTTCCTTGACATGGTTCTCCACAGCAATCATACAGGAATGCTCCTTTCCCTTGGTATGGTTCCTACAAACAGCAGTTAGTACCTCGTATGACACAAAACGGACTCAAATATATGCTAGTGTAAAAGCGGAACACACAAGTGATAAAATCAACAATCGAGCTGCCCAAACCGCAATGTCTAGCCTAGCTACTTCATCATGCAACATACTAATGTAACTACTACATGCAATACATCACATTATGCTCTTTGTAGACAACCAATATCCTTGATAACATGGTTCAATTCATACCATAGCAGCGAAAAATTCTACCAGTATAAACCCTCATACTCAACAATTAAGAATTCTATCGTCAAATCCACCAACATTACATCAATAAACACAATCATATGCAAGAAATCAAAGATAAAGACATATTGCAGAACAAGATATATCATCTAGTAGCAAAATACCCAAATCTACAATTCAAGCAAAATTGAGCATGCAATTGATAGTAAATAACATGTCTAATCACACAAATAACATACCCATGTATCAAATAAGCATAATTGAAGCTCAAATTAGAAAACCCCCAAATTCGAAAATTAGGGTTCTAAGGATGGTACCTCAGATCTGAAAATCTAACGCATAAGGATGAAATCTGTTCGGATGGGATGATAGATCATGTAATAGGCTTCGATTTAAGCTAATGAACACTAAATTTGGTCAAGAAATGGAGAAGTTATGAAGATTTGAATGTAAAATCGCATATTTCGGGTTTTTTGGGAGAAGGAATGAAGATGAATGAAGAAAATGAGGTTTTGGGGAAGAAATCCGCGTTTTTGAAGTTCTGGAGCCGTGGGGCGGTTCGCCCCACGTGCGGGGCGGTTCGGCCCATACGTGGGGCGGTTCGCCCCGTGCTCCCCAGTGCGGGGAGACGGTTCCGACGTCAAAATATGCGGTTTTAATCCTCGGAATCAATTTTTTCAAAAAACCACTTGAAAAGTCTCACTCAAACAAAAGCACATACGACACAGACATGAACAAATTCGCATACGAGAAGCAAATAGTTCAAGAATGAATGCATGCAGAAAAGCAGTAAAGAAAGCGATAAAAATTCCGGGTTGCCTCCCGGATAGCGTCATTGTTTAAAGTCTTTGACTCGACTCCTGTCTGCGCCTATCTCTTCTTTTTGCGGGTACCGGGCTTGCCCTTCATTGATCTCCTCTCCATGCCACGAACCTGTGAATAAGAAAGAATATAGGCTGCAAGACCACAGTAATGAGTAGTAATATCGGGCGGTTCCGGTGGATCAGGTATGGCTTGCAATACGTGCCGCTTGCCATCCACTTCGATGGTGCAAGTTCTTTGGTAGATGTCCATTACGGAGCGTAGCTTGGTCAAGAATGTTTTCCCTAAGAGTATGACATCCCCCGTCCCAGGTGCAGATGCCGGCATCACTACGAAATTGGTGTATATAGATGCTTCACCGATCTTGACCAACACATTTTTCACTACGCCCTCGGGTCTCATAAAGGATCCATCCGCCAGTTGCACAATAGCCCTTTGCTCAGATAGTTTTCCAAGGTTGCTCTTTTCAAACACATTCAAAGAAATTATGTTTGAGTAGGATCCCGTATAGCGTGTGGCACGGACATCTTCAACTTCACCAATCCCTACCTTAACATCGAAACTTTTAGGGGGTGGTTCGGGATCCTCTTGCTCCTCATCACTTGTGTCAAAACCAAGGTTCTTCTCTTCTTCCTCAGCCTGCAGAAGTTCTTCCTTCATGCAACACTCGCACCTAACAACCTTCCTGATGGTGATTTCGTCATGTACATCACCAGCCAATGTAATGGCATTGGACTTCACAGTGCTGCTAGGCAGTTTGCCTTGCTCCCTACTTGCTCCTCGGTCGATCAACTCTTGCATCTTTTGATGGGCGAGCCTAGTGCTCTCTTCCAACCTATCGAGCCTTGCCCTAGTCTTCTCGGAATCTTCTTCATAACGTTTGAGAAAACTTTGTGTGTGATCGACCATCTTTTGCAAGTTCTCCATCAGTTGAGCCGACTTCGACTTCGGTGGCTCTTTCGGAGCGGGGTTTTCGCAGTGGTCATTACCATAGTTTAGCCTACTACGGTCTTGGTTAGGTCCATAAGTTTGGTTAGCCGGTGCATATCCTTGATTGTTACGGTATCCTCTTCTCCAAAATCCACCTCGAGGATTCCTACCGTCTTGTCCGTAGCCTACTTCTTGAGTGCCAAACTCCGTAGCAAAGGCTTATTCTTCGCCTCCTCGAGCCCAGTTGCCATCCTCGTATGCCAGCTCCGATCTACACATATGAGCCCCATGCCCATAGTTCCTGCATATTCGGCATACTTCGTTCGAAACAGTTGTTCCGGTGGCGCTCTTGAGGAATTGCTTCAATTCGTTGGTAAAGCACTCGAATTGATCCCCATTCCCCCTGTACATAGGGGCTTCTTGAGTTGGTGGAGCTTCAGGTCCACGTCTCCTAACCATTGCTCTTGGGTCCTTGAACTGTGAACCCTTAGCAAGCCTTTCGAAAACTGCCCAGACGGCTTCTGCGGTTTCCTCCCAAATATTGCCTCGGCATTGGAAATCCACCACTTGTTGGTTCTCGAAGGTTAGTCCATTGTAGAAGTGTTGGACTAGGTCGGAAAGTTCAAAACCATGGTGACGGCACTTGTTCGTGAGATCTTGGAACCTCTCAAACGCGGTGTAGATGGTCTCATCATAGTCCTGCTTGAATCCGATGATCTGCGCCTTTAGCGCGGTAGTCTAGGTGTGAGGGAAGTATTTCTCCATGAAAGCGGAAAAAACCTTCTCCCAAGTGTCCAGCGAGCCTGCTGGTAGAGAACTCAGCCATGACTTGGCTCTGTCGCCAAGTCCCATAGCACAAACCTTCATCCTCAACTCATCCGTTGTTATGTCAGCTCCGGGTCGTGGGAGTTGGTTGATGAAATCATCGATATCGTGCAAGTACCCCATCACATCTTCCCTTGATAAGCCATAGAACCTCGGAAGTTGTTGGAATGCGTGGTTCTTGACTTCCAGATCTCGGGTTGCAGACGAAAGAACGATCGCCGGTCCCCTCATACGATCCTTGGTGGGTTGAACCCATGCCTTTAGTGGTCTAGCTTCTGCCATTCCGTCGATTTCCTTGAAGAGACTGAGTAGAGATTCAGAGAAATCGGTATCCTCTATTTCCTCTGGTGCGCGCCTTTCAAGTAGTCGCCTTCTTTGGTGGTAGACTTTGCGATCTCAGCAATTGAATCAGCAAGCGGTGTTCCTGCAGAACGTGTATGCGGCATACACTATCTGTAACAGACTAGGAAAGGTGATTAGAAACAGGCTAGGAAAGCAGTATCAGAGAGAGATTAAAAAGGAAAACTAAAACTAGTAGAATTAGGAATCTAAAGCTGTAAATATAAATAAATTAAATAGAAAAAAGGAGTATAGTCCCCGGCAACGGCGCCAATTCGATGAACGTGGATTTGTCGGTTCCGGTTCAGTCAAATAATATTTGTTATTTAGCCAAAGGCAATCCACAACTACAACGAAAACCGTAGTGTAGCAGTAGAATGACTCGAGTGTCGTTCTCTCAGGACTATAACTAGCTTTATCTATTTAACTAGAGAATATAAAACAGCAGACAGATAGCAATAGGGGGTTTCTAGCAGATAATGGAGATTGGTGATAGTATGGTCCTTCTTAACATAACGGGTCGATAATCATGCATAAATTCCTCGGTCTTGCATAGAGATCTTTGAATCAATCTAGTGTCCTGTTGCAAATATTAAGCACTACGAAGATAATTGGTCTGACAAGTCAATCACGATTGTCCTAATGTGTTCCGTAATTATTCAACACTACGAAGATTATTGGTCTGATGGTCGACAAGTGTCCAAGTGTGCATAATAATTAATACAACATACGAGAATTTAGGTTACAACTGATCAACGAAATAAAGCAATGACACGGAGTATAATGCGCGATATAGCCATTAGCATGATTATCTTCCCTTCGCTAAGAATTCACATACTACCACCAACGATAAGTTTAACTACTCATAATAGGCATGCAATCAACAAAAATCATAGAAGAAAACATATTGAAAGATATATAAAATAAGTAGATTAAACTGTAAGATACAAGTTACCGAAGGTTGTCAATCTCCGAAGAATTGCGATCCTACGAGCTCCAATCCGCTATGAAAAAGTATCCCCTAAGCTACAGAACTCCCAGGACAGGCCCCGGGAAGTTCCTACCTAAAACTATAGAGAGAGGTGAGAAAGTAGGTCTGGAAAGATATGATTTTCGGAGAAAAACTGTGAAAAACTACGGGGCGGTTCGCCCGAGCCATGCGGCGGTTCGCCCCCCGGTTTTTTCGCGGAATTCCGCGTTTTCGACGCGGTTTTGGATTTCTTCCCCTTTTCGGACTCGGTTTCTGACTTCTAGTGGCCTTCTAACCTCCAGATTCGACCCCTAGACTCCAAATCCTATCCGGAAACCTTCAGATACTCCAAATAGGCTTCTGGAACACCAATTCCTTGTCAACTTCAATATAATTGCCCGAAAATCTTCGAATTTCAACCAAAACCTGTAAAATAAAATCTAAAGGGAAACGTGACACTATTCTAATAAAATGTATTAAAATATAGCTAAATTAACCTAGAGGATAGCTAAAATAGGTGAAAAAGACTCGAATGAAAGTGTAAAATACACATTCATCAGCAGAGCTAGCCACGGTAGTGTTATACAAGATCTAGTGAAAACCTATCGTGTTTGACACCTTACCTTCAACCACCTCTGAAATAATATCAGAGTTCGAATTAATGTTCATAATAAACATTATATGTCGCCTTTGTTCTCATAGTCATTGTTGATTATACAAATTACAACGACATACTAATACATAGTACAACTTCTGCTTGCTTTCGTATTGTATCTCATTGATACCATATATAGTCATTTAGGCCCGTAAACACCCGTAACAAATATAGTTTTTTCTAAACGAAACTTGCAATTTAATTTATCATTGTGCATTTTTGTTCTCTTAAACTATCACTTTTGCGCAAACACAAAAATCCCGGAAAACTAAAAACATAAAGGAAATGGACTTGCACTTAATATTTTCTTATGAATCTTACATTAAGCGCATGAGAAACTATTATGCGCAAGACCATAAAAAAACCTAAAAATTTCCATGTTTTCACTTTTTAAATGTATTATTATTATTATTGTTATTATTATTATTATTATTATTATTATTATTATTATTATTATTATTATTATTATTATTATTTTTTTTTTTTTTTTTTTATTTTTTTTTTTTTTTTTATTATAACTAGACTTTTATTATTCACACAAAATTGGAAGGGAGTCGAGAGACAAGCTGTGCACCCACCCCTTTCTGTATACAAAAGCTAAGTCTAGAAAAAAGGAAAACACCACTCCTAACATCATTGGAATGGCTAACACACAAGCGCTTAAGGCGCGAAAAAGTAGCCAGGGCCTCCGCATCGAGCTCCCCAAAAGTTGAGAAGGCAAACGGGATAAAAGAGTAGCCGTGCTCTGCACACTTAGAAGAATAGTTGCTCTTCTTCTTCTGAACAGCAGACTGCAACGCAGCGCCAGGAACCCAAGAATCCAAACCCCCCCCTGCAAAGGGAGAGACACCCGTAACATCCAAGCAGGCATCCCGACCTTGGGTCCAATTGTATAATAACAAGTCTGCCGGGCGAAGGTCCCGTCCATCATCTGAGAGGAACCCCATAGGGGCCTCTTTACGCACAGCCACTCCAACCCTTGAATAGATGTCAGCCAAGGTATCACGCACAAGGTTGTGCCGAAACTTCACCCCAACCTCACTAGAACAATGGACAGCATGGTCACCCCATTGATCCATCCGTCGCGCATGACAACTCGAGCAAGAGGAACCAACGGGGAACAAAGGGACTGCAAGACGATAACACAACACAGCCCGAAACTGTCGCGGGTTCATCCGCTGTCCCAACCCATCAATAGGAATGGTGAGTAAGTAATCCTGCGCATGAGGTGCACGAATGCAACTAAGAAGAGCCTTCTGCCGCTGACTCAACTCAAACCGAGAGGGCAACTGTGCATCAATGACTCCAAAATAACTCTTTGCCAAAGACTTCATAAACTGGGGGGCAGGAGAGCTAGATGAAACAGAGAGCACAGCAACACCACAAAAGGTCGTGAAACTGTCAAGGGCAGTCTGAAAGGTAGGAGCAGAAGAAATAACCCCGGACCTCAACAGAATCCGATCCTGCAAGGAGCTGGACTGCAAGCGAGAAGCGAGAAAAGCATACTGACTGACATCCGCCGCACATAAGACCCCCACACCGCCAAGTCTGATGGGAAGGGTGGCAAGCCGCCACTGCCAATCCCCGAAACCAGGCCCTGAACCTGTAACGATCATCTCCAAAGAAGTACGCAAGGCATGATCAAACTGGACTAGAGCATCACCACAAGCCAACGGAGGGCAGGTCCTCAAAGCATAAGATAACTTCGCCACCCCCGCACAATTGCGAAGAAGAAGAAGCTCACACTGGGGATCATCAAGCTTGCGGATAGCCTCCAACAAAGAGATGGTCTTGGAAACCCGGCGTGCAACTAGATCAAGGCAAAACCCAGAATCCGCACTAACAGAGCCCCCAAGGAGCTTGACCCCCCGAAGCGGACGAGAGATAGAAGGCGGGAAAAGGCCAGCCACCCTACCACGAGGGTCCTCCACTGGCCAAAAAAGCTCAGTCTTATCGACATTCAGATGCAACCCACGAGCTGGTCCCTCAACACGGATAATATCGAGCGCCTTGGCAACCATAAGAGTATCACCAATGATAGTGCCGTCATCAAGATACCAAGCCTGCAGAGAAAGCTCACAAGACTGATGAATAGCGTGGACCAACGGATGCAAAACCAGCGAGAATAATAAAGGACCCAAAGGATCCCCTTACTGAAACCCCTGACACGACCGAAGAACCGAGTCCCCATAGTAAAGCCGAGCGGGCCGAGAATAACAAAACTCAACCCAAGGCGAGATGGCTGGACACCGCAACCGAGTCTCTCGAAGTAGGGCACTCCTGTCAACCAAGTTAAACGCGTTCTTAAAATCCACCAAAAGCATAGAGAGCCCGACATCGGCTCCTCTAGCTTCCACAAACCTGTTGACAGAATGAAGAACAGCCTCACACCCACCCGAGACCCCAACACCAAACTGAAAATCCTGCAAGTACGACGCCACCAAGTTCCCAACCGAGGAAGAAGCCACCTTAGAAACCAGCCTCCGCCAAACAGTACCCACGGCAATGGGACGAACACCCCCTCCTGGCTTAACAAGAGGAGTCAAAGGGGCACTGGCAATAAATTCCCCAAGCAAACTAGGACACTTACCCGACAGAAAAAGGTTAACAACCCCAGTGATAGACGCCAACAGGCCATCAGAAACAGCAGTAGCAGCACCCCCTAAAATATCCAACAAATGTTGGGCTCTGAGACCATCGCGACCGCAGGAAGTACCTTTGGGGAAACTCCGAATCTTATTCAACACAAGGTCTTTCTGAACTGACAGAGCATCCTCCTCAGGCAAAGAAAGAGGTACAACCGGAGGTGGGGCAAATGGGTGCTTAGATTCCAACTCAGCCAAGGTGTCAGCGGTATCAGGGGCAACCCCAGAAGAGGTGAGGACCTTAATAGCAGCCGTAAAGTGCCCGTCACTCAGCTTGCGCATACACTGGGATAAATTAGCCTCCTCAGCATCAAAAGGCTCTGAAAAACCCCGAGGGGGTGAATAAACAGCCGACAAACAGTCCCTCACCAAACCCAACCGGTCCCCAGGGTCTCTCCAGGGTGCAATGGCACTAGAAATGCCCTCAAATTGACGCCGCACCCTCTCCCCAGAACGGCGCTGTGCCCTACTGGACGGCACAAAAACAGCAAGGGTGCAACGAGGCAGAACAAGAAGTTGCACCCAGGCCGACAAGTCCCCGGGGCACGCAAGGACCAGATCAAGAGCACTAAGGAACACCCTGGCAAACCCGAGCCTCAACTTAGGAGGAATGCACTTAACCGTCCGCACAGGTAGCGAAAAGACACGGTCCAGGAGATCAATATCAAAACACAGTGGATCCGAACCTGCATCACGAACCTGAGACCCCCCCGACTCCCCAGCAGAGCCTGCAACAGGTACCACCGGCCCTATATCACCAACAGGAACCGGGATACCAAGGATAGCAGAGTCTGCACGGTCTAGCGCAAGGACCACACTCCCATCTACATGCTTGAAGTTTTTAGTGAAAGTGTGAGTGCTAAAACATTCGCCACACAACCAAATGCCTGCCTGATGGAGTGCGAGATCCAAAGCCGAAAACAGAGATAGGCCGCTGGCGATACGCGCCTTGTAAGAGGCTTTCAATTCGTCCGACTTAAAATGCTGAGTGCGCAAGTGAGTGATGAAATAGGTCTTAGCGAACGCTCCACCCACTCGTCCACCACAACTGTCATGCCCGCGCAAAGGACAAAGAATCTTTCCCCCATCCATCCGAGACATACGGGACACGGACAAACCCAAACACACACACAAAACCAGAACCCAAGAACAGAGAGGGCCGAACGCAGAACCCAAGAACGGCCAGCAACCAAACAAACAGACCCAGCAGCAAACAAAGTAACCAAACCGAGTCCAAAACGGCAAGTAATAGCAACCACGGCAATGAAACAACCCCACAGAGACCAAAACGTCAAGCCAATAGAGGACCCGCAAAACAGAGACAGAACAGAGGACCCGCGATCACCAAAACGGCAAGCAAACAGAGAAGCGGCCGCATCCGGCTGGCCAAACGGCCGATCAAGAGGACAAACGACCACAGGAAAAAAAAAACCGCCGGCACCAATTGGCATAGCACACAGAAAACCGGCCAAAAAAAACAACACCCCCAATTGACAGAAGACAAAAACACGACAATGAAACAGCCCCAAAACAGAGAAGAGCGAACCTTACCACGCTTACCGTGAATTGATCGGAGGAGACGCTACCGGCGGCCAAGGAAGATGCGACGGCCATCACGATCCGAATCGCCAGATAGGACCAAAATTAGATGGCAGTCCAAACCGTGTTCCCAAATTATGAAAGGACAAAATCTGATCTACAGAAGAAAGAAATGTCATTGTCACTATTATTTTATTTGACTTTCCTTTGGACTTGACGAAGAGTTGGTGGTACGACTTGTAAACCATATCACAAACCTAGTGGTGGTCTGCACCGACATGATCCCAATAAAATCTCCGGTCACTACCGGACCCACACCCTCTTACATACGCCACGGTAGTGTACACCGTTGTTGTTATGTGTAGAGCTAGCCACGGTAGTGTTATACAAGATCCAGTGAAAACCTATCGTGTCTGACACCTTCCCTGACTTGAGCTTGCTGCTCCGATTAGGGAACTCTGTTCTCCAATGTGGGAGCAGAGCTTCGATCTGCCAGATTGACTCTGTTCCCAGATCGTAGAGCAGATTTTCCAAGCTCCGGCTACCAGATTTTGTCGGAATCCGGTAGCGGGAGCTTGAAGAAGAAGAAGGGGGAGGAAAAAGGAAAAAAAAAAAGGAAAAAGAAAAAAAGATAAAGAAAAGAAAGAGTAAAACCTTTTTCCTATTAACTAAGGGCGTGTGTGTTTGGCTGAGTTTGAGCCCATGGCATTTTGGTAAATAAAGGAGAGTCAACTCAAAAAAGCAGATTTTGTCACTAAAATGTAATTGATAATCCATTAGGTTTTTTAGAAGCCCCTTCATAAAAGTGTAGTATTATGTAATAAACTCTAAGAATTATAATACTGCAACACCCCCCGTCCAAATTAATTTGCCAGTTGTGCCAGGTTCAGATCCAAGTTGAGCAACGACTTGCCGCTAGTCGGAGTTTTCAACATCTCTACAGTGACCGATGACGACGAATCCGATGTACTATGCGTATCACCCCCACCGCCACCTTCAACCCTCATCTTATGAATCAATCTCAGAATCTCTCCGCACGCCTCATCTTATGATCCCATTAAAATCTCCTGTCACCACCAGACCCACACACTCTTACTTACTCGACGGTAGTGTAAACCATTGTTTTTATGTGCAGAGCTAGCCACGGTAGTGTTATACAAGATCTAGTGAAAACCTATCGTGTTTGACACCTTACCTTCAACCACCACTGAAATAATATCAGAGTTCGAATTAATGTTCATAATAAACATTATCTGTCGCCTTTGTTCTCATAGTCATTGTTGATTATACAGATTACAACGACATACTGATACATAGTAGAACTTCAACTTGCTTTCGTATCGTATCTCATTGATACCATGTATAGTCATTTGGGCCCGTAAACACCCGTAACAAATATAGTTTTTTCTAACGAAACTTGCAATTTAATTTATCATTGTGCATTTTTGTTGTCTTAAACTATCACATTTGAGCAAACACAAAAATCCCGAAAAACTAAAAAAACAAAGGAAATGGACTTGCACTAAATATTTTCTTATGAATCTTACATTAAGCGCATGAGAAAATATTATGCGCAAGGCCATAAAAAAACCTAAAAATTTCCATGTTTTCATTTTTTAAATTTATTATTATTATTATTATTATTATTATTATTATTATTATTATTATTATTATTATTATTATTATTATTATTATTATTATTATTATCATTATTTTATTTTATTTTACTTTCCGTTGGACTTGACGAATTGTTGTTGTTGTTGCTACGACTGGTAAACCATATCACAGACCTAGTGGTGGTCTGCACCGGCATGATCCCAATAAAATCTCCGGTCACCATCGGAGCCACACCTTCTTGCTTATGCCACTGTAGTGTACACCGAAGTTGTTATGTGCAGAGCTAGCCACGGTAGTCTTATACAAGATCCAATGAAAATCTATCGTGTTTGACACCTTACCTTCAACCATCTCCGAAATAATGTCACAGTTCGAATTAATGTTGATAATAAACATTATCTGTCGCCTTTGTTCTCATAGTCATTGTTGATTATACAGATTACAACGACATACTGATACATAGTACAACTTACAGCTTGCATTCGTATCGTATCTCATTGATACCATATATAATCATTTAGGTCCGTAAACAACCGTAACAATATAGTTTTTTTAAACGAAACTTGCAATTTGATTTGTCATTGTGCATTTTTTGTTGTCTTAAACTATCACATTTTCGCAAACACAAAAATCCCGGAAAACTAAAAAAACAAAGGAAGTGGACTTGCACTTAATATTTTCATATGAATCTTACATTAAGCGCATGAGAAAATATTATGCGCAAGACAAAAAAAAACCTAAAAATTTCCATGTTTTCATTTTTAAATTTATTATTATTATTTTTTTTTTTTTACTTCCCTTTGAACTTGACGAAGAGTTGGTGGTACAGATTGTAAACCATATCACAGACCTAGTGGTGGTCTGCACCGGCATGATCCCATTAAAATCTTCTGTCACCACTAGACCCACACCCTCTTGCTTACTCCACGGTAGTGTAAACCATTGTTGTTATGTGCAGAGCTAGCCACGGTAGTGTTATACAAGATCCAGTGAAAACCTGTCGTGTTTGACACCTTACTTTCAACCACCTCTGAAATAATATCACAGTTCGAATTAATGTTCATAATAAACATTATCTATCGCCTTTGTTCTCCTATTAATTGTTTATTATACAGATTACAACGACATACTGATACATAGTACAACTTACAACTTGCATTTGTATTTGTTGGTGTCGGAATA
>CM051457.1:43849278-43868522 GCA_028274465.1 Plantago ovata | reverse complement strand
TGTTTCAAAGACTTCCGCTCTCTGATTTTAAGTATCAGCAAACCAAGCTACTGTAAAGTAACTTACGCTTGCTGAGAAAGTTAAGTATCAGCAAAAGTAATAAGTACTTGCTGAGAAAGTTTTAAACGACGAAAGTTTGAAAAGACTATTCACCCCCCCTCTAGTCTTTTCTTGTTGTTTAAAGGGACCAACAACTACCGTGGCTAGCTCTGCACATAAAACCAATGGTTTACACTACCGTGGAGTAAGCAAGAGGCTGTGGGTCGGGTGGTGACAGGAGATTTTAATGGGATCATGCCGGTGCAGACCACCACTATGTTGCGCCTTGGAGTTGAGGAGTGCCGAGAGATTGTGAAATTGATTCAAAAGATGAGGGTTGAAGGTGGCGGTGGTGGTGATACGCAGAGTGAACTGGATTCGTCGTCATCGGTCACTGTAGAGATGCCGAAAACTCTGACTAGCGGCAAGTCGTCGCTGAACTTGGATATGAACCTGGCACAACTGGCAAATTAATTTGGACGGGGGGTGTTGCAGTAATTATAATTCTTAGAGTTTATTACATAATACTACACTCTTATGAAGGGGCTTCTAAAAAAACCTAATAGATTATCCATTACATTTTAGTGACAAAATCTGGTTTTTTGAGTTGACTCTCCTTTATTTACCTAAATGTCATGGGCTCAAATTCAACCAAACACACACGCCCTTAGTTAATTGGAAAAAGGTTTTACTCTTTCTTTTCTTTTTATTTTTTTCTTTTTCCTTTTTTTTTTTTTTTTTTTTTTTCCTTTTTCCTCCCCCCTTCTTCTTCTTCAAGCTCCCGCTACCGGATCCCGACAAAATCTGGTAGCCGGAGCTTGGAAGATCTGCTCAATGATCTGGGAGCAGAGTCGATCTGCCAGATCGAAGCTCTGCTCTCACATCGGAGAGCAGAGTTCCCTAATCGGAGTAGCAAGCTCAAGTCAGGGAAGGTGTCAGACACGATAGGTTTTCACTGGATCTTGTATAACACTACCGTGGCTAGCTCTTCACATAACAACAACGGTGTACACTACCATGGCGTAAGCAAGAGGCTGTGGGTCCTGTGGTGACCGGAAACTTTATTGGGATCATGCCGGTGCAGACCACCACTAGATCTGTGATATGGTTTAGAAGTCGTACCACCAACTCTTCGTCAAGTCCAAAGGAAAGTAAAAAAATAAAATAATAATAATAATACAATTAATTTTAAAAAATGAAATCATGGAAGTTTTTCAGTTTTTTTATGGACTTGCGCATAATATTTTCTCATGCGCTTAATGTAAGATTCATAAGAAAATATTAAGTGCAAGTCCATTTCCTTTGATTTTTTTAGTTTTTCGGGATTTTTGTGTTTGCGCAAATTTGATAGTTTAATACAACAAAAATGCACAATGACAAATTAAATTGCAAGTTTCGTTTAGAAAAAACTATATTTGTTACGGGTGTTTACGGACCTAAATGATTATATATGGTATCAATGAGATACGATACAAATGCAAGTTGTAAGTTGTACTATGTAGCAGTATGTCGTTGTAATCTGTATAATCAACAATGACTATGAGAACAAAGGCGACAAATAATGTTTATTATGAACATTAATTCGAACTGTGATATTCTTTCAGAGGTGGTTGAAGGTAAGGTGTCAAACACGACTGGTTTTCACTGGATCTTGTATAACACAACCGTGGCTACCTCTGCACATAACAACATTAGTTTACACTACCGTGGAGTAAGCAAGAGGGTGTGGGTCCGGTGGTGACAGTGATAGTAAATATGTCCTAGAGACAACCACATTTAAGGACATATATACTATATCACAATCGACGTAATATAATATATATTTGTTATTCATGTTCATGTTTACTCAAGTATTTATATTACACCAGGCATACAACATGTCATATCTTTATCTGGTTGGTCTGTTTAGATATCAAACATGTCCCCTGTGTATAGATGACTGATAGCATAATTAGTGGGAACTATGTGAATTATCATCTATCCCAAATTCTCCCTAGTCGAAGTTCATCTCGGATGTAGGGGTCTGAATGAAACAATTGAGACTAGTATGCGTGGAGGTTATACTTGTTCGAGCAAGTGTGTGTCGATCCCACGACCACGGAACGGATAGTGAGACGGTTCCATGATGTTCCCATAACTATGCATAGTTGCTCGAGGAGGATACCGTAAAATGGAAGAACCCGCCGGATACTCCCATCGATGTATACTCTATACAGAAGTGTCTATGGGAACCGGAGTTGTCGAAGTGATGCCATTCGTCCTTAGACTCTCAGGACTTTATCATCACATTTGTTGCCCCATGTCTTTGGAAAGAAAACTAATGTCAACTCTGAATAAACAGTTGGCCACAGTACTATCTGGGATTATGGCTATATTACAAATGTGGATGGTAAGTGATCCTGTGAGGATTCATCTCTCATGTGTAGCATCGGAGAACACTGCTCATAGTCGTCATAGTTGTATTGGTAAAGTCACTGGCCAGTGCATGGATATATTATGATAGTCATAAATATATCTACGTAACTAAACAACTCCCTGAGACACCATGAATGTATTATTGGGATAGACACTTCATCGATCCTAGATGTATTCGAGTCAGTCAGATGAAGGGACCTTACCATCGCCGCATTGAGTGCGACAGGCTTCCTCAACGAAAGTGGTTTTGAGGTTTACCCTCAAACATCCTCATGTATTAATATTGCAAATGGAATCGTCTGAGAATTCCATGAATGCCTAGCTGTCTTGTCTAGCTTAATACATTGAGGCACTATGGGTCACATTATATGATGGACCGGCTTGTCCATAATACTATATGAAGAATTATTAACTTGGTTAATTATAATTGATTGTGGCATAATTAATATTTTGAATATTAATTATAGATATATATATTAATTATGTATTAATATATTAATTGTATTTTGAGAATACAATTATGGGTTAATTGAAAGGATATATTAATTAGATTAATATATGCACTTGTGCAAGATTCAAATTAGATTTAATTTGCCACCATTACACATATATGTGGGTCCCAAAACGTGGGACCCACCTTGCCTTAGGACTCGGCTGATTGTATAATTGGAGAAGGAGTTTTCTGCTTCTCCAAATAAGACATGTGTGTAATAGAATTTTCTAATGAGTTTTGAATCAATTAGGAGTTGGGAAAAGCTTTACCTAATTAGAGTTTGGAACATAAAAGGTAAAGGCTTTACTTGTGCAATAAGAATTAGAATTCTTATTCCTTTGAAGATTCTATTGGCTTCTAAAGGCTTCCAATAGAAACTATAAAATAGAGGATATTAGAGAGCTGAAAAATCATCCAAGAGCTCTAATTTTCGTGCTCCTGTGTTCCAGGAAAAAGCTCTCCCTCTTCTGCACCCATGCCGCCATTGCCACCTTCCTACGAACTACGTTGGGTTTGATTCTTTTGAAGATACGTAGGCAGCTTCGAGCACAACGCCTTGAAAAAGCCACCATCCATCTATGGATATCAAGGTTATGTATTCCAAGTTATTATATTGTTTATATACTAACTTCTGTCTTGCAAAAAGAATTCCCGAGTGCAGATTTTCTGCACTGCCCAATGATTTTGTAAAATTAATTCCCGCTTCGTTACAAACGATTTTGAGGTGATTCCAGTTGGAGAATTCTCCAGACTCATTGAACTACCTTTCTGTAGGAGGGAATCAAATTCGAAGAAGATTTTCCCTGTCAATTCGCTGTCGAATTACAGCTGCAGATTCATAGGCTTGTCTGATAACTCTTATGTGATATTAATATACGGTAGATAGATAACCAATTGGCTTGCTTGTTAAGAAAATTTTGAAATTCCGCTGCGCTACCTTAGAGGTAAATCTTGACCATATTTTCTTACAGTGGTATCAGAGCGCAGGCTGATCGTTTATCTATATACGTATATTATGTTTGATTGTTGATTAATACGTTTATGTGGATGTAATTGATTCTATGTTGATTGTTTATGATTTTGGAAAAACCTAGGTTTATCAATTGGATTGATTAAAACCTAAATTGAAATTAGATTTCAATATAAAAAAAATATATATATATATTTCGGAAAAGTTGGGGCAGACCGGTTACGAACTCGCGACCTGCCTGTCCATAGCTGGACACGCTGCTAGCTGAGATGCAGCGCCCTTTGGTTTGATATGCAGCGTTTCGCATTAACCATATTGTGGGTTTCGTGTTTATTAAAAAAAAAAAAAAATTAAAACGCACGCGCATATGGGGTTTCGAACCCAGGACGATTCTGTCGTCAGCCTGGTAATTGAATTATCAACATTAATGTATTTGATACTACTTCTTTTCAGAATATCCAGAGTTTTGGGATATACTTGATATATATGGTTTTCCAATAATTGAGGGTTTGACCCTATAGTTCAAAATTATGATAATTTTGGATTTGATATTATATTTAGAATATAATATAGATTGAATTTTATATTTGGAATATAAATTAGACTTATTTGTAATTAGTATTAACTAGAGGTGTTAAAGATTAATTTGTATTAAGTTGAAGGGTCTATTTTCAATTTATCAATTTATTGTTTATTGCAAATAGATCCTTCCACTTTTGAATATTGATCTTAACCCCTCCAAGTTTTGAAAATTACAATTAGGTCCTTCGGATTTTCAAAAAATGCTACTTGGTCACTAGAATTTTCGAATTTTCAATCTAGTCCGAAATTTTCAATTTTTACATAGAGATTATAAGTATGGGATTATAATTTTCATAATTAAATTATGAAGTCTTTTGTTATCCACATAGACTAATATTTGTTCGTATGCTCTATATGCTATTGTTTGACAATGCATGTTTAAATACCACGTACTTTACATTATGTTCGACCGGATTGCATGTGAGGGTAGACAGCGCCCTCTTATTTGTCGGACCGCATTTTATATGTATGGGTAGGCGGCGCCCATATTTGCTTTTGTAGATAACTGATGACAACCCTCGAGCTAAATTCCCCAAACAATATAAGTACTGAAATTCATAAATATGTATTTTTGCGATGCCTTCCATAGGATGCTTTAATTCTAAACTTTCATTGCCTCTTTGTATTATCGCCAACGATCTGCAAATTGGCAGCGATCATCAGATTAGAGTAGGCTTATGGTTATGACTTACTAAACATTGCATTTGTCGCCATCGATGGTGCAATGGGTAGGGCATCATGGGTGAATTAGATTCAACCCAACCAAGAGTTGCATGTGCAATTGGATAGTCCTACCAGTCATGCTATGTTATGCGACCAGCCCAAGTTGGAGTATAACATAGTAGTGATGTGGATCTTGGCCACTAAAGTAACTGTTTGACATTACTCGTATGTTTTGTTTTGGGGGCAATACATATGTGAAAATAGTGGGAGCTAAACAGCTAAAGGACCTTGTTGTTTAGTTTGTTGATTGTGATTTAGAAATACTATTTCAATTGTTGATTTATTATTTTCGTTTTATATTGTTTTTCCCTCTGGTTTATATATATGGCTAATATCTCGCTCAAGCTTCTTAGAGAAGCAACTGTTCACCGAACCAATATTTATGGATTAGATCTGTAACATACGTCTGGTGCTGAGGAACAAGATGGTTGAGTATGTGTTAGACACATAAATAGTCGCGCCTCTTATGAGTCATGCTAAAGCTGATGGCTGAGCAAAGCTAAGCATGATAATCATAAGGAGGATACAAAGTCCACGCAATGTATAACATTAGTGGCAATGACGACTGAGCTTGAAAGGCAACATGTAAATGTTGTCATACAAGATGCTATGTGCATCTAGAGTCTTTGAATAAGACTACTACATAGAATGTCAAGATTTGATTTTTGATTTGATCGAAATGATATTCGAATACAAGCTCAATGAAGGAGGCAACATGTTAGAGCATGTTCTCAAATTGATTTGATTCTTTGAGAAACATGTTGTTGCTGGAAACTAATTGGAAGAAAGTGTCTCCATAGCTTCCATCCTTCAGTCATTGCCTAGTTCATAGTGAACTGCACAATGATTGCCAAAGAAAACTACATTGCTAGAACTTCACAACTTAAGACATATAACCAATCCATTCCTTGTATAGGAAAATTGGTCATAGTGATTAGATCACATCCTAACTCAAACCTTCAAAGTAGCCAAAGGCAAGAGCAAGGAAATGCAAAGAAGCCAAAAGTAGGTTGAAGCCTACTTGTCTTAAGTAAAGAGTTGGAGTTCACAAGAGAGATAGACTTTGCAAAGAATGAGAGCCTTTAGAGTAAGACTACTGGAAGAGATATTGCCTAAATGATTAGGCAAACGAAAGCCTTGATGCATGGTGCATCTGGCTGTGATTTGTTTGTTGATTGAAGTAACTGATTCCAATGATTGGATACAACTTGTTGAACTAAACAATTCGAATGTTTAGATCAGCCCTCTGACTTTGGTTTTGAACTTAATAATTGTTATTATGTCAGAAATTCTACATTTGTAATAATGTATATGGGTTGATTGGCAACATGTTGTTTGTTAGACAAACTCTACTTCATGAAAAATGAACAAACAAACAGTTTGAGTAATTGGAATAATCCAACTTACCTCTTGATTGCAAGATTTATGTAGTTAGACTACTTACCATTTGATTTGAGATCATATGGAACTTGCTGATCTTACGAAAGAGGAAAGATGACGAGCAAACCCCTCGTTGAGAAGGGTAGGCGCCGTTGGCGCGCTGGAGCTTGTTCACATACACCGTATGTGTACACATTCCAACTCAAGCTCGTGATGATTATTCTTACTTCATTTAACCTTAGAGGAATGAAGTCGAGAAACATACTGGCAAATGAGTTGCCACATGTCGATTAGATCAAATAAGCAACTGCTTGAGTTTCTCGATTACTTAAATAAATAGAATACAATCTCAATGGACTTCACCAGTAATGGTGTGTTCGATATGAGACATCGAACCTTGTTGTTCATTATAAGTTTCATGATTGTATTCTCATCTCTTCCAAATAACCTATATGGGTTATATGCTATTATCCTCAATCTATATTCTGAACCGTGTTCCAACTAAATCAGCTGAGAAACGTCCACATGAGTTATGGACTGGAAGGAAACCCCTCCTATTCTCATATGTGCACGTGGGATGTCCCATGCACATGTGAAAGTCTTTCTCACTGATAAGTTGGAAGTGTAGAGCGTTAAGTGTTATTTTATAGGTTACCCTTAGAAGGCTAAGGGATACTATATCTATCAAGATGAAGATCACTGAGTGATCATGTATAGAAATGTTAGATGTCTAGCATGTCTTAGAGGCAAGATAGAACTTGAAGGAATTCAAGAAAATAACACTAATGATGAACAAGGGTCAATAGAGTTGACTCAAGTTCAGTGGGAGCTTTTGAAGCTAAGGATGGCATGGGAGAATCTATGTGTAGATATCTCATTGTCAGTGGGAGTTTTGCGAGTAGTTCTGAGAACACTACAATTGTGCCCACATCGACAGTACTGATTGTCGATTCCTACTGCACCAACTTAGGTGCAAACACAACATTCGAAATCTGTGTAAACCACTGAAGCACAATTTGTTCAAAGCTCCACGTTTTCAGAAATGAAGTGCACCAACGACAAAATGTCGAGCTCCGTAAGTCAAGGAGGCTACTAAAGTTACCTCCAACTACAACCCGTCCGTTGAAATACGTCAGTTAGATTGATGTAGCTAGGGTTGTCAAATAGGGAAGACCCTAAGACTTACGCTGAGACAATATTTTTTATTGACTCAGAGAGGTGGCAAGAAGCCATGGAATTAAGAATAGACTCTATGTACAAAAATCAAGATAGTAACTTGGTTGATTTGCCTCAAGAGGTTAGACCCATTGAGTGCAAATGTTTCTTCAAGTAGAAGACCAATGCCTAGGCGCAGGGTACATAACCACGAGGTGAGGCTTGTGGCTAAAGGTTACACTCAACGATATGATATCGTTTACAATAAAACCTTTTCATCAGTTGTGAAACTGAAAGTCTGTTAGAATTCCATTTGCGATAGCTGCATACTGCGACTATGAGATTTGGAGATGGATATCAGGACCCTTTCTCAATGGCAACCTTGAGAAAAGGTCTACGCAGCATAGCTTGAAAAGCTTTGAATCCAAGACCAATCCATATTTTGTTTGCAAGCTTGAAAGGTCCATGTATGGACTTAAGCAAACCTCAAGAAGCTGGAATATCCACTTTGATTAAGTTGTCAATAAGTTTGACGTCGTCAGTAGCTAGGAAGATCCCTGTGTTTGTGATGAAACACAGCGACGTGAGAATTTTCTTCATGATTGTATATGTTGATAACATTCTAATCATAAGAAGTAATGTCCCTATGTTACAAGAAACAAAAGTTTGGTTACATAAGACTTTATTGGATGAAGGACTTAGGCGAAGTTTATAACAACCTTGGAGTAGAAAATCTATGGAGATAGATCCCAAGGATGTTAGGATTGACAGAATCACCATGTATCGACCAAGTACTCAAGTGATTTGAAATGGATGATTCAAAGAAAGGTTTTCTCCTAGCTAGACATGATGTCAAGCTAACAGTTAAGGATAGTCCTATAACTGTCGAAGAAAGAAAATCCATTAATCGTACCCCATGTGCCTCCACAATGGGATCCACTATATGTGCAATGATTGCACACGGCCAAGTGAAGGCCACTGCACTTGATATGACTTTTCGACACTAACAGAATCCAGGTGTACCTCACTAGGATATCTGTAGAGAACATTCTAAAGTGCCTTATAGGACTAAAGAAATGTTCTTGTTGTATGGTGGAGAACTAGAATTGGAGATGTCTAGTTACGTCAATGCCGGCTTCGAATCGGATCTTTAAGACTTGAAGTCTTAAAATTGGATATGTGTTCACATTGAACAGTGAAGCGATCTGTTGGATAGAGTTCTAAGCAAACCACGATTGCAAACTCTACCAGAGAAGCCGAGTACATCGCTCCATCTGAAGCATCGTAAGAAGATATCATGATGTTGAGGTTCTTGAAAGGAATTGAGGGTTATTCATGCTCCTGGTCCAATAATGGTTTATTGGGACAGCATGGGTCGTGGAGCCTAGATCTACAAACAAGAACAAACATGTACTTAGAAATATCGTACGAATGATCGTAGATATGAAAGGGAAATCAATATAGAATGTATGTCCACAAATGGAAGAACGTGGCGGACCATTCACAAAAGTCTAATATATGGAGGCTTATACAAGACATAAGCTAACTGTGGGAGTTAGTCATAAATGTGATTGGCTCTAGTCCAAGTGGGAGATTGATAGTAAATATGTCCTAGAGACAACCACATTTAAGTACATATATACTATATCACACGACGTAATATAATATATATTTGTTATTCATGTTCATGTTTACTCATGTATTTATATTACACCAGGCATACAACATGTCATATCTTTATCTGGTTGGTCTGTTTAGATATCAAACATGTCCCCTGTGTATAGATGACTGATCACATAATTAGTGGGAACTATGTGAATTATCATCTATCCTAAATTCTCCCTAGTCGAAGTTCATCTCGGATGTAGGGGGTCTGAATGAAGGAATTGAGACTAGTATGCGTGGAGGTTATACTTGTTGGAGCAAGTGTGTGTCAATCCCACGACCACGGAACGGATCGTTAGACGTATCCATGATGTTCCCATAACTATGAATAGTTGTTCGAGGAGGATACCGGACAATGGAAGAACCCACTGGATACTCCCATCGATGTATACTCTAAACAGAAGTGTCTATGGGAATCGAAGTTGTCGAAGTGATGCCATTCGTCCTTAGACTCTCAGGACTTTATCATCACATTTGTTGCCCCATGTCTTTGGAAAGAAAACTAATGTCAGCTCTGAATAAGCAGTTGGCCACAGTACTATCTGGGATTATGGCTATATTACAAATGTGGATGGTAAGTGATCCTGTGAGGATTCATCTCTCATGTGTAGAATCGGAGAGCACTGCTCATAGTCGTCATAGTTGTATTGGTAAAGTCACTGGCCAGTGCATGGATATATTATGATAGTCATAAATATATCTACGTAACCAAACAACTCCCTAAGACGCCATGAATGTATTATTGGGATAGACACTTCATCGATCCTAGATGCATTAGAGTTAGTCAGATGAAGGGACCTTACCATCGCCGCGTTGAGTGCGACAGGCTTCCTTAACAAAAGTGGTTTTGAGGTTTACCCTCAAACATCCTCATGTATTAATATTGCAAATGGAATCGTCTGAGAATTCCATGAATGCCTAGCTGTCGTGTCTAGCTTAATACATTGAGGCACTATGGGTCACATTATATGATGGATCGGTTATGGATTAATTTAAAGGATATATTAATTCGATTAATATATGCACTTGGGCAAGATTTAAATTAGATTTAATTTGCCACTATTACACAAATATGTGGGTCCCAAAACGTAGGACCCACCTTGCCTTAGGAGTCGGCCGATTGCATAATTGGAGAAGGAGTTTTCTCCTTCTCCAAATAAGACATGTGTGTAATAGAATTTCCTAATTGAGTTTTGAATCAATTAGGAGTTGGGAAAAGCTTTACCTAATTAGAGTTTGGAACATAAAAGGTAAATGCTTTACTTGTGCAATAAGAATTAGAATTCTTATTCCTTTCAGGATTATATGGGCTTCTAAAGGCTTCCAATAGAAATTATAAATAGAGGATATTAGAGAGCTGAAAAATCATCCAAGAGCTCTAATTTTCGTGCTCTTGTGTTCCAGACAAAGCTCTCCCTCTTCTGCACCCAGGCCACCATTGCCACCTTCCTACGAACTACGTTGGGTTTGATTCTTTTGAAGATACGTAGGCAGCTTCGAGCACAACCCCTTGAAAAAGCCACCATCCATCTATGGATATCAAGGTTATGTATTCCAAGTTATTATATTGTTTATATACTAACTTCTGTCTTGCAGAACGAATTTCCGAGTGCAGATTTTCTGCACTGCTCAACGATTTTGTAAAATCAATTCCCGCTTCTTTACAAAGGCTTTTGAGGTGATTCCAGTTGAAGAATTCTCCAGACTCATTGAAATACCTTGCTGTAAAAGGGTATCAAATTAGAAGAAGGTTTGCCCTGTCAATTCGCTGTCGAACTACAGCTGCAGATTCACAGGTTTGTCTGATAACTCTTATGTGATATTAATATACGTACATAGATAACCAATGGGCTTGCTTGTTAAGAAAATTTAGAAATTCCTCTGCGTTACCTTAGAGGTACATCTTGACCATATTTTCAGGAGATTTTTATTGGATCATGCCGGTTTAGACCACCACTATGTTGCGCCTTGGAGCTGAGGCGTGCAGAGAGATTGTGAAATTGATTCATAAGATGAGGGTTGAAGGTGGCGGTGGGGGTGATACGCAGTGTTAATCGGATTCGTCGTCATCGGTCACTGTGGAGATGCTGAAAACTCCGACTAGCACCAAGTCGTCGCTCAACTTGGATCTGAACCTAGCACAACTGGCAAATTAATTTGGACGGGGGTATTGCAGTAATTATAATTCTTAGAGTTTATTACATAATACTACACTCTTATGAAGGGGCTTCTAAAAAAACCTAATAGATTATCAATTACATTTTAGTGAGAAAATCTGGTTTTTTGAGTTGACTCTCCTTTATTTACCAAAATGTCATGGGCTCAAATTCAGCCAAACACACACGCCCTTAGTTAAAAAGAAAAAAGTTTTACTCTTTCTTTTCTTTTTCTTTTTTTCTTTTTCATTTGTTTTTTTCCTTTTTCCTCCCCCCTTCTTCTTCTTCAAGCTCCCGTTACCAGATTCCGACAAAATCTGGTAGCCGGAGCTTGGAGGATCTTCTCTACTATCTAGGAGCAGAGTCGATCTGCCAAATCGAAGCTCTGCTCCCACATCGGAGAGCAGAGTTCCCTAATCGGAGCAACAAGCTCAAGTAAGGAAAGGTGTGAGACACGATAGGTTTTCACTGGGTCTTGTATTACACTACCGTGGCTAGCTCTGTACATAACAACAACGGTGTACACTACCATGGCGTAAGCAAAAGGGTGTGGGTCCGGTGGTGACCGGAGATTCTATTGGGATCATGCCGGTGCAGACCACCACTAGGTCTGTGGTATGGTTTACAAGTCGTACCACCAACTCTTCGTCAAGTCCAAAGGAAAGTAAAAAAAAATAAAAATTAATAACAATAATAATACTAATAATTTTATAAAATGAAAACATGGAAGTTTTTAGGTTTTTTTATGGCCTTGCACATAATATTTTCTCATGCGCTTAATGTAAGATTCATAAGAAAATATTAAGTGCAAGTCCATTTCCTTTATTTTTTTAGTTTTTGGGATTTTTGTGTTTGCGCAAATGTGATAGTTTAAGACAACAAAAATGCACAATGACAAATTAAGTTGCAAGTTTCGTTTAGAAAAAACTATATTTGTTACAGGTGTTTACGGACCTAAATGATTATATATGGTATCAATGAGATACGATACAAATGCAAGTTGTAAGTTGTACTATATATCAATATGTCGTTGTAATCTGTATAATCAACAATGACTAGGAGAACAAAGGCGACAGATAATGTTTATTATGAACATTAATTCGAACTGTGATATTATTTTAGAGGTGGTTGAAGGTAAGGTGTCAAAGACGACGGATTTTCACTGGATCTTGTATAACACTACCGTGGCTAGCTCTGCACATAACAACAATGGTTTACACTACCATGGAGTAAGCAAGAGGGTGTGGGTCCGGTGGTGACAGGAGATTTTACTGGGATCATGTCGGTTTAGACCACCACTATGTTGCGCCTTGGAGCTGAGGCATGCTGAGAGATTGTGAAATTGATTCATAAGATGAGGGTTGAAGGTAGGGGTGATACGCAGAGTGAATTGGATTCGTCGTCATCGGTCACTGTAGAGATGCCGAAAACTCCGACTAGCGGCAGGTCGTCGCTCAACTTGGATATGAACCTGGCACAACTGGCAAATTAATTTGGACAGGGGGTGTTGCAGTACTTATAATTCTTAGAGTTTATTACATAATACTACACTCTTATGAAGGGGCTTCTAAAAAAACCTAATAGATTATCAATTACATTTTAGTGACAAAATCTGGTTTTTTGAGTTGACTCTCCTTTATTTACCAAAATGTCATGGGCTCAAATTCAACCAAACACACACGCCCTTAGTTAATAGGAAAAAGGTTTTACTCTTTCTTTTCTTTTTCTTTTTTTCTTTTTCCTTTTTTTTTTTCCTTTTTCCTCCCCCCTTGTTCTTCTTCAAGCTCCCGCTACCGGATTCCGACAAAATCTGGTAGCCGGAACTTGGAGGATCTGCTCTACTATCTGGGAGCAGAGCCGATCTGCCAGATCGAAGCTCTTCTCCCACATCGGAGAGCAGAGTTCCCTAATCAGAGCAGCAAGCTCAAGTCAGGGAAAGTGTGAGACACGATAGGTTTTCACTGGATCTTGTATTACACTACCGTGGCTAGCTCTGCACATAACAACAGCGGTGTACACTACCGTGGCGTAAGAAAGAGGGTGTGGGTCCGGTGGTGACTGGAGATTCTATTGGGATCATGCCGGTGCAGACCACCACTAGGTCTGTAATATGGTTTACAAGTCGTACCACCAACTCTTCGTCAAGTCCAAAGGAAAGTAAAAAAAAAAATAAACTAATAATAATAATAATAATACTAATAATTTTAAAAAATGAAAACATGGAAGTTTTTAGGTTTTTTTATGGCCTTGCGCATAATATTTTCTCATGCGCTTAATGTAAGATTCATAAGAAAATATTAAGTGCAAGTCCATTTCCTTTATTTTTTTAGTTCTCCGGGATTTTTGTGTTTGCGCAAATGTGATAGTTTAAGACAACAAAAATGCACAATGACAAATTAAATTGCAAGTTTCGTTTAGAAAAAACTATATTTGTTACGGGTGTTTACAGACCTAAATGATTATATATGGTATCAATGAGATACAATACAAATGCAAGTTGTAAGTTGTACTATGTATCAGTATGTCGTCGTAATCTGTATAATCAACAATGACTAGGAGAACAAAGGCGACAGATAATGTTTATTATGAACATTAATTCGAACTGTGATATTATTTCAGAGGTGGTTGAAGGTAAGGTGTCAAACACGACAGGTTGTCACTGGATCTTGTATAACACTACCGTGGCTAGCTCTGCACATAACAAAAATGGTTTACACTAACGTGGAGTAAGCAAGAGGGTGTGGGTCCGGTGGTGACAGGAGATTTTAATGGGATCATGCCGGTGCAGACCACCACTATGTTGCGCCTTGGAGGTGAGGCGTGCGGAGAGATTGTTAAATTGATTCATAAGATGAGGGTTAAAGGTGGTGGTGGGGGTGATACGCAGTGTGAATTAGATTCGTCGTCATCGGTCACTGTGGAGATGCTGAAAACTCCGACTAGCGCCAAGTCGTCGCTCAACTTGGATCTGAACCTGGCACAACTGGCAAATTAATTTGGACGGGGGGTGTTGCAGGAATTATAATTCCTAGAGTTCATTACATAATACTACACTCTTATGAAGGGGCTTCTAAAAAAACATAATAGATTATCAATTACATTTTTGTGACAAAATCTAGTTTTTTTAGTTGACTCTCCTTTATTTACCAAAATGCCATGGGCTCAAACTCAGCCAAACAAGCATGCCCTTAGTTAAAAAGAAAAAGGTTTTACTCTTTCTTTTCTTTTTGTTTTTTTTTTTTCCTTTTTTTTCCTTTTTCCCTTTTCCTCCCCCTTCTTCTTCTTCAAGCTCCCGCACCCGGATTCCGACAGAATCCGGTAGCCGTAGCTTGGAAGATCTGCTCTATGATCTGGGAGCAGAGTCGATCTGGCAGATTGAAGCTCTACTCCCACATCGTAGAGAAGAGTTCCCTAATCGGAGAAGCAAGCTCAAGTCAGGGAAGGTGTCAAACACGATAGGTTTTCACTGGATCTTGTATAACACTACCGTGGCTAGCTCTGCACATAACAACCAACGGTGTACACTACTGTGGCGTAAGTGAGAGTGTCTGGGTTTGGTGGTGACCGCAGATTTTATTGGGATCATGCCGGTGCAGACCACCACTACGTCTGTTTTATGGTTTACAATCCGTACCACCAACTCTTCGTCAAGTTCAAAGGGAAGTAAAAATAATAATAATAATAATAATAATAATAATAATAATAATAATAATAATAATAATAATAATAATAATAAATTTAAAAAATGAAAACATGGAAATTTTTAGGTTTTTTTTGGCCTTGCGCATAATATTTTCTCATGCGCTTAATGTAAGATTCATAAGAAAATATTAAGTGCAAGTGCATTTCCTTTGTTTTTTAGTTTTCCGGGATTTTTGTGTTTGCGCAAATCTGATAGTTTAAGACAACAAAAATACACAATGACATACTAAATTGCAAGTTTCGTTTAAAAAAAACTATATTTGTTACGGTTGTTTACGGACCTAAATGATTATATATGGTATCAATGAGATACGATACGAATGCAAGCTGTAAGTTGTACTATGTATCAGTATGTCGTTGTAATCTGTATAATCAACAATGACTATGAGAACAAAGGCGACAGATAATGTTTATTATCAACATTAATTCAAACTGTGACATTATTTCAGAGATGGTTGAAGCTAAGGTGTCAAACACGATAGATTTTCATTGGATCTTGTATAAGACTACCGTGGCTAGCTCTGCACATAACAACTTCGGTGTACACTACCGTGGCGTAAGCAAGAAGGTGTGGGTCCAATGGTGACCGGAGATTTTATTGGGATCATGCAGGTGCAAACCACCACTAGGTCTGTGATAAGGTTTACAAGTCGTACCAACAACAAGTCGTCAAGTCCAAAGGAAAGTAAAAAAAAAAAAAATGATAATAATAATAATAATAATAATAATAATAATAATAATAATAATAATAATCATAATAATAATAATAATAATAATAAATTTAAAAAATGGAAACATGGAAATTTTTAGGTTTTTTTATGGCCTTGCGCATAATATTTTCTCATGCGCTTAATGTAAGATTCATAGGAAAATATTAAGTGCAAGTCCATTTCCTTTGTTTTTTTAGTTTTACGGGATTTTTGTGTTTGCGCAAATGTGATAGTTTAAGAGAACAAAAATGCACAATGACAAATTAAATTGCAAGTTTCATTTAAAAAACTATATTTGTTACGGTTTTTTACGGACCTAAATGATTATAAATGGTATAAATGAGATACGATACAAATGCAAGCTGTAAGTTGTACTATGTATCAGTATGTCGTTGTAATCTGTATAATCAACGATGACTATGAGAACAAAGGCGACATATAATGTTTATTATGAACATTAATTCGAACTGTGATATTATTTCAGAGGTGGTTGAAGGTAAGGTGTCAAAGACGACAGATTTTCACTGGATCTTGTATAACACTACCGTGGCTAGCTCTGCACATAACAACAATGGTTTACACTACCACGGAGTAAGCAAGAGGGTATGGGTCCGGTGGTGACAGGAGATTTTAATGGGATCATGTCGGTTTAGACTGATGAACGTATTTTTGACGCGTTCATCTTGTCTTTTTCACCTTCTTTTGCTATCTTTTAGCCTTGTTTTTTGGTTAGTTTTGTAGAATTGTGTCACGTTTTGTGTTTTCTACATTTTCAGGCACTTATGTACGAAACGGTGTTTTTGGAGCTAAAAACGAGCCTTTTTGATCGAAAAGATGGCTCCGTTGAAGTTCCCCAATCTCCGTGGCTTGTTCGTAAGTGTTTGAGTATCAATAAGCATCGAGAAGGATGAGTCCAAGGCACCCGAGGGCCATGCGAGGACAAAAAGATTGAATTTGAAGACAAAAATCTGCCCAGGAGCCAAGCTAAGCGCCTGGAATAGTGAAGCGCTCCGCTTCAATTTCCAGGAGCCTCAGCACAGGAGCCAAGCGAAGCGCTTGGTGTGCCAGAAGCGCTTCGCTTGCCAAGCGGTCCGCTTGGCTTCTCCAAGCGGTCCGCTTGGCAGCGGTTACGTTTTCGGATTTTCCTTCTTAGATCTGATCTCTGATCATTTTTTGAATATCTTTTGAACTGTAACTTCGTTTTGGAGAGCTCCTAAGCCCCAAAACTCATAGAATATTCAGATTTCTTTGTATTTTAGCTTGGGATTCAAGGTTTTGATTGAGGATTCATACGGATAGGTTTTCCTTGCTTTCTACCGATTAGTGACAGCTTTGGTGGTAACTTGTATCACTCTCTTGTCTTGTAGCTTGATATGATGAATTCCAATTATTATTCATATGAATTGATGTCTATGTTGATGAATATGAGTAGCTAAATCTTTTGTGTTGGTGGTAGAATGTAGAATATGCATGCTATGGGTTATGTTTATGCTTACATGAGATTGTGATTCAATCTTGCTGCAAATCCCTTCATATGATTCTTAGTTGCCTATAAAATATATTCGAATTGAGTATAGTGACAAACTCTTGGTCAATGAAAGCTATATGGTTGTATGTTAGAGATTTGCAGCATGCTAGATAAATGGTGTTGGTGACAAGCACCTCTAAATTATTGATAGTGATCTTTCATGATGTGTGTCTTAAATTTGCCTAGACAAGTTGCTTAGCAGACTTGATCGAAGGTTCTACGCACTGAACTTGTGAGCATATACGTAACCCATGCATGTGTATTTGATTTCTACCACCAACCGTTTTCCAATCTTGTTTACATAAATTTGATTTCTCGTTGCTATTGTTCAAAGGAAACGATTCTATCAACTTTGAATTCGTTGACTGAAATTGCTTGCAAAAACCCCAAGCAAAGCCACGTTAGGTCCCGAGAGAACGACACTCGGGGACAACTTGCCATTGCACTCTAGTTTGTGTAGTGATAAGTGTTCTTAGGCTTTTAAAACAAATTTAATTGGTGAAAAACGACATCATCATAGACCACCACTATGTTGCGCCTTGGAGCTGAGGCGTGCCGAGAGATTGTGAAATTGATTCATAAGATGAGGGTTGAAGGTGGCGGTGGGGGTGATACGCAGAGTGAATCGAATGCGTCGTCATCGGTCACTGTAGAGATGCCGAAAACTCCGACTAGAAGCAAGTCGTCGTTCAATTTGGATCTGAACCTGGCACAACTGGCAAATTAATTTGGACGGAGGGTGTTGCAGTAATTATAATTCTTAGAGTTTATTACATAATACTACACTCTTATGAAGGGGCTTCTAAAAAAACCTAATAGATTATCAATTACATTTTAGTGACAAAATCTGGTTTTTTGAGTTGACTCTCCTTTATTTACCAAAAATGTCATGGGCTCAAATTCAGCCAAACACACACGCCCTTAGTTAATAGGAAAAAGGTTTTATTCTTTCTTTTCTTTTACTTGTTTTGATTTTTCTTTTTTTTTTTCTTTTTCCTCCCCCCTTCTTCTTCTTCAAGCTCCCGCTACCGGATTTTGACAAAATCTGGTAGCCGGAGCTTGGAGGATCTGCTCTACTATTTGGGAGCAGAGTCGATCTGCCAGATCGAAGCTCTGCTCCCACATCGGAGAGCAGAGTTCCCTAATCGGAGCAGCAAGCTGAAGTCAGGGAAGGTGTGAGACACGATAGCTTTTCACTGGATCTTCTATTACACTACCGTGGCTAGCTCTGAACATAACAACAACGGTGTACACTACCGTGGCGTAAGCAAGAGGGTGTGGGTCCGGTGGTGACCGGAGATTCTATTGGGATCATGCCGGTGCAGACCGCCACTAGGCCTGTGATATGGTTTACAAGTCGTACCACCAACTCTTCGTCAAGTCCAAAGAAAAGTAAAAAAAATAAACTAATAATAATAATAATACTAATAATTTTAAAAAAATGAAAACATGGAAGTTTTTAGGTTTTTTTATGGCCTTGCGCATAATATTTTCTCATGCGCTTAATGTAAGATTCATAAGAAAATTTGAAGTGCTAGTCCATTTCCTTTATTTTTTTAGTTTTTCGGGATTTTAGTGTTTGCGCAAATGTGATAGTTTAAGACAACATAAATGCAAAATGACAAATTAAATTGCAAGTTTCGTTTAGAAAAAACTATATTTGTTACGGGTGTTTACGGACCTAAATGATTATATATGATATCAATGAGATATGATACTGTTGATA
>CM051457.1:43734388-43849178 GCA_028274465.1 Plantago ovata | reverse complement strand
TTGCCGATTTTGTGTAGTTATCTCTGAACTTTTTGTAAACTTACTGAAAGATAACTATCAGCAATGAAGCTTTTGACTCTTGTTGGTTTTTGATTACGCAATCTACTTATGCTTACTGTTTAATTATTCAAGTATGCTTGCATTAATCAACTGATTTATTCAACATCAGAAACCTCTAAAAGGGTAACAATTAATTTAGCCATGGATTGCTAACATCAAACAGGGGGAAATTTGTTAGGAAACTTGTAATTTTGATGAGCAATTAACCATGCTAAATTAAGGAAAGTCCAGTAACTAGTACTCTTAAGGTCCATAGGAATTTAGAATTTTAAGGACATTGTAAAAGAGGAACGTTTGTTGAAGACTGAGAGTAGGTGCTAGATAGATTAGTTTTACCGCTTATGATGTATCTTGTTTTCTGAAAACAAATACAAATCTAAACGACAGAGTAGGTTGTGCTTGCTGAAACTGAGACTGGCCACTTGCTGATGAACATATGTGACCTCCTTGCTGAAAGTACTTGCATTTGCGCTCCAACGTTCATGTTTGAATCTCATTCAAATGAACATTAAATGCAAAGCATGCACGCGAAGGACATGAAGACTAGAAGACAAATAAAGGACGCTGCTGAAACTACAAAAGCAAGATAGTGACATCTTAAGGAACAAACGCCTTAGAATTTGAAATTCAAACGGCTCCCTTGATTCACTATAAATAGAGGTCATTGATGAATGTGTATTTTACACTTTCATTTGAGTCTTTTTCACCTATTTTAGCTATCTTCTTTGTTAATTTAGCTATATTTTCGTGCATTTTATTAGAATAGTGTCACGTTTCCCTTTAGATTTTATTTTACAGGTTTTGGTTGAAAATCGAGGATTTCCGGGAAATTATATTGAAGTTGACGAGGAATTGGTGTTCCAGAAGCCTATTTGGAGTATCTGAAGGTTTTCGGATAGGATTTGGAGTCTAGGGGTCGAATCTGGAAGTTAGAAGGCTACTAGAAGACAGAAACCGAGTCCGAAAAGGGGAAGAAATCCAAAAACGCATCGAAAACGCGGAATTCCGCGAAAAAGTCTCCCGGTCGAACCGCCCGGTGTGTGGGGCGAACCGCCCACACTTATTCGAGGCCTATATATAGTTGCTCAGTTTTCTCCGAAAATCATACTTTTCCAGACCTACTTTCTCACCTTTCTCTGTAGTTTTAGGTAGGGACTTCCCAGAGCCTGTTCTGGGGGTTCGTAGCTTACGGGACACTTTTTCATAGCAGTTTGGAGCTTGTAGGATCGCAATTCTTCGGAGATTGACAACCTTCGGTAACATTGTATCTTACAGTTTATTCTACTTATTCTTTTTTATCCTTCAACATGTTTTCTTCTATGATTTCTGTTGATTGCATGCCTATTATGAGTAGCTAAACTTATCGTTGGTGGTAGTATGTGAATTCTTAGCGAAGGGAAGATAATCATGCTAATGGCTATATCGCGCATTATACTCCGTGTTATTGCTTTATTTGGTTGATCAGGCTCAGCCTAAATTCTCGTATGTTGTATTAATTATTATGCACAATTGGACCCTCGTCGACCTATACGCGAGTTTATCTTCGTAGTGTTGAATAATTATGAAACACAATAGGACAATAGTGATTGACTTATCAGTACCTTTATCTTCGTAGTGCTTAATAATTGCACCTGGACATTAGATTGATCAAAGATCTCCATGCAAGACCGAGGAATTTATGCATGATTATCGACCCGTTATGCTTTGAAGGATCATACTATCACCAATCTCCATTATCTGCTAGAAACCCCTTTGCTATCTGTCTGTTGTTTTTATATTAAATTAGATTTGATAAAGCTAGTTATAGTCCTGAGAGAACGACACTCGAGTCATTCTACTGCTACACTACGGTTTTCGTTGTAGTTGTGGATTGCCTTTGGCTAAATAATAAATATTATTTGCTGAATCGGGACCCGACAATCCCGCGTTCATCAAATTGGCGCCGTTGCCGGGGACTATACTCCTTTTTTCTGTTTAATTTGTTTATATTTTCAACATTCAATTCCTAATTCTATTAGATTTAGTTTTCCTTTTTAATCTCTCTCTGATACTGCTTTCCTAGTCTGCTTTCCACTGATACTGCTTTCCTAGTCTGCTTTCCACTGATACTGCTTTCCTAGTCTGTCACAGATAGTCTGTTTCTAATTCTCCTTTCCTAGCCTTAGTAGTATTCGATATCTAGAAATATTCTCGATTTTCGAAATTTTTAACGAGGCTAATTTTCAGTTTTGAGTTACTCCTGATACAGATTTCCAGGTATGACGACCTTAAAAGCCCGCCTGACACCTACGTTCTCGCAAGTCAGGAGGGGGTCATCTATATACTTGGAAGAAGAGTTATCGGGGTATGAGGTAACAAGCACCATAGTGAGAAGGATACCAAGGTTCGAAGAAGGAGAGGATATGAATCCGATAAGCTTCATCAGGTTCTATGAAGAGGAAATAGCAAAAGTTCCAGCAAAGGGGTTCACCGAGGATCAATTATGCAGGAAATTATTTCCTTTTGCTTTGGGATATGAACCGAGGATATGGATAGCAAGGTTAGCACCAGGATCACTGAAGACCTGGGGCCAAGTAGTAGAGGAGTTCTTGGCACGTTTCATGCCTTACCATGAGACAATTGCACTACGGAATCGGATCGAATACTTCAAATAAGGAGAATACGAGCGGTTCTGTGACACCTATGAACGTTTTGAGCTGTATAAATGTGAGTGCCCCCCCCCCCCCACCGTTTTGACGATGGGGAGCTGATTTGGTTTTTTGTTGGAGGACTACGAGATGAAGTTAGGCTACAAGTAGATGGGATGTGTGGAGGTTTAGAAGAATGTACAGTTGAAGAGGCAGTGAAGGTCTTTCAAAAGTACGCCGATGGATCCGCACAATCCGAGAAAATAATGTCGAATGAAGTCGCCAACATATACTCAAACCACGACGAAACTGATAGGTTATACGAAGATTATTCTGAGGACGAAGACATTAGTGAGGGGGAGGAACTTGCGTTTTACGCAGGGATTAAAGCCATTGAGAGTGTTTTCGAGATAGCACACGCAGGGCAAGCTGAGAACAATCTTCGCATCGAGAAGTCTTTTGAAGCGATCGAAGTAACTGAGCAACTTATCAAAGAACTTAGCCTACTGAAGTGTGGAAGGTGCGGTAAAGAAGTCGAGGATACCCCCCAGGAAGTAGTGAGCAAACCACCCGAGGTGAGGAGCGTATCACCCCCCAACACCAGGGAACCAGTCAATCCTAGTCCTCCCAATGAGACACATGAAACTGATCCCGAGCAACCTCCAGCTGTTGCTACTAAGGAGAATGAGTGCGAAGAGGTGAATCTACTACTCCGAGGAGGCAAGATGACCAAAATTCCTAACTTCGTACGTCCTAAACGGGTGGAATCTAATAAGATAGATAATAAAGGACCAAGCACAGAACAAGAGGTTAGCGGAAGTTCCAAAGGACCTCAAGAAGTTCCGGAAAGGAATGATGAACCAAGACCATCTGTAATAGACATAGATGATGACGAAGTCGAGGTAGGAACTAGTCTGCCAGGAGAACTTCACAAATCTTCCAATCCATATGTGCCTCCGAAGCCACATGTGCCATACCTGAGTCGGATCAAACCAGCCAAGAAGGACATTCAAGATTCACCCCTATTCCAACGCCTGTCAAAAGTGGAAGTCAACGTGCCTCTCTTAGAGTTAATCCAGAATATTCCAGCTTATACGAAATTCTTTCGTGAGATCAAGAACAAAAAGATTACTTCAGGAAAGGAAGTGAATGGGGTTGAAACGGTCAACTCGATTGCCGGATTTCCCATGAAGAAAAAGGATCCTGTAAGCTTCATCATCGACATCGCCTTAGGGAATGGACGAACTACGTAGGCAATGCTTGACTTAGGAGCTAGCATTAACTTGATGCCGTATTCAGTATACAAGGCCCTGGAACTCGGAGAATTAAGACCAACTGATATGGTCGTCCAAATGGCAGACCAAAGTGTGAAGAGGCCAGTCGGGATAATAGAAGACATCCTTGTGAAAGTGGACAAATTGATAATCCCAGCTGATTTTGTAGTAATGAAGTCCGCGGACGAGGGAAGGAGCCATATCCGTGAGCACGTAGTACTACTTGGGAGACCATTCATGGCAACTACCAACACATGTCTTGAACTTAAGGGCAAGAAAATAACCATGGAGATAATGGGCGAGAAGATTGAGTTGGTAGGATGTAGCATCAGAGATAAGGAAGTTGCGGGTGAGTTAAAATTTGTCGATTGCTACGAATCCGTAATTCCCGAATTTCATCATCGCCATGGTAATCGTGAACCACTTGAGGAGGCACTAACAATGCGAGCTGAGACGTGCTACATGACCGAAGAAGCGAGAGAACTAGTTGAAATAATGGATAGCACCCCAGAAATTCCCGCAGGAGAAGAGGTACTTGAACCTTTAGATGAAGAAGAAGAGGAAAGTGGGTTTCCTGAAGAACCTAGCTTAGAATTGAAACCGCTTCCTGCACACCTCAAGTATGTGTACTTAGGACAAAATCAGAAAAGCATGTGATTGTCTCCTCACATCTCTCCGACAATGAAGAAAGTAAGCTGATTGAAGTATTGAAGGAAAATTCCGCAGCTATAGGATAGGGAATCAGCGATATCAAACGTATTAGCCCAACAAGATGCGTACACAACATCACTCTAGAACAAGATGCCAAACCAGTTAGGCAACCTCAGCGAAGGATAAATCCAACCATGCAAGAGGTGGTAAAAAAGGAAGTGATAAAGTTGCTAGATGCTGATATGATTTACCCCATTCCTGATAGTCGATGGGTGAGCCCGGTACATGTAGTTCCTAAGAAATCAGGAGTCACGGTGGAAGAGAATGAAAAGGGAGAATTGGTACCAGTTAGGAAGACCACTGGATGGCAGATGTGCATTGACTATAGAAGATTAAATGCCGCCACTAAAAAGACCACTTCCCTCTACCATTTATAGATGACATGCTAAACCGCCTTGCGGGGCGGAAGTTTTATTGTTTTCTTGATGGTTTATCAGGTTTCTACCAGATTCCAATTGCACCGGAGGATCAGGAGAAGACGACATTCACTTGCCCATTCGGAACATTTGCCTATAGGAGGATGCCATTTGGACTATGCAATGCTCCCGCCACTTTTCAAAGGTGCATGCTTTCTGTTTCTCTGACATGGTAACTAAATTTGTTGAAGTTTTCATGGATGATTTTTCCCTTTTTGGTGATTCATTTGATGAATGCTTGCAAAGATTAGATCTACTTTTGAAAAGGTGCATTGAATGCAACTTAACCTTAAGCTGGGAGAAGAGTCATTATATGGTTAGAGAAGGCATTGTTCTAGGACATGTAGTTTCTGAAAGAGGTATTGAGGTAGACAAGGCTAAGATCGAAATCATTGAAAAACTTCCCCCACCTACTTGTGTGAAAGAATTGCAATATTTTCTTGGCCATGTAGGTTTTCATAGGAGGTTTATTAAAGATTTTTCGAAAATTGCTAAACCTTTAAGTAGCTTGCTTGCTAAGGATGTGGTTTACCATTTCTCTAATGAATGCTTAGTTGCTTTTAATACCCTTAAGGAAAAGCTTGTTTCTGCTCCCATTGTTGTGCCACCTGAGTGGAATCTTCCTTTCGAAATTATGTGTGATGCTTCAAATTTTGCTATGGGTGCTGTTTTATGCCAAAAAGTTGATAAGCAGTATCGTGTGATTTATTATGTTAGTAAGACTCTAGACTCTGCGCAGGTTAATTATACAACTACTGAAAAGGAATTTTTAGCTGTTTTCTTTGCTTTACAAAAGTTTAGGTCTTACTTAATTGGCCATCCTGTGAATGTCCATACTGATCATGCTGCTTTGGGACATTTGATAGCTAAGCAAGATTCTAAGCCTAGATTAATTCGTTGGGTCCTTTTACTGCAAGACTTTGATTTGACCATAGTAGATAGAGCTGGTAGGGAGAACTTAGTAGCAGATCATTTATCAAGAATACCTAATATCCCTGTTGATTGATGAATGTGTATTTTACACTTTCATTCGAGTCTTTTTCACCTTTATTAGCTATCCTCTATGTTAATTTAGCTATATTTTAGTGCATTTTATTAGAATAGTGTCACGTTTCCTTTTAGATTTTATTTTAAAGGTTTTGGTTGAAATTCGAAGATTTCCGGGCAATTATATTGAAGTTGACAAGGAGTTGGTGTTCCAGAAGCCTATTTGGAGTGTCTGAAGGTTTCCGGATAGGATTTGGAGTCTAGGGCCGAACCTTGAGGTTAGAAGGCTACTAGAAGTCAGAAACCGAGTCCGAAAAGGGGATGAAATCCAAAAACGCGTCGAAAACGCGGAATTCCGCGAAAAACCCATCGGGCGAACCGCCGCAAAGGTGGGGCGAACCGCCCCACACCAGGCGAACCGCCGGGTGTGTGGGGCGAACCGCCCCACAATAATTCGAAGCCTATATATAGTTGCTCAGTTTTCTCCGAAAATCATATCTTTCCAGACCTACTTTCTCACCTCTCTCTGTAGTTTTAGGTAGGGACTTCCCAGAGCCTGTTCTGGGGGTCCGTAGCTTAGGGGACTCTTTTTCATAGCAGTTTGGAGCTCGTAGGATCGCAATCATCCGGAGATTGACAACCTTCGGTAACTTTTTATCTTACAGTTTTATTCTACTTATTTTATTATATTCTTTCAACATGTTTTCTTCTATGATTTCTGTTGATTGCATGCCTATTATGAGTAGCTAAACTTATCGTTGGTGGTAGTATGTGAATTGTTAGCGAAGGGAAGATAATCCTGCTAATGGCTATATCGCGCATTATACTCCGTGTCATTGCTTTATTTCGTTGATCAGGCACAACCTAAATTCTCGTATGTTGTATTAATTATTATGCACAATTGGACCCTCGTCGACCTGTTCGCGAGTTTATCTTCGTAGTCTTGAATAATTACGGAACACAATAGGACAACAGTGATTGACTTGTCAGACCAATTATCTTCGTAGTGCTTAATAATTGCAACAGGACTCTAGATTGATTCAAAGATCTCTATGCAAGACCGAGGAATTTATGCATGATTATCGACCCGTTATGTTAAGAAGGATCATACTATCCCCAATCTCCATTATCTGCTAGAAACCCCTTTTTGCTATCTGTCTGTTGTTTTATATTCTCTTGTTAAATAGATAAAGCTAGTTATAGTCCTGAGAGAACGACACTCGAGTCATTCTACTGCTACACTACGGTTTTCGTTGTAGTTGTGGATTGCCTTTGGCTAAATAACAAATATTATTTGCTGAATTCGGAACCGACAAATCCGCGTTCATCAAATTGGCGCCGTTGCCGGGGACTATACTCCTTTTTTCTGTTTAATTTGTTTATATTTTCAGCTTTAGATTCCTAATTCTACTAGTCTTAGTTTTCCTTTTTAATCTCTCTCTGATACTGCTTTCCTAGTCTGTTACAGATAGTGTATGCCTCATACACATTCTGCAGAAACACCGCTTGCTGATTCAAATGCTGAGATCGACAGAGTCTACCACCAAAGAAGGCGACTACTTGAAAGGCGCGCACTAGAGGAAATAGAGGATACCGATTTCTCTGAATCTCTACTCAGTCTTTTCAAGGAAATCGACGGAATGGCAGAAGCTAGACCATTGAAAGCATGGGTTCAACCCACCAAGGATCATATGAGGGGACCGGCGATTGTTCTTTCGTCTGCAACCCGAGATCTGGAGATCAAGAACCACGCATTCCAACAACTTCCGAGGTTCTATGGTTTATCAAGGGAAGATGTGATGGGGTACTTGCACGATATCGATGATTTCGTCAAGCAACTCCCATGACCCGGAGCTGAAATAACAACAGATGAGTTGAGGATGAAGGTTTTTGCTATGGGACTTGGCGACAGAGCCAAGTCATGGTTGAGTTCTCTACCAGCCGGCTCGCTGGACACTTGGGAGAAGGTTTTTTCAGCTTTCATGGAAAAATACTTCCCTCACACCTTGACTACCGCGCTAAAGGCGCAAATCACTGGATTCAAGCAGGACTATGATGAGACCATCTACACCGCGTTTGAGAGATTCCAGGATCTCACGAACAAGTGCCCTCACCATGGTTTTGAACTTTCCGACCTAGTCCAACAGTTCTACAATGGACTAACCTTCGAGAACCAACAAGTGGTGGATTTCCAATGCCGAGGCAATATTTGGGAAGAAACCGCAGAAGCCGTCTGGGCAGTTTTCGAAAGGCTTGCTAAGGGTTCGCAGTTCAAGGACCCAAGAGCAATGGTTAGGAGACGTGGACCTGAAGCTCCACCGAATCAAGAAGCCCCTGTGTATAGGGGGAATGGGGATCAATTCGAGTGCTTTACCAACGAATTGAAGCAAGTCCTCAAGAGCGCCACCAGAACAACTGTTTCGAACGAAGTATGCCGAATATGCAAGAACTATGGGCATGGGGCTCATATGTGTAGATCGGAGGTGGCATACGATGATGGCAACTGGGCTCGAGGAGGCGAAGAAGAAGCCTTTGATACGGAGTTTGGTACTCAAGAAGTTAGCTACGGACATGACAGTAGGAATCCTCGAGGTGGATTTTGGAGAAGAGGATTCCGAAACAATCAAGGATATGCACCGGCTAACCAAACTTATGGCCCGAACCAAGACCGTAGTAGGCTGAACTATGGTAATGATCACTGCGAAAACCCCGCTCCGAAAGAGCCACCGAAGTCGAAGTCGGCTCAACTGATGGAGAACTTGCAAAAGATGGTTGATCACACACAAAGTTTTCTCAAACGTTATGAAGAAGATTCCGAGAAGACTAGGGCAAGGCTTGATAGGTTGGAAGAGAGCACTAGGCTTGCCCATCAAAAGATGCAAAAGTTGATCGACCGAGGAGCAAGTATGGAACAAGGCAAACTGCCTAGCAACACTGTGAAGTCGAATGCCATTACATTGGCTGGTGATGTACCTGACGAAATCACCATCCGGAAGGTTGTTAAGTGCGAGTGTTGCATGAAGGAAGAACTTCTACAGGCTGAGGAAGAAGAGAAGGACCTTGGTTCTGATGCAAGTGATGAGGAGCAAGAGGATCCCGAACCACTCCCTAAAAGTTTCGATGTTAAGGTAGGGATTGGTGACCTTGAAGATGTTCGTGCCACACTAGACACGGGATCCTACTCAAACATAATCCCTTTGAATGTATTTAAAAAGAGCAACCTTGGAAAACTATCTGAGCAAAGGGCTATTGTGCAACTGGCGGATGGATCCTTTATGAGACCCGAGGGCGTTGTGAAAAATGTGTTGGTCAAGATTGGTGAAGCATCTATATACACCAATTTTGTAGTTATGCCGGCATCTGCACCTGAGACGGGGGATGTCATACTCTTAGTGCAAACATTCTTGACTAAACTACGCTCCGTGATTGACATCTACCAAAGAACTTGCACTATTGAAGTAGATGGCAAGCAACACGTGTTGAAAGCCATATCTGATCCACCTGATCCGCCGGATATTTCTTTTACTACTCACTATTGTGGTCTTGCAGCCTATATTCTTTCTTTTTCACAGGTTCGTGGCATGGACAGGAGATCAATGAAGGGGAAGCCTGGTACCCGCAAAAATAAGAGATAGGCGCTTACAGGAGTCGAGTCAAAGACTTTAAACAATGACGCTATCCGGGAGGCAACCCGGAATTTTTATCGCTTTCTTTACTGCTTTTCTGCACGCATTCATTCTTGAACTATTTGCTTCTCGTATGCAAATTTGTTCATGTCTGTGTCGTATATGCTTATGTTAGAGTGAGATCTTTCGAGTGGTTTTTTGAAAAATTGGTTTCGGGGATTAAAACCGTATTTTCTGACGGCCCCGTGTGGGGCGAACCGCCCCGCACCAGGGGCGAACCGCCCCACGGTTCCAGAAGCTCAAAAACGTGGATTTCTTCCCCTTTTCCTCATTTTCTTCATATTTCATCATTCCTCCTCCCAAAAAACCCGAAAATCGCGATTTCATCTTGAAATCTTCATAACTTCTTCATTTCTTGACCAAATTTAGTGTTTTTTAGCTTAAAGCGAAGCCTATTACATGATCTATCATCCCATCCGAACAGATTTCGTCCTTATGAGTTAGATTTTCAGATCTGAGGTATCATTCTTAGAACTCTAATTTTCGAATTTGGGGGTTTTCTAATTTGAGCTTCAATTATGCTTATTTGATGCATGGGTATGTTGTTTGTATGATTAGACATGTTATTTACTATCAATTGCATGCTCAATTTTGCTTGGATTGTTGATTTGGGAATTTTGCTACTAGATGATATATCTTGTTACGCAATATGTCTTTATCTTTGATTTCTTGCATATGATTGTGTTTATTGATGTAATGTTGGTGGATTTGACGATAGAATGCTTAATTGTTGAGTATGGGGATTTATGATGGTAGAATTTTTCGCTACTATGGTATGAATTGAGCCTTGTTATCAAGGATATTGGTTGTCTAGTAAGAACATAATGTGATGTATTGCATGTAGTAGTTACATTGGTATGTTGCATGATGAAGAAGCTAGGCTAGACGTTACGGTTTGGGAGATCGATTGATGATTTCATCACTTGTGTGTTTCGTTCTTACACTAGCATATGCATGAGTCAGTTTTGTGTCATACGAGGTACTAACTGTTGTTTGTAGGAACCATGCCAAGGGAAAGAAGCATTCCCGTATGATTTCTATGAAGTATTGGAGGGGGATCGATTACAACCATGTCAAGGAGAGTGACCTCGTTAGATGTGCGTTCGAGCCAAGGGGTTTTGCAACAACGTCGTGGATTATCCAAGAGGAGGAGCTAGAGTACACTTGGAGTAAGGACTCCTATGCCTATTCATGCACCACCGAAGGGACAGAAACCATTATTACAACAGCACTCCATCACAAGGACTACAAAGTTCGACTGAACTAGAAGGCACCAGGACAATCTTGCCGCAACGGATTCAATCTTGAGTTCGCAGTTGCTAGAAGGTTCCGAAGCGCTAGCTTGGTTCCAAAACATAATGACATGGGTGTCCGGCCCCTCGTTGGGGTACCCCTTGCCTGCCTCTAAAGGGAGCATCATATAGACATCGGGAGCATCAACTGTAGAGAATGTGGTCGACATTGGAAAAAATGGTAGAAGACCTCTGAGAATCCGAGCAGCTTACTGTAACATTCTCGTGGTGTAAAACGTTGGAGGGGGAGGTCCTGATACCACTGCCCTTTCCCCTTCAACAGTTCACATCTTATTGGAGGGCTTCAGGGTGGAGGATTCCATAACAGAGGCGGCCAATCTTGAAGATTCCCTTCGACACTGCAACTCTACTAGTGACGATGTGCGAGACAGTAGTGACAATGAAGGCCATACGGGCAATGATGATACTTATGGAGGACTTGTTCCTGTCCGGCCTATGATTGAAACTACCACGCATACCAGAAGACCTGATGACACTCTATAAAGCTCCCAGAGCAGGCCCAATAAATCACAAGCAGCATACTCAGCCGACCGAGGCCAAACCATGGGGTAACATCTAGTATCACATCTTATTTCCTCATTTTCTTACTGCTAGGGACTAGCGTTAATTTCATGAGGGGGGATGGGATTTAAGTGATCTGATGTTGTTAGTTTGGAGCTTGGTATTGGTAGGATGAGTATAGTACCTCGCATGCTTTATCCGTCTGCATTTGCATTTGCACGTTTACCGCTTTCTTAGATTTTTTAGGTTGCATTTCACTACATTCATCCTAGGATAGTCTTGTATGTTTTATATGGAGTTTATTGCCGAATTTTTTGAACTTTTTTATTGGGTAGATCAACCAATTGTGCCATTAATCGTATGCTTCATCTCTATGAATTTGTTTGAGGTTTTTCTCGCTTGGCTTGTCACATTTATGTATTGCACTTAGTTGAGCTTGGTAGTCTCGACATCACTTAGTGGTGTTTTCTCTACTGCGGTTCACGAAGGCCTTTATAATAGGATGATGCATGTTAGGGTCTTATGGTTGTTTTCCCGAGTAATTATGTACCTAAGAGGCAACAAGTCTTCACCATGCTTTGAGATTGCTAAATGGCTAGGAAGGAGGTAGTGTGAGGTTGTGTGATCCTTTGTTTATAACCTATTCTTCCGAATAGGTTTGGGGAGGGGGTTACACCATCATTAGAATTGTTTCTGTTTTTCATTTTCGTAACGTGAGTTTATTTTTTCCTTTTCCGTAAATTTTGTACTCTAACCTATTCTTTCGAATAGGTTTGGGGAAGTCGTGTGAGTCATTTTGTTTCTCTTTTTGTTATGCTACTGCTGGCTAGAAAAATCGAAAAAAAAAGAAAGAAAAATTCCAAAAAAAAGAGAAAAAGAAAAAGAAAAAAGAATCTGGAAAGAAAAAGAAGAAAAAAAAGAAAAGACCCCAAAAAAGCAAAGAAGGGTCCAAAAAAGGAAGCCAAATAGCAGTTTAGCAAAGTGTTGGGTCTTATTTTCAATTTTTTGTTTGTAATCGTGTTGTAATTTTCTATTTTTTATCTTTTTTGTTTTAAGTGTCATCTGTTCTAGACCACCCTCGTCCTGCCAATCAGGAAGTGGTGAATCGCTTAAGACTTTACTTGAGAGATGGGTAGAATAGGGGAGTTTTAACTTTTATAGGGAACCCTCCTTCGTTTGGTGAGAGCCAGTACTGGTTCGACCTCTTTTGAGGAAAAGTCTTAACATGGTGGAACAATAGTAAGTCCTCAGTTTCATAGGCACGGGGCAACCATTCGTATCTTAGCATTCTTCATTACGTCGTCACTGACTAGGTCCAGGTAGAGAATGTTACGAGAGACTATCTTGTCTTGACATAAGTGCTTATGTGGATGTGTATAAGTCAATCGAGGTATTCTTCAACCTATATTCATGCTTTGAATTATATGGTTTTTGTTCATATGTTTTTTAGTAGATTCAGTAGATTAGTTCACTTTATTTGGCATGAGACTCCATTTTGTGTCTTGCTTGTTTTTTGCATTAGAGTCTAGCTTAGTTGCTTGAGAACAAGCAAGGGTTCGGTTTGGGGAGTTTGATGAATGTGTATTTTACACTTTCATTCGAGTCTTTTTCACCTTTATTAGCTATCCTCTATGTTAATTTAGCTATATTTTAGTGCATTTAATTAGAATATTGTCACGTTTCCTTTTAGATTTTATTTTACAGGTTTTGGTTGAAATTCGAAGATTTCCGGGCAATTGTATTGAAGTTGACAAGGAATTGGTGTTCCAGAAGCCTATTTGGAGTGTCTGAAGGTTTCCGGATAGGATTTGGAGTCTCGGGGCCGAATCTGGAGGTTAGAAGGCTACTAGAAGACAGAAACCGAGTCCGAAAAGGGGAAGAAATCCAAAAACGCGTCGAAAACGCGGAATTCCGCGAAAAACCCGCCGGGCGAACCGCCGCAGAGGTGGGGCGAACCGCCGGGTGTGTGGGGCGAACCGCCCCACAATAATTCGAAGCCTATATATAGTTGCTCAGTTTTCTCCGAAAATCATATCTTTCCAGACCTACTTTCTCACCTCTCTCTGTAGTTTTAGGTAGGGACTTCCCAGAGCCTGTTCTGGGGGTCCGTAGCTTAGGGGACTCTTTTTCATAGCAGTTTGGAGCTCGTAGGATCGCAATCATCCGGAGATTGACAACCTTCGGTAACTTTGTATCTTACCGTTTTATTCTACTTATTTTATTATATTCTTTCAACATGTTTTCTTCTATGATTTCTGTTTATTGCATGCCTATTATGAGTAGCTAAACTTATCGTTGGTGGTAGTATGTGAATTCTTAGCGAAGGGAAGATAATCATGCTAATGGCTATATCGCGCATTATACTCCGTGTCATTGCTTTATTTCGTTGATCAGGCACAGCCTAAATTCTCGTATGTTGTATTAATTATTATGCACAATTGGACCCTCGTCGACCTGTTCGCGAGTTTATCTTCGTAGTGTTGAATAATTACGGAACACAATAGGACAGCAGTGATTGACTTGTCAGACCAATTATCTTCGTAGTGCTTAATAATTGCAACAGGACACTAGATTGATTCAAAGATCTCTATGCAAGACCGAGGAATTTATGCATGATTATCGACCCGTTATGTTAAGAAGGATCATACTATCACCAATCTCCATTATCTGCTAGAAACCCCTTTTTGCTATCTGTGTGCTGTTTTATATTCTCTTGTTAAGTAGATAAATCTAGTTATAGTCCTGAGAGAACGACACTCGAGTCATTCTACTGCTACACTACGGTTTTCGTTGTAGTTGTGGATTGCCTTTGGCTAAATAACAAATATTATTTGCTGAATTCGGAACCGACAAATCCGCGTTCATCATTGATCCGATACCTATCAATGAAGACCTCCCCGATGAGCACTTAATGAAGGCTAGTGAAGAGCCATGGTATGCAGATATTATAAACTATTTGGCTATGAATGTGTGCCCCACTATTTTTTCAGCCTTGGACAAGAGAGCTCTTGCCAAGCAATGCAAGACTTACATATGGGATGATCCGCATCTATTCAAGGAAGTAGCCGATGGGATTCTAAGGAGATGTGTGCCACAAGAAGAGCAACAAAGTGTACTGAGCCATTGCCATGAGCTTAATTGTGGAGGGCACTACAGTGGATTGAAAACAGCACGCAAGGTACTGCAAGCAGGATTTTTCTGGCCAACAATATACAAAGATGCTCGAAGTTTTGTGAAGAATTGTGACCCATGTCAACGAGGTGGTGGTATCGGCAAGAAAGATGAAATGCCCCTTCAAGGGAATCTAGTGGTGGAACCTTTCGATGTATGGGGCATTGATTTTATGGGACCATTTCCATCCAGTGGAGGCTATGAATGCATTCTTGTTGCAGTGGACTATGTGACTAAATAGGTGGAGGCGATTCCTACAAAAACAAATGACGGGGCAGTGGTTATGAAGTTCTTGAAGGAAGTAATATTCTCGAGATTTGGGTGCCCTAGGACAATCATCAGCGATGGAGGGTCACACTTCGTCAATAGAACGTTTGCCTCCCTTCTTAAGAGATACAGTGTCCACCATAGTATCGCTACACCTTATCACCCACAGACGTCGGGACAAGTCGAAGTCAGCAACCGTCAAATCAAGAAGATCCTGGAGCGAGTAGTGAAGCCTAGTAGGAAGGATTGGGGTAGAAAAATTGAATGATGCACTTTGGGCATACAGGACTAGCTACAAGACGGTGATCGGGACCACTCCGTACAGACTTGTGTATGGGAAAGCATGTCATCTTCCCGTAGAACTGGAACACAAGGCATATTGGGCCATAAAAGCACTCAATCTTGATATGGGAAAAGCTGGCGACGAACGATTGTTGCAACTTGATGAGCTTGATGAATTACGACTAGGTGCTTATGAAAATGCCAAGATCTACAAGGAACGTACTAAGAAGTATCATGATCGTGGTATAGTACGTAAGGAATTGATTCATGGACAAAAAGCTTTGGTATTTAATTCTCGCCTTCGACTATTTCCTGGAAAGCTCCGTACTCGTGGGGATGGACCGTACGAAATTATCGAAGTTGCTCCCCATGGAGCTGTAAAACTCTTTGATCCAAAGACGGGCAATACCTTCAAGGTGAATGGCCAGCGAGTGAAGTCGTACTTCGAGATATCTAGTGATCAAAGGGAGGTTGATCACCTTGAGCTTACCCTTACCGCCTCCACTGAAGGTTAGTGTGTTTTGTTGTTTTGTTTTCTCACGAGTTTGATTGAGTATTATAGGTCACTTATACAAGCATTAGCTCTCACCTTGGATCCACTTTCGACGTTCGGGACGAGCGACGACGTTCAGGTTTGGGGAGGAGGTTATCGCTGGTTATCCCTATACTTATCTTGCTTATGATAAACTCGTGAAATGTTTTGGATTTGCACGTTTACTGCTTTCCTAGGATAGTCTTGCATGTTTTTTAAGGAGTTTATTGCCGAATTTTTTGAACTTTTTTATTGGGTAGATCAACTAACTATACCATTAATCATATGCTTCATCTCTATGAATTTGTTTGAGGTTTTTCTCGCTTGGCTTGTCACATTTATGTATTGCACTTAGTTAAACTTGGTAGTCTCGACATCACTTAGTGGTGTTTTCTCTACTGCGGTTCACAAAGGCCTTTATAATAGGATGATGCATGTTAGGGTCTTATGGTTGTTTTCCCGAGTAATTATGTACCTAAGAGGCAACAAGTCTTCACCATGCTTTGAGATTGCTAAATGCGTAGGAAGGAGGTAGTGTGAGGTTGTGTGATCCTTTGTTTATAACCTATTCTTCCGAATAGGTTTGGGGAGGGGGTTACACCATCATTAGACTTGGTTTCGTTTTTTCATTTCCGTATCGTGAGTTTGTTTTTCCTTTTCCGTAAATTTTGTACTCTAACCTATTCTTTCGAATAGGTTTGGGGAAGTCGTTGAGTCATTTTGTTTCTCTTTTTGTTATGCTACTGCTGGCGTGAAAAAATCGAAAAAAGAAAGAAAGAAAAAATTCCAGAAAAAAAAAGAAAAAGAAAAAGAAAAAAAGAGAATCTGGAAAAGAAAAAAAGTAAAAAAAGAAAAGACCCCAAAAAAGCAAAGAAGGGTCCAAAAGAAAGCCAAATAGCAGTTTAGCAAAATGTTGAGTCTTATTTTCCATTTTTTGTAATGTTCGTAATCGTGTTGTAATTTTCTATTTTTTATCTTTTATCTTTTTTTTCTAGAGTGTCATCTGTTCTAGACCACCCTCGTCCTGCCATTCAGGAAGTGGTGAATAGCTTAAGACTTTACTTGAGAGATGGGTAGAATAAGGGAGTGTTATCTTTTATAGGGAACCCTCCTTCGTTTGATGAGAGCCAGTACTGGTTCGACCTCTTTTGAGGAAAAGTCTTAACATGGTGGAACAGCAGTAAGTCCTCAGTTTCATAGGCACGGGGCAACCATTCGTATCTTAGCATGCTTCATTACGTCGTCACTGACTAGGTCCAGGTAGAGAATGTTACGAGAGACTATCTTGTCTTGACATAAGTTCTTATGTTGATGTGTATAAGTCAATCGAGGTATTCTTCAACCTATATTCATGCTTTGATTTATACGGTTTTTGTTCATATGTTTTTTGGTAGATTCAGTAGATTAGTTCATTTTATTTGGCATGAGACTCCATTTTGTGTCTTGCATGTTTTTTGCATTAGAGTCTAGCTTAGTTGCTTGAGGACAAGCAAAGGTTCGGTTTGGGGAGTTTGATGAATGTGTATTTTACACTTTCATTTGAGTCTTTTTCACCTATTTTAGCTATCCTCTTTGTTAATTTAGCTATATTTTAGTGCATTTTATTAGAATAGTGTCACGTTTCCCTTTAGATTTTATTTTACAGGTTTTGGTTGAAAATCGAGGATTTTCGGGCAATTATATTGAAGTTGACAAGGAATTGGTGTTCCAGAAGCCTATTTGGAGTATCTGAAGGTTTCCAGATAGGATTTGGAGTCTAGGGGTCGAATCTGGAGGTTAGAAGGCTACTAGAAGACAGAAACCGAGTCCGAAAAGGGGAAGAAATCCAAAAACGCATCGAAATCACGGAATTCCGTGAAAAGTCTCCCGGGCGAACCGCCCGAGAAGTGGGGCGAACCGCCCCACACTTATTCGAGGCCTATATATAGTTGCTCAGTTTTCTCTGAAAATCATACTTTTCCAGACCTACTTTCTCACCTTTCTCTGTAGTTTTAGGTAGGGACTTCCCAGAGCCTGTTCTGGGGGTTCGTAGCTTAGGGGACACTTTTTCATAGCAGTTTGGAGCTTGTAGGATCGCAATTCTTCGGAGATTGACAACCTTCGGTAACATTGTATCTTACAGTTTATTCTACTTATTCTTATTTATCTTTCAACGTGTTTTCTTCTATGATTTCTGTTGATTGCATGCCTATTATGAGTCGCTAAACTTATCGTTGGTGGTAGTATGTGAATTCTTAGCGAAGGGAAGATAATCATGCTAATGGCTATATCGCGCATTATACTCCGTGTTATTGCTTTATTTCGTTGATCAGGCTCAGCCTAAATTCTCGTATGTTGTATTAATTATTATGCACAATTGGACCCTCGTCGACCTATACGCGAGTTTATCTTCGTAGTGTTGAATAATTACGGAACACAATAGGACAATAGTGATTGACTTGTCAGTACCTTTATCTTCGTAGTGCTTAATAATTGCAACAGGACATTAGATTGATCAAAGATCTCCATGCAAGACCGAGGACTTTATGCATGATTATCGACCCGTTATGCTTTGAAGGATCATACAATCACCAATCTCCATTATCTGCTAGAAACCCCTTTGCTATCTGTCTGCTGTTTTTATATTCTAAATTAGATTTGATAAAGCTAATTATAGTCCTGAGAGAACGACACTCGAGTCATTCTAGTGCTACACTACGGTTTTCGTTGTAGTTGTGGATTGCCTTTGGCTAAATAATAAATATTATTTGCTGAATCGGGACCCGACAATCCCGCGTTCATCAGTCATCCGGAAAAGAGTTGAAGTGTGTCAACAACGTGATCAAACTCTCACTTGTGCTTAAACTCACATACCCTTCAAACACTCTTTACTGCCATTGATCCGTTCCAAGACTTAAAGCTTGAAAAAGCTACTTGTGAAGAAGTAGAACATACACGGCTAAGAAATTAGTTAAGTGTTCTTTCTTTCGAACAAGAACAAGTCTTGACACCAGAAACAATCAAACTTGTTTACTGCAAAGTATTCAAAGTTTTGTTTCTTAGATTACTTGTTGTAGCTGAATAAGTTATAATCAAGTTATCTCATCCCAAACCTCTCTAACTGAAAATACACCCTTTCAGGCGTGAAATTCAGGGGGAACTTAATCGAGCATAGTGTTGTTGATTAAAAGTCCCAAGTTTGGTGGAGAACAAGATTTCGTTCTCTATTTAGGTTGGAAACGACGCAAGTGTGCTTTGGTTTCTGTTTGAATCGCTCTATATAGGTGTTGTAAGGAACCTCAAACTTGTCTTAGTGGATTTAGTCCTAGAAAGGACAAAGTGGATTAGTTGAGAGATTACGCCACTCTCAGATACCACTATAAAAGTGTTTTTGTGATTTACTTACTTCATTTAGTTTTCAGCAAAGCATATCTATCTGTACACAGCCACTCTGTTCACTTCCTGAAACTATCACTTACTGACAAAGCACTTATGGTATCAAAGACTTCCGCTCTATGATTTTAAGTATCAGCAAAACACGTTACTGAGAAGTAACTTGCTCTTGCTGAGAAACTTAAGTATCAACAAATCTCATTACTGAAAAGTAATAAGTCTTTGCTGAGAAAGTTTTTAAACGACGAAAGTTTGAAAAGACTATTCACCCCCCCCTCTAGTCTTTTCTTGTTGTTTAAAGGGACCAACAACATTTTTGTTTTCTTAAACTATCACATTTGTGCAAACACAAAAATCTCGGAAAACTAAAACAACAAAGGAAATGGACTTGCACTTAATATTTTCTTATGAATCTTACATTAAGCGCATGAGAAAATATTATGCGCAAGGCCATAAAAAAAACCTACAAATTTACATGTTTTCATTTTTTAAATTTATTATTATTATTAATATTATTATTTTATTTTTTTTACTTTCCTTTGGACTTGACGAAGAGTTGGTGGTACGACTTGTAAACCATATCACAGACCTAGTGGTGGTCTGTACCGGCATGATCCCAATAAAATCTCATGTCACCACCGGACCCACACCCTCTTGCTTACGCCACGGTAGTGTATACCGTTGTTGTTATGAGCAGAGCTAGCCACGGTAGTGTTATACAAGATGCAGTGAAAACCTATCGTGTTTGACACCTTCCCCGACTTGAGCTTGCTGCTCCGATTAGGGAACTCTGCTCTCCGATGTGGGAGCAGAGCTTCGATCTGCCAGATAGACTCTGCTCCCAGATTGTTAGGAAACTTTTAATTTTGATGAGAAATTAACCATGCTAAATTAAGTAAAGTCCAGTAACTAGTATTCTTAAGGTCCATAGAAATTTAGAATATTAAGGACATTGTAAACGAGGAACGTTTGCTGAAAGACTTAGTGTAGGTACTAGTTAGGTTCTTAAGCTTGCTGATGATGTACTTTGTTTTTACAAACAAACTATTGAAGACCTAGAACCGCTCAGAAAGTTGGAGATTCGAAGACTGAAGACTTAGAAGAATTCTAAGAAATGTATATACAAAGGCACATGTTGTCTCAGAAAGTCAGATTCTCAGCAACAGCTTGCATAAGTGAAAATCTATATGACAGAGTAGGTTGTGTTTGCTGAAACTTGGACTGACCACTTGCTGACAACATATGTGACCTCCTTGCTGAAGAGTACTTGCATTTTGGCTCCAATGTTCATATTTGAATTTATTTCAAAGAACATTAAATGCAAAGTTAGCACGCGAAGAACATGAAGACAAGAAGACAATTGAAGAGCGCTGCTGAAAGTATAAAAGCAAGATAGTAACATCTTAAGGTACAAGCCTTAGAATTTGAAATTCAAAAGGCTTCCTTGAGACACTATAAATAGAGGTCGTTAGGCTGAGTAGAAGGGTGTGTCAACAACGTGATCAAACTCTCACTTGTGCTGTAAACACTCAAATCCTTCTCTACTCTTTATTGCCTATTGATCCGTTCCAAGACTTAAGCTTGAAACAAAAGCTACTTGTGAAGAAGCAGAACATTGATAGCTAAGAAATTAGTTAAGTGTTCTTTCTTCTAAACAAGATCAAGTCTTGACACCAGAAACAACAAACTTGCTTACTGCAAAGTATTACAAGTACTTGTTATAGCTGCAAAGTTATATTCAAGTCATCTCATCCCAAACCTCTCTAACTGATAAACACCCTTATTCGGGCGTGGAATTTAGGGGGAACTAATCAAGCATAGTTTTGCTGATTAAGTGTCCCAAGATTGGTGGAGAACAAGGTTTAGTTCTCTAGTTTAGTTTGGATACAAGGCAAGTGTGCTTTGGTTTCTGAGAATCATTAGTGATAGGATTTGTAAGGAACCTCATATATTATCTTAGTGGATTCAGTCCTAGAAAGGACAAAGTGGATTAGTTGAGAGATTACGCCACTCTCAGATACCACTATAAAAGTGTTTGTGTGATTTACATTTCTGCAGCTACCTTTCAACAAGTTACTTTGTTTTACACTGTTTATCTCCTTACTTGTTCAAACTAGCTTTCTGACAAAAGCACTTATTGTAAAAGAGTTCCGCAGTCTGTTTTTAAGTATCAGCAAACTTGTCAGTGAAAAGTAACAAGCACTTGCTGAGAAAGTTGAGTACCAGCAAACTCATTAGTGAAAAGTAATAAGTACTTGCTGAGAAAGTTTTAAACGACGAAAAAGTTTTTCACCCCCCCTCTAGTCTTTACTTGTTGTTTAAAGGGACGAACAAGTGGTATCAGAGATGGAGGTTCTTTAACCTTCAGCACTAAACCTAGATCCGCTTAGGTGCTTTCCGTAAATCACTTTCACTTGATCAGTTTTGTAGTTGCTGACAGGATGTCTTTAGAAGATGCTCCTTTGCTGAAGCTGGAAAACTATGAGAAATGGTGAAACAACATGATGTTACATCTTGAGGCCATTAGTGATGAGATGGTGACTATCATAAACGATGGCCCAATCAAGATCACTAAAGTTGAAAGAAGCTTTCCTCATAAAACCACAAATACTGCTGGAAAGGAAACTATCTTAGGAGAACTGGTCGACACTGTCTACAGAATCCTGAACTTCTGACTAAGCAAACTACTGAAACGTATGTTGTGCTAAGCGCTGAGTCAGAAAAGAAAGATGTTGAAATATTGCATCTTAAAAAGCTAATTGCTGAAGCTATAGAGAAAAATGCTCAAATGGCAATAGAATTGGAAGAATATCAGTCTTCAATTCTGAAGTTACTTACTGAAATACAAGAGATGAAAAAGATGAAAGTCACTTTCAAATCTTTTGGAAACGCTAGTAACACGCTAACTGAACTAAATTATTATATGAGAGATCCATCTTAGAAAGAAGGTTTAGGTGCTACTTATGAAGGTGATGATGTGATACTCTTGAGTAAAGAGAAATCACCAATTACCTTTGTTCGTGCTACTGATAGTGGTCAACCAGAACTCTATCAAATTGGTCAATCTAAGGTTACTGAAATAAGCAATAAAGTACCTATGACCAAGAAACCCGCTGTTGCTACTCAAAGTAACAAGACTTCAAAAGGTAAACAGGTTGCTGAAAAGCAATCTGCTCAAAAGAAGGATGCTGAAAAGCAATTTGTTAAGCCTAAAGGCAAGATTACTATAAAAGTAATCAGAAGACCTTTGCTGACAAACCTGAATCAAGTAAGGTTGCTGAGACAAATATTCAGCATACTCTGAAAAGTGGACTTGGATACAAAACCAAGCAAAATCAACTTTTTCACGAGTATAAGCAGAGTAAGCAAAGATACTTCAAAGATCTGAACAAATCCAAGCCTAAGATTACTAACAATACTCAAAATGCTAGGACTAGAAGGAACCTTGCTAGAAAAGAACTTACTGAAAAGTATATTCAGCAAAAGGGTCAACCAAACAAGACACCACATCAGAAAGTGGACTTGACCAGCAATGTTCAAAAGTCTTTTGGTTCTAAACCATCTAGTTCCTCAGCAAGTAGAAAAATGGTCAAGATTGAAAAAGTCAAGACATGGGTTTCCAATGGACGTTTTCTTAAACATGTTAATGGACATCTAATCTTGGATAATTAACTTATTTGATCTTGATTGTGCAGACTTCAGCCACGGAGACAAACAATGCAATTTGGCACTTTGACAGTGGCTGCAGAAAGCACATGACGGGCAATAAGAAAAACCATATAAACTATAGACGGTGGTCTAAAGGTCCAACCATAAGTTTTTGTGGTGGAGGCTTTGGTTCTACTAAAGGCTATGGTGATGTGAAGTTAGGGTGCATTACTATATCAAGAGTTCTTTATGTCAAAAATCTTAAGTTCAACCTTTTCAGCATAAGTCAGTTTGCTGAAAAAGGTTATTTCACCAAAATCAAAAGTGATGAATGAAAACTTATTGACTTTGAGACAAAGAAGGTAATCATGATTGCTAGAAGATCAGGAGGTCTATACACTGTAGATTGGTCTTCAGCAATCATTGAAAAATGCCTGATCTCAGAACATGAATGCCTTGCTAAAAAAGCATGGTTATGGCATAAAAGAACTAGTCACCTAAACTTCAAGACGCTGAATAAGCTGTCTAAAAAGGTACTTGTAGTTGGATTACCTAAGGTTACTTTTAATAAGGATGGTGTTTGCACTCCATGTCAGCAAGGTATGCAAACCAAAACTTCTTTCAAGAACAAGGCAGTACCGTCAACCACAAAACCTTTACAACTCTTGCACATGGACTTGTTCGAATCTTCTTCGACAAGCTATGCTGGCAAGAAGTATGGTCTGGTGGTGGTGGATGATTATTCAAGGTTCACTTGGGTAATTTTCATCAAACATAAGTCTGAAACAAAGACTGAAATACCTAACTTCCTGAACAAGCTCGAAGTCAAGAAAAATGACAAGGTAAAGATCATCCGAACAGAACATGGTACTGAGATTTTGAATCAGTACATAACTGAGTATTTCACTTCTAAAGGCATACAACATCAGTTATCCTCAGTAAGAACACCTCAACAAAATGGTGTTGCTGAAAGGAAAAATTGTACCCTTAAGGAAGCAGCTAGAACAAAGCTTGCTGACACTGAAATAAGTGAAGCTTATTGGGTTGAAATGATTAATACTGCCTGCTATACTCAAAATAGATGCTTGATAACTAAGGAATACAACAAAACTCCCTATGAGCTATTTGTCAGAAGACCTCCTAACATCACTTATCTAGGAGTATTTGGTTGCAAATGCTTTGTTCTTAACAATGATAGAGAATATTTAAGAACATTTCAACCAAAGGCAGATGAAGCGATATTTCTTGGTTACTCCTTGCATAGAAAAGCTTATTGAGTTTACAACAAAAAGGCACAAAAGATTGAAGAATCAGTGCAAGGAGTTCCTGCTGAACAAGAAATAACAGAATGTATGAAGAAACTACTCATACATGAGCAAAGAACTGAATCCAAAGCTGGAAATGTCAAACTCATTGAACTTAATGATGATTACAATGACACTCCAACTCCAATTCAAGTCAAGATAAATGTAGTTCATGATAAGGAATTACCGGCTAATTAAAGTTGCAGTTGCTCCAGATGTTGCTGAAACTACGCAACCCCCTGTGTCTACTGACGAGTTACCTCAAACAAGCAATACTGAACAAGTAGTTGCTGATGAACCTATTTCAGTAGAGACACAACCAGATACCAGTAGTACTGAACAAGTACATATTGAAGAGTCATATACTGAAACGCAAACATATCCAGATCCTAAAAGCAGAAAACCTATCAACAAATGGATTAGAGATCATCCCTCTAAGGATATGATTGGTGATATTGACAAACGCCAAGTGACTAGATCCAAAGTATCAACGAACCAGGAACTTGCTGAAGAAGCAATAGTTGTTGAGGTAGAAGCTTTGTTCTCTTGCTTTGTTTCAGAAATTGAATCCAAAACCATAGAAGAAGCTTTAAAGCATTCTGAATGGATCAAGGCAATGAAAGAAGAACTGGACCAATTTGAAAGGAACAAAGTCTGGAAACTTGTACCCCTTGTTGACGGAAAGAAAGCAATTGGTACCAAGTGGGTGTTCAGAAACAAGCTGAGCGAAGTCTGGAGAAGTAACAAGGAATAAAGCACGATTAGTTGCTCAAGGTTACTGTCAGACTGAAGGATTGGATTATTATGAGTCTTATGCACCAGTTGCAAGATTGGATGCAATTAGACTTTTCTTAGCCTTTGCTGCTCATAACGACTTTATAGTTTACCAAATGGATGTTAAAAGTGCATTCCTGAATGGTGAACTTGCTGAAGAAGTCTATCTAGAACAACCCCTGGCTTTGAACTTCCCTCAGAAACCAAGATGGTATATAAGCTTCAGAAAGCTGTATATGGTCTAAAGCAACCACCTAGAGCTTGGTATGATACCTTAGCTAAGTTCTTGCTGGATAATGGTTTCAAGAAAGGTGAGTTGATAAAACCTTATTTACCATGAACCATGATGGTAAAATACTCTTAGTCCAGATTTATGTGGATGACATAATTTTTGGATCTAAGGGCATGCAACTTTGTGATGATTTTGCCAAGCTCATGACTAACAAGTTTGAAATGAGCATGATGGGCAAATTGAATTATTTCCTAGGTTTGCAAGTCAAGCAACTCAAAGATCGAATATTCATAAATCAAGCAAAGTATGCAAAGGAAATGCTCATAAAGTTCAGGATCAAAGAGGAAGAGAAACCTGAAAAGATCCCTATGAGTGTTGGTACCAAATTGGGCTATACTAAATATTGGTCCCTTTAAACAACAAGAAAAGACTAGAGGGGGGGTGTGAATAGTCTTTTCAAACTTTCGTCGTTTAAAAACTTTCTCAGCAAGTGCTTATTACTTTTCAGTAATGAGTTTGTTGATACTTAACTTTCTCAGCAAGTACTAGTTACTTTTCAGTAACGAGTTTTACTGGTACATTTAAAAACAGAGTGCGGAAGTCTTTATACAATAAGTGCTTTTCAGAGAGTGCTAATTTCAGCAAGTGAACAGAGTGGTAGTGTACAATAAGTAAAGCTTGCTGAAAACTAAATACGGTAAAGTAAATTACACAAACACTTTTATAGTGGTATCTGAGAGTGGCGTAATCTCTCAACTAATCCACTTGGTCCTTTCTAGGACTGAATCCACTAAGATAAGATTGAGATTCCTTACAAATCCTATCTATAATGATACTTCAGAAACCAAAGCACACTTGCTTCGTTTCCAACCTAACTAGAGAACTGTAACCTTGTTCTCCACCAAACTTGGGACTTATAATCAGCAACACAATGCTTGATTAATTCCCCATGAATTTCACGCCTGAAAAAGGGTGTTTATAAGTTAGAGGGGTTTGGGATGAGATGACTTGAGTATAACATTTTCAGCTATAACAAGTTATCTAGAGAAACACAACTTGTAATACTTTTCAGTAAGCAAGTTAAGTTGTTTCTGGTGTCAAGACTTGTTCTTGTTCGAAAGAAAGAACACTTAACTAATTTCTTAGCCGTGAATGTTCTACTTCTTCACAAGTAGCTTTTGTTTCAAGCTTAAGTCTTGGAACGGATCAATAAGCAGTAAAGAGTATGGAAGATTGAGTGTTTAAGCACAAGTGAGAGTTTGATCACGTTGTTGACACACTTCAACTCTTTGCCGGATGACCTCTATTTATAGTGAATCAAGGGATCTGTTTGAATTTCAAATTCTAAGGCTTTGTTCCTTAAGATGTCACTATCTTGCTTTTGTACTTTCACCAGCGTCCTTCATTTGTCTTCTTGTATTCATGTTCTTCGCGTGCCTGCTTTGCATTTATTGTTCATTTGAATCGAATTCAAATGTGAACGTTGGATCCAAAATGCAAGTACTTTCAGCAAGGAGGTCACATATGTATTTCAGCAAGTGGTCAGTCTCAGTTTCAGCAAGCACAACCTACTCTGTCATATAGATTTTTACTTATGAGAGTTGTTGCTGAAAATCTCACTTTCTGAGCAACATGTGCCTTTGTAGATACCTTTCTCAGAATTTTCTTAAGTCTTCAGTCTTCGAATCTTCGAGTTTCTGAGCGGTTCTAGTGCTTCAATAGTTCATTTGTAAAAACAAAGTACATCATCAGCAAACTAAAGCACCTAACTAGTACCTACACTAAGCCTTCAGCAAACGTTCCTCTTTTACAATGTCCTTAAATTCTAGATTCCTTTGGACCTTAAGAGTACTAGTTACTGGACTTTCCTTAATTTAGCATGGTTAATTGCTCATCAAAATTACAAGTTTCCTAACAAATTTCCCCCTTTTTGATGTTAGCAATCCATGGCTAAATTAATTGTTACCCTTTTAGAGGTTTCTGATGTTGAATAAATCAGTTTGATTAATGCAAGCATACTTGAATAATAAAACAGTAAGCATAAGTAGTTTGCATAATCAAAAACCAATAAGAGTTAAAAGTTTATTGCTGATAGTTATCTTTCAGTAAGTTTACAAGAAAGTTCATAGATAACTAAAGTAATCAGCAAACAAAACAAACAAAGCTTTTACAAGGGACTAAGCTATTCCAGCAGAAGATTTTCTAAGAGTCTGCCTTACACTCTTCTCATCAAGAGCAGAGAATTCAACACAGTCCTTCTCGTAATCTTCAAGTAGCTTACGGACTTCAAGTTGAATAATTCTTGCATTCTTGCAGGCTGTATAATGATGGTTTTCACCATTCATTTCTTTGTAGTGATGTACCCACAAGTGCATGCCCCAATTGCTAGCATGGAGAAGTTGAGTATCTGAAATGCCCTTGTTGGCATGAATTTTCCTTAACTAGAGAAGATCTTCTTCTTGATCCTTAGCAGTGAGATAAAAATACTCATAAGGAATCAAGCCATATTTCTTCTTGGACTTCTTGGTTATAGGATCACTATAGTAAGCAACATCAATCGGCTTCATTAAATCAGGCTCTTGCTTCATCTTCTTGCTGATTGAAGTTCTTCTTACTAAGATCTCTAAATTCAGCCATTTTATAGCACCTTGATCCCTTTCTTTTGTTTAACTTTTAATTCAATCCAAGGGTACATTTGATTCAGTACAACAGTTGGAAAGAAATCATTGGCCAAAAGATCTTCCAGCTTTATGATCCAGCAACCATGTAGGTTTCTGATCACATTCTGAGTTGTTTTGTCATTGCTGGTCTTTGTATATTCAATGCCAGTGCCAATTGCAATGCTGGCTAGCCTTCTTTCTTCCTGTCTTTGCCTTCTTCTTCTTGACTTAGCATTTTCTAGATCTCTTGCTGAAGATCTAGAGTCAGAAGAGAAGTGTTTGGATTGACCAGATGGAGTTAAGGCAGAAATAGGCTTAGCTCTTATAGCTTGAGCTATTGTTTGGTCATCACCATTATCATCATCTTCATTCAGATCTTGATGACTTTCAGTGTGACAGTATTCTTGAGTTTCAGCAGAAGTTCTTCTCCTTTTTGGATTTGCTGAACTTCTCTCAGAATTTGTTTCAGCTCTTTTCTTAGAACTTTGCTCTCTATCAGCAAGAGCTTCTCTGGGAGGTGGACCAGGCAATATCAATGGTGCTTCAGCAGATGGTTTGTTTGATCTGTCTCTTGAAGACTTTCTTTTTCTATCTTCCCCCTTAGACATGGATTGCATCATAGGTCTGATGTGTAGAGAGAAAAACTCATTGCAATTTTCAGCAAGAGTGCTTAGGGTGTTGTTGGTCTGTGGTTAGCTTATACAATTCTTCCTTAATATAAGCCAAATTCTCCTCATGTTTGCGCTGATTTTCGACTTTTTCTTCAAGAATAGCTTGAGCCTTTTTCAATGCACTTTTAGCAAGCTTGAGTGCTTGACTGACATCTTCTTCATAGCTTTTGTGATGTAGACTGATGTATTTCTGAGCTATGGTAAGTGTAGTAGTGCGTTTCAGCACGGTAGGCAGTATTTTGCCAATGTCAAGCGGACTCTCAGCAAGCAAGACATCATCCTCTTCTTGGCATGCTTTGTGAACAGCCATTAGTGCCTTTATTCTGGGAGTAAAATCATCAACGTTTGGAAACGGCACTAGAGAGGGAGTAAGTGAATGAGCTTTGATTTCAGTAGCGAACTGATCATCATTTCTCAGCAAACGACTTCTCTCAGCATCTCCTTCATCAGTTTGGAGAGATGGTGGAGAAATTGCAACCTCTGTGGGTTCAACTTTCTTTGTCTTTTCTTCTTCATTTTCTGAGAAGTTAGATAGATCTTCTTCTTCATCAGATTCGTCAAGGCCAACAACCTTGATTCCCAAATCCTTAGCTTCGGACACTTTTGGTTGAGTGGTTGGTGAGGGCAACTCTTTGGACTCAACAACTGGAGTTTCACCAGTAGTAGGTGGAAGGAAGGAGACTTCCGTGTTGTTTACTCCTGAAGATTGAGCAATATCCAGATTCTTCGTGTGTCTATCATGAATCTGTAGACTATTTTGTAAAGCTCTTTGATAATCTTCATCCATTTCTTCTTCTTCTCCAAGGTTTGGATCAGTGACCTTAGCTTCGAGTGTTGTTAACTCGGCATCAGAAAGCTTAGCTTTTCCAGTGTGCATTTCAGCATGCTTTTTGGCGTACTCTTCTTCAGTTTAAGCAACCCGTTCAGTTGCTTGAGTACTTGTCTCAGCAGGGTCGGGCTTTGTGCTGACTGGGAGTTTGGTCAGCTTGCTGATTCTCAGTGTTTTGATTTTCAATTTCAGCAACTGTCATTTTTACTCCGCCAGCATCAGGACTAGGACTTTGATTATCATCATCATCGTCCTTGTTGTCCTTAGAATCTTTGCCTTCATCATCACTGGTATCTTTAGGGATATTTTCATCCTCTTCTTCATCATCATCGTCCGTTAGTATGACTAACTCGAGATGTGTGTACATTGCAGCGCTTGTAACTTCCTCTTCTTCATTGATTTTGTGGGGATCAACCACCACGGGTACAAAGGAACCCTTGAGCATCACAGCTTGTTCAGCTTGAGAGGCTCTCTTGAACTTTGCTTTCGTATTCTCTGTGATTGTAGCAATTAGATTTGAACTCATTAGCTGAGAATATGTAAGTATTAGCTGAGAATATGTAAGTTCTTCTGGAAGTATGGAGTGTACAAACGTCTCAAGTTTCAGTAGAGAAATTCTCTTTTTCTCGTTGGACAAATGGATGTGAGATCGGAAAAATCCATCCTTCTATACCTTTGCCAGTTGCTGACAGACTTAGCAACTCTGGTCAAGGTGTTCTTTTTGAAGTCTGAATAATGTTCTTTAGAACAAACTTCAAGATCTTCAGTGATGTGAACCACTTCATCGTTCTCGTTTTGAGCCGGAATAAGAGTAAAGTTAAGTTCAGGAAAGTTTTGGAAAATAGTTTTAGAGTCTAAAACTGTAACATGATTTACCTGCAGACTTTTAGCAAGCTCATGTTGCACACTAAGTTGTGCTGGTACTATTTCCATTGCTTCAGGTGTTGTGGCAGCATCCTTGAATTGCTCATCCTGAAATAACTTTATATTAGATACAAGTACTAAGTTTCAAACTTAGTAGAATTATCAAAACTTTCATCTACCTGCTGAACATGAGTTGTGGATTCTGGTGCAGAAGTTTCAACAATCTTCTGACTTGTATCTTGAGAAGTCTGTAAAGAAATAATTATATTAGCTAAAGATAAAGTTTCAGATAGTGAAGTTTTGCTTATATCTGAGTTAACTACCTGCTGAAGAAGGGCAGGTGGTGACTCAGTCCTTTCAGCAATCATAGCAGCTTCATTATCTGGGACTTGTTCTTCAACATACTTCTTTTCTTGCTCTAGTTGAGAAGGATATGCAGATTCAACAATCTCCCTTGTCTCTGAATTGACAAGTTGAGCAGAGACATCTTGACCTCTAAGTTCACTACTCGTCATGAACATGTCTACTGACTTATTGGAGTTGTGTTTAATCTCCAAGTCCATTTGCTGGCTTAGGTCAGTCAGCACCAGTTGAACTTTGTCAATAAAAGTCATTGGTGAACTAGGTCTAATATTCTCAGCATCTTGAGATGCGTCGTCAAATACTGTCTCTTGTTGTGTTTCAACAACCTCTAGGACTTGAACCATTGCAGTTTCAGCAAGTGGTTCTTCAACAATTGCAGCTTCATCAATTTCTTGGACCGGACTAGTTGCTTTTTCAGCAACTATCTCTTCAGCAACATTTTCAGCAAGTGCAGCTCTTCTCAAATCTGCATCAATGTCACTTGCTGGTTGGAGAGTGTTGTCATCAAGATTATCTACAATGTAGATATCTTCTGAGGGGACTTGGGCAGGATTTTCATTTCCACTGCCATGTGGTCTCGCTTCAGCAGATGAATCAAAGTTAATTTGATTGCTAAAGGCTTCTGCAAACAGTTTAGCAACATCTACTATAGTGGCTTGCGTTTCAGCAACCACTGTATCATTGTCATCCTGAATGGCATGGACAATTGGAACGGACTTGCGTGCCGTTGTTTTCTTTCTTGGGTAAGTGTTTGTCCGTGCCTTCTTAGGAATAGGATCAGCTGATGAAGCTGCAGTTTGAGTGTCATCATCATCTTTCCTCTTTTTTCTTCTTAGATTTCTCACTGGGCCAGCAACCGTAGTGGTGTCAGCGGCAACATTTGAAGTTGTTGCATTCTCAGCAACATTTGCAGATGTTGGATACCTAGCTTGCAGATCAATATCTGTAACATTTGCAGCTGTTACATTCATGGACTGGTTAACAGTCTCAGCAACATTTGCAGCTGTTGGCTTCTTTGACTTCTTGTCAGCAACCTTAGTTCCATTCTGATAGTGTATATGTCCTAGAGACAGTCCTTATTAAGGGCATGCAACCCTTATAGAGGGCATATATGTACTATTACACAGGTCAACGTAATATAATATATGTTTGTTGTTTGACTATGGAGTATCGCTTTCATATTTATATTACACCAGGCATGCAGCATGTCATATCTCTATTACTGTCTGTATTGATATTAAACATGTCCCCTCGGATAGATGACCAATCACACAGATAGTGGGAGCTATGTGAGTTATCATCTATCCCAAACTCTCCCTAGTCGAGGTTCATCTCGGATGTAGGAGTCTGAATGAACCAGACGAGACTAGTATGCGTGGAGGTTATACTTGTTGGAGCAAGAGTGAGCCGATCCCACGGCCACGGAACGGATTGTTGGACAATCGAGAAACGTTCCCATAACTGCGCATAGTTGTTCGAAGAAGGATTATCGAACAATGGAAGTACCCACCGGACACTCCCATCGATATATACTCTACACCGAAGTGTCTATGGGAACCGGTAAGTTGTCGAAGTGATGTCAGTCGTCCTTTGGACTTACAGGACTTTATCATCACATTTGTTGCCCCATATCCTTGGTGGACCTGTCGATGTCAGCTCTGAATAAGCAGCTGAGCTAAGACACGATCCAGGATTATGGCTACATACAAATGAGGATGATAAGTGATTCTGTGAAGGATTCATCTCTCAAGTGTAGCACAGGAGAGCACCGCTCATAGTCTGCATAGTTGTGTTGGTAAAGTCACTGGCCAGTGCAAATGATATATTATGATGGTCATAAGTATATCTTAACCAAGCAACTCCCTGAGACGCCCGTGGATGTATTATTGGGATAGACACTTCATCGATCCTAGATACATTCGAGCAAGTCAGATGAAGGGACGTTACCATCGCCGCGTTGAGCGCAACAGGCTTCGCAACGAAAGGGTTAGCTTTGAGAAACCTCTCAAACGTCCTCACGTATTAATATTGCAAATGGAACCGTCTAGGAATTCCATGTTGCCTAGTCTAGGACTTGCTTAATACGATGAGGCCCTATTTGTCACACTATGGGGTGACTCAGCTTATCAGAATATCCTTGAAGATGGAATCGCAATTAATTTGGAATTAATTGTGATTGATGGATTATAATTGATTTGGAATTAATTATAATATTTGGTGGCTCAATTAATGATTTGGAATTATTAATTGAATTGGCTAATTAATTGCATTTTATGTAAATACAATTAAACATTATATTTTGAAAATATACACTACAAAAAGTCCGTCATTTACCGACGGATAAAATGACGCATTTTATCCGTCGATAAATACCGACGGATCGGTCCCTTATAGCGACGGATGACGGATAACGACCACTTTGTTCGTCATCCGTCGCTAAAGAGTACCGATCCGTCGGTAATTTAGCGACGGATACAGTTATCCGTCGCTGAATTTAAAAAAAAATAAAATAAAATAAAATTAAGCTTACCGATGGATAAGCTTATCCGTCGGTAAGCTTAATATATCGGATCGGCAGAGTTGCAGAACGGCCATTCTTTCTTCTTCTCCATTCTTCTTCTTCTCGTTTTTCTCTCTTCTCATCTCCATTTCTCCTTCAAAACTCCACCATTTTCATCCATTTTGGTAGCAAATTGAAGCTTATTGCACAAGCAACATGGAACAACCTTCAATTCGAAGTTTTTTTTGTCAATTTGTGCAAAATCAAAGGTATGAACTCTAACCCTTATTTGATTTTTAATTTGGGAATTATCCAATTGTTGGTTAAATTGTCAAATGTATGTTACATAGTAGTTGATACAAGTCTATTTTGCTTAAATGTGTAGTTGATTGTTGTTAAAATTGAGTAATGAATCGATTTTGGGATTTTATTAATTTGGGGATTTCTTAAATTATGGAAATGTATGTTAGTATTAAGTAGATATTAGTTGTTATAGTTGAATGTTAGTTTTGGATTATGTTAATTTGGGTTTGTTAATTAAAATCTAGACTTAGATCAATTTAGGGCTTTTTTTAGTTTTGTATTTGATCGAATTTCATGTTCCATAACTACGTTATGTACTTATATAAGGTTAATTTTGTAGTTGAATACGATAAAATTGAGTAATTTATGAAACTCGAGACTTGTAGCTCAATTTGGGGGTTTTGAAATAAAGTGAAAATGTGTTCAAGATGATGATATGATGATGATGTTAGGTTAGAGATGATGTTCATATGGTTGTTGTTGACAATGCTAGGCTAGAGATATAGGAGGAGAGGGGCAGGATTTCTTTGCTACCCTTAGACGGATTGTTCGTATTGAATATCCAGGTGTACCTTTGAAACGTACAGTTCTATTTGAGGTTGACTGGTACGACCCTTCTCCATATGGTACGAAAACACATGTGGATTATGATTTGGTTGAGATCAACCAGAAGAAGAAGTACAAAAAGTACGAGCCATTTGTTTTAGCCAGTCAAGCAACACAAGCTGTCTACTTTCCCTATCCAGGTGTATCTAAGGCCAAGGGTGATTGGTTGGGTGTGATACCCATACGTGCTCGTTCCAAGATTGAGTATATAGAGAAGGACGAGTCCATAACCAACTCGTTCCAGTCGGATTTAGTGGATGATGTAGCACGACGCCCTATACAGGATAAAGATGGGCAGTTTGCCCTGCACGAGGATCATTTTGTAGAGTTAGAGTTGGAGGAACCTTTAATTGGTAATAAATTTTGTTGCTATGTCATTTATATGTATATTCACTTGTATGTGCATTTACGTTAATTGATAATGCTTTATATTGTACGTGCATATTTCATATCATTATACTAACCTTGATATTGTTTTATTTGCAGATGCCGAAACCTAGGTGCAACTACATTCCACCCGAGTTACGAGTTCCTGGAGCCCAGGGTACGAGCAGGGTGTAGTTCCACCCATCATTGGATTCTCGGAGGGGAGTAGCTCCTCATCGTCAACCAGGAAGAAGAAGGCTACGTTTGACCCATTTGCGAACCTACCTGCTGATGGTTGCCCATACGTGACGCCGACCCTGGGTGCCATGTATAAGGTGAAGCCTGTTCTGTTCCCTAACGGGAAAGCTGCGTAAGTACACTTTCTGCTGTTTAGTTTATTGTTTAACATGTGACATATTACGTATACTTTATTATGCTTATTCATTCTTATTTGTATTTAACAATCATTATAGGTTTTACCCTGCATCTGCCCATTCGAAGATCGGTGACATCATCACCTAGAAGTTCATCGCTCCAACACCGACTGAGGACCGTGGTGGGGAGAAGTGGTCAAGGCTGCCTGACCATGTCATTGGCTTCTACTTCGATGAGCTGCGGGTATTGTAACAATCTTAAATGTTTAGTAAACGTTGTTTTATTTTTATTCTAAATTTACGTGAGTGGTATGTTAGCCACTATATTTGGGTGATATGTTAGTCACCATGTGTTAGTTGTTTTCTTAGGGCAATGTGAGTGGTATGTTAGCCACTATATTTGGGTGATATGTTAGTCACCATTGTGCTTACGTTAATCTTGTTCTTATTGTATTGATTGTTGTGTCGTTCTAAATTGTGACCTTTGGTTGTTTTGGTGGTTAGAAACACTACTACTTGCCAAACGTGCTATTGAAGGAGCTTTGGTTTGTTTTCAACACTGTTGGTGCTCGTTGTTACGGAGACAAGGTCCACGACCTTAAGGAGTCTCGAGTGAAGCCTAGATTCATCCACGACAGCGAGTGGCCTCTGTGGTTGGCTTACTGGAAGACACAGGATGCCGAGGACCTAGCAGATCAGAACAAGAAGAATCGAGCACGGGCGGACAGAAGCAGCTCCGGTGATGACGAGGACTATTCGAAGCACCATCTCGGCACACAATCTCAGGCCACTCGTAACCTCAATGCAGTAAGTTAACTTGTGATTTACTCCAGTCACTTTCAATATTCTTAAAATGTTATTGTAAACACTGACACTTATTACATTGCAAAATGAACAGAGGCTCACTGGACAAGAATGTGAGTCGTACTTGACCATGGTGAAAAATACCAAGTTCAAGAACGGCAAGTGGACATACAAGAAAGCCAAGAAACTGAATGTAAGTACATAAATGAGTACTTTGAGTTCCTTGTACTGTATTTCTTTTTAAAATGTTTGTATATGTATTGTAATATATCAACTCATGTATTGCTTAACTGCTTGTAGGAGGAGGTTGAGGCTTTGTACAAGGTTAAGATGCAAGAGAAGGGTGACATACTTACGATGGAGGAAGAGAACGCTGCCTTCCTCGAGGTGAACCCTCCTGGCCCTAAGTGGTCGGTCTATGGCTTAGGGAACTTGGGACGTTCTCTTGCAGCTGAATCATTTCAGCGCTCATCCGGTTCTACCTCCAGCTCAGATTCTCGATTGGCTCACGAGATGGCAGCACTTAGGGCCGAGAATGCTAGGATGATGACCATTCAGAACACACTTGTGTCTCAGGTATATTCACTTGTATGCTAAGATTATGTTGATATGTCATGTAGATGTATAACCACTTGTATGCTCATTTACATTGCTTGCATCTATCTTTCATATTCTTAACTACATCGATCATTACTTGTGTCAGGTGGAGACGCAGAATTTCGTGCTGAAGAAGCTGCTGGAGAAGCATCCCATTGGCATAGACCCGTTCGCAGAGGGAGCTGTGTTTCAGACCGGGGAGGGGAGCCCTGGTACGGCGGGGAGTGCGGGTTTGCAAGGAAGTTCTCATGCTCCTTCGGGTTCCAGTGGTCGTGGTTCTAGTGGTCGTCGTCCTTAGATTTTGACATTTTAGTTGGGCATTTGTAGTACTATTGTAAAACTTTCATATTTACATTTGTAGTAAACGTTTTTCTATTTTGAAGAATCGAATTTTATTGAATTTTATTTTCAATTCAATTTTAATGATTTTTAATTTTTAGTACGTAAATTTATATTATTAAACAGGTTGTTGTACAATTATTAAGAAAAATAATAATAACAAAAAAGATACCGACGGATAACTTTATCCGTCGGTCGGTACCGGTTGACTAAGTCAACCGATCATGACCGACGGATACAGTTATCCGTCGGTAACTATCACCGACGGATAAATTTATCCGTCGGTCAAACGAATAAGGGCTGGTCAACGCCCTTATTCGTCAGTCCGTCGGTATTATCCGTCGCTAAATTTAGCGACGGATAATAGTCGTCGGTAACGACATTACCGACAGATAAAATAGCTACGCGCTATTTATCCGTCGGTAAGGGAGAACCTATCCGTCGGTAAAGGCTTACCGACGGATCGGTACCCTATTACCGACAGATACCATCCGTCGGTAAGTCCGTCGGTTCTTGTGGTGATAATAGAGGTTTGATTAGAAAGGATATGTTAATTTAGAATTAACATATGCACTTGGGCAAAATCTACTTGGAGTTTGAATTGCCTTAGAAATATAAGTGGGTCCAAAAATTGGGACCCACCTCCCGTAGGACTTGGCGCGCGCGCGCGCATGGATAAGGTAGGGGAAGGAGTACGACTACTTCCGCTATTAGAAGTCCAAGGGATAGGTTAGATTTTCCTGATTGAGTTTTAATTTGATTCGGAATGAATCTAGACTTGATATTGGTTTCCTTGTGCGATAAGAATTAGATTTTTATTCCTTTACGAAGTCTAATTGCTTATGCTTTAGGCTTCTATTGACTACTATATATAGTAGACTATTAGAGAGCTTTGGATACAGTTTTGCACACATTTATTCTACCCAGTTTTCTTAGAGAAAATAAAAGCTCTCCCCTCCTCTCTAAAGCCACACGCGCGCGCCACCTCTTCCGGAAGAATCGCCGCCCCGTCTTCTTGGTCACACAAAGAATATCCTAGCATTCTTCCGATAGGCTGTTCATCCGTGGATACCAAGGTTGAGGTTCTAGGAGCTGGAAACTAACTCTTATTGTCTTGCAGATATACATAGTATTGCAGATATCTTCGACTTCGACGAAGGAGAAGATACACCGGAATATTACGAAGACTTGGAAGTAAGGTTAGTCTTCTAATTGACGTGTTTATATATATACGACATATGCATAATCAATTAACCTGTATGTTAAGAAAATTTTTGAAATTCCGCTGCGTACCCTAGGGGTAACTCTGACCATATTTTCTTATAGTGGTATCAGAGCCATGTTAATTGATTACGTATATATGTATACATATTGTATGATTTTGTAGATATGTGGATGCAATTGATTCTATGATTAATTCGATTTTCAAAAGTTTTGTTTTTTATATAAACTTAGAATTTATATTTTTCAAAAAAAAAAAAATTATTAAATATATATATTTTTGACCGGGCCGCCTGCGTGCCGCAGGCGCCCGCGCTTGCGGCCCAGGCGCCCCACACCTTCGTGCCGCAGGCGCCCGGGGCGCCTACGGTACCGCAGGCGCTGTGCCTGTGGCATGGGCGCTAGGCGCCAGTGTGCCGCGGGCACCAGGGTACCTGCGTGACGCAGGTATCCGGGGCCTGCGGAAGCAGGCGCCCGGCGCCTGGGGCGCCGGGCGCACGGGGCTGCGGGTACTGTGGGGACGGGAGGTCCCGTCCCATATTTTAATAAATATATATATTTTTTCCGGGTTGGACCCAAAATCGAAGTTTGAAAGTTTTGAGGATTGAATTTTATATTTGGAATATAAATATGATTTAATTGTAATTGTTTTTAAACTAGAGGGGTTAAATTTAATTAGTATAAAGTTAAAGGGCTTATTTGTAATTTATCAATTTATTGTTTATTGCAAATTAGTCCTTCTACTTTTGAATTTTAGATTTAACACCTCCAAGGTTTTAAAAATTACAATTAAGTCCTTCGGGTTTTTGAAAATTTCTACTTGGTCAATAGAATTTTCGGTTTTTCAATCTAGTCCAAATTTTCAATTATTTCATAGAGATTATACGTATGGGATTATAATTTTCGTAATGAAATTGTGAAGTCATTTGTCATCCACATAGGCTACTACCTGTTTCATATGCTCGATATGCTATTGTTTGACAATGCATGTTTAAATACCAAGTATTTTACATTCCGTTCGACCGCTATGCATGCGAGGGTAGGCGGCGCCCTCTTATATGTCGGACCGCATATTTTATGTATGGGTAGGCGGCACCCATTATGTGCTTGACCGCGTTTAGAACTAGAATGGATAGGCGGCATCCATTACGTGTAGACCGTTCATGCATGATGGGTAGGCGGCGCCCCTATTTGTTTGTAGATGACTGATAACAACCCTCAAGCGACAAGCCCCAACCAATATAAGTACAGAAATATATATATGTATGTATTTCTGAGATGCTTTCCATAGGGTGCTTTAATTCTGAACTTTCATTGCGTTTTTTCTTGTATTGGCGACCTCGTCTTACAGACTCGCAGTGATCGTCAGATTAGAGTAAGCCTATGGTTATGACTTACTGCATATTGTATCTAGCGACCTCGATAGGTACATTATGTAGGGCATCGGGTTAAATTAGATTTAACAACCAAGAGTTGCGTGACGCAATTGGATAGTCCTACCGGTCATATTATGCTATGCGACCAGCCCCCGTTGGAGTATAGCATAGTATGGATTTGGATCTTGGCCACTACGGTAACTTGTTGGACATTACCCGTATATTTGTTGTGGGGGCAAGCATATGTGAAAATAGTGGGAGCTAAACAGCTAAAGGACCTTGTTGTTTAGTTACGTTGACTGTGTATTTAGAAATAATATTTCAATAGTTGATTTATTATTTTCGTTCTATATTATTTCTCCTTAGGATATTAGAAATGGCGAGTATCTCGCTCCGTGCTGTCTTAGAGAAGCAAATTTTGACCGGACCAAACTTCCTAGATTGGATCAGGAATATATGTTTGGTGCTGAGGTACGAAAAGATTAAGTACGTCTTGGACGAGGTCATTCCCGTGTGCCCCGAAAATCAGACTGCCGATCAGGTTGCTGCTTGGAATCAAGCCAACAAGGCAAAGTCTGATAAGCATCTTGAGGATGCTAGATCCGCGCAGTGTATTATGCTGGCGGCAATGAGCAATGAGCTGCAAAGGCAACATGAAAGCATGTTGCCGTATAAGATGTTGAAGCATCAAGAGTCGCTCTTTAAGACGACAGCTAGAAGTGTTGAATTTGATTTGATCAAAGAAATACACAGATGCAAGCTCAGTGAAGGAGGGAACATGTCTGAACATGTTCGCAAAATGATTGGTCTCTTTGAAAAGCTTGCCGATGCTGGCGTTAAGCTAGAGAACAAGATCATGGTGATCTTTGTCCTTCAATCATTGCCGAGTTCGTATTCGCAGTTCATCATTAATTACACGATGAATGCGAAGGACGTAACACTGCCTGAACTTCATAATCTGCTGAAGACATATGATCAAACTCTTCCTAAGAAGGAAAAGTCGATCATGCTTGTTGGGTAACCGTCTAACCCAAACCCGAGAAACAAAGGTGCTAAGAGTAAGGGAAAGTCAGGAGCCAAGGCTAACACTTGGAGTGATAAGCCTAAGCGTCCGAACCAGAAAAGGAAGTTCAATAGAAGCGGAAGGGTGCGCACAGATGAATGTCTTTTCTGTAAGCAGAAAGGACATTGGAAGAAAGATTGCCCTAAGTTTAGGGCAGATCAAGCTAAGAAGCCATCGGCTTCTAGCTTAGGTATGTTTGTTATTGAAACGAACATGACTACTTTTGACTCCAATGGTTGGGTATTAGATACATCATGTGGCTCACACATTTGTAATAATGTGCAGGGGCTAGTTGATCACAGGCTAGTCAAGCAAGGTGAAATCGACTTGCATGATGGGAACGGCAATCCAGTTGAAGCCAAACGCGTTGGACGCAGCAAGATAGATTTACCTTCGGGACAATGTTTAGAACTTGATAATGTTTATTTTGTTCCATCCACTGTCAGAAATATTATTTCCATTCCATTGTTAGACAATATGGGTTTTTCCTTTCGATTTGCGAATAATACTTGTTATTTTTCATTAAATGATGAGTATTATGGAAAAGCTCGCTTGGTGAATGGTTTATATATTTTGCAAAGTAGTCTACCTTTATTTCAAATGCATAACAAACAAACGTCTTCAAGTAGGAAGAATAATCCATCTTATCTATGGCATTGTCGGCTAGGCCATATCAATGAAACACGGATTCAAAGACTAAGGAAGTTGGACTGCTTAGAACCATTTGATTTTGAATCATATGGTACATGCGAATCATGTGTTAAGGGTAAGATGACGAACAAACCTTTTGTTGGACAAGGTGTTCGTGCCACTCGCTGGTTAGAGCTCATACATACCGATGTATGTGGACCTTTTAAAGTCCATGCGCGTGGGGGTTATCCTTACTTCGTTACCTTTACTGACGATTTCTCAAGGTATGGATATATTTATCTTATGAAGAATAAATCCGAGACCTTTGGGAAATTCAAGGAGTTTAGGAATGAGGTCGAGAATGAATTGAACCTAAGGATAGTCACTCTTCGATCAGATCGAGGAGGTGAATACCTTAGTGAAGAATTTATCGACTACTTGAAGGAAAATGGAATTCAATCGCAATGGACTCCTCTTGGAACACCACAATTAAATGGTGTGTCTGAGAGAAGGAATCGAACCCTGTTAGACATGGTGAGATCAATGATTGGATTCTCGACTCTTCCAAAATATTTGTGGGGATATGCACTACAAACTGCAATCTACATTCTGAACCGTGTACCATCTAAATCAGTGGAGAAAACTCCTTATGAGTTATGGAAAGGAAAGAAGCCCTCACTGGGCTATCTTAGACCTTGGGGCTGTCCTGCGATAGTCAAACTGATGCTCACTGATAAGTTAGATGCCAAGGGTGTCAAAGTATATTTCATAGGATATCCTCGTCAGACGAGAGGCTATGAATTCTATCATGCTGAAGATCACAAGGTGATAGTATCTAGAAACGTCAAGTTTTTAGAAACAGAATACCTCGAAGAAGAGAGGTTAGATGACATGATAGAACTTGAAGAAATTCAAGACTTTGACACGCGCGAACATGAGTTCTCTAAATCTTCTTATTTGGACTCAAGTTCAGTGGGAGCTTTCGAAGCAGACAAGGGTAATGATATGACACTTGCTAGGCATGTCATAGTCAGTGGGAGTCCTGTGATTAGATAAACAGTTGAAACCACACCAATAGAACCCGCTGTCAATCAAACTGTGCAACAAGTTGCACAAGAGAAGCCTCCCGCTAGGGAACAGGGTCGCGGGGCGCGACCAGCTGCATCAGTACCCACCGATAATGTTCGTGTTACACGAAGCCAGAAAAGAAAAGCACCAGAACCAGTCGAGCTCCGTAGGTCGAAGAGGATCCTAAAAGGACCTCAGAAGCAAAGCCTTATGATAGAAGACATCAGTGAACTTGATGTCGGCTTATCAGATCGGGAAGATCCCGAGACCTACAAAGAGGCAATAATTGATATTGACTAAGACAAATGGAAAGAGGCCATGGAATTGGAAATGGACTCCCAAGGGATTAGACCTATTGGGTGCAAATGGGTCTTTAAACGAAAGACAGATGCCGATGGCAAGGTACAAACGCACAAAGCTAGGCTTGTGGCGAATGGCTACACGCAAAGGTATGGCATCGATTACGATGAAACCTTTTCACCGGTAGAAAAATTGAAGTCCATTCGAATTCTACTTGCGATAGTTGCCTACTATGATTATGAGATCTGGCAGATGGATGTAAAGACTGCCCTCCTCAATGGCAACCTTGCGGAAGAGGTCTATATGGTATAGCCGGAAGGTTTTATTAGTAAAACCAGGCCAACTGTTGTATGCAAATTACAGAGATCCATCTATGGGCTAAAGCAAGCGTCTAGGAGCTGGAATATCTGCTTTGATGAAGCTGTCAAATCGTTTGACTTCATCAGAAGCAAGGAAGATCTCTGTGTCTACGCTAGGCACAGCGACAAGGGAGTCGTTTTCATGATCATCTATGTTGATGACATTTTGATCATGGGAAACAATGTCTCTATGCTAGAAGAGACTAAAGTTTGGTTATCAAGTACATTTTCAATGAAGGACTTGGGTGAAGCGAACTACATCCTAGGGATCAAGATCTATAGAGATAGATCCAAGAGGATGTTAGGATTGACACAGTCCACCTACATCAACAAAATACTGAAGCGTTATAAGATGGACGACTCAAAGAGAGGCTTTCTCCCAGCTAGCCATGGGATCGTCTTATCAGTTAAGGATGGTCCTAAAACTGATGAAGAAAGAAATGCAATGAGTCGTGTGCCCTATGCTTCGGCAGTAGGGTCTATAATGTATGCAATGAATTGCACAAGGCCCGATGTGGCATATGCGCTTAGTGTCACTTGTCGACACCAACAGAATCCAGGAGTACCTCACTGGACTGCTGTAAAGAGCATTTTTAAGTACCTTCGACGGAGTAAAGAGACCTTCTTGGTGTTTGGTGGAGAACCAGAATTAAAGATGTCTGGGTATGTCGACGCTGGATTTGAATCAGATTCTGATGACATTAAGTCACAAACAGGATACGTATTCAAATTGAACGGAGAAGCTATCTGTTGGAAGAGTTCTAAGCAAGCCACGGTTGCTGACTCATCCACAGAAGCCGAGTACATTGCTGCATCAGAAGCATCGAAAGAAGCTGTCTGGATTTCAGAGTTCTTGAAGGAATTGAGGGTTGTTCCTCCTCCTAGTCCAATAACGATTTATTGTGAAAATACGGGCGCCGTCGCTCAAGCTAAGGAGCCTAGATCTACAAACAAGAACAAACATGTACATAGAAAGTATCACGTTATACGTGAGATTATTGATAGAGGAGAAGTTAGTATAGAACGTGTCTCTACCACGGACAACGTGGCAGATCCTTTCACCAAGGTCTTATCAGTGGAAGTCCACTGAAGACATTATGCTAATCTGGGTATTAAGCATAAAGGTGACTGGCTCTAGTCCAAGAGGGAGATTGATAGTGTATATGTCCTAGAGACAGTCCTTATTAAGGGCATGCAGCCCTTATAGAGGGCATATATGTACTATTACACAGGTCAACGTAATATAATATATGTTTGTTGTTTCACTATTGAGTATCGCTTTCATATTTATATTACACCAGGCATGCATCATGTCATATCTCTATTTCTGTCTGTATTGATATTAAACATGTCCCCTCGGATAGATGACCGATCACACAGATAGTGGGAGCTATGTGAGTTATCATCTATCCCAAACTCTCCCTAGTCGAGGTTCATCTCGGATGTAGGGGTCTGAATGAACCAGCTGAGACTAGTATGCGTGGAGGTTATACTTGTTGGAGCAAGTGTGAGCCGATCCCACAGCCACGGAATGGGTTGTTGGACAATCAAGAAACGTTCCCATAACTGCGCATAGTTGTTCGAAGGATGATTACCGAACAATGGAAGTACCCACCGGACACTCCCATCGATGTATATTCTACACCGAAGTGTCTATGGGAACCGATAAGTTGTCGAAGTGATGTCAGTCGTCCTTTGGACTTACAGGACTTTATCATCACATTTGTTGCCCCATATCCTTGGTGGACCCGTCGATGTCAGCTCTGAATAAGCAGTTGACCTAAGACACGATCCAGGATTATGGCTACATACAAATGGGGATGATAAGTGTTTCTGTGAAGGATTCATCTCTCATGTGTAGCATAGGAGAGTACTGCTCATAGTCTTCATAGTTGTGTTGGTAAAGTCACTGGCCAGTGCATCGATATATTATGATAGTCATAAGTATATCTTTGTAACCAAGCAACTCCCTGAGACGCCAGTGGATGTATTATTGGGATAGACACATCATCGATCCTAGATGCATTCGAGTCAGTCAGATGAAGGGACGTTAACATCGCCGCGTTGAGCGCAACAGACTTCGCAACGAAAGGGTTTGCTTTGAGAAACCTCTCAATCGTCCTCATGTATTAATATTGCAAATGGAACCGTCTAGGAATTCCATTTTGCCTAGTTTAGGACTTGCTTAAGACAATGAGGCCCTATGGGTCACACTATGTGGTGATTCAGCTTATCAGAATATCTTTGAAGATGGAATAGCAATTGATTTGGAATTAATTGTGATTGATGGATTATAATTTATTTGAAATTAATTATAATATTTAGTGGCTCAATTAATGATTATGAATTATTAATTGAATTGGCTAATTAATTGTATTTTATGTAAATACAATCAAAGATTATATTTTTGAAATATAATAGAGGTTTGATTTGAAAGGATATGTTAATTTAGAATTAACATATGCACATGGGCAAAATCTACTTGGAGTTTGAATTGCCTTACAACTATAAGTGGGTCCCAAAATCGGGACCCACCTATTACCCCTGGGAGCGCGCGCGCGCGCAGATGGTAAAGGGGACGGAGTTCGACTCCTTCCTCTATTAGAAGTCTAAGGGATAAGTTAGATTTTCCTGATTGAGTTTTAATTTTATTGGGAATGAATCTAGACTTGAAATTGGTTTCCTAGTGCGATAAGAATTAGATTCTTATTCCTTTACGAAGTCTAATTGCTTATGCTTTAGGCTTCTATTGACTACTATACTAGCCACGCGCGCCACCCTCTCACCGGAGGAAAACCGCCGCCCCATCTTCTTGGTCACACAAAGAATATCCTAGCATTCTTCCGATAGGCTGTTCATCCGTGGATACCAAGGTTGAGGTTCTAGGAGCTGGAAACTAACTTTTGTTGTCTTGTAGATAATCAAAGTATTGCAGATATCTTCGACTTCAACGAAGGAGAAGATTCACCGGATTATTACGAAGACTTGGAAGCTGTGCTTGCTTTTGGAGTACGGTTAGTCTTCTAATTGACGTGTTTAAATATTGCATACTGTTCACCGTATTTCCTTACACATTCTGCTTGTAGAAAGCTCTTCCCACATTGCATACTGATTTCTTAATCGTCAATGAGTTTCTTAGATGAATAATGAAATGATCAAGGATGTAGCATATTTTCAATCCATACATCACTGGAAGGGAAGGTGAGACTGTGTTGTCTTCAACCTTAACCTTGAACTTTGTAACACAATCAACAAGTCTGTTGAAAATGTACTTAGCCCAGTTGAGTTCGGTTTTGTTCTCATGGATATGCATCAGCAATGGCCACCTTCTCAGGCCTACTTGGTAAATTCCTCCAACTTGGGAGTCTAAGACTTTGATGAGTAGCAGAGCTACCAGACCAAATGAATGGCAGAGATGCTTCCGTTTTATGTGCTTTGTCCAAGTCACGGGAGCAATCTCGCCTTTCTTCATCCTTTCATTTCTGACATCACTGTATAAGGCTTCAATTTCTTCATCAGTGGCAGTGATGTCATCTTCAGTTCCAGTAGTTGTAATCTGAAAGATGTTTGCTAAATCAATCCATTTCAGGATGATTTGCACTCCTTGAACTGAGGTAGAAATCACTTTTTCAGTGACTCCTTGTCCATCAGTAAGGGTTTGGATTTCTGCATTGTTGTAGAATTCCATTGTGTCCAGCATGCTCACTTTCTTCGTGCGAGGAGTAATGAAGAAAAGGAGGCCTTGTTGATTAATCAAGTTCAACGCCTCTTCGTTTTCTTCGTCCAGTTCTTGTTCATAGAAGCATCTAATGTACTTCTCTTTGGAAAATCCGCCCCATTGCATCATTTGCCCACACTTTGCAGTGTCGAGATATGCAGGCGACATGGGTCTCTCTGTTATCCGGTTGGTTTTCAACACAATTTTCATTGTGTTCTTCACCGGGTTTTCAACCGGAGCAGTGCTTTTTCCAGCACTGTCTCCCTTTGATGATTTTGAGGTCTTGGAGGATTGTCTCTTGGGAGCCATCTCTTATATAGTAGTTTGAGGGTTTAAGAGTTGTACAAAAAAGAAATTTCCTTTTTGACCGGAGGTACAGTAAATCAGAGCACATGCTAGAGATATTGCAGAGAAAGGAAATGTGAGTTAAAGAATTTTGTCTTTCTCTAACTCTTCATTTATATAGTATCTCTATTATGTGAGAAACTTATTGGTTTTGAGTTCTCAGCAAGGGTAAAACAGAGATTCATTTGTGTTAGTGGAGCCTTTGCATTAAATGCATAGTGGACCACTAACAAAAGCCGTCAGAGCATAATTTCTCTTTGTAATATCAACCGTTGGATCAAAAACTACTTTAAAATCAATGGCCACGATTGTATTTCATGTCATGATTAACAGCGAGTTTATCTGTGCCATGATTAACGTCAAATTGATTTTACCTTGATTCACGGGATTTGATCTCTTTTACTCCAACGCTAATTGCTTGCTGAAGTAAATAAGAATCTTTTCAGCGGTTTTATTCAATCTGACTTTAGCACTTACCTTTTCAAGTAACACGCCTTGTATTTGCTGAAAATTCCCCCTTAATCAAATATCTCATATTTCTTTAAGGTAAAAGACATTTCTGAGTTCCCGTCTCAGCAAATTCTTTTTATATTGAGATATCCTTAGGTAAAATCTGAGAAGTATTTTTGCTCTTTGCTAAGTTCCCATCTCATATTTTTCTTTTGATACTTGAATACCTGTTTCAGTATCTTTGATTGTCTTAATGCCAGTTTCAACAATCTTTAAAGTTTTTCTTTACTGAGTACCCGTCTCAGCAAGTGATCAAGTTTCCTAACAAATACCCGGTTTGAAGGAATCACTTGGTGAATGCCTCTTTCAGCAAACATATAGTGCACAATCTTTTCTGTTTAGCGAAATAAGTGGAAGGATCTTTATAAAGAATACATGTAAGCAAACATTGGCTTGCTGAATGCGTGTTTCAGCAATCCACCAAATGTATCCCTTTTTATTGAGGTAGTTCAATCAATCCAAGGTTATACCTTAGCATTGCGAACCTATTATCTGGTAGGGGCTTGGTAAAGATGTCAGCAAGTTGATCATTAGTACCTACTTTTACAACCTCAATGTCTCCTTTTTCCACATGATCTCTAATGAAATGATGTCTAATATCAATGTGCTTTGTCCTTGAGTGAAACTTAGGATTTTACGTGATAGCAATAGCACTTGTATTATCACAAAAGATTGATGTTTTCTTTGCAGAAATACCATAATCTCTTAATTGTTTCTGAATCCATAGGATTTGAGCTGTGCAACAACTAGCCGCAATGTATTCAGATTCAGTGGATGAATTGGAAACACAAGTTTGCTTCTTGCTGAACCATGATATTAATCTAGTACCTAGAAACTGACAAGTTCCAGAAGTACTTTTTCTATCAAGAGTTGATCCTCCATGATCAGCATCAGAATAACCAACCAATTCCAATCCAGAATCTTTTGGATACCATAATCCAACATTGACTGTACCTTTGACATATATCAGTATCTTAAGTGCCTTTTTGTAGTGTGATTCTCTTGGATCAGATTGGAATCTTGCACACACACAAACAACATACTAAATGTCAGGTCTACTTGCTATTAGATACAACAAGGAACCAATGAGCTTCCTATATTTGTGTTCATCAACACTTTTATCTTGTTTAGTATAGCCCAATTTGGTACCAACGCTCATAGGGATCTTTTCAGGTTTTTCTTCCTCTTTCATCCTAAACTTTATGAGCATTTCATTTGCATACTTTGCTTTATTTAAGAATAATCCATCTTTGAGTTGCTTGACTTGCAATCCTAGGAAATAATTCAATTTACCCATCATACTCATTTCAAACTTGTTTGTCATGGATTTGGCAAAATCATCACAAAGTTGCTTGTCCTTAGATCCAAAAATTATGTCATCCACATAAATCTGGACTAAGAGTATTTTACCATCATGGTTCATGGTAAATAAGGTTTTGTCAACTTCACCTTTCTTGAAACCATTATCCAACAAGAACTTAGTTAAGGTATCATACCAAGATCTTGGTGCTTGCTTTAGACCATATACAGCTTTCTGAAGCTTGTATACCATCTTGGTTTCTGAGGGAAGTTCAAAGCCAGGGGGTTGTTCCAAGTAGACTTCTTCAGCAAGTTCACCATTTAGGAATGCACTTTTAACATCTGATGAACGAGAATGTCACCTCATACCCCGTTAGATCATCCTCCAAGTATATAGCTGATCCTCTCCTAACTTGCGAGAATTGTGGGGTCATGCGAGCCCTCATGGATGTCATACCTGGATATCTGGAAAAGGAATAACTCAAAACAAAAAATCAGTCCTGTTAGTTCTAACTAAAATTTGGAACTCAACTTCTACACTAGACAACTTGATTACTATATCATGGAAATTGAATGCTGAAAACACAAACTAGCTAAAAAGTAAAAGGAGTTATAGTCCCCGGCAACGGCGCCAATTTGATGAACGAGATTGTCAGACTCGAACAATCAAATAAATTTGTTTGAAAGCCAAAGGGAAACTCACAACTACACAAAACACGTAGTGCAGATTTAAGATGACCTCGAGTGTCGATCTGTAGGTACTAAACTAGCTTTAACTAATTAACTAAATATTATTTCAGAAAACAAATTTATCTCTAACTTAACTTAACAATATATGGAGAAAGCTGGTGATAGTATGCTCGTTCTAAGCATCAAGTTCTAATTATGCATGAAAGTGCAACTCGTACTGCCTTAAAAGTAATTCGATTTACAAACACCAAAGACAGATTTGTAGACGTGTATTTGAAAGCTTCCTATCTATACTAATACTTGGCTAAAGTTGTCAGTCTTAGTTCAAGCAATACTTGCAAATTATATATGATCGAATCGATGATCCTGAATTGTCCTAGTGTTTCTAACACTTTTCTACGAAGATATATGGCTTAGTCGGATCAAAGAATCAAATTAAGATAATTAAACAAGTAAAAGACTCAGAAACTCAATCATGCATAATACGAACCCTAGCTACGAATTCACATACTATCACGAACTAGATGCTTAGCTACTCATATCAATAACACAATCAACAATCATAATTGAAGCAATAATGAATGAAAACATGGTGAATTGAAAGATAAATAGCAGCATTGTGAGATACAAAGTTACCACCAAAGGTTGTCAATCTCCGGTGAATGGCTAAAACTCACAAAGATCTAGCAAGGTGAGATAAAACGGTGTCCGAATCTCTCCTCTAGCTCCAAATTCGCTAAGTTACAAAGGTTCTAAGAGAAAATATCCCCAGAACAAGCTCTAGGGTTTAAGTCTGTAAAATATGATGAACGATATGAAAATTCGTAGATTTTGGAAATATATATAGTTGATGTCGGAAGGCACCCGGCGGTGCGCTCGCCACGCGGCGGTCCACCGCGCACGCGACGGTGTGCCCCACACTGGCAGAATGCTGCCCGTGCCAAATTCTTCCTCCGGATATTTGATTTCGGCCCCTTGCACGGTTTTGAGCTCCAAAACTTGGTCTTTTGGCTCTGAAACTCGTCTCAGTACTCCTTGACACACCACGGGTGATCTCGTTGCACCAAAACATCATTGTTTCACCATGAATTACATCAAAAAATGTGATTTCCACCTAAAACCTGAAAAGAACAAAAGAAATGGAAACGTGACACTATTCTAACAAAATGCACTAAAATGCATGCAAGAGGATAGCTAAATTGGTGAAAAAAGACTCGAATGATAGTGTAAAAAACACTGTCATCAACATCCATTTGATAAACAATGAAGTCATTGTGAGCAGCAAAGTCCAAGAAAAGTCTAATTGCATCCAATCTTGCAACTGGTGCATAAGACTCATCATAGTCCAATCCTTCAGTCTGACAGTAACCTTGAGAAAATAAACGTGTTTTGTTCCTTGTTACTTCTCCAGACTCACTCAGCTTGTTTCTGAACACCCACTTTGTACCAATTGCTTTCTTTCCTTCAACAAGGGATACAAGTTTCCAGACTTTGTTCCTTTCAAATTGATCCACTTCTTCTTGCATTGCCTTGATCCATTCAGAATGCTTTAAAGCTTCTTCTATGGTCTTGGGTTCAATTTCTGAAACAAAGCAAGAGGACAAAGCTTCTACTTCAATGACGTTTGCTTCTTCAGCAAGTTCTTGATTAGTAGATACTTTGGATCTAGTCACTTGGCGTTTGTCAATATCACCAATCATATCCGTAGAGGGATGATCTCTAATCCATTTATTAACATGTTTTCTGCTCTTTGGATCTTGATCGGTTTGCATTTCAACATGTTACTATTCAGCATGAACTTGCTCAGTACTACTGGTATCTTGTTGTGTCTCTGCTGAAATTGGTTCATCAGCAACTGCTTGTTCAGCATTGATGGTTTGGGGTAACTCGTCAGCAGACACGGGAAGTTGCATAGTTTCAGCAACATCCGGAGCAACCGCGTCTTTTGTTGGAAATTCTTTATCATGAACTATATTTATCTTGTCATGACTCGGGGGAGGAGAGTCATTGTCAGAATCATCATTTAGTTCAATCGTTTTGATATTTCTAGCATCAGATTCAGTTCTTTGCTTGTGTATGAATAACTTTTTCATACATTTTGATATTTCTTCTTCAGTAGGAACTCCTTGTGACTTTTCATAGAATACAACATGCACTGATTCTTCGATCTTTTGTGCCTTTTTGTTGTAAACTCTATAAGCTTTACTATGCAAGGAGTAACCAAGAAATATTGCTTCGTCTGCCTTTGGTTGAAATGTTCTTAAGTATTCTCTACCATTGTTAAGAACAAAACATTTGCAACCAAAGACTCTTAGATGGGTGATGTTAGGAAGTCTTCCAACAAATAACTCATAGGGAGTTTTGTTGTATTCCTTAGTTATCAAACATCTATTTTGAGTATAGAAGGCGGTATTAATCGCTTCAACCCAATAAGCATCACTTATTTCAGTGTCAACAAGCATCGTTCTAACTGCTTCCTTAAGGGTACGATTCTTCCTTTCAGCAACACCATTTTGTTGAGATGTCCTTACTAAGGATAACTGATGTTGTATGCCTTTTGAAGTGCAATACTCAGTTATGTACTGGTTTACAAACTCAGTACCATGGTCTGTTCTTGACTTTTACCTTGTCATTTTTCATGACTTCAAGTTAGGTATTTCAGTCCTTGTTTCATATTTGTGCTTGATAAACACTACCCAAGTGAATCTTGAATAGTCATCTACCACCACCAGATCATACTTCTTTCCAGCATAGCTTGTTGAAGAATATTCAAACAAGTCCATGTGCAAGAGTGGTAAAGGTTTTGTAGTTGACGGTACTGCCTTGTTCTTGAAAGAAGATTTGGTTTGCTTTCCTTGCTGACATGCATTGCAAACACCATCCTTCTTAAAAGTAACGTTAGGTAATCCAACTACAAGTGCCTTTTTAGACAGCTTATTCAGCGTCTTGAAGTTTAGGTGACTTGTTCGTTTATGCCATAACCATGCTTTTTCAGCAAGGCAATCATGATCTGAGACAAGGCATTTTTCAATGATTGCTGAAGACCAATCTACGGTATATAAACCTCCTGATCTTCTAGCAACCATAATAACCTTCTTTGTCTCAAAGTCTATAAGTTTACATTCATCACTTCTGATTTTGATGAAGTAACCTTTATCAGCGAATTGACTCATGCTGAAAAGGTTAAACTTAAGATTTTTGACATAAAGAACTCCCGAAATGGTAATGCATCCTAACTTCACGTCACCGTAACCTTTAGTAGAACCAAAGCCTCCACCAGCAAACCTTATTGTTGGACCTTTAGACCACCGTCTATAGTTTATAAGGTTTTTCTTGTTTCCCGTCATGTGCTTTCCACAACCACTGTCAAAGTGTCAAATTGCATTGTTTGTCTCCGTGGCTGAAGTCTGCACAATCAAGAGCAAACAAGTTAATTATCCAATATTGGATGTCCATTAACATGTTCAAGAAAGCGTCCAGTGGAAACCCAAGTCTTGAGTTTTTCAAATTTGACTTGTTTTCTACTTGCTGAGGAACTAGAGGGTTTAGAACCGAAAGACTTTTTATCATTCCTAATCAAGTTCACTTTCTGATGTGGTGTCTTGCTTCGTTGACCTTTTTGCTGAATACAATTTCTTGTTTAAGACCAATTTCTAAGTTGAGACCGTGAGACCAAGCAATCCACTTTAATATGGATCAATCCATACTACTATATCCAATTCTATTGAATCTCGCGGGTCAATGATTCAAACCGAGTCAATTAAACGGGTTATGTATAAATAAGTGAATTCACCCGTGTCTTTTCATTTCCTCTCATTAGCAAATCATAAACCCTAGAGAGAGAAAGTTTTAGAGAGAGAAACTCACTCGCCGTCTCCGTCGCCTGAATTGAAGCTCATTTCGTCACCGCCGCCGCCTGAATTTCAATCGCCGCCACCTCAATCGTCTTATTCAGCTCTTGAAGGTGAGATTTTATTCGTTTATGTTCTTCTTCACGCATTTTCGAAATCCTAATCTACTATTTTATCATATATCTCTGCAATTTTGCTAGGTTTTTCTTCTTCTTCATGCATTTCGGTTTCTAGGTTGATTTCGGAACCCTAACTCTACGTTTTCTCGAATTTTGCTATGTTTTTGCAGTTCATCCACACTAGTTGAAGCTTATTTTGCTCGATCCTAACGCTTGTAAGTGTTTCGATCTGCTTTTGTTTTCCATTTCTGTGTGTTTCGATCTTTGTGTTCACTCTCTACATCCCTTTCACCTCGATTTTATATGCTGTTGGTAAGTGTGTTTGAGTTTTATATGCAGTTTTGTTGAATTTTATGTTGTGCTTGTTTGAGTTTTACCACTGTCAATGAGTTTTATATGCTTGTTCTGTTTTGAGTGTATGTTTGAGTTTTATATTCAGTTTTGCTGAGTTTTATGTTGTGCTTGTTTGAGTTTTAACCACTGTCCATGTGTTTTATATGCTTGTTTTGTTTTGAGTGTATGTTTGAGTTTTATATGCAGTTTTGTTGAGTTTTATGTTGTGCTTGTTTGAGTTTTACCACTGTCCATGAGTTTTATATGCTTGTTTTGTTTTGAGTGTATGTTTGAGTTTTTATATGCTGTTCTGTTGAGTTTTATGTTGTGCTTGTTTGAGTTTTACCACTGTCCATGAGTTTTATATGCTTTGTTTTGTTTTTAGTGTATGTTTGCTTTAATTTGTGTTAACTGTTATATGCTATTTTGTAGGGAATGAAAAGGAAATAGACTTTGAGATACCTTCCTTCATCCCCTCTAATGATGTTACACTTTCGAATTCTTTCAATAGTAATGATGATTCTTTGAAGAATGATACTCCTCAGAGTAAGAAAAGGAAATGTGTTGATGATGATTATAGTTTTGAGAGTCACTGGCGTAGTTTGTGTTGTAAGAGTTGTATTCTGGTTGTTTGAGATTTATATGCTGTTTGTTTGAGTTTTAATCATATCATGTTTGAGGTTTACTTGAGATTGGGTTTTTTTGTGGTAAGCTAGTTTTTAAAGGTTTTTTGGAGTTTTATTTGAGTTCTGATTATCTCTGTGTGTTTAGATTTTGATATATTTTTGTGTTGTAATAGTTGTATTCTTGTTGTTTGAGTTTTATATGTTGGTTGCTTGAGTTTTACATATATCATGTTTGAGGTTTAGTTGAGATTGGTTTTTTTTTTGTGGCATGCTAGTTTTTTAAGGTTTGTTGGAGTTTTATTTGAGTTTTATTTTGAGTTCTGATTATATCAGTGTGTTTAGATTTTGATATATTTTTGTATTGTAATAGTTGTATTCTTGTTGTTTGAGTTTTATATGCTGCTTGTTTGAGGTTAATTTTTGTTAATTGTTGTATGTTGTTTTGTAGGGAATGAAAATGATAAAGACTTTGAGATACCTTCTGTCATACCCTCTGATGATGATACACCCTCGAATTCTTTCGATAGTAAGAAAAAGAAACATGATGATGATGATGATGATGATGATGATGATGATGATGATACTTCTGAGTACTTACCTTCAGAGTGTTCAAAGGGTGCTGTCAAAAATGCTAAGACACTAGTTGTTGCTGTAGTCAAGGAAAAGAGCAAAGTTGTTGAGAAAGTCCCCACGGGAAAGAAGGAAGTTGTATTTAGTAAAATATTAATCAACCATCCTTTTGACATTTTGTTCATGTTTTTAATTTGAAATTTGTCTCTGTGATATCTCAAATTAGAACTATTTTCAGTTGTATTTAGTAATTTTATTTTATATTTTTAATTTTGTTTCATATGTTTGAGTTTTATATGTTGTTTGTTTGAGTTTTATATGGTGCTTGTTTGAGGTTTGCCACTGTCCATGAGTTTTGTATGGATTGAGTTTAACCTTGAACATTCATAGATATATGTTTCATTATCCCTTGACAAATGCTTAATTGTGGTTTAGGGTTGGATGCGGTGCAGGGCAAAAATCAAGAAAACAGAGTATCGATATTAAGAAACAGAGTTCTACAAAATTCTCAATGTTAAACAAAGAAATACATACAGTATTGAAATCAAGGAACACAGTCCACAAAAGAATAAAGTATTGAAATTTAAGAACACAGTTGATATAGTATTCCTTGTTTAATCAAATAACTTGTTCCTTCCTGGGGAAACTTGCTTCCTCTATATTTGAACCTTTTTTCTTTCTTCACTTTCTTCATCACTGTCAACAACAATCATTGGAGATATTGCCACTAGTCTAATTTGCTTAACAGGTGCTTTGCCCGCACAAGAACAGAGGAAGTACTTTTCTTTGACAGATTTATCTTTGGATGTCCTTGTTGTTGAGATTCTAACAGAAAATCCAACCATTGCAGCATGGCGTTTGTAAAGTTCCTCAAAATGTTCCCAAATTTTCTTCTTTAAACTCATAAAACAGAGTGGTATCTCACCTGCAATGATGTATTATGAAAACTCATTTAGTATATGAATAAAACTCAAATATCAAATGAATAAATCTCAAATTCTTCAGCATATACAAAAACCTCAAATTCTCATCATTCAGTATATGATATCATTACTTCAAGACAATCCTAAAGAATCTTAAATAAATCTCAGAAAACTTTGAGTGATAAGTTAAATGAATATCACATTAACCTCACTCAGTATATGAATAAAACTCAAATAGAAAATGAATAAACCTCAAATTCTCAAGCATATAAGTAAACCACAAATTCTCAAGTCATGATCTCGTAACTTCAAGCCATATCTAAACAATATATGCGGAACCTTACAGAGTATATATGTGAACCTCAAACAATATTATTGAAAGTAATATGTCACTTCAACATACTTAACTTATTGCAAAACAAGAACTCAGAAAATTTTGACATAAAACTCAAATCAATAACACATAAACCTCAAAGGAAATCGTAACATACTTGATTGTTTGGCAGCTCCTTTATGCTTATCATCTGTAGCTTCATGTTTATCACTTGTACCTTCATGTTTATCATCTGAAACCAACATTATCAATAATCATGATCACGTAATAATACATATGAGTTTCATACGAAAATTCAAGTGCAAATAGAAAGATCATTTCACTCAAGCAAATTAGCAAACACCTTATGTGCAAGTGCAATACTCATCATCATAACATATCAGGGGATTATCAAACTTCGATTTCACCATTCACTAATTCAATCAAGGTTATACACACGGATCTAACAATCAATCTCGTCATTAATCATCATCCAATTCGAATCGATCAACCCAATTCAACAATGAATTTTTTTTTCTGAGTTTTGAAATCTCCATGGATATGGACCTTCAAAGTCCATCAATGGGTTGTCCATGGAGTGTAGCAAGCAATCTCGTTGTTCATCCATGGGAGAGAGTTTTGTTCCGTTGTCCATGGCTTCTTCGTCGTCTTCCTCTCACGTCATCTCTGATTTTGCTTTTCTGATTTGTTAATAAGGGTTTTGGACTGGGTTATAAGATGACCCGTTTTCGAAACCGGGTTATAACATGACCCGCGAGTTTTATCTTATTTGATATCCAGATTTTATCTTGTTTAATCTAGATTTCAATTCCTTTGAGTCTCATTTTGGTCTCACGGATCGAGTGGTCTCACAGGAGACGTTCTCTTTGCTGAACATACTTTTCAGTAAGTTCTTTTCTGGCAAGGTTCCTTCTAGTCCTAGCGTTTTGAGTTTTGTCAGAACTCTTAGGCTTGGTTCTGTTCATCTCTTTCAAGTATCTTTGCTGACTTTGCTTATACTCATGAAAAAGTTGACTTTTCTTGGTTTTGAATCCAAGTCCACTTTTCGGAGAATGCTGAGATTTTGTCTAAGCAACCTTACTTGATTCAGGTTTGTCAGCAAAGGTCTTCTGATTACTTTTTGTAATCTTGCCTTTTGACTTAACAAATTGCTTTTCAGCAACTTGTTTGGCGGAATGCTTTACAACATCCTTTTTCTTAATAGTTTGCTTTTCAGCAACCTGTTTTCCTTTCAAAGTCTTGTTACTTTGAGTAGCAACAACGGGCTTTATGGTCGTAGGTACTTGAATGCATATTTCAGCAACCTTAGATTGACCAATCTGATAGAGTTCTGGTTGACCACTATCAGTTGCACGAACAAAGGTAATTGGTGATTTGTCTTTACTCAAGATTATTACATCATCACCTTCATACGTTGCACCTAAACCTTCTTTCTGAGATGGGTCCCTCAGATAAGAGTTTAGTTCAGTTAGCGTGTTACTCGCATCAGCATAAGATTTGAAATTGATTTTCATCTTTTTCATTTCTTGTATTTCAGCAAGTAACTTTAGAATTGAGGACTGATACTCTTCAAATTCTATTGCCATTTGAGAATTCTTCTATGTGCTTCAGCAATTAACTTCTTGAGATGCAATATTTCAGCATCCTTCTTTTCTGATTCATCTTTCACCAAAACATACTTTTCAGTAGTTTGCTTAGTCAGAGTTTCAGCCATCTGTAGTTTCTCTTGCTGTTTGCTCAGAGTTTTCTCAAATCTTTATTTCTCCTTGAATTCTATCAAGGTCAGTATCATCTTCACTTTCTGAATCAGAGTTAGAGGTAGGACAATTTACCTGACCGGCCATGAGGCAGAATTTATAGTTTTACACATCTGGATAAGCTTCCATAGCTATTCCACAAACTTCCTTGCCAATCTCTACATCAAGAGTGGCTTCTTCTTCTTCAGTGTCTGAGCTCTCTACCTCACTGTCTTCAGAACTTGTATCAATGCAAAGCGCATCGATTTTTGCTTGAAGCTTTTTCTTTTCTTCAGCAATCAAAGCCCTTTTGAACTTCTTCTTCTTTTCAGCAGATTTGCCTTTCAGCAAAGGACAATTTGCTTTGAAGTGTCCAGGATTTTTGCAATAAAAGCATAGATCATTGCCAACTGCTGGTTCTTCAGAGGAATTTGCTTGCTGAGCTTGCTTGTTCAGGGAGCTAGCTTCATTCTTGTATTTATGGTAGTTGTTACCAAGATGCTTTTTCAGCTTCTCCTTTGCTTTTCGACTTTCAAGTTCCTTAATGATGAATTTCTTCATGTTTCTAACAACTAGAGCATTTTCACCAGCAGGCTCTTTATCATTCTTCTTTTTAGAAGATGACGGTTTTGCGGCAAGTGCAATGTTTTGCGGTTTTTCAGCAAACACATTTTCTCTTTACTTTATCTCGTAATTGACAGTAGCAAGATGAGAGAACAACTCTGTTGGTGTGATATTTGGCATTCCTTGATTGTAGCAGAAATTCAGTATGGATCCATTCTTGGTTCAGACTTCTAATAATGGTTTTCACCTTCTCAGAATATGAATACAGGTTTCCAACTCCTAAGGCAGCCATCTCACTCACTAGAGTTGTGAATCTGAAATCCAAGTCTTCTAGTGACTCATTTGTACCTTGTTTAAAGTTTTGGAACTTTAACTTAAGCACTTCGAGTTTGTTTTCCTTGGTTTTGTCAGATCCAGCGCAAATATCTTGAACCATTTTCCAAGCTTCCTTAGCAGTTTTGGCACCCCACAGTTTGCACTGTGTAGTATCTGGAGTTGATCGAATAATGATGTTTCTTACTTGGCCATCAAGACGGAATCTTTTGGCTTCGTCGGAAGTCCATTCCTCTCTTGGTTTTGGAACGACAGTATCGACTTGTTCACCTAAGATAGTTTCCTTTCCAGCCTCTGTGGTTTTGTGAGGAAAACTTCACTCAAGTTTAGTGATCTTGATAGGTAAATCATTTATGACAGTAACCATCTCATCACTAATGGCCTCAAGATGTAGCATCATATTGTTTCGTCAGTTTTCATAGTTTTCCAGCTTCAGCAAGGGAGCGTCTCCTAACGACATCCTGTCAGCAAAAGACTACCAATCTGATCAAGTGAAAGTGATTTACAGAAAGCACCTAAGGGGATCTAGGTTCAGTGCTGAAGGTTAAAGAACCTCCAGCTCTGATACCACATGTTGGTCCCTTTAAACAACAAGAAAAGACTAGAGGGGGGGGGTGAATAGTCATTTCAAACTTTCGTCGTTTAAAAACTTTCTCAGCAAGTGCTTATTACTTTTCAGTAATGAGTTTACTGGTACTTAACTTTCTCAGCAAGTACTAGTTACTTTTCAGTAACGAGTTTTACTGGTACATTTAAAAACAAAGTGCGGAAGTCTTTATACAATAAGTGCTTTTCAGAGAGTGCTAGTTTCAGCAAGTGAACAGAGTGGCAGTGTACAATAAGTAAAGCTTGTTGAAAACTAAATACGGTAAAGTAAATTACACAAACACTTTTATAGTGGTATCTGAGAGTGGCGTAATCTCTCAACTAATCCACTTTGTCCTTTCTAGGACTGAATCCACTAAGATAAGATTGAGGTTCCTTACAAATCCTATCTATAAGATTCTTCAGAAACCAAAGCACACTTGCTTCGTTTCCAACCTAACTAGAGAACAGTAACCTTGTTCTCCACCAAACTTGGGACTTATAATCAGCAACACAATGCTTGCTTAATTCCCCCAGAATTTCACGCATGAAAAAGGGTGTTTATCAGTTATAGAGGTTTGGGATGTGATGAATTGAGTATAACTTTTTCAGCTATAACAAGTTATCTAAAGAAACACAACTTGTAATACTTTTCAGTAAGCAAGTTAAGTTGTTTCTGGTGTCAAGACTTGTTCTTGTTCGAAAGAAAGAACACTTAAGTAATTTCTTAGCCGTGAATGTTCTACTTCTTCACAAGTAGCTTCTGTTTCAATCTTAAGTCTTGGAACGGATCAATAGGCAGTAAAGAGTATGGAAGATTGAGTGTTTAAGCACAAGTGAGAGTTTGATCACTTTGTTTACACACTTCAACTATTTGCCGGATGACCTCTATTTATTGTGAATCAAGGGAGCCGTTTGAATTTCAAATTCTAAGGCTTTGTTCCTTAATATGTCACTATCTTGCTTTTGTACTTTCAGCAGCATCCTTCATTTGTCTTCTAGTATTCATGTTCTTCGCGTGCCTACTTTGCATTTATTGTTCATTTGAATCGAATTCAAATGTGAACGTTGGAGCCAAAATGCAAGCACTTTCAGCAAGGAGGTCACATATGTATTTCAGCAAGTGGTCAGTCTCAGTTTCAGCAAGCACAACCTACTATGTCATATAGATTTTCACTTATGCGAGCTGTTGCTGAAAATCTCACTTTCTGAGCAACATGTGCCTTTGTAGATACCTTTCTCACAATTCTTCTTAAGTCTTCAGTCTTTGAATCTTCAAGTTTCTGAGCGGTTCTAGTGCTTCAATAATTCATTTGTAAAAACAAAGTACATCATCAACAAATTAAAGCACCTAACTAGTACCTACACTAAGTCTTCAGCAAACGTTCCTCTTTTACAATGTCCTATTCTAAATTCCTATGGACCTTAAGAGTACTTGTTACTGGACTTTCCTTAATTTAGCATGGTTAATTGCTCATCAAAATTACAAGTTTCCTAACACTAAAGAAGAAAAAAGTGTAGATGAACACAAGTATAGGAAACTCATTGGTTCATTGTTGTATCTAACAGCAAGTAGGCCTGACATTCAGTATGTTGTTTGTGTGTGTGCAAGATTTCAATCTGACCCTAGAATCACACTACAAGAAAGCACTCAAAATACTGAAATATGTCAAAGGCACAGTCAATGTTGGATTATGGTATCCAAAAGATTCTGGATTAGAATTGGTTGGTTATTCAGATGCTGACCATGGTGGATCAACTATTGATTGGAAAAGTACCTCTGGATGAACTAAGAGGTCAAGATACTTCCGCTCAACCTGTCATCACAGTGACAAGGGAGATTGCTGACACTGCACAGCCTTCTCAATTAGAGAAAGAAAAGAAGTTTGCTGAAGAGAAAGATCAACACATGGATGAAGCCATTGATGCTGAAAGAATAGAGTCCACTCCTGTTGTTCTTCAGCAGGTAGAAAACTCAAAATTTGGCTTATCTTATGTTTTTGATAACTTATCTTTAGCTAATCTGTTTAATTCTTATCAAAATTCTCTTGATGCAAGTCAAAAGCAAACTGAGGTTAATGCACCAAAATCCACAATCCCTGCTCAGCAGGTAATTGTTAATTTTGGTGAAAATACTAGGTTTGATAACTTAGTACTTGTATCTAACTTTTTGTTATCTCAGGATGATCAGAATCAGGAAGCAAACACTTTTCCTGAAAACATGAATGTAGATAATGCACAACCAAGTGTGCAACATGAGCTTGCTTAAAAACAGCAGGTAAAACATGTTACAGTTTTAGACTCTAAAACTACATTTCATGAACATCCTGAAAATAACAAAAATGTTCTTTGTCAGGCTCAAAAGGAGATAAAGGAAATAGCTCTCATCACAGAAGTCCATAAAGTTAGTTCAGAAGCACTCTACTCAAACTTCAAAAGAAATACTTTGACCAGAGTTGCTAAGTTTGTCAGCAACTGGCAAAGATACAAAAGAATTGACTTCTCAGATCTTCACATCCATGTTTCCAATGAAAAGAAGAGAAAATCTCTTATCAAGCTTGAAACTTTTGTTCACTCTATCCTTCCTGAAGAGCTATCCTATTCTCAGCAAATGAATGCAAATCCGGTTTCTATAATCAGACAGAATATGAAGGCTAAATTCAAGAGTGCCTCTCCAGCTGAACAAGCTCTGATGCTCAAAGTGTAAGAAAATATGGTCAGAGTTACAACTAGGGTACGCAGCGGAATTTCAAAAAATTTCTTAACATGCAGGTTAATTGATCATGCATATAACGTATATAATAAACACATTAATCAGAAGACTTACAATACTCCAAAAACAAGAATAGGTATTGAATCGATATGCCAATCGATGAAGTTTTCGTAATAGTCCGATGAATCTTCTCCTTCGTCGAAGTCGAAGATATCTGCAATACTTTGATTATCTGCAAGACAATAAAAGTTAGTTTCCAGCTCTTTGAACCTCAACCTTGGTATCCACGGATGAACAGCTTATCGGAAAGAATGCTAGGATATTCTTTATGTGGCCAAGAAGATGGGGCGGCGATTTTCCTCCGGTGGAGAGTGCCGCGCGCGGCTAGGATATAGAGCTAGGGGAGAGCTTTTTATTTTCTCTAAGAAAGGTAGAATAATTCTCTAAGAATTTGGCATTGAAAAGCTCTCTAATGACCTACTTATATAGTAGTCAATAGAAGCCTAAAGAAGATTCTTTTAGAATTCATAAAGGAATAAGAACTCTAATTCTTATTGCACAAGGAAACCAATTTAACTCTAGATTCATTCCCAATTAAGTTAGAACTCAATTAGGAAAATCTAACTTAACCCTTGACTTCTAATATGGGAAGGAGTCGAAACTCCCTCCCATACTACTACTACACGCGGCCGGCCAATGGGTGGTATGTGGGTTCCAATTTTGGGACCCATTTATAATTCAAAGGCAATTCAAACTCTAAGTAGATTTTGCCCATGTGCATATATTAATTCTAAATTAATATATCCTTTCAAATCAAACCTCTATTATATTTCTAAAATATAATCTTTAATTGTATTTACATAAAATACAATTAATCAATAAATTCAATTAATAATTCCAAATTATTAATTGAGCCACAAATAATTATAATTAATTCCAAATCAATTATAATTCATCAATCACAATTAATTCTAAATTAATTGCGATTCCATCTTCAAGGATATTCGGATAAGCTGAATCACCACATAGTGTGACCCATAGGGCCTCATTGTATTAAGCAAGTGCTACACTAGGCAACATGGAATTCCTAGATGGTTCCATTTGCAATATTAATACATGAGGATGTTTGAGAGGTTTCTCAAAGCAAACCCTTTCGTTGTGAAGTCTGTTGCGCTCAACGCGGCGATGGTAACGTCCCTTCATCTGACTGACTCGAATGCATCCAGGATCAATGATATGTCTATCCCAATAATACATCCACGGGCGTCTTCAGTGAGTTGCTTGGTGAATCCAATATCTATTATGAATATCATAATAATATTGATACGCTGGCCAGCGGTTTAACCAATCACAACTATGAACGACTATGCGCAGTGCTCTCCTGTGCTACACGTTAGAGATGAATCCTTCACAGAATCAGTTATCACCCCCATTTGTATGTAGCCATAATCCTGGATCGTGTCTTGGGTCAACTGCTTATTCAGAGCTGACATCGACGGGTCCACCAAGGATATGGGGCAACAAATGTGATGATAAAGTCCTGTAAGTCCAAAGGACGACTGGCATCACTTCGACAACTTTCCGGTTCCCATAGACACTTCGGTGTAGAGTATACATCGATGGGTGTTTCCATTGGGTACTTCCATTGTTCGGTAATCACCCTTCGAACAACTATGCGGAGTTATGGGAACGTTTCTAGATTGTCTAACAATCCGTTCCGTGGCCGTGGGATCGGCTCACACTTGCTCTAACAAGTATAACCTCCACGCATACTAGTCACACCTGGTTCATTCAGATCCCTACATCCGAGATGAACCTCGGCTAGGGAGAGTTTGGGATAGATGATAACTCACATAGCTCCCACTATCTGTGTGATCGGTCATCTATCCGAGGGGACATGTTTGATATCAATACAGACAGGAATAGAGATATGACATGCTGTATGCCTTGTGTAAATTAAATATGAAAGCGATACTCAATAGTCAAAGAAACAAACATATATTATATTACGTTGACCTGTGTAATAGTACATATATGCCCTTAATAAGGGTTGTATGCCCTTAATAAAGACTGTCTCTAGGACATATAGACTATCAATCTCCAACTTGGACTAGAGCCAGTCTCTTTCTAAGTACATGTTTGTTCTTGTTTGTAGATCTAGGCTCCTTGGCTTGAGCGACGGCGCCCGTGTTGTCACAATAAATCGTTATTGGACTTGGAGCAGGAACAACCCTCAATTCCTTCAAGAATTCCAAAATCCAAACAGCTTCTTTCGATGCTTCTGATGCAGCAATGTACTCGGCTTCTGTGGCTGAGTCAGCAATCGTGTCCTTCTTAGAACTCTTCCAACAGATAGCTCCTCCGTTCAATTTGAATACGTATCCTGTCTGTGACTTAAAGTCATTAGGATCTGATTCCAATCAAGCGTCGACATAACCAAACATCTTTAATTCTGGTTCTCCACCAAACACCAAGAACATTTCCTTAGTCCGTCGAAGGTACTTAAGAATGTTCTTTATAGCAGTCCAGTGAGGTACTCCTGGATTCTGTTGGTGTCGACAAGTGACACTAAGCGCATATGCCACATCTGGCCTTGTGCAATTCATTGCATACATAATAGACCCTACTGCCGAAGCATAGGACACACGACTCATTGCCTTTCTTTATTCATCAATTTTAGGACTATCCTTAACTGATAGCACGATCCCATGCCTTGATGGGAGAAAGCCTCTCTTTGAGTCGTCCATCTTATAACGCTTTAGTATTTTGTCGATGTAGGTGGACTGTGTCAATCCTAACATCCTCTTGGACCTATCTCTATAAATCTTTATCCCTAGGATGTAGTTCACTTCACCCAAGTCCTTCATTGAGAAGGTACTTGATAACCAAACTTTAGTCTCTTCTAGCATAGAGACATTGTTTCCCATGATCAAAATGTCATCAACATAAATGATCATGAAAACGACTCCCTTGTCGCTGTGCCTAGTGTAGACACAGGGATCTTCTACGCTTCTGACGAAGTCAAACGATTTGACAGCTTCGTCAAAGCGGATATTCCAGCTCCTAGACGCTTGCTTTAGCCCATAGATGGATATCTGTAATTTGCATACAGCAGTTGGCCTGGTTTTACTAATAAAACCTTCCGGCTGTACCATATAGACTTCTTTCTCAAGGTTTCCATTGAGGAAGGCAGTCTTTACATCCATCTGCCAGATCTCATAATCATAGTAGGTAGCTATCGCAAGTAGATTTCGAATAGACTTCAACTTTGCTACCGTGAAAAGGTTTCATCGTTATCGATGCCATACCTTTGTGTGTAGCCCTTCGCCACAAGTCTAGCCTTGTGCGTTTGTACCTTGCCATCGGCATCTGTCTTTCGTTTAAAGACCCATTTGCACCCAATAGGTCTAACCCCTTGGGGCAAGTCTACCAAGCTCCAAACTTGGTTCAGGTACATGGAGTCTATTTCTAATTCCATGGCCTCTTGCCATCTGTCTGAGTCAATATCATTTATTGCCTCTTTGCAGGTCTCGGGGTCTTCCCGATCTGATAAGCCAACATCAAGTTCACTGATGTTTTCTATCATAAGGCTTTGCTTCTGAGGTCCTTTTGGGATCCTCTTCGACCTACGGAGCTCGACTGGTGCTTCTGTCGGCGTTTATGGTGCTTTTCTTTTCTGGCTTCGTGTAACACGAACATTATCAGTGGGCACTGATGCAGCCGGTCCCGTGCTACGACCCTGTTCCCTAGCGGGAGGCTGCTCTTGTGCAACTTGTTGCACAGGTTGATTGACAACGGGTTCTATTGGTGTGGTTTCAACTGTTGATCTAATCAAAGGACTCCCACTGACTATGACATGCCTAGAAAGTGTCATAACATTACCCTTGTCTGCTTCAAAAGCTCCCACTGAACTTGAGTCCAACTCAGAAGATTTAGAAAACTCATGTTCGCGCGTGTCAAAGTCTTGAATTTCTTCAAGTTCTATCATATCATCTAACCTCTCTTCTTCGAGGTATTCTGCTTCTAAAAACTTGATGTTTCTAGATACTATCACCTTGTGATCTTCAGCATGATAGAATTCATAGCCTCTCGTCTGACGAGGATAGCCTATGAAATAAACTTTGACACCCTTGGCATCTAACTTATCACTGAGCAACAATTTGACTATCGCAGGACAGCCCCAAGGTCTAAGATAGCCCAGTGAGGGCTTCTTTCCTTTCCATAACTCATAAGGAGTTTTCTCCACTGATTTAGATGGTACACGGTTCAGAATGTAGATTGCAGTTTGTAGCGCATATCCCCATAGATATTTTGGAAGAGTCGAGAATCCAATCATTGATCTCACCATGTCTAATAGGGTTAGATTCCTTCTCTCAGACACACCATCTAATTGTGGTGTTCCAGGAGGGGTCCATTGCGATTGAATTCCATTCTCCTTCAAGTAGTCGATAAATTCTTCACTAAGGTATTCACCTCCTCGATCTGATCGAAGAGTGGCTATCCTTGGGTTCAATTCATTCTCGACCTCATTCCTAAACTCCTTGAATTTCCCAAAGGTCTCAGATTTATTCTTCATAAGATAAATATATCCATACCTTGAGAAATCGTCAGTAAAGGTAACGAAGTAAGAATAACCTCCACGTGCTTGGACTTTAAAAGGTCCACATACATCGGTATGTATGAGCTCTAAGCAGCGAGTGGCACGAACACCTTGTCCAACAAAGGGTTTGTTCGTCATCTTACCCTTAACACATGATTCGCATGTACCATATGATTCGAAATCAAATGGTTCTAAGTAGTCCAACTTCCTTAGTCTTCGAATCCGTGTTTCATTGATATGGCCTAGCCGACAATGCCATAGATAAGATGGATTATTCTTCCTACTTGAAGACGGTTGTTTATTATGTATTTGAAATAAAGGTAGACTACTTTGAAAAATATATAAACCATTCACTAAGCGAGCTTTTCCATAATATTGGTCATTTAGCGAAAAATAACAAGTATTATTAGCAAAACGAAAGGAAAAACCCAAATTGTCCAACAATGGAATGGAAATAATATTTCTGACAATGGATGGAACAAAATAAACGTTATCAAGTTCTAAACATTGTCCTGATGGTAAATCTATCTTGCAGCGTCCAACGCGTTTGGCTTCAACTGGATTGCCATTCCCGACATGCAAGTCGATTTCACCTTGCTTGACAAGCCTGTGTTCAATTAGCCCCTGCACATTATTACAAATGTGTGAGCCACAAGCTGTATCTAATACCCAACCATTGGAGTCAAAAGTAGTCATGTTCATTTCAATAACAAACATACCTGAGCTAGAAGTCGGCGGCTTCTTAGCTTGATCTTCCCTTAGCTTAGGGCAATATTTCTTCCAATGCCCTTTCTGCTTACAGAAAAGACATTCATCTGTGCGTACCGTTCCGCTCCTCTTGAACTTCTTTCTCTGGTTCAGACGCTTAGGCCTATCACTCGAAGTGTTAGCCTTGGCTCCCGACTTTCCCTTACTCTTAGCACCTTTGTTTCTCGGGTTTGGGTTAAACGGTTGCCCAACATACATGATCGATTTCTCCTTCTTAGGAAGAGTTTGATCATATGTCTTCAGGAGATTATGGAGCTCGGGCAGTGTAACGTCTTTCGCATTCATGGTGTATTTAATGATGAACTGCGAATACGAACTCAGCAATGATTGAAGGACAAAGATCACCATGATCTTATTCTCCAGCTTGACACCGACATCGGCAAGCTTCTCAAAGAGACCAATCATCTTGAGAACATGTTCAGACATGTTCCCTCCTTCATTGAGCTTGCATCTGTGTATCTCTTTGATCAAATCAAATTCAACAATTCTGGTTGTCGTCTTAAAGAGCGACTCAAGATGCTTCAGCATCTCATACGGCAACATGCTTTCATGTTGTCTCTGCAGCTCATTGCTCATTGCCGCCAGCATAATACACTGCGCGGATTTAGCATCCTCTTGATGCTTATCAGCCTTTGCCTTGTTCGCTTGATTCCAAGCAGCAACTTGATCGGTAGTCTGATTCTCGGGACACACGGGAATAGCCTCGTCCAAGACGTACTTGATGAACGTTTAATTTGTCAGATTCTAATTGATCAAATAAATTTGTATTAAGCCAAAGGCAATTCACAACTACAACGAAAACCGTAGTGTAGCAGTAAAATAACATCGAATGTCGATCTCTAAGGACTATAACTAGCTTTATCTAATCTAACTTAAGAATTTAAAATCAGCAGACGACTTAGCAAAGGTTTGTCTTAACAGATGATGGAGATTGGTGATAGTATGGTCATTCAAAGCATAGCAGGTTAATAATCATGCATGAAGTCCCCGGTTTTGCATAGAGATCTTTGATCAATGAATTGTCCAATTGTGTTCCGTGATTATTCAACACTACGAAGATAGAGGTTTTAGATAGATCAAAGAAATAAAGCAATAACTCAAAGTATAATGCGCGATATAGGCATTAGCATAATTATTAACTCTTCGCTAAGAAATCACATACTATCACCAACGAGAAGTTTAGCTACTCATAGATGTCATGCAATCAATAGAAATCATAGCATGAATGAATGAAAACATGTTGAAAGATAAATAAATATAAATAGAAAAACTGTAAGATACAATGTTACCGAAGGTTGTCAATCTCCGAAGAATCGCGATCTTACAAGCTCCAAAACGCTAAAAAAAAGTATCTCCTAAGCTAAGAATCCCCAGAACAGGCTATGGAGAATTCCTACCTAAAACTAATGAGAAAGGTGAGAGAAAAGGTCTGGAAAAGTGTGAAAAACGGAGAAAACTGAGCAACTATATATAGTGTTTCGGCAGGTGTGGGGCGAAGGGCCCCACACACCGGGCGATTCGCCTGGTGTGGGGCGATTCGTCCCACGTCCCGGGCGACTCGCCCGGGAGGCTTTTTCGGCTGAAAACGCGTTTTCGACGCGTTTTTGGATTTCTTCTCCTTTTCGGACTCGGTTTTTGCCTTCTAGTGACCTTTTAGCCTTCAGATTCGACCCCTAGACTTCAAATCTTATCCGGAATCTTCTGGATACACCAATTCCTTGTCTACTTCAATATAATTGCCCGGAAAACCTCGTTTTTCACCCAAAACCTGTAAAATACAAACTAAAGGGAAACGTGACACTATTCTAATAAAATACACTAAGATATAGCTAAATTAACATAGAGGATAGCTAAATTTGTGAAACAAGACCAAATGAAAGTGTAAAATACACATTCATCAGTACTCAATCTTTTCGTACCTCAGCACCAAACGAATATTCCTGATCCAATCTAGGAAGTTTGGTCCGGTCAAAACTTGCTTCTCTAAGATAGCACGGAGCGAGATACTCGCCATTTCGGTTTTACTAAGGAGAAATAATATAGAACGAAAATAATAAATCAACTATTGAAATACTATTTCTAAATACACAGTCAACATAACTAAACAACAAGGTCCTTTAGCTGTTTAGCTCCCACTATTTTCACATATGATTGCCCCCAAAACAAACATACGGGTAATGTCCAACAAGTTACCGTAGTGGCCAAGATCCAAATCCATACTATGCTATACTCCAACGGGGGCTGGTCGCATAACATAATATGACCGGTAGGACTATCCAATTGCGTCATGCAACTCTTGGGTGTTAAATCTAATTTAACCAGACACTCTACATATTGCACCTATCGAGGTCGCTAGATACAATATGTAGTAAGTTATAACCATAGGCTTACTCTAATCTGACGATCACTGCGAGTCTGCAAGACGCGGTCGCCAATACAAGGAAACGCAATGAAAGTTATGAATTAAAGCACCCCATGGAAAGCATCTGAGAAACACATACGTATACATATTTCTGCAATTATATTGGTTGGGGCTTGTATCTTGAGGGTTGTTATCAGTCATCTACAAACAAATAAGGGCGCCGCCTACCCATCATGCATGAGCGGTCTACACGTAATGGATGCCGCCTATCCATTCTAGTTCTAAACGCGGTCAAGCACATAATGGGCGCCGCCTACCCATACATAAAAATATGCGGTCCGACAAATAAGAGGCGCCGCCTACCCTCGCATGCATAGCGGTCGAACGGAAAGTAAAATACGTGGTATTTAAACATGCATTGTCAAACAATAGCATATCGAGCAAACAAACAAGTGGTAGCCTATGTGGATGCCAAATGACTTCATAATTTCATTATGAAAATTATAATCCCTTACTTATAATCGCTATGAAAAATTGAAAATTTGGACTAGATTGAAAAATCAAAAATTCTATTGACCAGGTAGCAATTTTCGAAAAACCTTGGGGGTGATAACTGATTCTGTGAAGGATTGATCTCTCACGTGTAGCACAGGAGAGCACTGCTCATAGTCGTTCATAGTTGTGATTGGTTAAACCGCTGGCCAACGTATCAATATTATTATGATAGTCATAATAGATATTGGATTCACCAAGCAACTCACTGAAGACGCCGTGGATGTATTATTGGGATAGACACATCATCAATCCTAGATGCATTCGAGTCAGTCAGATGAAAGGACGTTACCATCGCCGCGTTGAGCGCAACAGACTTCACAACGAAAGGGTTTGCTTTGAGAAACCTCTCAAACGTTCTCATGTATTAATATTGCAAATGGAACCGTCTAGGAATTACATGTTGCCTAATGTAGCACTTGCTTAATACAATGAGGCCCTATGGGTCACACTATGTGGTGATTCAACTTATCCGAATATCCTTGAAGATGGAATCACAATTAATTTAGAATTAATTGTGATTGATGAATTATAATTGATTTGGAATTAATTTTAATTATTTGTGGCTCAATTAATAATTTGGAATTATTAATTGAATTGATTGATTAATTGTATTTTATGTAAATACAATTAAAGATTATATTTTAGAAATATAATAGAGGTTTAATTTGAAGGTTATATTAATTTAGAATTAATATATGCACATGGGCAAAATCTACTTAGAGTTTGAATTGCCTTCGAATTATAAGTGGGTCCCAAAATTGGGACCCACATACCCCCCCCTGGCCGGCCGCATGTAGTAGTATTATGGGAGGGAGTTTCGACTCCTTCCCATATTAGAAGTTAAGGGTTAAGTTAGATTTTCCGAATTGAGTTCTAACTTAATTGGGAATGGATCTAGACTTAAATTGGTTTCCTTGTGCAATAAGAATTAGAGTTCTTATTCCTTTATGAATTCTAAAAGAATCTTCTTTAGGCTTCTATTGACTACTATATAAGTAGGTCATTAGAGAGCTTTTTCAATGCCGAATTCTTAGAGAATTATTCTACCTTTCTTAGAGAAAATAAAAAGCTCACCCCTACCTCTATACCCTAGCCGCGCGCGCAACTCTCCACCGGAGGAAAATCGCCGCCCCATCTTCTTGGCCACATAAAGAATATCCTAGCATTCTTTCCGATAAGCTGTTCATCCGTGGATACCAAGGTTGAGGTTCAAAGAGCTGGAAACTAACTTTTATTGACTTGCAGATAATCAAAGTATTGCAGATATCTTCGACTTCGACGAAGGAGAAGATTCACCGGACTATTACGAAAACTTCATCGATTGGCATATCGATTCAATACCTATTCTTGTTTTTGGAGTAATTTAAGTCTTCTGATTAATGTGTTTATTATATACGTTATATGCATGATCAATTAACCTGCATGTTAAGAAAATTTTTGAAATTCCGCTGCGTACCCTACGGGTAACTCTGACCATATTTTCTTACAGTGACATCGACGGGTCCACGAAGGATATGGGGAAACAAATGTGATGATAAAGTCATGTAAGTCCAAAGGATGACTGGCATCACTTCGACAACTTTCCGGTTCCCATAGACACTTCGGTGTAGAGTATACATCAATGGGAGTTTCCGGTGGGTACTTCCATTGTTCGGTAATCACCCTTCGAACAACTATGCGGAGTTATGGGAACGTTTCTAGATTGTCTAACAATCCGTTCCGTGGCCGTGGGATCGGCTCACACTTGCTCTAACAAGTATAACCTCCACGCATACTAGTCTTACCTGGTTCATTCAGACCCCTACATCCTAGATGAACCTCGAATAGGGAGAGTTTGGGATAGATGATAACTCACATAGCTCCCACTATCTGTGTGATCGGTCATCTATCCGAGGGGACATGTTTGATATCAATACAGACAGGAATAGAGATATGACATGTTGTATGCCTGGTGTAATATAAATATGAAAGCGATACTCAATAGTCAAACAAACAAACATATATTATATTACGTTGACCTGTGTAATAGTACATATATGCCCTTAATAAGGGTTGTATGCCCTTAATAAAGACTATCTCTAGGACATATACACTATCACAAAGGCTCCTTTGTGCCAGTGGTGGCTGATCCCCACAAAATCAATGTGGAGGAAGAGGTAACAAGTCAAGCCATGTACAAACATCTTGAATTAGTTCTGACTGATGATGATGAAGAGGAGAAAGATGAGAATGTACCAGAAGATTCTAGTGATGATGAATCAAAAGATTCAAAGGACAGTAAGGATGATGATGATGACAATCAAGGTCCTGGTCCAGATGCTAGTGGAGAGAAATTGACAGTTGCTGATCAAGAAGATCAAGCGCATGCTGAAAGGCATGATGCAGAGAAACCTCCCAGCAAACAACAAGAATCTGCTACAACTCCTGCTGACCAATCCACTCCAGCAACCTAACAAGTTGCTGAGACTGATGAAGAACTTGCCACAAAGCAAGATGAAATTGCTAAAGGAAAAGCAAAGCTTTCTGATGCCGAGACAATTTTGCTCGAAGCTCAGGTCACTGATGCAAACCTAGAGGAAGATGAAATCTTCGATGAAGACTATCAAAGAGCAGTTGAAAATAGCCTTCAAATTAATGTGGCTGGAACACAACATTTAGACATTACTCAGTCTTCAGGAGTGAAAAGTTTGGATGACTCCTCCCTTCCACCTACTGCCGGTGAGACTCCAGTTGTTGAGTCTCAAGAGTTGCTCTCAGCAACCACTCGACAAAAAGAATCTGAGGCAAATGACCTTGGAGTCAAGGTTGCTGGTCTTGATGAACCAGATGAAGAGGGAAGAGTTATCAGATATCTCAGCACCTGAGGAAGAAGAAGAAATGGAAATACCTCCAGCATCCATCAATTCTGATGAAGGAGATGATGAAAGAAATAGGTTGCTGAGAAATGAAGACCAGTTTGCCACTGAGCTAAAAGTTCATTCACTTGCTCCCTCTATAGTGCCTTTCCCAAGCATAGAGGATTTTACACCAAGAATAAAGGCACTAATGGTTGTTCATAAAGTATGCCAAGAAGAGGATGATGCACTGCTTGCTGAGCGTCCACTCAATATTGAAAAGATACTGACTACTGTGCTGAAACGCACTACTACTCATACTATAGCTCAGAAAGATATAAGTCTACATCACAAGAGCTATGCAGATGATGTCAACAAAGCACTAAAGCTTGCCAAAAGTGCATTAACAAAGGCTCATGCAATTATGGAAGATAAAATCAACAATGAGCTAAGACATGAGGAGAATCTGGCTTTTAAAAAAGAAGAACTATCAAAGCTTACAACTGATCAGCAAGACATGATTCTTAAGTACAACAACCTTCATTCTCTTGCTGAAAATCGCAATGACTTTTTCTCTGCTTACATCAAACCGATGTTGCAATCCATGTCTAAGGGGGAAGATACACAGAAAAGATGTCAAATGACTTATCCTCTACTGATCCCTCTCCTGCATTGCTGAAATTGCCTAGACCACCACCAAGGGAACCTCTTGCTGAAATAGAACAAAGTTCCAAAAGAAAGGCTGAAACAGACTTCTTGAAAGAAGTTCAACATATCCAAAAAGGAGAAGAACTGCTGCTGATATTTCAGAGAACTGTCAACCTGGGAGTCATCAAGGAAATAATGATGATGACGATGATGATGACAACACTATTGCTCAGGTTATTAAAGCAAATCCCCTCAATGCAAGACTCAATCTGGCAAAACAAAATTACTATCTTCTGGTTCTTTGGCAAGGAAAAAAGATAGTAATTCAAAGCAAAGAAGAAGACAAAGAAGGGCTATTGAACAAGAAGCGAATAGAAGAAAAGCTCGAGAAGCCGTTGGGCTGGGTGTACAATACACCAAAACAAGCAACAAAGAGACCACTCAAAGTGTGATCAGAAAAAGACAAGGCTTTTTCATCTTAAAGCTTGAAGATCTCCTTGCCAATGATCACTTCCCAAAACCAGTCCTTGAGTAAATGGACAATGATGACAATGTTTTTTATACTATCATTCGAGTTTTTTTTAACCAATTTAGCTATCCTCTTGCATGCATTTTAGTGCATTTGTTAGAATAGTGTCACATTTCCATTTCTTTTGTTCTTTTCAGGTTTTAGGTGGAAATTGAGTTTTTGGATGTAATTCATGGCGAAACAATGATGTTTTGGTGCAACGAGATCACCCGTGGTGTGTCAAGGAGTACCGAGACGAGTTTCAAGGCCAAGAGACCAAGTTTCGGAGCTCAAAACCGTGCAAGGGGCCGAAATCGAAGATCCGAAGGAAGAATTCCGCACGAGCCGCATTCTGCCCGTGTGGGGCGCATCGCTGGGTGTCTTCCGACAGCAACTATATATATTCCCAAAGACTGCGAATTTTCATATCTTTCATCATTATTTTACAGACTTAAACCCTACAGCTTGGGTATATTTTCTCTTAGAACCTTTGTATCTTAGCGAATTTGGAGCTAGAGGAGAGATTTGGACACCGTTTTATCAGACCTTGCTAGATCTTTGTGAGTTTAGCCATTCACCGGAGATTGACAACCTTTGGTGGTAACCTTGTATCTCACAATTCTGCTATTTATCTTTCAATTCACCATGTTTTCATTCATTTATGATTGTTGATTGTGTTATTGATATGAGTAGCTAAGCATCTAGTTGGTGATAGTATGTGAATTCGTAGCTAGGGTTCGTATTATGCATGATTGAGTTTCTGAGTCTTTTACTTGTTTAATTATCTCAATTCGATTCTTTGATCCGACTAAGCCACATATCTTCGTAGAAAAGTGTTAGAAACACTAGGACAATTCAAGATCATCGATTAGATTATATATAATTTGCAAGTACAGCTTGAACTAAGACTGACAACCTTAGCCAAGTATTAGTATAGATAGGAAGCTTTCAAAATACACGTCTACAAATCTGTCTTTGGTGTTTGTAAATCGAATTACTTTTAATGCAGTACGAGTTGCACTTTCATGCATAATTAGAACTTGATGCTTAGAACGAGCATACTATCACCATCTTTCTCCATATATTGTTAAGTCGAGTTAATATAAATTTGTTTTCTGAAATTATATTTAGTCAATTAGTTAAAGCTAGTTTAGTCCCTAGAGATCGACACTCGAGGTCATCTAACCTCTGCACTACGTGTTTTGTGTAGTTGTGAGTTGCCCTTTGGCTTTCAAACAAATTTATTTGATTGGTCGAGTCTGACAATCTCGTTCATCAGACAAATGGAATGTGATTAAAGTTGCGAGCAAAGAAAGAGATCATTGTCCACTGGACACTTTTGGGGACATAAAACTTTGGCTTGACGTTGAGGTCAAAGACATGGGAGATTTGCCACCTTATTTTAGGCCAATAGAAGTCAATCAGTTTTACGATGATATCCTTAAAAAGGCAAGACCAAAACTAATGGTGACTCCTTATGAGCTCTTGTATCTGACAAAAGAAGATGCCGATGAAGACGTAAGATATCTGGAAAAAATCTATAAGACGTACAATCTAAGTGATCTCCAAATCTGTCATGCGTGCTACTGGGAACTTCACATTTGGACTGAAGTTTTACAAATACAAGATCCCTCTGTTAGTAATTGTAGGAAATTACCTCTAAGGTTAATGCAGCGGAATTCAAAAATTTTCTACATGAATCGTTGATTGAATTATTATTTAACATGCTCCATACAAATGACATACCCGTTATCCAGCTTCCAGCTTCCATGAATCATTGATCTAATCATGATTTTGTTTTTCAAAGAACAATTGATGATCTTCTAAAGAATCTGACTGAACTCAACAATTCTAAGCTGCCTACGTACCATCAGGATCAAGTCAAATGTAGTTCAATTCTTCGTTGATGAATTCTCCATGGATGCTAGTAAATCCATATTCAAATCTACATTAAGCAAAACAAGAAATCTCAAAGATCATAATAAAATGAGAATTGATCAAAGAAGAAAAGAAAAGAGTTAGAACGAATACAACCGTGTAGAAGAAACCCAAAAGATGAAGAAAGCTCTTAGCCACACCCCAACAACAACACGTTTCATAATTCAGCAAAAAAAATATACTGCGGCCGCAGCAACATATAGATAAAACGCTGATTAGGTAATTTGCATGGGCCTGGCCCAGTTGGTATGTGTGCAGGCTAATTTTCTGGAGGTCACGGGTTCGAAACCCATCATTAGCAATCTTTTTCTTTTGGGCTTTTAACACTTGAACCTCATTCTAAATTGGTTCAAATCCACATTCTAACTTTAATTAATTAAATCCAATTTAATATAATTATTCTTTCTTCTTTTATTAATTAAATCTAATTTAATTAATTTACTTTTTAAAAGTATAAATTAATCCATTGAATCCAATTAATTAGTTGTTACTATCAAATAGAATCATTCTCAATAATATTAAATTAAATATTTACCAATCCAATTGATATTTATTTAATATATGAATTAAACTATAAATCTAATTTTAACTTAATTAATGATTTCCATCAAATGAAGTGTCCTTGACAATAGTAAATCAAATGTTATCAATCCAATTGACATTTAATTTACCCTAATGCTTAATCGGGAGAATCATCACCTAGTTGTATATGACCCATAGGCCCTCACATATCATGCAATGATCAAATCAAGGTCTCAGTGAATATTCCTAGACAATCGTCACTAGACAATACTAATATGTAAGGAACGTTTGTTGAGGAGATACAAACTGCATGTGATGTAGAGTACTTTGATGATACGGTCCTTTCATTCTCGAATACTCGAATGAATCTAGAATATGGATTAGTGTCTATTCCAATAACTCATACATTGTCTCTCAATCTTCTTAGTCGATCTAGATGATTATGTCCAAACACCATTTTGACATATATCTTTGCAGTGGCCACTGACTAACGATCGCACTAAATATGAGATGTAGAGTATTCTCTCCTTGAATCTATTCGGAGGAATGAATCCTGATCTTGGTCCAATCACTCACACCATATGCTTCCTAATATACCCAACGCATGTCGTATCTATCCTACTTTAAGAGTGCAAGCGTTGCGCATGGTCAAAGTATATTATTCCACATATGATGTAGTATTGACCTCAAGTCTGAGGACTATTACATCACCCTACAATCCGATACTCCCATAGACACTTAAATAGAATTTACCAAATGGTTTCTCGGCTGGGCATGCCAACACTCTCCAAAGTGTCCATGTGTCCATCATGAATAACCAAGCTATTCGCAGCAGTGAGAACTACTACATCCTCGAAGGATCTGATGCAACACATGCTAGTCTCTATCACATCATTGATATCCCATATCTCAATGACCATCAACTAGTGGCTAATTTTTAGGACTTAAGTTCTGACACGCAAGCTCCCACTAACTTGGTGATTATCTTTAGTCCTTGGGAACATCTTACAGAATAATTCAAACAACCAAATAATCTATTCAGTAAATGTAATGCCAATTGTATTTATGTATGCTTAAATAAATGTAACATAAATAAATACCAATAAGCTGAATGCGGTAAAGTACATATCGTCCTTAATGTTGGTTGTTTCTAGGACATATATACTTTCAATCTCCCACTTGGCCTAGAGTCAATCACTCATGTGTGTCCAACATTTAGATTCTTGGAATGGCTAACTTATCTCTCCAAAGACAAGGTTTTGTGAAAGAATCAGCGTGGTGTCCTCACGGAGAAATTACTTTATTTGTTTATGTTGCAATCTATCAGTGGTTTCCAAACTAATGATAGTGTCTCAGTAGATCCATGCTAGTATCATAAGATCTTGGTTCCTTTGCATGTGCAGTCGCCTTAGTATAATCGCAATTTCACAATTCGATTACTAACACTTGGAACTACCCCTTGTTCTTCTAAGAACCTTCTAGCATAATCATACATGACATAGGTTGTTGAATCTATACATCATTAGATCTAATCTAATATGATACTATTACTACGATGAATACAAAATTATAATTGCAATAAGTCCATTCATCACATTTATAATGAAGCTTACTAGTCATATATTTAGTATATATATAAGCTAAGCTCCCACTGTCCATGAAATCCGTTGATAATTCTAAGTCACCTTGACTGTTTGATGTATCACATTTGTACATTTGAGGCGATGGTTGCACTATACAACATCGTGTATATGTACAAAGTTCATACTTCAATAAGACAATCTATTATTGACAGTATAACCATGTGATAATAATAATAGATTCTCCTAGAATTCTATTATTGTTTATCACCACATTATTTATTCAAAATAGTGAATATCATGAAGAATTTGAATATTCTCTCGAACCTATCCAACAAGGTGTCAATATAAAAATATCCTAGAAACTTTCATTCAAGCCCCCTCACAATGAAAGTCTTGAATGACCAATATTTTGACTGTTAACGTGGAAGCTATTTCATATGATGTTGGTAATCATTTTCAATCATATAGATAAGAGCTTCTCACAAACACTTCTAAAGATGTACAGATGATTCATCTACTTTTGAAATAAGTTAAACTAATTTACTTATTTCAAATGTAAATGATCAAACTCCTAGAGGCTTGCATAAGTCCACAATGGTCTTATCTTATTTGATTTGCATATCCATACATGATTTGAATTCGACACTAAGGCCTATAACTGTGTCAAACACACTTTACAGTAAAGTTTCTCCTCAGAAAGTGGTATAGGCTTGTTATCGAATATATCATGCAATTATTAGATGCTTATGCAAGTAAAATCTTATAGGACTGGTTTATAATCCAACCAATAGATAGTATATAGTATGTCTCCCAGACTCAACTATATAATTTTGATTATCCTACACTATGTAGGCATAGACTCCGTTGTTGATATAATACTTTCCTGAAAGAAACTACTACTATGTAATAATAAAATATCAACTTACTTAAGTTCTAAAACTTAAGTAATCTCTAGTCCATCTCTTAAGATCCTATGGCTTTAAGCCACCTCTCAAAATCGATATCAAATATCATTTTGTTAGCTATAGGTTATAAGCTCATCCCTGCGTGTGACAGTAAATAATCGTAATCCTTCTAAAGGATTCCATACAATTCAATTTGTCACGACAATTTACTTAACCTAGGAGTTTGTTCATTTGCGTTTGAATTCGTTTAATTATCCTGAATGTTATAAGGCATTCTAATATTGGGACACCCAACAAGTTATAGTGATCAAGGTAGCACTCAAATGCTAACCTTACAAAGAAGAGTGTGCAACTTCCAAGTTGGAATATATTAACTTATGAGAATATCTTATTCTTAAAATGACTACTCTCAAAATGCTTTCATTAGCTTATGGGCATTACCAAGTAACTTACTCCCACTAACTTCAAGCACTGTTGACTCTTCCCCTGAATCTTTGTCATGGTTAAATGACAAGTTACCAGCCTCATTAGTTAATTTGTGGTCTTGAAACCATTTCAAACATTGTACTTCCATCTAATTCGTTCTTTATAAACTCCTCCAAGTCTTAAAAGAATAGTATGTCAAGAAACAACATCCAATTTGTCTCTTATAAAGATAGAGATAAAGTTTCACAAATTAACACATTCTAAAATCCTATTAATAATGAAGAACTTTAATACATATATGGGACATCCCCATATTCAGCTATGTAATAAAGAATCTTACAACATAACTATTATGTGTCTCTAAGACTGATTTAGTAAGGATATAATTAGGATACATATTGAGCTTCTATTGCACGTGTAACAAAGTATATGGGTTAATCTATGTCGAACATAGCTTTTTCATTTCAATGGAACCCATCATGGGTTTAAGCATGTCTAATAAGGTTTAATTAATTCCACTCTATTAGAACCCATGACCTCTCATAACAATCCATAACCATGTTCTGAGTATTATTCTATTGACCCAATCAAAGAATAAAACACTTCGTATAACATGTTTATTCTATTCAACATTGTGACTTTGTACTTCTCAAGGGCAATGAACTTGCATCTTCTCAAGCGCAAGTGGTTAGACCAAGGAAAATATAAAGCACATGGTGAATCAGGACATTCCCCAATTTGAATGCTCACACATGCCTTGCAATGTGTGTCATCTCAAATTGTTATTTCGTATTCATCTATTTTCAAAAAGATCTAGTGAATACCATTTAATTATAGGATAAGACTTACAATCCATATGTTTCAAAACAAACGGTGTTAAGTAGTCTAACTTACTTAACACTTGTCATTCTTATCTCGCAAGTTCAACCAAGTTGACAAATAACATAATTTTGGGAAATTGGTTTGTTATGTTGGTCTTCTTATCATGTATTAGAAATTCATGTCTTATGGTTAAAAAACTTTTGATCTATGTTCTTGAAGACGTCTACCTCTATACTATTAGTGTGACTAAATAGTAGGTAAATCCACTATCTCTTAACAAGTACAGAAACAATGTTCTTAACATATGAAATCAATAGAATAATTTCATTTGTAATTAGTATCCAATACTAAAATTACTTCATAGACATAAGCAACTTTCAATACACAATAATGTGCTTGAATCTTTATGCAATGATTGCTTTAAGTTCAAGGAATCAAACTTTGCTACCCATACTCTCATTGAATTACTATAATTGCAATAGAGTGTATTATTCGTTAGACATTTACTCTTTCTTCCAAGGTCATCTTTAAGATAAATGGAAATATATTTAGAGCAACTCTTAGTATATTTATTCTACTTTCCATTCCTTACGGATTGGTTTAATAGAACTGCTCACTATGAGCACCATTTATCCATGGATGATGTTCTTGCAAAAGATTATGAGTAGTAAGCAGCTCTAGTCAATGTCACTTCTATTGTATTTAATATTCTCTATGAAATTAATACAAATCATGAAGTGACTTAAAAAAGTAATTAATTGAAGAAATGTCAAGCAATATTCTCTAAGAATTTCAACATCCTCAATTGATTTTCTTATTCCAAATAATATAAGAGCTTTTGAAGAGAAATCAAATTTCAACATTTAAAGATGATACACATTGACTATCATAAGAACTTGTACTCCCACTGATTTAGCCAAACTCTAGAATAGAGGTTGATCAAGGTCAATGTTCATCATACATGTTCTAAGAGGTATCTTCTATAATGTCTTCATACTCTCATGTTGTGCAAGCTACTTGTGTACCATACACGCCTAAGTCGAATACGTTACCTAGTTGTCCTTGTATTTAATATAAGTATTCTTGTCCAACTCGAAATACTAAAATTCAAACACAAGACAATCTTGGGTACATGCTTGTCCGAGACAAACTCAATTAAATCAAACACAAATAACAGTATAGTCAAAATGTCATTGGTAAATGAATCAAACTAATAGTATTCACCAATGCCATTCTACAACAACCTTATAAAACATAATGTAAATTTAGCGTGAATTAAATTAAACTCTAATTAAATAACAATTCACAATATCCTCATTCACCGACTAAATAATCAAGGCCTTTCGACTTATTTAGTTCCATTAATTTTATCATATTCACCGACCCCATTGGAAGAATACGGATTCATTTTTAATATGAATCTTAATGGCCAAGATCCAAATCTGCACTACTACAGCCCCTGCTATGGTTGATCACTGTAATAGCCAAATAAGGTAGGTTTCTAAACCAATTGTACAATACAACTCTTGGTTGACCAAAGCTATTTTGATCGACGTCCTATAGGCTATGCCTGACGCTATGGCGACTCGACATAGCCCAAGTAAGTCACAACCATCACACAGTATCAACTATGGACCTATGAAAGAGATTTTCCATCGGCAAACATAGTAAGCGCTATGGTGCACATTACTCATGAGATTAGATGGTTCCATTCATCATTCAATTATGATGGGTGACGTCGTGTGATCAAATCGAGAATTAAATTTTAGATGGGGAATATTTATGTCGGGGTATTTAATCGCTTAAACAAGATCTTAGGATAACTATCAAACATAGGGCGCCGCCTACCCACACGTACAATTCGCGGGCAAACAAATAATGAGTGCCGCCTACTCATGCATACAATATGCGGACAAGAAAGTAATGAGTGCCGCCTACCCATGCATATGTCAGATGCGGTCCGAAAACCTAGTGGGTGCTGCCTACCCATAAATAGCGGACATAAAGTGCTATACTGATTTAAAGTAAATCATATAGACATTCAAAGAAGTGTGAGCAAGAAATTGTGAGTTAAAGTTTGCAATAAAATATAATTCGTCTCATCTTTATACTTCTAAAGTAATTATAAATATTTTACTTCAAAAATAAAACATTTATTAATTTCTAAGAAATTAAAAGAAATTATAAATCAGATTTATAATAATTTGTAAGTCATAAATCTAATTTACAAATTTTTCGGAAATTTATAAACATTTAAACAAGTTTCTACATTAATATAATCTTCTAAAGAATATATTAATATTTAAAATTAGTTTATAAGCTATGTCCAACATGTATCTAATCATTAATATAAATCTCCAAGATTAATATTATGACATAAATGTAATTTATAAACTACTCATGAATTAAATAATAAGTTTCTAAAACTCTAGGGATTTATTTTAAATTTCCAGAAAGCTTTTATGAAGTTTCTAAAACTTATGAGGGCTAAATCGAACGTATCAGATACTCAGAGGACCAGTGACAATTTTTAGAATTATAAAATCAAATTTTGATGATCAAATTGAAATTTAGAAGACTTAAGGACTGGATTTATGAATATAAACAGTGCAGGGACCTCTGCTACAATAAGACAGAAGAATCTGTCAAATTGTAATAAAGGTCCCCAAACTTCTATTCCTTTCAACCACGCCCTTATACTTTCTGCAAATTTTCAATTCGGTCCCTGCAAGTTCCAAAAGCTTGAACAATGATCCTACAATGGAGTTTTCATCTCCAATTCGAGTTTCACATCAATCTTAGTGTTCTAAACACAAATCCAACAATCAATCAATCATTAAACATCATCCATCCATACGAATCCTCAACAGATCGATTCAAAAGGCATTAAGAAACAAAATCCCATTTTTTTTTTAATTTCCGATCGATCGTGATTCTGCCTCACCATGGAACACGCAATTCCCGTTTGCATTTCCGGTGAGGATTTGATGACAAGATGCGAACGAAGCCAAGCTCCGATGGTCGTGATGGAGAGATGAAAGAAGCACCGGTGGGAGGCACTGTACCGGGGCGGAGAGGGCAGGCATCCGATGTCTGGACTTCCGTGAGGTTGAGGTCGATTAATTTTGCAGAGATAGAGAAATTCAATTTCTCAAGAACCCAGTTCGAGTAAGCATCAACAGGTTTTCCGTTTCATTCATACAGATGAAAGAAAGAAAGTAAATAAAATTTAGACAAAAACCCTAGATTATCATCTTCTCTGCAGCAAATGGGTTTAGAGGTTTTAAACATGACCAAATGATTCAAGCTTATTAATTAACCCAAAACAAAATCCAATTCAATCGATGGACAATTAAACCCAGTTTATAATATTAACAGTACAAATTATATTTCTTCACACATAAAACTCACAATAAACAAACAATAACATGTAAATAATTCATTCAATCAAGCCCAGCTCTGATACCACTGTTAGTAATTGTAGGAAATTACCTCTAAGGTTAATGCAGCGGAATTCGAAAATTTCCTACATGAATCGTTGATTGAATGAGCTCCATACAAATGACTTACCCGTTATCCAGCTTCCAGCTTCCATGAATCATTGATCTAATCATGATTTTGTTTTTCAAAGAACAATTGATGATCTTCTAAAGAATCTGACTGAACTCAGAACAATTCTAAGCTGCCTACGTACCCTTAGGATCAAGTCAAACGTAGTTCAATTCTTCGTTGATGAATTCTCCATGGATCCTAATAAATCCATATTCAAATCTACATTAAGCAAAACAAGAAATCTCAAATATCATAATAAAATGAGAATTGATCAAAGAAGAAAAGAAAAGAGTTAGAACGAATACAACCGTGTAGAAGAAACCCAAAAGATGAAGAAAGCTCTTAGCCACACCCCAACAACAACACATTTCATCAGCAAAAAAAATATACTGCGGCCGCAGCAACATATAGATAAAACACTGATTGGGTATTTTGCATGGGCCTGGCCCAGTTGGTATGTGTGCAGGCTAATTTTCTGGAGGTCACGGGTTCGAAACCCATCATTAGCAATCTTTTTCTTTTGGGCTTTTAACACTTGAACCTCATTCTAAATTGGTTCAAATGCACATTCTAACTTTAATTAATTAAATCCAATTTAATATAATTATTCTTTCTTCTTTTATTAATTAAATCTAATTTAATTAATTTACTTTTCAAAAGTATAAATTAATCCATTGAATCCAATTAATTAGTTGTTACTATCAAATAGAATCATTCTCAATTATATTAAGTTAAATATTTACCAATCCAATTGATATTTATTTAATATATGAATTAAACTATAAATCTAATTTTAACTTAATTAATGATTTCCATCAAATGAGATGTCCTTGACAATAGTAAATCAAATGTTATCAATCCAATTGACATTTAATTTACCCTAATGCTTAATCGGGAGAATCATCACCTAGTTGTATATGACCCATAGGCCCTCACATATCATGCAATGATCAAATCAAGGTCTCAGTGAATATTCCTAGACAATCGTCACTAGACAATACTAATATGTAAGGAACGTTTGTTGAGGAGATACAAACTGCATGTGATGTAGAGTACTTTGATGATACGGTCCTTTCATTCTCGAATACTCGAATGAATCTAGAATATGGATTAGTGTCTATTCCAATAACTCATCCATTGTCTCTCAATCTTCTTAGTCGATCTAGATGATTATGTCCAAACACCATTTTGACATATATCTTTGCAGTGGCCACAGACTAACGATCGCACTAAATATGAGATGTAGAGTATTCTCTCCTTGAATCTATTCGGAGGAATGAATCCTGATCTTGGTCCAATCACTCACACCATATGCTTCCTAATATACCCAACGCGTGTCGTATCTACCCTACTTTAAGAGTGCAAGCGTTGCGCATGGTCAAAGTATATTATTCCACATATGATGTAGTATTGACCTCAAGTCTGAGGACTATTACATCACCCTACAATCCGATACTCCCATAGACACTTAAATAGAATTTACCAAATGGTTTCTCGGCTGGGCATGCCAACACTCTCCAAAGTGTCCATGTGTCCATCATGAATAACCAAGCTATTCACAGCAGTGAGAACTACTACATCCTCGAAGGATCTGATGCAACACATGCTAGTCTCTATCGCATCATTGATATCCCATATCTCAATGACCATCAACTAGTGGCTAATTTTTAGGACTTAAGTTCTGACACGCAAGCTCCCACTAACTTGGTGATTATCTTTAGTCCTTGGGAACATCTTACAGAATAATTCAAACAACCAAATAATCTATTCAGTAAATGTAATGCCAATTGTATTTATGTATGCTTAAATAAATGTAACATAAATAAATACCAATAAGCTGAATGCGGTAAAGTACATATCGTCCTTAATGTTGGTTGTCTCTAGGACATATATACTTTCTTCGTCAGCAGACCACAAGCTAATTTGCAGACTTGCAAGGGATATGCAACTTCAAGTCAAAAAGCTTCTTGAAGATTATGAAGCTTCATGTGAAGAATTTGCTAAGCTTGCTGATGAAAGCGTGAAGGATGTTTACCAAGATTGCTTTTAGATTTTTCTCAGATAGTCTAGTCGTTATTTTGGAATGTTGCTTGCTGAGTTATCTCATGCTTTCATGTAAACTTACTTTGAAAGATAACTTTCAGCAATCAATTGCTTTTTCTCAAATTTATTCGTTTTTCTGATTATGCTAGTTATTGATGCTTACTGTTTGATTACTTCAATTATAATTTGCATTCAACTGATTTATTCAACATCAGAAACTTATAAAGAGTTGTAATTAATTTAGCCATGAATTGCTAACATCAAAAAGGGGGAAATTTGTTAGGAAACTTTTAATTTTGATGAGCAATTAACCATGCTAAATTAAGTAAAGTCCAGTAACTAGTACTCTTAAGATCCATAGGAATTTAGAATTTTAAGGACATTGTAAAAGAGGAACGTTTGCTGAAAGACTTAGTGTAGGTACTAGTTAGGTTCTTAAGCTTGCTGATGATGTACTTTGTTATTACAAACAAACTATTGATGACATAGAACCGCTCAGAAAGTTGAAGATTCGAAGACTGAAGACTTAGAAGAATTCTGAGAAAGGCATCTACAAAGGCACATGTTGTCTCAGAAAGTGTAGATTCTCAGCAACAGCTTGCATAAGTGAAAATCTATAATATGACAGAGTGATGACAGTGTTTTTTACACTATCATTCGGTTCTTTTTCACCAATTTAGCTATCCTCTTGTATGCATTTTAGTGCATTTTGTTAGAATAGTGTCACGTTTCCATTTCTTTTGTTATTTTCAGGTTTTAGGTGAAAATCGCACTTTTGGATGTAAATCATGGCGAAACATTGAAGGTTTGGTGCAACAAGATCACCCGTGGTGTGTCAAGGAGTACCGGGATGTGTTTCCAGGCCAAAAGATCAAGTTTCGGAGCTCAAAACAGTGCCCAAGGCCAAGGAGAACATGAAAGATTCGATATATCTTGTATGAGGCGGAAACGGTAGTTCATTCGGAGTTCGGATGAAGATTTTGGAGCCTTTGAAGTGAAATCTGGAAGTTCTATTTGCATAGTCTCGGTATTTTGGGCACCCGTGTTTCATACGACATTGGATTGGGATGAAGTTACAACCTACGCGCAGCTAACTCGAACAGCTATCCAACGGTGGATCTTACGTGCTAATCCGAGTTCGGACGCGCCCGGAATCTCTGTTAGAACTTAGAGGAAAAACTAGCAAACTTGCTGCCCGTGCCAGGCGGACCGCCTGGTGGCAGGCGGTCAGCCTGGTGCGTTCCGGAAGCCCAACGATATTTTATATATAAAAGTCAAATTTTCATATCTTAGATTATAATTTGCAGACATAAACCCTAGAGCTTGTTCTGGGTATTTTTCTCTTAGAACTACATTATCTTAGCAATTTGGAGCACCAAGTTAGAGATTCGGACATCTTTGATCCCACCTTGCTAGAAACTTGTGATTTTAGCCATTCACCGGAGATTGACAACCCTCGGTGGTAACTTTGTATCTCACCTCTTTTAATACTCTATCTTTCAATACAATTATGTTTTCATATATGATTGCTTGTGTTGATTTAGATTTTGATATGAGTAGCTAAGTTTCTAGTTGGTGATAGTATGTAAATTCGTAACTAGGGTTCATATTGTGCATGATTGAGTTTCTGAGTCTTTTACTTGTTTAATTGTTTTAAATCGATTCTTTGATCCTACTAAGCCAATTTTTTCGTATGAAAGTGTTAGAAACACTATGTTGGTCCCTTTAAACAACAAGAAAAGACTAGAGGGGGTGAATAGTCTTTTCAAACTTTCGTCGTTTAAAAACTTTCTCAGCAAGTGCTTATTACTTTTCAGTAATGAGTTTGCTGATACTTAACTTTCTCAGCAAGTACTAGTTACTTTTCAGTAACGAGTTTTACTGGTACTTGAAAAACAGAGTGCGGAAGTCTTTATACAACAAGTGCTTTTCAGAGAATGTTAGTTTCATCAAGTGAGCAGAGTGACAGTGTACAAAGAGTATAGCTTGCTGAAAAATAAATACAGTAAAGTAAATCACACAAACACTTTTATAGTGGTCTCTGAGAGTGGCGTAATCTCTCAACTAATCCACTTTGTCCTTTCTAGGACTGAATCCACTAAGATAAGCTTGAGTACAACACCTATCTATAATTATTCTTCAGAAACCAAAGCACACTTGCTTCGTTTCCAACCTAACTAGAGAACGAAACCTTGTTCTCCACCAAACTTGGGATACTTAATCAGCAAAACTATGCTTGATTAATTCCCCCAGAATTTCACGCCTGAAAAAGGGTGTTTATCAGTTAGAGATGTTTGGGATGAGATGACTTGAGTATAACTTTTTCAGCTATAACAAGTTATCTAAAGAAACACTACTTGGAATACTTTTCAGTAAACAAGTTAAGTTGTTTCTGGTGTCAAGACTTGTTCTTGTTCGAAAAAAAGAACACTTAACTAATTTCTTAGCCGTGAATGTTCTACTTCTTCACAAGTAGCTTTTGTTTCAAGCTTAAGTCTTGGAACGGATCAATAGGCAGTAAAGAGTATGGAAGATCGAGTGTTTAAGCACCAGTGAGAGTTTGATCACGTTGTTGACACACTTCAACTCTTTGCCGGATGACCTCTATTTATAGTGAATCAGGGGAGCCGTTTGAATTTCAAATTCTAAGGCTTTATTCCTTAAGATGTCACTATCTTGCTTTTGTACTTTCAACAGCGTCCTACATTTGTCTTCTAGTCTTCATGTTCTTCGCGTGCTTACTTTGCATTTAATGTTCATTTGAATGGAATTAAAATGTGAACGTTGGAGCCAAAATGCAAGTACTTTCAGCAAGGAGGTCACATATGTATTTCAGCAAGCAGTCAGTCTCAGTTTCAGCAAGCACAACCTACTCTGTCATATAGATTTTCACTTATGCGAGGTGTTGCTGAATTTCCACTTTCTGAGCAACATGTGCCTTTGCAGATACCATCTTCAGAAATCTTCTTAAGTCTTCAGTCTTTGAATCTTGAAGTTTCTGAGCGGTTCTATTGCTTCACTAGTTCATTTGTAAAAAACAAAGTACATCATCAGCAAACTAAAGCACCTAACTAGTACCTACATTAAGTCTTCATTAAATGTTCCTCTTTTACAATGTCCTTAAAATTCTAAATTCCTATGGACCTTAAGAGTACTAGTTACTGGACTTTCCTTAATTTAGCATGGTTAATTGCTCATCAAAATTACAAGTTTCCTAACAATTTTCCCCTTTTTGATGTCAGCAATCCATGGCTAAATTAATTGTTACCCTTTTAGAGGTTTCTGATGTTGAATAAATCAGTTGATTAATCCAAGCATACTTGAATAATAAAACAGTAAGCATAAGTAGTTTGCAAAATAAAAAACCAATAAGAGTCAAAAGTTTATTGCTGATAGTTATCTTTCAGTAAGTTTACAAGTTCATAGATAACTACAAAAATCAGCAAACAAAACAAACAAAGCTTTTTACAAGGGACTTAAGCTATTCCAGCAGAAGATTTCCTAAGAATCTCCCTTACACTCTTCTCAGCAAGAGCAGAGAATTCAACACAGTCCTTCTCGTAATCTTTAAGTAAGTAGCTTACGGACTTCAAGTTGAATAATCCTTGCATTCTTGCAGGTAGTATAATGATGGTTTTCACCATTCATTTCTTTGTAGTGAAGTACCCACAAGTGCATGCCCCAATTGCTAGCATGGAGAAGTTGAGTATCTGAAATTCCCTTGTTGGCATGAATCTTTCTTAACCAGAGAAGATCTTCTTCTTGATCCTTGGCATTGAGATAAAAATAGTCATAAGAAAGCAAGCCATATTTCTTCTTGGACTTCTTGGTTAAAGGATCACTCTAGTAAGAAACATCTATCGGTTTGATTAAATCGGGCTCTTGTTTTATATTCTTGCCGATAGAAGTTCTTCTTACTAAGATCTCCAAGTTCAGCAATTTTGCAGCAATGTTCCTTGGGTAGGGAGGAGGATCTCTTTCTCTTCTTTGCACTTTCAATTCAATCCAAGTGTACATTTGATTAAGTACAACAGTTGGAAAGAAATCATTGGCCAAAAGATCTTCCAGCTTTATGATCCAGCAACCATGTAGGTTTCTGATCATATTCTGAGTTGTTTCCTCATTGCTGGTCTTTGTATATTCAATGTCAGTGCCAATTTCAATGCTGGCTTGCCTCTTTTCTTCCTGTCTTTGCCTTCTTCTTCTTGACTTAGCATTTTCTTGATCTCTTGCTGAAGATCTTGAGTCAGAAGAGAAGTGTTTGGATTGGCCAGATGGAGTTAAGGCAGAAATAGGCCTAGCTCTTATAGCCGGAGCTATTGTTTGGTCATCATCATCATCATCATCATCATCATCATCTTCATTCAGATTTTGATGACTCTCAGTGTGACAGTATTCTTGAGTTTCAGCAGAAGTTCTTCTCCTTTTTGGATTTGCTGAACTTCTCTCAGAATCTATTTCATCTCGTTTCTTAGAATTTTTGCTCTTTTTCAGCAAGAGGTTCTCTGGGAGGTGGACCAGGCAGTATCAATGGTGCTTCAGCAGAGGGTTTCTTTGATCTTGAAGATTTTCTTTGTCTATCTTCCCCCTTAGACATGGATTGCATTATCGGTCGGATGTGTAGAGAGAAAAACTCATTGCAATTTTCAGCAAGAGTACTTAGTCTGTTGTATTTGAGAATTATGGCTTGCTGATCAGTGGTTAGCTTGGACAGTTCTTCCTTAATACAATCCAAGTTCTCCTCATGTCTGCGCTCATTGTCGACTTTTTCTTGAATGAAAGCCTGAGCCTTTTTCAATGCACTTTTAGCAAGTTTGAGTGCTTGACTGACATCTTCATCATAGCTTTTGTGATGTAGACTGATGTCTTTTTGAGCTATGGTAAGAGAAGTAGTGCGTTTTGATGAGTCGTTTTTTCACCAATTAAATTTGTTTAATAGCCAAGGAACACTTATCACTACACAAACTAGAGTGCAATGGCAAGTTGTCCCCGAGTGTCATTCTCTCGGGACCTAACGTGGCTTTGTTTGGGGTTTTTGTAAGCTAATTCAGTCAACTAGTTCAAGTGGTTTTGAGAAAATTGTTTTGCACAAAAGCAAGCAAGAAATCAGATTGATGTAATCAAGTTTGGAAAACGGTCGGTGGTAGAAATCAAATACACATGCAAGGACTACGAATATGCTCACAAGTTCGGTGCGTAAAACCTTCGACTAAGTCTGCTAAGCAACATGTCTAGGTAACTTTCAAGACACACGTCATAAAAGACCACTCTCAATACTTTAGTGGTGCTTGTCACGGATACCATTTATCTAGCATTCTACAAATCACTAACATACAATCTTGAGTTGACAGTGGCTAGAAGGTTCCGAAGCGCTAGCTTGGTTCCAAAACATAATGAGATGGGTGCCCAGCCCCTCTTAGGGGTGCCCCTTGACTGCCTCTAAAGGGAGCATCATATAGACATCGGTCGCATCAACCGTAGAGAATGTGGTCGACATAGGAAAAAATGGAAGACAACCTCCGGGTACCCGAGCAGCTTGCTGTAACCTCCTCGAGGTGTAAAACGTTGGAGAGGGAGGCTCTGATACCACTGCTCTTTCCCCTTCAACAGTTCACAACCTATTGGAGAGATACCGGGTGGAAGATTCCATAACAGTGGTGGCCAATCTTGAAGATTCTCTTCGACAATGCAACTCTACTGGTGATGATGTTGGTGACAGTAGTGACAATGAAGGCCATACAGACAATGATGATACAAATGGAGGAGTTGTTCCTATCCGGCCTATAAATGGAACTACTGCACCTACCAGAAGACCTTATGATCACCTATAAGGCTCCCAGAGTAGTCCCAATTACTCACAAGCAGCATACTCAGCCGACCGAGGCCAAACCATGCGGTAGCATCTAGTATCACATCTTATTTCCTCATTTTCTTACTGATAGGGACTAGCGTTAATTTCATGAGGGGGGATGGGATTTAAGTGATCTAGTGTTGTTAGTTTGGAGCTTGACATTGGTAGGCTGAGTATAGTACCTTGCATGTTTTATCTGTTTGCATTTGCACGTTTTTTAGGTTGCATTCACTTCATTCATCCTAGGATAGTCTTGCATGTTTTATATGGAATTTATTGCCAAATTTTTTGAACTTTTTTATTGGGTAGATCAACTAACTATGCCATTAATCATATGTTTCATCTCTATGAATTTGTTTGAGGTTTTTCTCGCTTGGCTTGTCACATTTATGTATTGCACTTAGTTAAGCTTGGTAGTCTCGACATCACCTAGTGGTGTTTTCTCTACTGCGGTTCACGAAGGCCTTTATAATAGGATGATGCATGTTAGGGTCTTATGGTTGTTTTCCCGAGTAATTATGTACCTAAGAGGCAACGAGTCTTCACCATGCTTTGAGATTGCTAAATGCCTAGGAAGGAGGTAGTGTGAGGTTGTGTGATCCTTTGTTTGTAACCTATTGTTTCGAATAGGTTTGGGGAGGGGGTTACACCATCATTTGACTTGTTTTTCGTTTTCATTTCTGTGTTGTGAGTTTATTTTTCCTTTCTCGTAAATTTTGTACTCCAACCTATTCTTTCGAATAGGTTTGGGGAAGTCGTTTGTGAGTCATTTTATTTCCTTTTCGTTGTGCTACTGCTGGCTAAATAAAATCGAAAAAAAAAAAGAAAAAGAAAAATTCCAGGAAAAAAGAAAAAAAAAGAAAAAAAAATAAAAAAGAAACTGGAAAGAAAAAAAGAAAAAAAGAAAAAGACCCCAAAAAAGCAAAGAAGGGTCCAAAAAAAGAAAGCCAAATAGCAGTTTAGCAAAGTGTTGTGTCTCATTTTCCAATTCTTGTAATGTTCGTAATCGTGTTGTAATTTTCTATCTTTTCTTTTGTTTTTGAGTGTCATCTTTTCTAGACCACCCTGGTCCTGCCATTCAGGAAGTGGTGAAAATCTTAAGGCTTTGCTTGAGAGATGGGTAGAATAGGGGAGTGTTATCTTTTATAGGGAACCCTCCTTCGTTTGATGAGAGCCAGTACTGGCTCGACCTCTTTGAGGAAAAGTCTTAACTTGGTGAACAACAGTAAGTCCTCAGTTTCATAGGCACGGGACAACCATTCGTATCTTAACATGTTTCATTACGTCGTCACTGACTAGGTCCAGGTAGAGAATGTTACGAGAGATTATCTTGTTTTAACATAAGTGCTTATGTGGATGTGTATGAGTCAATCGAGGCAATCTTCAACCTATATTCATGTTTTGATTTATATTGTTCTTGTTCATATGTTCTTTGATAGATTCGGTAGATTAGTTCATTTTACTTGGCATGAGACTCCATTTTGTGTGTTGCATTGTTTTTTGCATTAGAGTCTAGCTTAGTTGCTTGAGGACAAGCAAAGGTTTGGTTTGGGGAGTTTGATGAATGTGTATTTTACACTTTCATTTAAGTCTTTTTCACCTATTTTAGCTATCCTCTATGTTAATTTAGCTATATTTTAGTGCATTTTGATTAGAACAGTGTCACGTTTCCCTTTAGTTTTTATTTTACAGGTTTTGGTTGAAAAACGAGGTTTTCCGGGCAATTATATTGAAGTTGACAAGGAATTGGTGTTCCAGAAGCCTAATTGGAGTATCTGAAGGTTTCCGGATAGGATTTGAAGTCTAGGGGTCGAATCTGGAGGTTAGAAGGCCACTAGAAGTCAGAAACCGAGTCCGAAAAGGAGAAGCAATCCAAAAACGCGTCGAAAACGCGTTCTGGGCCGAAAAATACTCCCGGGCGAATCGCCCTCGGTGTCGGGAGAATCGCCCCACACCAGGCGAATTGCCCGGTGTGTGGGGCCCTTCGCCCCACACAATTCGTAGCCTATATATAGTTGCTCAGTTTTTCTCCGTTTTTCATACTTTTCCAGACCTTTTCTCTCACCTATCTCTGTAGTTTTAGGTAGGAATTCCCCAGAGCCTATTCTGGGGGTTCATAGCTTAGGAGATACTTTTTCTTAGCAGTTTGGAGCTTGTAAGATCGCGATTCTTTGGAGATTGACAACCTTCGGTAACATTGTATCTTACAGTTTTTCTACTTATTTTTATATATCTTTCAACATGTTTTCTTCTATGATTTATGTTGATTGCATGACAACTATGAGTAGCTAAACTTCTCGTTGGTGATAGTATGTGATTTCTTAGCGAAGGGTTGATAATTATGCTAATGGCTATATCGCGCATTATACTCTGAGTTATTGCTTTATTTCTTTGATCTATCTAAATCTCTATCTTCGTATTGTTGAATAATTATTGAACACAATTGGACAATTCATTAATCTCTTGATCTATCTAAATCTTTATCTTCGTAGTGTTGAATAATTACAACTGGACAATTTGTTGATCAAAGATCTCCATGCAAGACCGAGGAATTTATGCATGATTATTAACCCATTATGCTTTGAATGACCATACTATCACCAATCTCCATTATCTGTTAAGAAAAACCTTTGCTAAGTCGTCTGCTTTTTTATATCAAGCTAAATTAGATAAAGCTAGTTATAGTCCTTAGAGATCGACACTCGAGGTTATTCTGCTGCTACACTACGGTTTTCGTTGTAGTTGTAAATTGCCTTTGGAGAAGTAACAAATTTATTTGATTTTCGTTGGAACACGACATCCAACGCGTTCATCAAATTGGCACCGTTGCCGGGGACTATACTCATTTTTTCTGTTTAATTTGTTTATATTTTCAGCATTCAATTCCTAGTTCTAGTAGTTTTAGTTTTCCTTTTTAATCTCTATCTGATACTGCTTTCCTAGTTTGTTACAGATAGTGTATGCCACATACACGATCTAGAGGAACACCGCTTCCTGATTCAATTGCTGAGATCGACAGAGTCTACCACCAAAGAAGGCGACTACTTCAAAGGCGTGAACTAGAGGAAATAGAGGATACCGATTTCTCTGAATCTGTACACAGTCTTTTCAAGGAAATCGACGGAATGGCAGAAGCTAGACCACTGAAAGCATGGGTTCAACCCTCCAAGGATCGTATGAGGGGACCGGTGATTGTTCTTTCGTCTGCAACTCGAGATTTGGAAATCAAGAACCACGCATTCCAACAACTTTCGAGGTTCTATGGCTTAGCAAGGGAAGATGTGATGGGGTATTTGCACGATATCGATGATTTCGTCAACCAACTCCCCACGACCCGGAGCTGAAATAACAACGGATGAGTTGCGGATGAAGGTTTTTGCTATGGGGCTTGGCGACAGAGCCAAGTCATGGTTGAGTTCTCTTCTAGTAGGCTCGCTGGACACTTGGGAGAAGGTTTTTTCAGCTTTCATGGAAAAATACTTCCCCCCACACCTTGACTACCGCGCTCAAGGCGCAAATCACTGGATTCAAACAAGACTATGATGAGACCATCTACACCGCGTTTGAGAGGTTCCAAGATCTCACGAACAAGTGCCCTCACCATGGTTTTGAGCTTTCTGACCTAGTCCAACACTTCTACAATGGACTAACCTTCGAGAACCAACAAGTGGTGGATTTCCAATGCCGAGGCAATATTTGGGAGGAAACCGCAGAGGCCGTCTGGGCAGTTTTCGAAAGGCTTGCTAAGGGTTCGCAGTTCAAGGACCCAAGAGCGATGGTTAGGAGACGTGGACCTGAAGCTCCACCGACTCAAGAAGACCCTATGTATAGGGGGAATGGGGATCAATTCGAGTGCTTTACCAACGAATTGAAACAAGTCCTCAAGAGCGCCACTGGAACAACTGTTTAGAACGAAGTTTGCCGAATATGCAAGAACTATGGGCATGGGGCTCATATGTGTAGATCGGAGCTTGCGTATGATGATGGCAACTGGGCTCAAGGAGGCGAAGAGGAATCCTTTGCTACGGAGTTTGGTACTCAAGAGGCTAGCTACGGACAAGATGGTAGGAATCCTCGAGGTGGATTTTGGGGAAGAGGGTTCCGAAACAACCAAGGATATGCACCGGCTAGCCAAACTTATGGCCCTAACCAAGACCTTAGTAGGCTTAACTATGGTAATGATCACTGTGAAAACCCCGCTCCAAAAGAGCAATCGAAGTCGAAGTCGGCTCAACTGATGGAGAACTTGCAAAAGATGGTTGATCACACCCAAAGTTTTCTCAAACGTTATGAAGAAGATTCTGAGAAGACTAGGGCAAGGATTGATTGGTTGGAAGAGAGTGCCCAACAAAAGATGCAAGAGTCGATCGACCGAGGAGCAAGTAGGGTACAAGGCAAGCTGCCTAGAAACACTGAGAAGTCGATGTCCATTACCTTGGCGGGTGATCTACCTGTTGAAATCACCATCAAGAGGGTTGCTAAGTGCGAGTGTTGCAAGAAGGAAGAACCTCCACATGCTAAGGAAGAAGAGAAGGACCTTAGCTCTGACGAGAGTGAAGAGGAGCAAGAGGATCCCGAGCCACTCCCTCAAAGTTTCAATGTTAAGGTCGGGATTGGTGAGCTTGAAGATGTCCGTGCCACACTAGACACGAGATCCTACTCTAATGTGCTCCCTATGAATGTGTTCGAGAAGAGTAGCCTTGGAAAACTATCTGAGCATAAGGCTATTCTGCAACTGGCGGATGGATCCTTTGTGAGACCCGAAGGCGTTGTGAAGAATGTATTGGTCAAGATTGGTGAAGCTTCTGTATACACCAATTTTGTAGTTATGCCGGCGTCTACACCTGGGACGGGGGATGTCATTCTCTTGGGGTGAACGTTCTTGACTAAGCTACGCTCCGTGATAGACACCTACCGAAGGACTTGCACTATTGCGATGGATGGCAAGCGACATGTGTTGCGAGCCATATCTGATCCACCTGATACTTCTCACACTACTAACTATTGTGGTCTTGCTGCCTATGTTCATTCTTATTCATATGTTCGTGGCATGAGGAGGAGATCCATGAAGGGGAAGTCTAGTACCCTCAAGAAGAAGAGCTAGGCGCAGACAGGAGTCGAGTCAAAGACTTTAAACAATGGCGCTATCCGGGAGGCAACCCGGGGTTTTTTATCGCTTTCTTTACCGCTTTATTCATTCTTGAACAATTTGTTTTTCATATGTGAATTTGTTCGTCTCTGTGTCGTATGTGCTTATGTTGTGTTTGAGTGAGATTTTTCGAGTGGTTTTACGAGAAAAAATGGTTTTGTCGAAATGATCGTCTCCCCGCATCAGGGAGTAGGGGGCGAATCGCCCCGCACGGGGCGACTCGCCCCGCACCCGGGGCGACTCGCCCCACGACCTCTGCAGGTCAAAAACGCGGAATTCTCCCTTTTCAGGTCATTTTCTTCATCCTATCCATTTCTTTCTCCCCAAAACCCGAAATTCGCGAAATTACCTTCAAATCTTCATAAAACCTTCATTTCTCCACCAAATTTAGTGTTATATAGCTTCAATCGAAGCCCATTACGTGCTCCTTCTTTTCATCCGAACAGATTTCACCCTAGTGCACTCATTTTCCAGATCTGAGGTATCTTCTTATGAACCCTAATTTTACAAATTTGAGAGTTTTCTAATTTGAGCTTCAATTTGGCTTAAATGATGTATGGGTAGGATGTTTGTGTGATTAGAAGCATTATTTACTATCAATTGCAGGCTCAAATATGCTTGAAATGTTGATTTGGGAATTTTGCTACTAGATAATTTTATCTTGTTATGCAATATATCTTTTTCTTTGATTTCATACATATGATTGTGCTTATTGATGTAATGATGATGGATTTGATGGTAGAATGCATAATTGTTGAGTATGAGAATTTATGATGCTAGAATTTTTCGCTTCTATGGTATGAATTGAGCCTTGTTATTTAGGTTATTGGTTGTCTAGCAAAAGCATAATGTGATGTATTGCATGTAGTAGTTACATTGGTATGTTGCATGTTGAAGAAGCTAGGCTAGACATTAAGGATTTGGGGAGTTCGATTGTTGATTATATCACTTTTGTGTTTCGTTCTTACATTAGCATATGCATGGGTCAGTTTTGTGTCATACGAGGTACGAACTGTTGTTTGTAGGAACCATGCCAAGGGAGAGGAGCACTCACGTATGATTACTATGCAGTATTGGAGGGGGATCGATTACAACCATGTCAAGGAGAGTGATCTCATTAGAGGTGCGTTCGAGCCACGGGCTCTTGCAACAACGTTGCGGATTATCCAAGAGGAGGAGCTAGAGTACACCTGGAGTAAGGACTCCTATGCCTATTCATGCACCACCGAAGGGACAGAAACAATTATTACGTCAGCAATCCATCACAAGGACTGCAAAGTTCGAGTGAATAGGAAGGCACCGGGACGATCTTGCCGCGACGGATTCAATCTTGAGTTGACAGTGGCTAGAAGGTTCCGAAGCGCTAGCTTGGTTCCAAAACATAATGACATGGGTACCCAACCCCTCTTAGGGGTGCCCCTTGACTGCCTCTAAAGGGAGCATCATATAGACATCGGTCGCATCAACCGTAGAGAATGTGGTCGACATAGGAAAAAATGGAAGACAACCTCCGGGTATCCGAGCAGCTTGTTGTAACCTCCCCGAGGTGTAAAATGTTGGAGAGGGAGGCTCTGATACCACTGTTCTTTCCCCTTCAACAGTTCACAACCTATTGGAGAGATACCGGGTGGAAGATTCCATAACAGTGGCGGCCAATCTTGAAGATTCTCTTCGATAATGCAATTCTACTGGTGATGATGTTGGTGACAGTAGTGACAATGAAGGCCATACGGACAATGATGATACAAATGGAGGAGTTGTTCCTATCCGGCCTATAAATGGAACTACCGCACCTATCAAAGACCTGATGATCACCTATAAGGCTCCCAGAGCAGTCCCAATAACTCACAAGCAGCATACTCAGCCGACCGAGGCCAAACCATGCGGTAGCATCTAGTATCACATCTTATTTCCTCATTTTCTTACTGCTAGGGACTAGCGTTAATTTCATGAGGGGGGATGGGATTTAAGTGATCTAGTGTTGTTAGTTTGGAGCTTGACATTGGTAGGCTGAGTATAGTACCTTGCATGTTTTATTTGTTTGCATTTGCACGTTTTTTAGGTTGCATTCACTTCATTCATCCTAGGATAGTCTTGCATGTTTTATATGGAATTTATTGCCAAATTTTTGAACTTTTTTATTGGGTAGATCAACTAACTATGCCATTAATCATATGTTTCATCTCTATGAATTTGTTTGAGGTTTTTGTCGCTTGGCTAGTCACATTTATGTATTGCACTTAGTTAAGCTTGGTAATCTCGACATCACCTAGTGGTGTTTTCTCTACTGCGGTTCACGAAGTCCTTTATAATAGGATGATGCATGTTAGGGTCTTATGGTTATTTTCCCGAGTAATTATGTACCTAAGAGGCAACGAGTCTTCACCATGCTTTGAGATTGCTAAATGCCTAGGAAGGAGGTAGTGTGAGGTTGTGTGATCCTTTGTTTGTAACCTATTCTTTCGAATAGGTTTGGGGAGGGGTTATACCATCATTAGACTTGTTTTTCGTTTTTCATTTCTATGTTGTGAGTTTATTTTTCCTTTCTCGTAAATTTTGTACTCCAACCTATTCTTTCGAATAGGTTTGGGGAAGTCGTTTGTGAGTCATTCTATTTGTTTTTCGTTGTGCTACTGCTGGCTAAAAAAAATCGAAAAAAAAGAAAAAGAAAAATTCCAGGAAAAAAGAAAAAAAAAGAAAAAAGAAACTGGAAAGAAAAAAAGAAAAAAAGAAAATGACCCCAATTAAGCAAAGAAGGGTCCAAAAAAAGAAAGCCAAATAGCAGTTTAGCAAAGTGTTGTGTCTCATTTTTCAATTCTTGTAATATTCGTAATCGTGTTGTAATTTTCTATCTTTTCTTTTGTTTTTGAGTGTCATCTGTTCTAGACCACCCTCGTCCTGCCATTCAGGAAGTGGTGAAAATCTTAAGGCTTTGCTTGAGAGATGGGTAAAATAGGGGAGTGTTATCTTGTATAGGGAACCCTCCTTCGTTTGATGAGAGCTAGTACTGGTTCGACCTCTTTGAGGAAAAGTCTTAACTTGGTGAACAACAGTAAGTCCTCAGTTTCATAGGCACGGGACAACCATTCGTATCTTAACGTGTTTCATTACGTCGTCACTGACTAGGTCCAGGTAGAGAATGTTACGAGAGATTATCTTGTTTTAACATAAGTGCTTATGTGGATGTGTATGAGTCAATCGAGACATTCTTCAACCTATATTCATGTTTTGATTTATATGGTTCTTGTTCATATGTACTTTAATAGATTCGGTAGATTAGTTCATTTTACTTGGCATGAGACTCCATTTTGTGTGTTGCAATGTTTTTTGCATTAGAGTCTAGCTTAGTTGCTTGAGGACAAGCAAAGGTTCGGTTTGGGGAGTTTGATGAATGTGTATTTTACAATTTCATTTAAGTCTTTTTCACCTATTTTAGCTATCCTCTATGTTAATTTAGCTATATTTTAGTGCATTTTATTAGAATAGTGTCACGTTTCCCTTTAGTTTTTATTTTACAGGTTTTGGTTGAAAAACGAGGTTTTCCGGGCAATTATATTGAAGTTGACAAGGAATTGGTGTTCCAGAAGCCTAATTGGAGTATCTGAAGGTTTCCGGATAGGATTTGAAGTCTAGGGGTCGAATCTGGAGGTTAGAAGGCCACTAGAAGTCAGAAACCGAGTTCGAAAAGGGGAAGAAATCAAAAAACGCGTTCTGGGCCGAAAAATACTCCCGGGCGAATCGCCCGGGATGTGGGGCGAATCGCCCGGTGTGTTGGGCCCTTCGCCCCACACAATTCGTAGCCTATATATAGTTGCTCAGTTTTTTCTCCGTTTTTCATACTTTTCCAGACCTTTTCTCTGTAGTTTTAGGTAAAAAATTCCCCAGAGCCTGTTCTGGGGGTTCATAGCTTAGGAGATACTTTTTCTTAGCAGTTTGGAGCTTGTAAGATCGCGATTCTTCGGAGATTGACAACCTTCGGTAACATTGTATCTTACAGTTTTTCTACTTATTTTTATATATCTTTCAACATGTTTTCTTCTATGATTTCTGTTGATTGCATGACAACTATGAGTAGCTAAACTTCTCGTTGGTGATAGTATGTGATTTCTTAGCGAAGGGTTGATAATTATGCTAATGGCTATATCGCGCATTATACTCTGAGTTATTGCTTTATTTCTTTGATCTATCTAAATCTCTATCTTCGTATTGTTGAATAATTATTGAACACAATTGGACAATTCATTGATCTCTTGATCTATCTAAATCTTTATCTTCGTTGTGTTGAATAATTACAACTGGACAATTCATTGATCAAAGATCTCCATGCAAGACCGAGGAATTTATGCATGATTATTAACCCGTTATGCTTTGAATGACCATACTGTCACCAATCTCCATTATCTGTTAAGAAAAACCTTTGCTAAGTCGTCTTCTTTTTTATATTCTTAAGTTAAATTAGATAAAGCTAGTTATAGTCCTTAGAGATCGACACTCGAGGTTATTCTGCTGCTACACTACGGTTTTCGTTGTAGTTGTGAATTGCCTTTGGCTAAATAACAAATTTATTTGATTTTCGTTGGAACACGACATCCAACGCGTTCATCAGCTACTCATATTCATCAACATAGACATTAAATCATATGAATCACAATTAGAATACATCAAATCAAACTACTAGACAAGAGATAATGATACAATGTTACCACCAAAGCTGTCACTAATCGGTGGGTATTGATGAAAACCTCTCCGTAGATGAAACAAAGGATGAATTCTATGCCAAATCCTTCAATACAAAGCTAAAATACAATATAAATCTGAGCTTCTCTGAAATTGGGGCTTAGAAGCTCTCCCAGAATGTTTGCAAATGTCAAAAGTTGTGTAAAGTAACTGAAAATCTGTGTCTTGAAGGTGAAATTCGGAAACGTAACTGCTGCCAAGCGCTCCGCTTTGGAGCTTCCAAGCACCGCTTGGCAAGCGCTTCGCTTGGGGGCAGCCAAGCGAGAATCCTTGGCTACTGAAAATTGAAGCGCTCCACTTCACTTGAGCTTGGTTCCTTGGCAGAATTTTGTCTTCAAACTCAATCTTTTGCCCACGACCGGCCCTCGGGTGCCTTGAACTCGTCCTTCTCAACACTTATTGATGCTCAAACACTCACGAACAAAGCCATGGAGATCTAGGAACTTCAACGGGGCCATTTTCCCTAACAAAATGCTCGTTTTTAGCTCCAAAAACGCCATTTCGTTCCTAAGTGCCTGAAAATGCAGAAAACACAAAACGTGACACTATTCTACAAAACTAAGCAAAAAGATAGCAAAAGAAGGTAAAAAGGACAAGAAGGAGGGTTCCCATCAAATGAAGGAGGGTTCCCTAAAAAGATAACACTCCCCTATTCTACCCAGACTCTCAAAGAATGAGTCTCTTTCAACCACTTTTTGAATGACAAGACGAGGGTGGTCAAGAACAGGCCTTGGACAAAGGCGACACGAAAGAAAAGATAGAATTTACAACTCAAAAACTTCACAAGAACAAATATTTACATGACACTTGACACTTTACAAGGCTGCTTTTTGGCTTGCAACGACCCTTCTTTTGTTTTTTGGGTCTTATTCTTTTCTTTTTATTTTCTCTTTCTTTTCTTTTTGTTTCTTTTTTTTTTTTATGTATGGGGGCAAGCAGCAGCACTAAGTGACAAAAACACCTCCCCAAACCTATTCGAGAGAATAGGTTTGAGCACAAAGACGAAATGAAAAAGGACAAACTTTACAAGACGCCTCCCCAAACCTATTAGAAAGAATAGGTTGGGACACGAAACAAAAAGAAAAAGGAAAACTTTACAATGACTCAAAGACGAAAAACAAGTACAACGAAGCAACCCCCTCCCCAAACCTATTCGATAGAATAGGTTTAACACAAGGAATCACACACCTCACACTACCTCTTTCCTAGGCATTTGGCAATCTCTAATCGAGGTGAAGAACTTGTCGCCTCTGACGTACATAATTACACGGGTTACAACCATAGATGCTAACATGCATCATTTTATAATTAAGGCCATCGTGAACCGCAGTAGAAGAAACACCGCTCGAGGTGGTGTCGAGACTACTAAGCTTAACTAGTGCACATGTGAATGTGACAAAACAAGCGAGACAAGCCTCAAACTTCTTGCAAAGCGATGCAACATATGATTAATGGTCATAAACACTTAGTGTACTCAATAAAAAGGTTCGAAAAAACATGGCAATAGACTCCACACAACAACGTGCAACAACTAATCTAAGGATGATATGCATGCAAAAATTATAAAAACACGACAAATCAAAAGAATTTGAGTTAATAACAGGCATACACGAACTAAATAAGTACATAGTACTGAAAATCCAATGACCCCTCCCCAAACCTAAACTTTTGCTCTTCCTCGAGCAAAGAAAAGTTGATTGGAAAGGAAAAATTGGATTGAAAGTACACTTCCCTGAGATAAAGGTTCGTGTCCAAGTCCTATAATTAGGTAGTACCAGAAAGGACTCAAGAAACAAGTGAAAACGGGGGTCCAAGGTGGGAGAAAAAGCGAGAAAGTATTGAATTCTGGAGTTGGGGCCCAACCGGACCGCTTGGAGGGATCCAAGTGGAGCGCTTGTCAAGTGGCTCGCTTGGCCCCATCCAAGCGCTTTGCTTGGAATTCCAGTAGTTTTTGAAAACTACTGGAATTCCAAGCGGGCCGCTTGGTAGGAACCAAGCGAAGCGCTTGGGACAAGTGCTCCGCTTGGAACTAGCCAAGCGCTCCGCTTGGATTTTCAGTGATTTTGTAGAAATCACCGGTTTTCCAGGCGAAGCGCTTGTTGTTCCCAAGCGGTCCACTTGACCGGAACACCAGAATTCATCACTTTTTCACTCTTTCTTCTAACCTTTGGACCAAGACAAATGCAAACTAATGGAAAAGCAAAAAAACTAACTAAATGCAAAACACTTTACCACCTCGGGTTGCCTCCCGAGAAGCGCCTTTGTTTACATGTCGTTGGATCGACTCTTCAAGGCTTAATTGGGGTTGAATTCATATTGGGTACTAGACTTCCCCATCAATGCCCTCTTCAATCGGTGAAATCCCTGCACATTTGAACGAAGAAATAGAGGACCAAAGTATCCTATAATTTTGTTAGTGCAAGTCTTATCAACACATGAATTAACAATGGCTTGCAACGTGTGTCGCTTGCCATCTACCTCAAAACTACATGTACGACAGTACATGTCAATCACCATGCGTACCTTATTGATAAAGGCTCTTCCCAACTGGACCACATCCTTAAGCTTGGCTTCTGAAGTTGGCATAACTATGAATCTCGTCTTCACCTCAACTCCGGCAAATCTCACAACCATGTCCTTGTGAACTCCCAAAGGTCTCCTCATAGACGCGTCAGCAAGTTGAACCATAGCTTTCATTGGCTTCAAACCAGTCAACCGGGACTCTTCATACACGTTCATCGGCAAGACATTGACTCCAGCTCCCGTGTCCAGTGTAGCTGATATACCATCCTTCGTGCCAAGACCGATTTCCACATCGATGCTCTCAAGTGCGGGTACTTCCACCATCTCATTTTCAGACGATGAGCTTTCTTCTTCAATATGCGAAGCTTCTTCCTCAACCATAGAGGACTTAGGCTCCTCGTTAGCAACGCAAGGCTCAGATATTTTCTTGCTACTTGGCACCTCTACTTGTGCTCCTTCTTTTGTGACCGTGATCTCAACTGGAATATCAGTCACTACCGTGATGGCCATAGCTCTCTCGGTATTACCCAAACGCTTCTCTTGCTCACGACTAGCTCCTCTATCAATGAGCTCTTGCAACTTCTTGTTAAGAGAAGAAGTACTAGCCTCCAAGTTCTCAAACCACTTCTCGTTCATAGCCTGATTCTTGTAATAAGATTCCATAAACATGTCGGTCTTTTCTACCAAGCTTTGCACCATGGCGAGCAAAGAAGATGGAGCATATCCGAGTACCCTGTAGTTTACCTCAGCATGTTGACGTTGATTGGCGGATCCTTGCTCATAGTCATCACCACGACCCAATTTCTCTTCAAAAGCCGCTATGCGTTCTTCTCTAGGTTCTTTTGAAAGAACCTTGGCTCTTATATTCCGGTTCTGAGAATTCTGGTACATTATATCTAACTTAGCTTGAGCTTGACTCGGAAATAACTCTCCCATTCTTCCTCCACAGATGCTATCCACTTTTGCTTGAACTCCCGGATGCAAACCATTATAGAAGATTTGGATGAGCTGACTACCAAACTGATCAAGCTATCATGTTGTTTCGCCATTTTTCGTAGTTTTCCAGCTTCAGCAAGGGAGCATCTCCTAAAGACATCCTGTCAGCAAAAGACTACCAAACTGATCAAGTGAGAGTGATTTACGGAAAGCACCTAAGGCGATCTAGGTTCAGTGCTGAAGGTCAAAGAACCTCCAGGTCTGATACCACTTGTTGGTCCCTTTAAACAACAAGAAAAGACTAGAGGGGGGGTGAATAGTCTTTTCAAACTTTCGTTGTTTAAAAACTTTCTCAGCAAGTACTTATTACTTTTCAGTAATGAGTTTGCTGATACTTAACTTTCTCAGCAAGCGCAAGTTACTTCCCAGTAACTAGTTTTGCTGATACTTAAAATCAGAGAGCGGAAGTCTTTGATACAATAAGTGCTTTGTCAGTAAGTGATAGTTTCAGCAAGTGAAGTGAGTGACTGTGTACAGATAGATATGCTTTGCTGAAAACTAAATGCAATAAGTAAATCACACAAACACTTTTATAGTGGTATCTGAGAGTGGAGTAATCTCTCAACTAATCCACTTTGTCCTTTCTAGGACAGAATCCACTAAGATAAGTTTGAGGTTCCTTACAACACCTATCTAGAGCGATTCAAACAGAAATCAAAGCACACTTGCTTCGTTTCCAACCTAACTAGAGAACGAAACCTTGTTCTCCACCAAACTTTGGACTTTTAATCAGCAACACTATGCTTGATTAAGTTCCCCCTGAATATCACGCCTGAAAGGGTGTATTTTCAGTTAGAGAGGTTTGGGATGAAATAACTTAATTATAACTTATTCAGTTACAACAAGTAATCTAAGAAACAAAACTTTGAATACTTTGCAGTAAACAAGTTTGATTGTTTCTGGTGTCAAGACTTGTTCTTGTTCAAAAAAAGAAAGAACACTTAACTAATTTGTTAGTCGTGTAAGTTCTAGTTCTTCACAAGTAGCTTTTTCAAGCTTTAAGTCTTGAAACGGATCAATGGCAGTAAAGAGGATTTGAAGGGTATGTGAGTTTAAGCACAAGTGAGAGTTTGATCACGTTGTTGACACACTTCAACTCTTTGCCGGATGACCTCTATTTATAGTGAAATAAGGAGCCGTTTGAATTTCAAATTGTAAGGCTTTTGTTCCTTAACATGTCACTATCTTGCTTTTGTACTTTCAGCAGCGTCCTTTGTTGTCTTCTAGTCTTCATGTCCTTCACGTGCATGCTTTGCATTTAATGTTCTTTTGAATGAAATTCAAACAGTAACATTGGAGCGCAAATACAAGTACTTTCAGCAAGAGATCACAAATGTTCCATCAAGTGGTCAGTCTCAGTTTCAACAAGCACAACCTACTCTGTCGTTTAGATTTTCACTTATGCAATGTTTTTGCTGAAGTTTCCACTTTCTGAGCAACATGTGCCTTTGTAGATACCAGTCTTCAGAAATCTTCTAGTCTTCAGATCTTCGAATTCTTCAAGTTTCTGAACGGTTCTAAATGCTTCAATAGTTTGTTTGTGTAAACAAAGTACATCATCAGCAAATGCTTCAATAGGTTGTATTTCTTTTCAGAAAACAAGATACATCATAAGCGGTAAAACTAACTTATCTAGCACCTACTCGAAGTCTTCAGCAAACGTTCCTCTTTTACAATGTCCTTAAAATTCTAAATTCCTATGGACCTTAAGAGTACTAGTTACTGGACTTTCCTTAATTTAGCATGGTTAATTGTTCATCAAAATTACAAGTTTCCTAACAAATTTCCCCCTTTTTGATGTTAGCAATCCATGGCTAAATTAATTGTTACCCTTTTAGAGGTTTCTGATGTTGAATAAATCAGTTGATTAATGCAAGCATACTTGAGTAATTAAACAGTAAGCATATATGTAGTTTGCAAAATCAAAAACCAATAAGAGTCAAAAGCTTCATTGCTGATAGTTATCTTTCAGTAAGTTTAAAGGAACGATCAGAGATAACTACACAAAATCAGCAAACAAAAACTTGAACAGAACTATTACAGAGAGTTAAGCTCTTTCAGAGGATTTTCTCAAAATCTCTCTTACACTCTTCTCAGCAAGTGCAGTGAATTCAATACAGTCCTTTGTGTAATCTTCAAGTAGCTTACGGACTTGTAGTTGAAGAATCCTTTTATTTTTGCAGGCGGTATGATAATGCTTTTCAGCATTCATTTCCATGTAGTGAACTACCCACAAATGCATGCCCAAATTGCTGGCATGGAGAAGTTGTGTATCTGAAATGCTTTTAGGATGAATCTTCCTTAACTAGAGAAGATCTTCTTTTTGATCCTTAGCAGTGAGATAGAAATACTCATAAGGAATCAATCCAAGTTTCTTCTTTGTTTTCTTGGTCACAGTGTCAGATTAATAAGCAACACCAATTGGTTTTATCAAATCAGGTTCTTGTCTTATGGATTTACCAATTGAAGTTCTTCTTACTAAGACTTCCAGATTCAGCCATCTCCCAGCAATATTTCTTGGTAGGGACTTAGCCCTTTCTTTTCTTTTTACCTTGAGATCAATCCAAGTAAACATTTGGTTCAGTATAGCAGTTGGAAAGAACTCATTTACCAGCAAGTCTTCCAGCTTTAAGATCCAGCAACCATGAACGTTTCTGATCACGTTCTAAGTGGTTTCCTCATTGCTGGTCTTTGTATATTCAATGCCGGAGCCAATAGCAATGCTGGCCAGCCTCTTTTCTTCCTGTCTTTGCCTTCTTCTTCTTGACTTTGCATTGTCTTGATCTCTTGCTGAAGATCTAGAGTCAGAAGAGAAATGATTTGAATGGCCAGATGGAGTTAAGGCTGTAATTGGTCTAGATCTTATGGCTTGATCTATGGTCTGATTGTCATCATCATCATCATCTTTATTAATCGGATCTTGATGACTTTCAGTATGACAGAATTCTTGAGTTTCAGCAGCAGTTTTTCTCTTTTTCGGACTTGCTGAATTCAACTCAGATTTTTCTTGTCTTTTAGAACTTTGCTCTCTTTCAGCAAGAGGTTCTATAGTCAGTGGCGCTTCAGTAGGGGTAGGGGTTTTCTTTCTTGAATATCTCTTTTTCTTATCTTCCCCCTTAGACATGGATTGCATCATTGGAGTAATATGCAAAGAGAAGAACTCATTGTAATTTTCAGCAAGAGTGCTTAGGCTGTTGTATTTCATAATGATTGCTTGCTGATCAGAGGTCAGCTTTGACAATTCTTGCTTAATACTCACCATATTCTCCTCATGCATGCGCTCTGTTGCGACCTTATCATCAATGAAAGTCTGAGCCTTGACTAATGCAGACTTTGCTAGCCGGAGTGCTTGACTTACATCTTCTTCATAGATCTTGTGGTAAAGACTGATGTCTTTCTGAGCTATTGTAAGAGTAGTAGTGCGTCTCAGCACAGTAGCCAATATCTTTCCGATATCAAGTGGGCTCTCAGCAAGCAGTGCATCATCTTCTGCTTTGCAGGCTTTGTGGACTTCCCTAAGTGCCAAAATTCTTGGAGTAAAATCCTCCACGTTTGGGAACGGCACTAAGTTGGGGTCAAGGAATGAACTTTGAGCTCCGAAGAAAATTGATCGTCTTGTAACAGCAATTGACTTCTCAAGTCATCTCCTACATCATTTTCGTAGTCAGGAGGAGGAATTTCAACCACTTTGCGGTCTTTCTTGGAATTATCATCCTCATCTGCTTATAGATCATCTTCATCCTCAGATTCATCAAGGCCAGCAACCTTGGAACCTAAGTCGGCAGCTTCATTCCTTTCTGGTTGAGTGGTTGCTGATGGCAACGCTTCAGACACAACGACTGGAGTTTCACAAGTAGTAAGTTTTAATTGAGTAGTTGCTGAGGGCAACGTTTGAGACTCAATTGCTGGAGTTTCACCAGTAGTAAGTGGAAGGGAGGGGACTTCCTTTGGCTTTACTCCTGAAGATTGAGCAATATCCAAATTCTACGTATGCCTTGCATGAATTTGGAGACAGTTTTGAAGTGCTCTTTGGTAATCTTCATCCAGTTCTTCATCATCTTCAAGGTTTGGATCAGTGACCTTGGCATCGAGTAAAGATAACTCGGCATCAGAAAGCTTGCCTTTGCCAAGTTTCGAAGCGGCTCGCTTTCTGGCGTATTCTTCCTCAGTATCAGCGCCTTGAACAGGTGCTTGAGTACTTGTGTCAGCAGGAGCAGGTTGAGATTCATGCTGAGTTGGTGTTTGTTCAGCTTGCTGATTGTCTTGTTTCTCAGTTTCAGCAACTGTCAGTTTGAGTCCACCTTCATCATCACTGGGATCAGTTGGGATGTTTTCATCTTCTTCCTATTCATCATCATCAGTCAAAATAACTAACTCGAGATGTTTGTATAAAGCAACACTCGTAACTTCCTCTTCTTCATTGATTTTGTGGGGATCAGCCACCACGGGTACAAAGGAACCCTTGAGCATCACAACTTGTTCATCTGGAGAAGCACTCTTAAATTTTGCTTTCATATTCTCTCTGATTTGAGCAATCAGATTCGAGCTCATTAGCTGAGAATATGACATATCTTCCGGAAGTATAGAGTGGACAAAGGTCTCGAGCTTCAGCAAAGAAGACCACTTTTTCTCGTTTGATAGATGAAGATGAAGGTCAGAAAAGTCCATCCTTCTGTACCTTTGCCAGTTGCTGACAGACTTAGCAACTCTTGACAAGGTAGTTCTCTTGAAGTCTAAGTAAAGTTCCTCAGAACTTACTTTTGGATCTTCAGTGATGTGAACCACTTCAGTGGTCTCCTTTTGAGCCGGAAAAAGAATAACATTTAGTTCAGGAAAGGTTTGGATAATTGTCTTAGAGTCCAAAGCTGAAACATGATTTACCTGCTGAGTTTCAGCAAGCTCATGTTGTACACTTGTTTGTGCTGGTACAATTTTCATTCCTTGAGGAGCTTGAGAAGCATCCTCCATTTGTTCATCCTGAAATAAATATGAGTTAGATACAAGTACTAAGTTGTCAAACTGACAACTTAGTTGTATTACCAAAAACTTTAACTACCTGCTGAGCAGGAAGTGTTGATTCTGGAGCAGAGGCTTCAGCAACCGTCTGACTTGCATCTTGAGAAGTCTGTAGAGAAATCATAATATTAGCAAAAGATTGAGTTTCAAAAAGTGAAGATTTGCTGATGGTTGAGTTAACTACCTGCTGAAGAAGGACAGGTTGTGGCTCAGTCCTTTCAGCAATAACAACTTCTTCTGTTTCTGGGACTGTTTCTTCAGCAGACTTCTTTGCTTGCTCTATTTGAGAAAGTTGTGTGGTTTTAGCAATCTCCTTTGTCTCTGAAATGACAAGTTGAGCAGAAGCATCTTGACCCTTAAGCTCAGTGCTTGTCATAAAAACATCGATTGATTTGTTGGATGTTTCTTCAATATCCAACTCCATTTGATGGCTTATTTCTTCCAGCACAAGCTGAACTTTATCAATTGATGTCTTTGTTGAACTGGGGCCAGTATTCTCAGCATCACGAGATGCGTCGTCGAATAATGCTTCTTGTATTGTTTCAGCAACCTCTAGGACTTGAACCATTGCGGTCTCAGCAACTGGTTCTTCAGCAACTTGATGAGTTGCTTGTTCAGCAACCATCTTTTCAGCAACGACAGCTTCAGCAAGTGTCGTGGTTCTTATGTCAGCAGCGATATCAATCACTGGTTCCAGAGTCTGATCATCGAGATTATCTACAATGTAGATATCTGGGATTGGGGCAGGAATTTCATTTCCACTACCTTGTGGTCTATTCACAGTAGATGAATCAACATTAAGTTGATTCTTGAAGGCTTCCGCAAACACTTCAACGTTGTTGACATAGGTTTCAGTAACCGCCTTGTCAACATCTACTGGAGCTTGCTTTTCAGCAACTACCTGGGAATCGTCCGAGAGATCATGGACAATTGGAACTGACTTGCGAGGCAGTGTTTTCTTTCTTGGGTTATTTGTCCTTTTTCTCTTGGGGATGGGGTTAGCTGATGACGCTGCAGTCTGAGTGTCATCATCAGCTTTTCTCTTTTTCTTCTTGGATTTTTCCAGTTTCCCAGCAGAGGCGTCAGTAGTTGCATTTTCAGCAACGAGTGTAATGGTGTTTGCATGATCACCATCTTCAGCAGTTTCATCTCTATCACCATCTACAGCAGTTTCATCTCTAACTTGCTGAGTGGTGACATGTGCAACTGTTGTATACCTTTCTTGCTGGCTTGTGCTGACAACATTTGCAGCTGCTGTCTTCTTTGATTTTTCGAGTTTCTTGCCAGCAGTCTTAGGTACATTTTGCTTGTAGAAGGATCTTCCCACATTGCATACAGATTTCTTGATTGGCAATGGGTTTCTTAGCTGAATCCTGAAGTGTTCAAGGATATAGCATATCTTCAGTCCATACATGACTGGGAAGGTAGGTGAGACCTTGTTGTCTTCAACCTTGACCTTGAACTTAGTAACACAATCAACAAGTCTGTTGAAAATATACTTTGCCCAGTAGAGCTCCGTTTGTTCTCATAGATATGCATCAGCAGCGGCCACCTTCTCAAGCCTACTTGGTCTATTCCTCCAACTTGGGAGTCCAAGACTTTGATTAGTAGCAGAGCTACTAGACCAAGTGAGTGGCAGAGATGCTTCCTCTTAACGTGCTTTGTCCAAGTCACGGGAGCAATCTCTCCTTTCTTTATTTTCTCATTTCTGACATCACTGTAGAAGGCTTTTATCTCTTCATCAGTGGCAGTAATGTCATCTTCAGTTCCAGTGGTTGGAATCTGAAAGATTTCTGCTAAATCAGTCCATTTCAGGAAAGATGCGTGTTTTGAACTGTAGAAAAGATCACTTTTTCAGTGACTCATTGACTATCAGTTAGGGACTGGATTTCTGCATTGTTGTAGAACTCCATAGTATCTAACATGCTCACTTGCTTAGGGCGAGCAGTTATAAAATGAATAAGGCCTTGTTGTTTGATGAAGTCAAGCGCCTGTTCATTGTCACCGTCTAGTTCTTGTTCATAGAAGTATCGGATATACTTCTCTTTTGCAAAACCACCCCAGTGAATCATCATCTCACACTTTGCAGTGTCAAGATATGAGGGAGGCATAGGTTTTTCCGTTATTCTATCGTTTTTCAACACAACTTTCGCTGTGTTTGTCACCGGAGCAGTGCGTTTCTCAGCACTGTCAACCTTAGACGAATTTGAGGTCTTAGATGACTGTCTCTTTGGTGCAATTTCTTTATATAGAAGAGAAATGTGTACGAAAAAGATTGTTTGCTTTTTGACCGGAGGTACAGTAGATTCAGGCTAAAATTTGCAGAGAAAGGAAATGTGAGTTAAAGAATTTTGTCATTTCTCTAACTCCTTCTTTATATAGTGTCTCTGATGTGTGAGAAACTCAATCGATTTGAGTTTTCAGCAAGGGTAAAACAGAGAAACAAAGGCGTTAGTGGAGCCTTTGCATTAAATGCGTAGTGGCCCACTAACGAAAACCGTCAGAGCACTCTCTCTCTTAGTAATGTTAACCGTTAGATCAATAACTCCTTTTAATCAATGGCCACGATTGTATTTCATGTCATGATTATTACCGAGTTTATCTGTGCCCGATTAACGTCACAAATTGATTTTACCGAGATTTATGGGATTTGATTGCTTGATGAAATAAACAAGAATCTTTTCAGCAAGTTTGCATAAATAGCATAGATACTTGCTGAAAGTTCCCCCTTACTCAGACATCTCATATTTTCTTAAGTTTAAAAGATATTTCTGAGTTCCCGTATCAGTAAATTCTTTTTATACTTGAGATATCTTTTGGTAAAATTTGAGAAATGAGTTTTGCTCTTTCCTGAGTTCCCGTCTCAGAATATTCCCTTGATACTTAAATACCTGTTTCAGTATCTTCGATTGTCTGAATACCCGTTTCAGCAATCTTTAAGGTTTTTCTCTTACTGAGTGCCTGTCTCAACAAGTGATCAAGTTTTCCTAACAAATACCCGTTTTGAAGGAATTACTTGTTGAATGCCTGTTTCAGCAATCATGTAGTGACCTATAATTTCTTAGAAGAAATTAGTGGAAGGAGCTTTTAATTCAGTAAGAATACTTTGGCTTGCTGAATACCTGTTTCAGCATTCTGCCAACTGTATCCTTTATTGAGGTAATTCAATCAATCCAAGGTTATACCTTAGCATTGCGAATCTATTATCTTGTAGGGGCTTGGTAAAGATGTCAGCAAGTTGGTCATCAGTACCCACTTTGACAACCTCAATATCTCCCTTTTCGACATGATCTCTAATGAAATGATGTCTAATATCAATGTGTTTTGTCCTTGAGTGAAACTTAGGATTTTGCGTGATAGCAATAGCACTCGTATTATCACAAAAGATTTGTGTTTTCTTTGCAGAAATACCGTAATCTCTTAATTGTTGCTGAATCCATTGGATTTGAGATGTGCAACAACCAGACGCAATGTACTCAGATTCAGTAGATGAATTGGCATCACAGGTTTGCTTCTTGCTGAACCATGATATTAATCTAGTACCCAAAAACTGACAAGTTCCAGAGGTACTTTTTCTATCAAGAGTTGATCCTCCATGATCAGCATCAGAATAACCAACCAATTCAAGTCCAGAATCTTTAGGATACCATAATCCAACATTGACTGTACCTTTAACATATTTCAGTTTCTTAAGTGCCTTTTTGTAGTGTGATTCTCTTGGATTAGATTGGAATCTTGCACACACACAAACAACATACTGAATGTTAGGTCTACTTGCTGTTAAATACAACAAGTAAGCAACGAGCTTCCTATACTTGTGTTCTTCAACACTTTTATCTTCTTTAGTATAGCCCAATTTGGTACCAACACTCATAGGGATCTTTTCAGGTTTCTCTTCCTCTTTGATCCTAAACTTTATGAGCATTTCTTTCGCATACTTTGCTTGATTTATGAATATTCCATCTTTGAGTTGCTTGACTTGCAATCCTAGGAAATAATTCAATTTTCCCATCATACTCATTTCAAATTTGTTTGTCATGAGTTTGGCAAAATCATCACAAAGATGCTTTTCCTTAGATCCAAAAATTATGTCATCCACATAAATTTGAACTAAGAGTAATTTACCATCATGGTTCATGGTAAACAAGGTCTTATCAACTTCACCTTTCTTGAAACCATTATCCAGCAAGAACTTAGCCAAGGTGTCATACCAAGCTCTTGGTGCTTGCTTTAGACCATATACAGCTTTCTGAAGCTTGTATACCATCTTGGTTTCTGAGGGAAGTTCAAAGCCAGGTGGTTGTTCTAAGTAGACTTCTTCAGCAAGTTCACCATTCAAGAATGCACTTTTAACATCCATTTGGTAAACAATGAAGTCATTGTGAGCAGCAAAGGCCAAGAAAAGCCTAATTGCATCCAATCTTGCAACTGGTGCATAAGACTCATCATAGTCCAATCCTTCAGTTGACAGTAACCTTGAGCAACTAACGTGTTTTTTTCTTGTTACTTCACCAGACTCACTCAGCTTGTTTCTGAACACCCACTTTGTACCAATAGCTTTCTTGCTTCAGCAAGTGGTACAAGTTTCCAGACTTTGTTTCTTTCAAATTGATCCAGTTCTTCTTGCATTGCCTTGATCCATTCAGAATGCTTTAAAGCTTCTTCCATGGTCTTAGGTTCAATTTCTGAAACACAAAGACATAGAGAACACCGATCTACTTCTACGATAGTTTGCTTCTTCAGCAAGTCCCTT
>CM051457.1:43385458-43734288 GCA_028274465.1 Plantago ovata | reverse complement strand
ACTTTACTCCTTTTTTCTGTTTTAATTTGTTATATTACAGCTTTAGATTCCTAATTCTATTAGTTTTAGTTTTTCCTTTTTTCTCTTCTCTTTGATACCTTTCCTAGTCTGTTTCTAATCACCTTCCCAGTCTGTTACAGATAGTGTATGCCGCATACACATTTTGCAGAACACCGCTTGCTGATCAATTGCTGAGATCGACAGAGTCTACCACCAAAGAAGGCGACTACTTGAAGGCGCACTAGAGGAAATAGAGGAAACCGATTTCTCTGAATCTCTACACGTCTTTCAAGGAAATCGACGGAATGGCAGAAGCTGACCACTGAAGGCATGGGTTCAACCCACCAAGGATCGTATGAGGGGACCGACGATTGTTCTTTCGTTGCAACCCGAGATCTGGAGATCAAGAACCACGCATTCCAACAACTTCCGAGGTTCTATGGCTTATCAAGGGAATATGTGATGGGGTAATTGCACGATATCGATGATTTCGTCAACCAACTCCCACGACCCGGAGCTGACATAACAACGGATGAGTTGAGGATGAAGGTTTTTGCTATGGGACTTGGTGACAGAGCCAAGTCATGGCTGAGTTCTCTTCCAGCGGGCTCGCTGGACACTTGGGAAAAGGTTTTTGCAGCTTTCATGGAGAAATACTTCCCTCACACCTTGACTACCGCGCTAAAGGCGCAGATCACTGGATTCAAGCAGGACTATGATGAGACCATCTACACCGCGTTTGAGAGGTTCCAAGATCTCACGAACAAGTGCCCTCACCATGGTTTTGAACTTTCCGATCTAGTCCAACACTTCTACAATGGACTAACCTTCGAGAACCAACAAGTGGTGGATTTCCAATGCCGAGGCAATATTTGGGAGGAAACCGCAGAAGCCGTCTGGGCTGTTTTCGAAAGGCTTGCTAAGGGTTCGCTGTTCAAGGACCCAAGAGCAATGGTTAGGAGACGTGGACCTGAAGCTCCACCGACTCAAGAAGCCTCTATGTACAGGGGGAATGGGGATCAATTCGAGTGCTTTACCAACGAATTGAAGCAAGTCCTCAAGAGCGCCACCGGAACAACTGTTTCGAACGAAGTATGCCGAATATGCAAGAACTAAGGGCACGGGGCTCATATGTGTAGATCGGAGTTGGCGTAGGATGATGGCAACTCGGCTCGAGGAGGCGAAGAAGAAGCCTTTGCTACGGAGTTTGGCACTCAAGAAGTTAGCTATGGATAAGACGATAGGAATCCTCGAGGAGGATTTTGGAGAAGAGAATACCGTAACAATCAAGGATATGCACCAGCTAACCAAACTTATGGACCTAACCAAGACCGTAGTAGGCTAAACTATGGTAATGACCACTGCGAAAACCCCGTTTCGAAAGAGCCACCGAAGTCGAAGTCGGCTCAACTGATGGAGAACTTGCAGAAGATGGTTGATCACACACAGAGTTTTCTCAAACGTTATGAAGAAGATTCCGAGAAGACTAGGGCAAGTCTTGATAAGTTGGAAGAGAGCACTAGGCTTGCCCATCAAAAGATGCAAGAGTTGATCGACCGAGGAGCAAGTAGGGAACAAGGCAAACTGCCTAGCAGCAATGTGAAATCGAATGCCATTACATTGGCTGGTGATGTACCTGACGAAATCACAATCAGGAAGGTTGTTAGGTGCGAGTGTTGCATGAGGGAAGAACTTCTACAGGCTGAGGAAGAAGAGAAGGGCCTTGGTTCTGACACAAGTGATGAGGAACAAGATACGAACCACTCCCTAAAAGTTTCGATGTGAAGGTAGGGATTGGTGAGCTTGAAGATGTCCGTGCCACACTAGATACGGGATCCTACTCAAACATAATTCCTTTGAATGTGTTTGAAAAGAGCAACATTGGAAAACTATCTGAGCAAAGGTCTATTGTGCAACTGGCGGATGGATCCTTTATGAGACCCGAAGGCGTTGTCAAAAATGTGTTGGTCAAGATTGGTGAAGCATCTATATACACAAATTTCGTAGTTATGCCGACATCTGCACCTGGGACGGGGGATGACATACTCTTAGGGCAAACATTCTTGACCAAGCTACGCTCCGTGATGGACATCTACCAAAGAACTTGCACCATCGAGGTGGATGGCAAGCGACAAATATTGCAAGCCATACCTGACCCACCGGAGCCGCCTGATATTACTACTCACTACTGTGGTCTTGCAGCCTATATTCTTTCTTATTCACAGGTTCGTGGCATGGAGAGGAGATGAATGAAGGGGAAGCCTAGTACCCGCAAAAAGAAGAGATAGGCGCAGACAGGAGTCGAGTCAAAGACTTTAAACAATGACGCTATCCGGGAGGCAACCCGGAATTTTTATCGCTTTCTTTACTGTTTTTCTGCTTGCATTCATTCTTGAACTATTTGCTTCTCGTATGCGAATTTGTTCATGTGTGTGTCGTATGTGCTTTTGTCTGAGTGAGATTTTTCGAGTGGTTTTTTGAAAAAAATTGATTTCGGGGATTAAACCGCATTTTCTGACGTCGGGAACCGTCTCCCCGCTTCGGGGAGCACATGGCGAACCGCCCCACGGTCCCAGAACATCAAAAACGCGGATTTCTTCCCCAAAACCTCATTTTCTTCATTCTTCTTCATTCATCCTTCCAAAAAACCCGAAAAACGTGACACTACTCTAATAAAATGTACTAAAATATAGCTAAATTAACATAGAGGATAGCTAAAATAGGTGAAAAAGACTCGAATGAAAGTGTAAAATACACATTCATCAAACTCCCCAAACCGAACCTTTGCTTGTCCTCAAGCAACTAAGCTAGACTCTAATACAAAAAACATGCAAGACACAAAAATGGAGTTTCATGCCAAATAAAATGAACTAGTCTGCTGAATCTACCAAATAACATATGAACAAAAACCATATGAATCAAAGCATGAATATAGGTTGAAGAATACCTCGATTGACTTATACACATCCACATAAGCACTTATGTCAAGACAAGATAGTCTCTCGTAACATTCTCTACCTGGACCTAGTCAGTGACGACGTAATGATGCATGCTAAGATACGAATGGTTGCCCCGTGCCTATGAAACTGAGGACTTACTGTTGTTTCACCATGTTAAGACTTTCCCTCAAAAGAGGTCGAACCAGTACTGGCTCTCATCAAACGAAGGAGGGTTCCCTATAAAAGATAACTCCTCCCCTATTCTACCCATCTCTCAAGTAAAATCTTAAGCTATTCACCACTTCCTGAATGGCAGGACGAGGGTGGTCTAGAACAGATGACACTAAACACAAAAAAGATAAAAGATAAAAAACACGATTACGAACATTACAAAAAATGGAAAAGACTCAAACTTTGCTAAACTGCTATTTGGCTTTCTTTTTTGGACCCTTCTTTGCTTTTTTGGGGTCTTTTCTTTTTTTTTTTTCTTTTTTCTTTCCAGATTCTCCCTTTTTTTCTTTTTCTCTTTTTTTCCTGGAAATTTTCTTTCTTCTTTTTTTCGATTTTTTTCTAGCCAGCAGTAGCATAACAAAGAGAGAAACAAAAAGACTCACACGACTTCCCCAAACCTGTTCGAAAGAATAGGTCGGAGTACAAATTTTACGGAAAAAGAAAAATAAACTCACGATACGAAAATGAAAAACAGAAACAAGTCTAATGATGGTGTAACCCCCTCCCCAAACCTATTCGGAAGAATAGGTTATAAACAAAGGATCACACATCCTCACACTACCTCCTTCCTAGGCATTTAGCAATCTCAAAGCATGGTGAAGACTTGTTGCCTCTTAGGTACATAATTACTCGGGAAAACAACCATAAGACCCTAACATGCATCATCCTATTATAAAGGCCTTCGTGAACCGCAGTAGAGAAAACATCACTAAGTGATGTCGAAACTACCTAGCTTAACTAAGTGCGATACATAAATGTGACAAGCCAAGCGAGAAAAACTTCAAACAAATTCATAGAGATGAAGCATACGATTAATGGCATAGCTAGCTGATCTACCCAATAAAAAAGTTCAAAAAATTCGGCAATAAACTCCATGTAAAACATGCAAAACTATCCTAGGATGAATGTAGTGAATGCAACCTAAAAAATCTAAGAAAGCAGTAAACGTGCAAATGCAAATGCAAACGGATAAAGCATGCGAGGTACTATACTCATCCTAACAATACCAAACTCCAAACTAACAACATCAGATCACTTAAATCCCATCCCCCCTCATGAAATTAACTCTAGTCCCTTGCAGTAAGAAAATGAGGAATTAAGATGTGATACTAGATGTTACCCCATGGTTTGGCCTCGGTCGGCTGAGTATGCTGCTCTTGAGTTATTGGGCTTCTTCTAGGAGCTTCATATATGATCATCGGGACTTGTGGTAGTGGCAGTAGTTCCATAAAAAGATCGGATAGGACCAATTCAACCATCTGTATCATCATCGTCCCTCTTGTCTTCATTGTCACTACTGTCACGCACATCGTCACTGGTAGAGTTGCAGTGTCGAAGGGAATCTTCAAGATTGGCCGCCTCTGTTATGGAATCTTCCACCCGGTATTTCTCCAATAGCTTGTGAACTGTTGAAGGGGAAAAGCAAGTGGTCTTAGGTCCTTCCCCTCCAGCGTTTCACACTCCAGGGAGGTTACAGCAAGCTGCTCGGGTATTCAGAGGTTGTCTTCCATCTTTTCCAATGTCGACCACATTCTCTACAGTTGATGCTCCCAATATCAATGTTATGCTCCTTTTAGAGGCGGGCAAGGGGCGCCCCAACGAGGGACTGTGTACCCATGTCGTTACGTTTTGGAACCAAGCTAGCGCTTCGGAACCTTCGAGCAACTTCAGACTCAAGATCGAATCCGTCGTGGCAAGACTGTCCCGGTGCCTTCCTGTTCACTCGAACTCTGCAGTCCTCGTGATGGAGTGCTGACGTAATAGTAGTTTCTGACCCTTCGGTGGTGCATGAATAGGCATAGGAGTCCTTACTCCAGGTGTACTCTAGCTCCTCCTCCTGGATAATCCACGACGTTGTTGCCAAACCCCTCGGCTCGAACGCACATCTAGCGAGATCACCTTCCTTGACATGGTTCTTCACAGCGATCATACCGGAATGCTCCTCCCCCTTGGTATGGTACCTACAAACAGTTGTTAGCACCTCGAATGACTCAAAACTGACTCAAATACATACTAGTGTAAAAATGAAACACACAAGTGATAAAATCAACAATCGAACTCCTTAAACCGCAATGTCTAGCCTAGCTTCTTCATCATGCAACATATCAACGTAACTACTACATGCAATACATCACATCATGCTCTTACTAGACAACCAATATCCTTGATAACAATGTTTCAATTCACACCATAGCAGCGCAAAAATTGTACCAGCATAAATCCTCATTCTCAACTAATAAGCATTCTATCGTCAAATCCACCAACATTACACCAATAAACATATCCATATGCTAGAAATCAAAGATAAAGACATAATGCATAACAAGATATATCATCTAATAGCAAAATACCCAAATCAACAATTCAAGCAAAATTGAACATGGAATTGATAGTAAATAACATGTCTAATCATACAAACAACATACCCATGCATCAAATAAGCATAATTGAAGCTCAAAATAGAAAACTCCCAAATTCGAAAATTAGGGTTCTTAAAGATGATACCTCAGATCTGCAAATATAACGAATTAGGATGAAATCTGTTCGGATAGGATGATAGATCATGTAATAGGCTTCGAATTAAGCTAAAGAACACTCAATTTGGTCAAGAAACGAAGAAGTTATGAAGATTTAGAAGCAAAATCGCACTTTTCGGGTTTTTTGGGAGTATGGATGAAGAAGAATGAAGAAAATAAGGTTTTGGGGTTCAAATCCGCGTTTTTGAAGATCTGGGGACGTGGGGCGGTTCGCCCCGTGCTCCCCAATGCGGGGAGACGGTCTCCGATGTCAGAAAATGCGGTTTTAATCCCCGAAACTGATTTTTTCAAAAAACCACTCGAAAAATCTCACTCAAACAAAAGCATATACGACACACACATGAACAAATTCGCAAATGAGAAGCAAATAGTTCAAGAATGAATGCATGCAGAAAAGCAGTAAAGAAAGCGATAAAAATTCCGGGTTGCCTCCCGGATAGCGTCATTGTTTTAAGTCTTTGACTCGACTCCTGTCTGCGCCTATCTCCTCTTTTTGCGGGTACTAGACTTCCCCTTCATTGATCTCCTCTCCATGCCACGAACCTGTGAATAAGAAAGAATATAGGCTGCAAGACCACAATAGTGAGTAGTAATATCTGACGGTTCCGGTGGATCAGGTATGGCTTGCAATACGTGTCGCTTGCCTTCCACTTCGATGGTGCAAGTTCTTTGGTAGATGTCCATCACGGAGCGTAGCTTGGTCAAGAATGTTTGCCCTAAGAGTATGACATCCCCCGTCCCAGGTGCAGATGCCGGCATAACTACGAAATTGGTGTATATAGATGCTTCACCAATCTTGACCAACACATTTTTCACAACGCCCTCGGGTCTCAGAAAGGATCCATCCGCCAGTTGTACAATAGCCCTTTGCTCAGATAGTTTTCCAATGTTGCTCTTTTCAAACACATTCAAAGGAATTATGTTTGAGTAGGATCCCGTATCTAGTGTGGCACGGACATCTTCAAGTTCACCAATCCCTACCTTTACATCAAAACTTTTAGGGAGTGGTTCGGGATTCTTTTCCTCCTCATCACTTGTGTCAGAACCAAGGCCCTTCTGTTCTTCCTCAGCCTGTAGTAGTTCTTCCTTCATGCAACACTCGCACCTAACAACCTTCTTGATGGTGACTCCGTCAGGCACATCACCAGCCAAAGTAATGGCATTCGTCTTCACAGTGTTGCTAGGCAGTTTGCCTTGCTCCCTACTTGCTCCTCGGTCGATAAACTCTTGCATCTTTTCATGGGCGAGCCTAGTGCTCTCTTCCAACCTATCGAGCCTTGCCCTAGTCTTCTCAGAATCTTCTTCATAACGTTTGAGAAAACTTTGTGTGTGATCGACCATCTTCTGCAAGTTCTCCATCAATTGAGCCGACTTCGACTTCGGTGGCTCTTTCGGAGCGGGGTTTTCGAAGTGATCATTGCCATAGTTCAGCCTACTACGGTCTTGGTTAGGTCCATAAGTTTGGTTAGCTGGTGCATATCCTTGATTGTTACGGTATCCTCTTCTCCAAAATCCACCTCGAGGATTCCTTCCGTCTTGTCCGTAGCTAACTTCTTGAGTGCCAAACTCCGTAGCAAAGGCTTCTTCTTCGCCTCCTCGAGCCCAGTTGCCATCATCGTATGCCAGCTCCGATCTACACATATGAGCCCCATTCCCATAGTTCTTGCATATTCGACATACTTCGTTTGAAACAGTTGTTCCGGTGGAGCTCTTGAGGACTTGCTTCAATTCGTTGGTAAAGCACTCGAATTGGTCCCCATTCCCCCTGTACATAGAGCCTTCTTGAGTCGGTGGAGCTTCAGGTCCACGTCTCCTAACCATTGCTCTTGGGTCCTTGAACTGCGAACCCTTAGCAAGCCTTTCGAAAATAGCCCAGACGGCTTCTGCGGTTTCCTCCCAAATATTGCCTCGTCATTGGAAATCCACCACTTGTTGGTTCTCGAAGCTTAGTCCATTGTAGAATTGTTGGACTAGGTCAGAAAGTTCAAAACCATGGTGAGGACACTTGTTCGTGAGATCTTGGAACCTCTCGAATGCGGTGTAGATGGTCTCATCATAGTCCTGCTTGAATCTAGTGATCCGCGCCTTAAGTGCGGTAGTCAAGGTGTGAGGGAAGTATTTCTCCATGAAAGCTGAGAAAACCTTTCCCAAGTATTTCTCCATGAAAGCTGAGAAAACCTTTCCCAAGTATTTCTCCATGACTTGGCTCTGTCGCCAAGTCCCATAGCAAAAACCTTCATCCTCAACTCATCCGTTGTTATGTCAACTCCAGGTCGTGGGAGTTGGTTGACGAAATCATCGATATCGTGCAAGTAACCCATCACATCTTCCCTTGATAAGCCATATAACCTCGGAAGTTGTTGGAATGCGTGGTTCTTGATCTCCAGATCTCGGGTTGCAGACGAAAGAACTATCGTCGGTCCCCTCATACGATCCTTGGTGGGTTGTACCCATGCCTTCAGTGGTCTAGCTTCTGCCATTCCGTCGATTTCCTTGAAGAGACTAAGTAGAGATTCAGAGAAATCGGTTTCCTCTATTTCCTCTAGTGCGCGCCTTTCAAGTAGTCGCCTTCTCTGGTGGTAGACTCTATCGATCTCAGCAATTGAATCAGCAAGCGATGTTCCTGCAGAACGTGTATGCGGCATACACAATCTGAAACAGACTAGGAAAGGTGATTAGAAACAAACTAGGAAAGCGGTATCAGAGAGAGATTAAAAAGAAAAACTAAAACTAATAGAATTAGGAATCTAAAGCTGTAAATATAAACAAATTAAACAGAAAAAAGGAGTATAGTCCCCGGCAACGGCGCCAATTTGATGAACGCGAGATTTCTCAGCTCCCGGTTCAGTCAAATAATATTTGTTATTTAGCCAAAGGCAATCCACAACTACAACGAAAACCGTAGTGTAGTAGCAGAATGACTCGAGTGTCGTTCTCTCAGGACTATAACTAGCTTTATCAAATCTAATTTAGAATATAAAAACAGCAAACATATAGCAGAGGGGTTTCTAGCAGATAATGGAGATTGGTGATAGTATGGTCCTTCTTAGCATAATGGGTCGATAATCATGCATAAATTCCTCGGTCTTGCATAGAGATCTTTGAATCAATCTAGTGTCTTGTTGCAAGTATTAAGCACTACGAAGATAATCTGGTCTGACTAGTCAATCATGATTGTCCTAATGTGTTCCGTAATTATTCAACACTACGAAGATAATTGGTCTGATGGTCGACTAGTGTCCAATTGTGCATAATGATCAATACAACATACGAGAATTTTGGTTACAACTGATCAACGAAATAAAGCAATGACACGGAGTATAATGCGCGATATAGCCATTAGCATGATTATCATCCCTCGCTAAGAATTCACATACTACCACCAATGATAAGTTTAGCTACTCATAATAAGCATGCAATCAACAGATATCATAGAAGAAAACATGTTGAAAGAATATAAAATAAGTAGAATAAAACTTGTAAGATACAAAGTTACCGAAGGTTGCCAATCTCCGGATGATTGCGGTCCTACGAGCTCCAAACTGCTATGAAAAAGTATCCCCTAGGCTACGGAACTCCCAGGACAGGCCCCGGGAAGTTCCTACCTAAAACTATAGAGAGAGGTGAGAAAGTAGGCTTGGAAAGATATGATTTTCGGAGAGAAAACTGAGCACTATATATAGGCCCCGAATTATCACGGGGCGGTTTGCCCCAGGATTCGACGCGGTTTTGGATTTCTTCACCTTTTCGGACTCGGTTTTTGACTTCTAGTGGCCTTCTAACCTCCAGATTCGACCCCTAGACTCCAAATCCTATCCGGAAACCTTCAGATACTCCAAATATGCTTCTGGAACACCAATTCCTTGTCAACTTCAATATAATTGCCCAGAAATCTCCGAATTTCAACCAAAACCTGTAAAATAAAATCTAAAGGGAAACGTGACACTATTCTAATAAAATGTACTAAAATATAGCTAAATTAACATAGAGGATAGCTAAAATAGGTGAAAAATACTCGAATGAAAGTGTAAAATACACATTCATCAACGACGTAAAATACACATTCATCAACGACACTCGAGTCATTCTACTGCTACACTACGGTTTTCGTTGTAGTTGTGGATTGCCTTTGGCTAATTACAAATTTATTTGCGTGAACTCGGAGCACGACATCCGCACGTTCATCAACATGCTCACTTTCTTAGTGCGAGCAGTAATGAATAAAAGAAGGCCTTGTTGATTAATCAAGTTCAACGCCTCTTCGTTCTCTTCGTCCAAATCTTGTTCATAGAAGTATCGGATATACTTCTCTTTGGCAAATCCGCCCCACTGCATCATCTGCTCACACTTTGCAGTGTCGAGATATGTAGGTGGCATGGGTCTTTCGGTTATTCGGTCGTTTTTCAACACAATTTTCACTGTGTTTGTTGCTGGACTTTCAACCGGACTAGTGCTGTTTCCAGCACTGTCTGCCTTTGATGACTTAGAGGTCTTAGATGTTTGTCTCTTGGGAGCCATCTCTTATATAGTAGGAGGGTTTTAAGAAATGTACGAAAAAGAGAGTTTTTCTTTTTTGACCAGAGGTACAATGAATTCAGAGCACAGGCTAGAGAATTTGCAGAGGAAGGAAATGGGAGTTAAAGAATTTTGTCTTTCTCTAACTCTTCATTTATATAGTGTCTCTGTTGTGTGAGAAGCTCAATGGTTTTTAGTTCTCAGCAAGGGTAAAACAGAGATTCATCTGTGTTAGTGGAGCCTTTGCATTAAATGCATAGTGGACCACTAACAAAAACCGTCAGAGCATACTTTCTCTTTGTAATATCAACCGTTGGATCAAAAACTGCTTTAAAATCAATGGCCACGATGTATTTTCATGTCATGATTAACAGCGAGTTTATCTGTGCCATGATTAACGTCACAAATTGATTTTACCTTGATTCACGGGATTTGATCTCTTTTACTCCAACGCTAATTGCTTGCTGAATTAAATACGAATCTTTTCAGCGATTTTATTCAATTTGACTTTGGCACTTACCTTTTCAGGTAACAAGCCTTGTATTTGCTGAAAATTCCCCCTTAATCAAATATCTCATATTTCTTTTAGTCAAAAGACATTTCTGAGTTCCCGTCTCAGCAAATTCTTTTTATATTAAGATATCCTTAGGTAAAATCGGAGAAGTATTCTTGCTCTTTGCGGAGTTCCCGTCTCAGATTTTTCTTTTGATACTTGAATACTTGTTTCAGTATCTTTGATTGTCTGAATGCCAGTTTCAGCAATCTTTAAAGTTTTTCTTTACTGAGTACCCGTCTTAGCAAGTGATCAAGTTTCCTAACAAATACCCGGTTTGAAGCAATTACTTGCTGAATGCCTGTTTCAGCAATCATGTAGTGTACTATCATTTCTTTTTTTAGAAGAAATTAGTGGAATGGACTTTATAAAGAGTACATGTAAGCATACTTTGGCTTGCTGAATGCCTATTTCAGCAATCTACCAAATGTATCGCTACTATTGAGGTAGGTCAATCAATCCAAGATTATACCTTAGCATTGCGAACCTATTATCTGGTAGGGGCTTGGTAAAGATGTCAGCAAGTTGATCATCAGTACCTACTTTTACAACCTCAATGTCTCCTTTTTCCACATGATCTCTAATGAAATGATGTCTAATATCAATGTGCTTGGTCCTTGAGTGGAACTTAGGATTTTGCGTGATAGCAATAGCACTTGTATTATCACAAAATATCGGTGTTTTCTTTGCAGAAATACCTCAATCTATTAATTGTTGCTGAATCCATAGGATTTGAGCTATGCAGCAACCAGCCACAATGTATTCAGATTCAGTAGATGAATTGGCAACACAGGTTTGCTTCTTGCTGAACCATGATATTAATCTAGTACCTAGAAACTGACAAGTTCCGGAAGTACTTTTTCTATCAAGAGTTGATCCTCCATGATCAGCATCAGAATAACCAACCAATTCCAATCCAGAATCTTTAGGATACCATAATCCAACATTGACTGTACCTTTGACATATTTCAGTATCTTAAGTGCCTTTTTGTAGTGTGATTCTCTTGGATCAGATTGGAATCTTGCACACACACAAACAACACACTGAATGCCAGGTCTACTTGCTGTTAAATACAGCAAAGAACCAATGAGCTTCCTATACTTGTGTTCATCAACATTCTTATCTTGTTTAGTATAGCCCAATTTAGTACCAACGCTCATAGGGATCTTTTCAGGTTTTTCTTCCTCTTTGATCCTGAATTTTATGAGCATTTCCTTTGCATACTTTGCTTGATTTATGAATATTCCATATTTGAGTTGCTTGACTTGCAATCCTAGGAAATAATTCAATTTACCCATCATACACATTTCAAACTTGTTTGTCATGAGTTTGGCAAAATCATCACAAAGTTGCTTGTCCTTAGATCCAAATATTATGTCATCCACATAAATCTGGACTAAGAGTATTTTACCATCATGGTTCATGGTAAATAAGGTTTTGTCAACTTCACCTTTCTTGAAACCATTATCCAGCAAGAACTTAGCTAAGGTATCACATACCAAGCTCTTGGTGCTTGCTTTAGACCATATACAGCTTTCTGAAGCTTGTATACCATCTTGGTTTCTGAGGGAAGTCAAAGCCAGGGGGTTGTTCCAAGTAGACTTCTTCAGAAAGTTCACCATTTAGGAATGCACTTTTAACATCCATTTGATAAACAATGAAGTCATTGTGAGCAGCAAAGGTCAAGAAAAGCCTAATTGCATCCAATCTTGCAACTGGAGCATAAGACTCATCATAGTCCAATCCTTCAGTCTGACAGTAACCTTGAGAAACTAAACGTGCTTTGTTCCTTGTTACTTCTCCAGACTTACTCAGCTTGTTTCTGAACACCCACTTTGTACCAATTGCTTTCTTTCCTTCAACAAGGGATACAAGTTTCCAGACTTTGTTCCTTTCAAATTGATCCACTTCTTCTTGCATTGCCTTGATCCATTCAGAATGCTTTAAAGCTTCTTCTATGGTCTTGGGTTCAATTTCTGAAACAAAGCAAGAGAACAAACCTTCTACTTCTGTGACGTTTGCTTCTTCAGCAAGTTCTTGATTAGTAGATACTTTGGATCTAGTCACTTGGCGTTTGTCAATATCACCAATCATATCCGTAGATGGATGATCTCTAATCCATTTATTAACAGGTTTTCTGCTCTTTGTATCTGGATAAGTTTGCTCTTCAGCATGTGACTCTCCAGCATGTACTTGCTCAGTACTGCTAGTATCTTGTTGTGTCTCTGCTGAGATTGGTTCATCAGCAACTGCTTGTTCAGCATTGCTGGTTTGAGGTAACTCGTCAGCAGGTACAGGAAGTTGCATAGTTTCAGCAACATCTGGAGAAACTGCGTCTTTTGCTGGAAATTCTTTGTCATGAACTATATTTATCTTGTCATTACTCGGGGGAGGAGAGTCATTGTCAGAATCATCATTTAGTTCAATTGATTTGACTTTCCTAGCATCAGATTCAATTCTTTGCTCGTGTATGAGTAACTTCTTCATACAATCTGATATTTCTTCTTCAGCAGGAACTCTTTGTGACTTTTCATAGAATACAACATGCACTGATTCTTTGATATTTTGTGCCCTTTTGTTGTAGACTCTATAAGCTTTACTATGCAAGGAGTAACCAAGAAATATCACTTCGTCTTTGGTTGAAGTGTTCTTAAGTATTCTCTACCATTGTTAAGAACAAAACATTTACAACCAAATACTCTTAGATGGGTGATGTTAGGAGGTCTTCCAACAAATAACTCATAGGGAGTTTTGTTGTATTCCTTAGTTATCAAACATCTATTTTGAGTATAGGAGGCGGTATTAATCGCCTCAACCCAATAAGCTTCACTTATTTCAGTGTCAGCAAGCATTGTTCTAGCTGCTTCCTTAAGGGTATGATTCTTCCTTTCAGCAACACCATTTTGTTGAGGTGTCCTTACTGAGGATAACTGATGTTGTATGTCTTTTGAAGTGCAATACTCAGTTATGTACTGGTTTACAAACTCAGTACCATGGTCTGTTCTTATGAATTTTATCTTGTCATTTTTCATGACTTCAAGCTTATTCAGCAAGTTAGGTATTTATGTCCTTGTTTCAAACTTGTGCTTGATAAATACTACCCAAGTGAATCTTGAATAGTCATCTACCACCACCAGACCATACTTCTTACCAGCATAGCTTGTTGAAGAAGATTCAAACAAGTCTGATGAAGCCGAGATTTGTCGGGTCCCGATTCAATCAAATATATTTGTTATTTAGCCAAAGACAATTCACAACTACAACGAAAACCGTAGTGTAGCAGTAGAATGACCTCGAGTGTCGTTCTCTCAGGACTATAACTAGCTTTATCTATTTAACTAGAGAATATAAAAACAGCAGACAGATAGCAAAGGGTTTTTCTAACAGATAATGGAGATTGGTGATAGTATGATCCTTGAAAGCATAACAGGTCGATAATCATGCATAAATTCCTCGGTCTTGCATGGAGATCTTTGATCAATCTAATGTCCTGTTGCAATTATTAAGCACTACGAAGATAAAGGTACTGACAAGTCAATCACTATTGTCCTATTGTGTTCCGTAATTATTCAATACTACGAAGATAAACTCGCGTATAGGTCGACGAGGGTCCAATTGTGCATAATAATTAATACAACATACGAGAATTTAGGCTGAGCCTGATCAACGAAATAAAGCAATAACACGGAGTATAATGCGCGATATAGCCATTAGCATGATTATCTTCCCTTCGCTAAGAATTCACATACTACCACCAACGATAAGTTTAGCTACTCATAATAGGCATGCAATCAACAGAAATCATAGAAGAAAACATGTTGAAAGATAAATAAGAATAAGTAGAATAAACTGTAAGATACATTGTTACCGAAGGTTGTCAATCTCCGAAGAATTGCGATCCTACAAGCTCCAAACTGCAATGAAAAAGTGTCCCCTAAGCTACGACCCCCAGAACAGGCTCTGGGAAGTCCCTACCTAAAACTACAGAGAAAGGTGAGAAAGTAGGTCTGGAAAAGTATGAATTTCGGAGAAAATCTGAGCAACTATATATAGGCCTCGAAATAGTGTGGGGCGGTTCGCCCCACACACCGGGCGAACCGCCCGGTGTGGGGCGTTTCGCCCCACGTTTGGGCGGTTCGCCCCAGAGAAAATCTCGCGGAATTCCGCGTTTTCGACGCGTTTTTGGATTTCTTCCCTTTTCGGACTCGGTTTCTGACTTCTATTGGCCTTCTAACCTCCAGATTCGACCCCTAGACTCCAAATCCTACCCGGAAACCTTCAGATACTCCAAATAGGCTTCTGGAATACCAATTCCTTGTCAACTTCAATATAATTGCCCGGAAATCCTCGATTTTCAACCAAAACCTGTAAAATAAAATCTAAAGGGAAAAGTGACACTATTCTAATAAAATGCACTAAAATATAGCTAAATTAACATAAAGGATAGCTAAAATAGGTGAAAAAGACTCAAATGAAAGTGTAAAATACACATTCATCAAACCCCCCAAACCGAAACTTTGTTTGTCCTCAAGCAACTAAGCTAGACTCTAATGCAAAAAACATGCACGACACAAAATGGAGTCTCATGCCAAATAAAATGAACTAATCTACTGAATCTACCAAAAAACATATGAAAAAAACCATATAAATCAAAGCATGAATATAGGTTGAAGAATACCTCGATTGACTTATACACATCCTCATAAGCACTTATGTCAAGACAAGATAGTCTCTCGTAACATTCTCTACCTGGACCTAGTCAGTGACGACGTAATGAAGCATGCTAAGATACGAATGGTTGTCCCGTGCCTATGAAACTGAGTACTTACTGCTGTTCCACCATGTTAAGACTTTCCCTCAAAGAGGTCGAACCAGTACTGGCTCTCATCAAACGAAGGAGGGTTCCCTATAAAAGATAACACTCCCCTATTCTACCCATCTCTCAAGTAAAGTCTTAAGTTATTCACCACTTCCTGAATGGCAGGACGAGGGTGGTCTAGAACAGATGACACTCAAGACAAAAAAGATAAAAAAATAGAAAATTTCAACACGATTACGAACATTACAAGAAATGGAAAAGACACAACACTTTGCTAAACTGCTATTTGGCTTTCTTTTTTGGACCCTTCTTTGCTTTTTTGGGGTCTTTTCTTTTTTTCTTTTTTTCTTTCCAGATTCTCTTTTTTCTTTTCCTTTTTCTCTCTTTTTTTCTGGAATTTTTTCTTTCTTTTTTTCGATTTTTTCTAGCCAGCAGTAGCATAACAAAAACAGAAACGAAATGACTCACACGACTTCCCCAAACCTATTCGAAAGAATAGGTTGGAGTACAAAATTTACGGAAAACCAAAAACAACTCACGATACGGAAATGAAAAACGAAAACAAGTCTAATGATGGTGTAACCCCCTCCCCAAACCTATTCGGAAGAATAGGTTATAAACAAAGGATCACACAACCTCACACTACCTCCTTCCTAGACATTTAGCAATCTCAAAGCATGGTGAAGACTTGTTGCCTCTTAGGTACATAATTACTCGGGAAAACAACCATAAGACCCTAACATGCATCATCCTATTATAAAGGCATTCGTGAACCGCAGTAGAGAAAACACCACTAAGTGATGTCGAGACTATCAAGCTTAACTAAGTGCAATACATAAATGTGACAAGCCAAGCGAGAAAAACCTCAAACAAATTCGTAGAGATGAAGCATACGATTAATGGCATAGTTGGTTGATCTACACAATAAAAAAGTTCAAAAAATTCGGCAATAAACTCCATATAAAACATGCAAGACTATCCTAGGATGAATGTAGTGAATGCAACCTAAAAATCTAAGAAAGCAGTAAACGTGCAAATGCAAATGCAGACGGATAAAGCATGCGAGGTACTATACTCAGCCTACCAATGTCAAGCTCCAAGCTAACAACATTAGATCACTTAAATCCCATCCCCCCTCATGAAATTAACACTAGTCCCTAGCAGTAAGAAAATGAGGAAATAAGATGTGACACTAGATGTTACCCCATGGTTTGGCCTCGGTCGGCTGAGTGTGCTGCTTGTGAGATATTGGGACTGCTCTAGGAGCCTCATATATGATCATCGGGACTTGTGGTAGTGGCGGTAGTTCCATCAATAGATCGGATAGGACCAATTCAACCATATGTATCATCAGTGTCCCTATTGTCTTCATTGTCACTACTGTCACGCACATCGTCACTGGTAGAGTTGCAGTGTCGAAGGGAATCTTCAAGATTGGCCGCCTCTGTTATGGAATCTTCCACCCGGTATCTCTCCAACAGGTTGTGAACTGTTGAAGGGGAAAGGGCAGTGGTATCAGGACCTCCCCCTCCAGCGTTTTACACCCCAAGGAGGTTACAGCGAGCTGCTCGGGTATTCAGAGGTTGTCTACCATTTTTTCCTATGTCGACCACATTCTCTACAGTTGATGCTCCCGAGGTCTATATGATGCTCTCTTTAGAGGCAGGCAAGGGGCACCCCAATGAGGGGCTTGGTACCCATGTCATTATGTATTGGAACCAAGCTAGCGCTTCGGAACCTTCTAGCAACTGCGAACTCTAGTTTGAATCCGTCGCGGCGAGAATGTCCCGGTGCCTTCCAGTTCACATGAACTTTGCAGTCCTTGTGATGGATTGCTGACGTAATAATGGTTTCTGTCCCTTCGGTGGTGCATGAATAGGCATAGGAGTCCTTACTCCAGGTGTACTCTAGCTCCTCCTCTTGGATAATCCACGACGTTGTTGCAAAACCCCTTGGCTCGAACGCACATCTAACGAGGTCACTCTTCTCGACATGGTTGTAATCGATCCCCCTCCAATACTTCATAGAAATCATACGGAAATTGTCCTTTCCCTTGGCATGGTTCCTACAAACAACAGTTAGTACCTCGTATGACACAAAACTGACTCATGCATATGCTAGTGTGAGAACAAAACACACGAGTGATACGAACAACAATCGAGCTCCCCAAACCTTTAATGTCTAGCCTAGCTTCTTCATCATGCAACATACCAATGTAACTACTACATGCAATACATCTTATTATGCTCTTACTAGACAACCAATATCCTAGATAACAAGGCTCAATTCATACCATAGTAGCGAAAAATTCTACCATCATAAATCCTCATACTCAACAATTTAGCACTCTACCATCAAATCCAACATCATTACACCAATAAACACAATCATATGCAAGAAATCAAAGACAAAAGACATATTGCATAACAAGATATATCATCTAGTAGCAAAATTCTCAAATCAACAAATCAAGCATAATGAGCATGCAATTGATAGTAAATAACGCTTCTAATTACACAAACAACATACCCATGCATCAAATAAGCATAATTGAAGCTCAAATTAGAAAACCCCCAATTTCAAAAATTCAGGTTCATAAGAAGATACCTCAGATCTGAAAATCTAATGCATTTGGACGAAACCTGTTCGGATGGAAAGATAGATCACGTAATAGGCTTCGATTTAAGCTAAAGAACACTAAATTTGGTGAAGAAATGAAGAAGTTATGAGATTTTGAAGGTAAAATCGCGATTTTCGGTTTTTGGGGATGAGGAATGATGAAGATATGAAGAAAATGAGGTAAAGAGGAAGAATCCGCGTTTTTTAACTTCTGGGGCCGTGGGGCGATTCGCCCCCCACGTGGGGCGGTTCGCCCCGTGCTCCCCGATGCGGGGAGACGGTTCCTGTCGTCAGAAAACGCGGTTTTAATCCCCGAAACCAATTTTTTCAAAAAACCACTCGAAAAATATCACTCAAACATAAGCATATACGACACAGATATGAACAAATTCGCATACGAGAAGCAAATAGTTCAAGAATGCATGCAAAAAAGCAGTAAAGAAAGCGATAAAATTTCCGGGTTGCCTCCCGGATAGCGTCATTGTTTAAAGTCTTTGACTCGACTCCTGTCTGCGCCTATCTCTTCTTTTTGTGGGTACTAGGCTTCCCCTTCATTGATCTCCTCTCCATGCCACGAACCTGTGAATAAGAAAGAACATAGGCTGCAAGACCACAATAGTGAGTAGTGAAAGAAATATCAAGCGGATCAGGTGGATCAGTTATGGCTTGCAACACGTGTTTCTTGCCATCCACTTCGATAGTGCAAGTTCTTTGGTAGATGTCCATCACGGAGCGTAGTTTAGTCAAGAACTTTTGCCCTAAGAGTATGACATCCCCCGTTCCAGGTGAAGACGCCGGCATAACTACAAAATTGGTGTATACAGAAGCTTCACCAATCTTGACCAACACATTTTTCACAACGCCTTCGGGTCTCATAAAGGATCCATCCGCCAGTTGCACAATAGCCCTATGCTCAGATAGTTTTCCAAGGCTACTCTTTTCAAACACATTCAAAGGGAGTATGTTTGAGTAGGATCCCGTGTCTAGTGTGGCACGTACGTCTTCAAGCTCACCAATCCCTACCTTAACATCGAAACTTTTAGGGAGTGGCTCGGGATCCTCTTGCTCCTCTTCACTTTCATCAGAACCAAGGTCCTTCTCTTCTTCCTTAGCCTGTAGAAGTTCCTACTTCTTGCAACGCTCGCACTTAGCAACCTTCTTGATGGTGATTTCGTCAGGTAGATCACCATCCAATGTAATGGCATTCGACTTCTCAGTGTTGCTCGGCAGTTTGCCTTGCTCCCTACTTGCTCCTCGGTCGATCAACTCTTGCATCTTTTGATGGGCAAGCCTAGTGCTCTCTTCCAACCTATCGAGCCTTGCCCTAGTCTTCTCGGAATCTTCTTCATAACATTTGAGAAAACTTTGTATGTGATAAACCATCTTTTGCAAGTTCTCCATCAGTTGAGCCGACTTCGACTTCGATGGCTCTTTCGGAGCGGGGTTTTCGCAGTGAGCATTACCATAGTTTAGCCTACTACGGTCTTGGTTAGGCCCATAAGTTTGGTTAGCCGGTGCATATCCTTGATTGTTTCGGAATCCCCTTCTCCAAAATCCACCTCGAGGATTCCTACCGTCTTGTCCGTAGCTAACTTCTTGAGTACCAAACTCTGTAGCAAAGGCTTCCTCTTCGCCTCCTCAAGCCCAGTTGCCATCATCATACGCCAACTCCGATCTACACATATGAGCCCCATGCCCATAGTTCTTGCATATTCGGCATACTTCGTTCGAAACAGTTGTTCCGGTGGTGGTCTTGAGGACTTGCTTCAATTCGTTGGTAAAGCACTCGAATTGATCCCCATTCCCCCTATACATAGGGGCTTCTTGAGTCGGTGGAGCTTCAGGTCCACGTCTCCTAACCATTTCTCTTGGGTCCTTGAACTACGAACCCTTAGCAAGTCTTTCGAAAACTGCCCAGACGGCTTCTGCGGTTTCCTCCCAAATATTGCCTCGGCATTGGAAATCCACCACTTGTTGGTTCTCGAAGGTTAGTCCATTGTAGAAGTGTTGGACTAGGTCAGAAAGTTCAAAACCATTGTGAGGGCACTTGTTTGTGATATCTTGGAATCTCTCAAACGCGGTGTAGATGGTCTCATCATAGTCCTGCTTGAATCCAGTGATTTGCGCCTTTAGTGCGGTAGTCAAGGTGTGTGGGAAGTATTTCTCCATGAAAGCTGAAAAAACTTTCTCCCAAGTGTCCAGCGAGCCTGCTGGTAGAGAACTCAACCATGACTTGGCTCTGTCGCCAAGTCCCATAGCAAAAACCTTCATCCTCAACTCGTCCGTTGTTATTTCAGCTCCGGGTCGTGGGAGTTGGTTGACGAAATCATCGATATCGTGCAAGTACCCCATCACATCTTCCCTTGCTAAGCCATAGAACTTCGGAAGATTTTGGAATGCGTGGTTCTTGGTTTCCATATCTCGAGTTGCAGACGAAAGAACAATCGCCGTTCCCCTCATACGATCCTTGGTGGGTTGAACCCATACTTTCAGTGGTCTAGCTTCTGCCATTCCATCGATTTCCTTGAAAAGGCTGTGTAGAGATTCAGAGAAATCGGTATCCTCTATTTCCTCTAGTGCACGCCTTTCGAGTAGTCGCCTTCTTTGGTGGTAGACTCTGTCGATCTCAGCAATTGAATCAACAAGTGGTGTTCCTTTAGATCGTGTATGTGGCATACACTATCTGTAACAGACTAGGAAAGCAGTATCAGAGAGAGACTAAAAAGGAAAACTAAAACTAATAGGATTAGGAATCGAAAGCTGAAAATATAAACAAATTAAACAGAAAAAAGGAGTATAGTCCCCGGCAGCGGCGCCAATTTGATGAACGTGGAATTTGTCGGGTCCCGATTCAATCAAATATATTTGTTATTTAGCCAAAGGCAATTCACAACTACAACGAAAACCGTAGTGTAGCAGTAGAATGACCTCGAGTGTCGTTCTCTCAGGACTATAACTAGCTTTATCTATTTAACTAGAGAATATAAAAACAGCAGACAGATAGCAAAGGGTTTCTCTAACAGATAATGGAGATTGGTGATAGTATGATCCTTCAAAGCATAACGGGTCGATAATCATGCATAAATTCCTCGGTATTGCATGGAGATCTTTGATCAATCTAATGTCCTGTTGCAATTATTAAGCACTACGAAGATAAAGGTACTGACAAGTCAATCACTATTGTCCTATTGTGTTCCGTAATTATTCAACACTACGAAGATAAAGGTACTGACAAGTCAATCACTATTGTCCTATTGTGTTCCGTAATTATTCAACACTACGAAGATAAACTCGCGTATAGGTCGGCGAGGGTCCAATTGTTCATAATAATTAATACAACATACGAGAATTTAGGCTGAGCCTGATCAACGAAATAAAGCAATAACACGGAGTATAATGCGCGATATAGCCATTAGCATGATTATCTTCCCTTGGCTAAGAATTCACATACTACCACCAACGATAAGTTTAGCTACTCATAATAGGCATGCAATCAATAGAAATCATAGAAGAAAACATGTTGAAAGATAAATAAGAATAAGTAGAATAAACTGTAAGATACAATGTTACCGAATGTTGTCAATCTCCGAATAATTGCGATCCTACAAGCTCCAAACTGCTCTGAAAAAGTGTCCCCTAAGCTACGAACCCCCAGAACAGGCTCTAGGAAGTCCCTACCTAAAACTACAGAGAAAGGTGAGAAAGTAGGTCTGGAAAAGTATGAATTTTTGAGAAAATCTGAGCAACTATATATCGGCTCGAAATAGTGTGGGGCGGTTCGCCCCACACAACGGGCGGTTCGCCCGGTGTGGGGCGGTTCGCCCCAGAGAAAATCTCGCGGAATTCCGCGTTTTTGACGCGTTTTTGGATTTCTTCCCCTTTTCGGACTCGGTTTCTGACTTCTAGTGGCCTTCTAACCTCCAGATTCGACCCCTGGACTCCAAATCCTATTCGGAAACCTTCAGATACTCCAAATAGGCTTCTGGAACACCAATTCCTTGTCAACTTCAATATAATTGCCCGGAAATCCTCGATTTTCAACCAAAACCTGTAAAATAAAATCTAAAGGGAGACGTTACACTATTCTAATAAAATGCACTAAAATATAGATAAATTAACATAAAGGATAGCTAAAATAGGTGAAAAAGACTCAAATGAAAGTGTAAAATACACATTCATCAAAGTGCATGTGCAAGAGTTGTAAAGGTTTTGTAGTTGACGGTACTGCCTTGTTCTTAAAAGAAGATTTGGTTTGCTTTCCTTGCTAACATGCATTGCAAACACCATCCTTCTTAAAAGTAACCTCAGGTAATCCAACTACAAGTGCCTTTTTAGACAGCTTATTCAGCGTCTTGAAGTTTAGGTGACTTGTTCGTTTATGCCATAACCATGCTTTTTCAGCAAGGCAATTGTTGGTCCCTTTAAACAACAAGAAAAGACTAGAGGGGGGGGGGGTGAATAGTCTTTTCTAACTTTCGTCGTTTAAAAACTTTCTCAGCAAGGACTTATTACTTTTCAGTAATGAGTTTGCTGATACTTAACTTTCTCAGCAAGTACAAGTTACTTTTCAGTAACGAGTTTTACTGATACTTAAAAATCGAGTGCGGAAGTCTTTGTACAATAAGTGCTTTAACAGTAAGTGATAGTTTCAGCAAGTGAGAAGAGTGACAGTGTACAGATAGATATGCTTGTTGAAAACTAAATGCAGTAAAGTAAATCACACAAACACTTTTATAGTGGTATCTGAGAGTGGCGTAATCTCTCAACTAATCCACTTTGTCATTTCTAGGACTGAATCCACTAAGATAAGTTTGAGTTTGAGGTTGCTTACAACACCTATCTAGAGCGATTCTACAGAAACCAAAGCACACTTGCTTCGTTTCCAACCTAACTAGAGAACGAAACCTTGTTCTCCACCAAACTTGGGACATATAATCAGCAACACTATGCTTGATTAAGTTCCCCCTGAATTTCCAACTGCTGGTTCTTCAGAGGAATTTGCTTGCTGAGCCTGCTTGTTCAGCGAGCTAGCTTCATTCTTGTATTTATGGTAGTTGTTACCAAGATGCTTTTTCAGCTTCTCTTTTGCATTTCGCCTTTCAAGTTCCTTACTGATGAATTTCTGCATGTTTTTAACAACTAAAGCATTTTCATCAGCGGGCTCTTTATCATTCTTCTTTTCAGAAGATGAAGGCTTTGCGGCAAGAGCAATGTTTTGCGATTTTTCAGCAAACACATTTTCTCTTTGCTTTGTCTCATAGTTGACAGTAGCAAGGTGAGAGAACAACTCTGTAGTTGTGATGTTTGGCATTCCTTGATTGTAGTAGAAATTCTGAGTGTGGATCCATTCTTGGTTCAGACTTCTGATAATGGTTTTCACCTTCTCAAAATCTGAGTAAAGATTTCCAACTCCCAAGGCAGCCACCTCACTAACTAGAGTTGTGAATATGAAGTCCAAGTCTTCCAGTGACTCATTTGTACCTTGTATAAAGTTCTGGAACTTTAACTTAAGCACTTCGAGTTTGTTTTCCTTGGTTTTGTCATATCCAGCACAAAGATCTTGAACCATTTTCCAAAATCTTCCTTAGCAGTTTTGGCACCCCACAATTTGCACTGTATAGTATCTGGAATTGATCGAATGATGATGTTTCTTGCTTGGCCATCAAGACGGAATCTTTTGGCTTCGTCGGAAGTCCATTCCTCTCTTGGTTTTGGAACGACATTATCAACTGGTTCACCTAAGATAGTTTCCTTTCCAGCTTCTGTGATTTTGTGAGGAAAACTTCTCTCAAGTTTAGTGATTTGGATAGGTCCATCATTTATGATAATAACCATCTCCGGCCTCAAGATGTAGCATCATGTTGTTTCGCCATTTTTCATAGTTTCCCAGCTTCAGCAAGGGAGCGTCTCCTAAAGACATCCTGTCAGCAAAAGACTACCAAACTGATCAAGTGAGACTGATTTACGGAAAACACCTAAGGGGATCTAGGTTTAGTGCTGAAGGTTAAAGAACCTCCAGCTCTGATACCACTTCTTGGTCCCTTTAAACAACAAGAAAAGACTATAGGGGGGGGGTGAATAGTGTTTTCAAACTTTCGTCGTTTAAAAACTTTCTCAACAAGGGCTTATTACTTTTCAGTAATGAGTTTGCTGATACTTAACTTTCTCAACAAGTACAAGTTAACAAGTACAAGTTACTTTTCAGTAACGAGTTTTACTGATACTTAAAAACAGAGTGAGGAAGTCTTTGTACAATAAGTGCTTTAACAGTAAGTGATAGTTTCAGCAAGTGAGCAGAGTGACAGTGTACATATAGAGATGCTTGCTGAAAACTAAATGCAGTAAAGTAACTCCCACAAACACTTTTATAGTTGTATCTGAGAGTGGCGTAATCTCTCAACTAATCCACTTTGTCCTTTCTAGACTGAATCCACTAAGATAAGTTTGAGGTTCCTTACAACACCTATCTAGAGCGATTCTACAGAAACCAAAGCACACTTGCTTCGTTTCCAACCTAACTAGAGAACGAAACCTTGTTCTCCACCAAACTTGGGACTTATAATCAGCAACACTATGCTTTATTAAGTTCCCCCTGAATTTCACGCTTGAAAAAGGGTGTTTATCAGTTAGAGAGGTTTGGGATGAGATAACTTGATTATAACTTATTCAGCTACAACAAGTAATCTGAGAAACAAAACTTTGAATACTTTGCAGTAAACAAGTTTGATTGTTTCTGATGTCAAGACTTGTTCTTGTTCGAAAGAAAGAACACTTAACTAATTTCTTAGCCGTGAATGTTCTACTTATTCACAAGTAGCTTTTTCAAGCTTTAAGTCTTGGAACGGATCAATGGCAGTGAAGAGTATAGAAGGGTTTGAGTGTTTAAGCACAAGTGAGAGTTTGATCACATTGTTGCTTCAACTCTTTGCCGGATGACCTCTATTTATAGTGAATCAAGGGAACCATTTGAATTTCGAATTCTAAGGCTTTGTTCCTTAAGATGTCACTATCTTGCTTTTGTACTTTCAGCAGCGTCCTTTATTTGTCTTCTAGTCTTCATGTTCTTCGTGTGCTTACTTTGCATTTAATGTTCATTTGAATGAAATTCAAATATGAACGTTGGAGCGCAAATGCAAGTACTTTCAGCAAGGAGGTCACATATGTATTTCAGCAAGTGGTCAGTCTCAGTTTCAGCAAGCACAACCTACTCTGTCATATAGATTTTCACTTATGCAAGATTTTGGTGAAGTTTCAACTTTCTGAGCAACATGTGCCTTTGTAGATACCATCTTCAGAAATCTTCTTTAGTCTTCATCTTCGAATTCTTCAAGTTTCTGTACGGTTCTAATTCTTCAATAGTTTGTTTGTGTAAACAAAGTACATCATCAGAAAATACTTCAATAGGTTGTTTTTCTTTTCAGAAAACAAGATACATCATAAGCGATTAAAGAACCTAACTAGTACCTACACTAAGTCTTCAACAAACGTTCCTCTTTTACAATGTCCTTAAAATTCTAAATTCCGATGGACCTTAAGAGTACTAGTTACTGGACTTTCCTTAATTTAGCATGGTTAATTGCTCATCAAAATTACAAGTTTCCTAACAAATTTCCCCCTTTTTGATGTTAGCAATCCATGGCTAAATTAATTGTTAACCTTTTCGGGGGTTTTTGATGTTGAATAAATCAGTTTGAATAATGCAAGCATACTTGAATAATAAACAGTAAGCATAAGTAGATTGTATAATCAAAAACCAATAAGAGTCAAAAGCTTATTGTTGATAGTTATCTTTCAGTAAGTTTACAAGAAAGTTCAGAGATAACTACACAAATCAGCAAACAAAAACAAACATAGCTTTTACAAGGGACTTAAGCTATTCCAGCAGAAGATTTCCTCAGAATCTCCCTTACACTTTTCTCAGCAAGCGCAGAAAATTCAACACAGTCCTTTTCGTAATCTTCAAGTAGCTTACGGACTTCAAGCTGAATAATCCTTGCATTCTTGCAGGCAGTATAATGATGGTTTTCACCATTCAGTTCTTTGTAGTGCAGTACCCACAAGTGCATGCCCCAATTGCTGGCATGGAGAAGTTGTGTATCTGAAATTTCCTTGTTAGCATGAATCTTTCTTAACCAGAGAAGATCTTCTTCTTGATCCTTGGCAGTGAGATAAAAATACTCATAAGGAATCAAGCCATATTTCTTCTTTGATTTCTTGGTTAAAGGATGAGTATAGTAAGCAACATCAATTGGTTTGATTAAATCAGGCTCTTGCTTCATTAGCTTGCCAATAGATGTTCTTCTTACTAAGACTTCCAGATTCAACCATCTTGCAACAATGTTTCTTGGGTAGGGAGGAGGATCCCTTTCTTTTCTTTGCACTTTTAATTCAATCCAAGTGTACATGTGATTCAGTACATCATTTGGAAAAGAAATCATTTACCAACACATCTTCCAGCTTTAAAATCCAGCAACCATGAACGTTTCTGATCACATTTTGAGTTGTTTCCTCACTGCTGGTCTTTGTGTATTCAATGCCGGAGACAATGGCAATGCTGGATAGCCTCTTTTCTTCCTGTCTTTGCCTTCTTCTTATTGACTTTGCATTTTCTTGATCTCTTGCTGAAGATCTTGAGTTAGAAGAGAAATGTCTTGAGTGGCCAGAAGGAGTTACGGGTGTGATTGGTCTAGCTCTTATTGCTTGAGCTATTGTTTGGTTGTCATCATCATCATCATCTTCATTCAGATCTTGATGACTCTCAGTATGAAAGTATTCATGAGTTTCAGCAGATGTTCTTCTCCTTTTCGGATTTGCTGAATTTCTCTCAGAATCTGTTTCAGCTCGTCTCTTAGAACTTTGCTATCTTTCAGCAAGAGGTTCTATTGGAGGTGGACTAGGCAGAATCAATGGCGCTTCAGCAGGGGTTTTCTTTCTTGAAGATTTTCTTTGTTTATCTTCCCCCTTAGACATGGATTGCATCATTGGTTGAATGTGCAGAGAGAAAAACTCATTGCAGTTTTCAGCAAGAGTACTTAGGCTATTGTACTTGAGAATTATGCCTTGCTGATCAGCAGTCAGCTTGGACAGTTCTTGTTTTATACTCACCAAGTTCTCCTCATGTCTGCGCTCATTGTCGACTTTTTCTTCAATGAAAGTCTGAGCCTTTCTCAATGCAGTCTTTGCCAGTTTGAGTGCTTGACTGACATCTTCTTCATAGCTTTTATGATGTAGACTTATATCTTTCTGAGCTATTGTAAGAGAAGTAGTGCGTTTCAGCATAGTAGCCAGTATTTTGCCTATGTCAAGCGGACTCTCGGCAAGTAGTTGATTAACCAAGAATTGTCAGATTCTAATTAATCAAATAAATTTGTGTTTATCCAAAGGCAATTCACAACTACAATGAAAACCGTAGTGTAGCAGTAGAATAACCTCGAGTGTCGATCTCTAAGGACTATAACTAGCTTTATCTAATCTAACTTAAGAATATAAATCAACAGACGACTTAGCAAAGGTTTTTCTTAACAGATAATGGAGATTGGTGATAGTATGGTCATTCAAAGCATAGCATGTTAATAATCATGCATGAAGTCCCCGGTTTTGCATAGAGATCTTTGATCAATGAATTGTCCAGTTGTGTTCCGTAATTATTCAACACTACGAAGATAGAGGTTTTAGATAGATCAAAGAAATAAAGCAATAACTCAAAGTATAATGCGCGATATAGCCATTAGCATAATTATTAACCCTTCGCTAAGAAATCACATACTATCACAAACGAGAAGTTTAGCTACTCATAGATGTCATGCAATCAACAGAAATCATAGCACGAATGAATGAAAACATGTTGAAAGATATATAAATATAAAAAGAAAAACTGTAAGATACAATGTTATCGAAGGTTGTCAATCTCCGAAGAATCGCGATCTTACAAGCTCCAAAACGCTAAGAAAAAGTATCTCCAAAGCTAAGAATCCCCAGAACAGGCTCTGGAGAATTCCTACCTAAAACTACTGAGAAAGGTGAGAGAAAAGGTCTGGAAAAGTATGAAAAACGGAGAAAATTGAGCAACTATATATAGTGTTTCGGCAGGTGTGGGGCGAAGGGCCCCACACACCGTGCGATTCGCACAACGTCCCGGGCGAACGTCCCGGGCGACTCGCCCGGGAGGTTTTTTCGGCCAGATACGCGTTTTCGACGCGTTTTTGGATTTCTTCTCCTTTTCGGACTCGGTTTTTGCCTTCTAATGACCTTTTAGCCTTCAGACTCGACCCCTAGACTTCAAATCCTATCCGGAATCTTCTGGATACTCCAAATAGGCCTTCGGAACACCAATTCCTTGTCTACTTCAATATAATTGCCCGGAAAACCTCGTTTTTCACCCAAAACCTGTAAAATACAAACTAAAGGGAAACGTGACACTATTCTAATAAAATGCACTAAAATATAGCTAAATTAACATAGAGGATAGCTAAAATAGGTGAAAAAGACTCAAATGAAAGTGTAAAATACACGTTCATCAAACTCCCCAAACCGAACCTTTGCTTGTCCTCAAGCAACTAAGCTAGACTCTAATGCAAAAAACAATGCAAGACAAAAACTGGAGTCTCATGCCAAATGAAATGAACTAATCTATTGAATCTATCAAAAAACATATGAACAAAAACCATACAAATCATAACATGAATATAGGTTGAAGAATGCCTCGATTGACTCATACACATTCACATAAGCACTTATGTCAAGACAAGATATTCTCTCGTAACATTCTCTACCTGGACCTAGTCAGTGACAACGTAATGAAACGTGTTAAAATACGAATGGTTGTCCCGTGCCTATGAAACTGAGGACTTACTACTGTTCATCAAGTTAAGACTTTTCCTCAAAGAGGTCGAACCAATACTGGCTCTCATCAAACGAAGGAGGGTTCCCTAAAAAAGATAACACTCCCATATTCTACCCATCTCTCAAGCAAAGCCTTAAGCTATTCACCACTTCCTGAATGGCAGGACGAGGGTGGTCTAGAACAGAAGACACTCAAACAAAAAGACAAAAATTACAAAAGGATTACGAACATTACAAGAATTGGAAAATGAGACACAACACTTTGCTAAACTGCTTTTTGGCTTTTTTGGACCCTTCTTTGCTTTTTTGGGATCTTTTTCCTTTTTTTTTCCTTCCTTTTTTCTTTTCCAGTTTCTTTTTTCTTTTTACCTGGAATCTTTCTTTTTCTTTTTTTCGATTTTTTTAGCCAGCAGTAGCACAACAAAAAAGAAACAAAGATGACACGCAAACGACTTCCCAAACCTATTCGAAAGAATAGGTTGGAGTACAAAAATTACGAAAAAGGAAAAATAAACTCACAACACAAAATTGAAAAACGAAAAACAAGTCTACGATAGCGTAACCCCCTCCCCAAACCTATTCGGAAGAATAGGTTGCAAACAAAGGATCACACAATCTCACACTACGTCCTTCTTAGGAATTTAGCAATCTCAAAGCAAGGTGAAGACTTGTTGCCTCTTAGGTACATAATTACTCGGGAAAACAACCATAAGACCCTAACATGCATCATCCTATTATAAAGGCCTTCGTGAACCGCAGTAGAGAAAACACCACTAAGTGATGTCGAGACTACCAAGCTTAACTAAGTGCAATACATAAATGTGACAAGCCAAGCGAGAAAAACCTCAAACAAATTCATAGAGATGAAGCATATGTTTAATGTCATAATTAGTTAATCTACCGAATAAAAAGTTCAAAAAATTTGGCAATAAACTCCACATAAAACATGCAAGACTATCCTAGGATGAATGTAATGTATGCAACTAAAAACTAAGAAAGTAGTAAACGTGAAAATGCAAATGCAAACAAAAAACAAGATACCAATCAACACAAAGCCAAACAATACTTAACATCACGGTTCACATCCCATCCCCCTTATGAAACTTAAGCTAGTCCATAGCAAAAGAGAATGAGTAATAAGAAGTGATACTAGATGTTACCGAATGGTTTGGCCTCGGTCGGCTGAGAGTGGACATGTGAAAAGACTAGTTATCGGGATTGTCATCCCCATAATAGTCTCTCCACATGTCAGACAGGAGATCCTGTTGCCGCTGGATGTGCTGTTGTTGCTCCCACCTTGCCTGCCTATCCTCTCGGCGATGCTCATCAAACAACTCCCAATCGCGGTTGCGCTGGGCAATGTGCCCGTCGAGGTCTTGTCGCATTCCTTGGATAGTAGTGGTCAAGGCTACAACACTATCAGTGATATGGGCCCGAAAATCAGAGAAGTCAAAGCCTTGAGACCCATGTGGTGCTCGAGGCGGTGCATGTGGTGCTCTATGGACAAAAGGAATATCCGGGATAGGGGCTCGGCCATCATCAGTTTCCATAGCATCCTCATAATCATTTTCATTGTCTGAATCGGTCGGTTGGAAGGGTGGTTCCACATCAGCAGCGGCAGCCGTGGGGTTCTTCATTTGATACCTAGTTAGCTGCACATCACTAGTCGAAGGTGAAAGGGCAGCGACCTTGCAATCCCCCTCATCAATGTCCTCGACCCCGTAATATTTACAGTAGGCAGTGATGAAGCTCGGAAAGATGAAGGGCTTCTTCTTCTTTTCCCAATGGCGCTCATACTCGGCATACATGATGTGACCAATGTCGATTCGATGCTTGCCTATCAAGCAGTAGAGGAGCTCGGCGTAATTTGGCTGTATCCAAGTGTCATTCTTTGTAGGGATCAAGTTGAAGATGCAGAATGTCATCATCACCTTAGCCTCGATGCTAAGGTCACTCTGACGGATCCTTGCAGGTTGTGCTCCGGTTTCTGGATACCTGTACTCCCTGTTGCAGATCACATCTGTAATGTCACTTCCTATCCCCCTAGAGGCCCTTGAATACTCGTAGGCGTGGTTGCTTCCTGTGAATTCCCGTTGCCCAAAATGGATGAATGCGGAGATTGAGGCCGGCGTCCATGGTACAATTAGGCCTCGAACGAGTACCCCTCCTTCTCCTCAAGATCAGTGAATCCAGCGTAGAACTCATGGAGGAGGCTCATGTCGTACCCCTTGAATCTGTTTGAAGTATACCAACCCGAATTCCTTTTACTCGCCAATCGGGAGAGCGTCCTGTACCCTGCCATGTTAGCTACTTCATCCGATCTCTCCGTCTGTCTAGTATAATCGATCTCCTACCTTGGGCTAGCTCCGCTTCGAGCCTCTGTCGGACATCTATTGCAGCTAGAGACAATTCGTACATCTCGTGAGAAGGTTGGGAGCTTGATGCTACCCCCTTCCCCTTCTTGCTCGAGCCAGCTTTCTTCGATCCTCGTGGAGCCATGATTCCTACAAACAACAATTAGTATCTTGTATGACACAAAACAGACTTATGCATATGCAAATGTACGAGCGAACAAACGAGCGATATCTACAACAATCGAACTCCTCAAACCCAATGTCTAGTCTAGCTACTTCATCATGCAACATATCAATGTAACTACTATACGCACATATTACATTATCCTCTTGCGAGACAACCAATAGCCTTGAATCATAAGGCTCAATTCATACCATAGTATCAAAAATCTAGCATCATAAATCTTCAACTTCATCAATCATGCATTCTACCATCATACCCATCATTATTATATCAACAAACACAAGTTTAAACATGGAATGAAAGTAAAAGATACATTGCATAACAAGATATAGTCATCTAATAGCAAAATTCTCAAACCAACAAACCAAGTCTAATTGAACATGCAATTGATAGTGAAACGTTTCTAATCACACAAAACATCAACCCATACATCATATAAGCTTAATTGAAGCATAAATAAAAAAAACCCCAAATTTGAAAAATTAAGGTTCATGTGAGATTATCTCAAATCCGAAGATTGAATGAACTAGGAAGAAATTTGTTCGGATGAAAAGAAAGGGCACGTAAAGGGCTTCGATTGAAGCTAAAGAACACACAATTTGATGGAGTAATGAAGATTTTATGAAGGATTGAAGATATTTTGAAAATTTGGGAATTTTTGGAGTAAGAAGGGTGAAGAGATAAGAAATGAGGAGAATGGGGGTCATCCCCCGTTTTTCTCCCATCAGATCACGCGGGGCGAGCCGCCCCGGGTGCGGGGCGAGTCGCCCCATGCGGGGCGAATCACCTCGCATGTGGGGCGAATCGCCCCGCACGTCCAGAGAGCACGGAGCTCTCGCCTCGCATGCGGGGCGAATCGCCCCGCACGTCCAGAGAGCGCGGAGCTCTCTGGACTTGTGGGGCGATTCGCCCCCCACCTCCTGAAGTGGGGAGACAAAAATTTTGAAAAAATGCGGTTTTTTAATCCCCGAAAACCATTTTACTCATAAAACCACTCGAAAAAGTTCACTCAAACACAAACATAAGCACATACGACACAGAGACGAACAAATTCACATATGAAAAGCAAATTCTTCAAGTATGAATGCATGCAAAAAAGCAGTAAAAAAGCGATAAAAACTCCGGGTTGCCTCCCGGATAGCGTCATTGTTTATAGTCTTTGACTCGACTCCTTCTTGCGCCTAGCTCTTCTTCTTGAGGGTACTAGACTTCCCCTTCATGGATCTTCTCCTCATGCCACGAACCTGTGAATAAGAATGAACATAGATAGCAAGACCACAGTAGTTAACAGTGTGAGAAGCATTGAAGTGATCAGGTGGGTCAGATATGGCCGCAACACATGTCGCTTTCCATCCACCTCACTGGTGCAAGTCCTTCGGTAGATGTCTATCACGGAGCGTAGCTTAGTCAAGAACGTTCGCCCCAAGAGAACGACATCCCCCATCCCAGGTGTAGACGCCGGCATAAATACAAAATTGGTGTATACAGAAGCTTCACCAATCTTGACCAATACGTTCTTCACAACGCCTTCGGGTCTCACAAAGGATCCATCCGCCAGTTGCACAATAGACTTATGCTCAGATAGTTTTCCAAGGCTACTCTTCTCGAACACATTCATTGGGAGCACATTAGAGTAGGATCCCGTGTCTATTGTGGCACGGACATCTTCAAGAATCACCAATCCCGACCTTAACATCGAAACTTTGAGGGAGTGGCTCGGGATCCTCTTGCTCCTCTTCACTCTCGTCAGAACCAAGGTCCTTCTCTTCTTCCTTGGCTAGTGGACGTTCTTCATTCTTGCAACACTCGCACTTACCAACCTTCTTGATGGTGATTTCGACAGGTACATCACCCACCAAGGTAATGGACATCGACTTCTCAGTGTTGCTAGGCAGCTTGCTTTGCTCCCTACTTGCTCCTCGGTCAATCAACTCTTGCATCTTTTGATGGCAAGCCTAGTGCTCTCTTCCAATCGATCAAGCCTTGTCCTAGTCTTCTCAGAATCTTCTTCATAACGTTTGAGGAAACTTTGGGTGTGATCAACCATCTTTTGCAAGTTCTCCATCAGTTGATCTGACTTCGATTTCGGTTGCTCTTTCGGAACGGGATTCTCGCAGTGATCATTACCATAGTTAAGCCTACTACAGTCTTGGTTAGGGCCGTAAGTTTGGCTAGCCGGTGCATATCCTTGATTGTTTCGGAACCCTCTTCTCCAAAATCCACCTCGAGGATTCCTACCATCTTGTCCGTAGCTAGCTTCTTGAGTACCAAATTCCGTAGCAAAGGCTTCCTCTTCGCCTCCTTGAACACAGTTGCCATCATCATATGCAAGCTCCGATCTACACATATGAGCTCCATGCCCATAGTTCTTGCATATTCGGCAGACTTCGTTTGACACAGATGTTCCTGTGGCGCTCTTGAGGACTTGCTTCAATTCGTTGGTAAAGCACTCGAATCGATCCCCATTCCCCCCATACATAGGGGCTTCTTGAGTAGGTGGAGCTTCAGGTCCACATCTCCTAACCATCGCTCTTGGGTCCTTGAATTGCGACCCCTTAGCAAGCCTTTCGAAAACCACCCAGACGGCTTCCGCGGTTTCCTCCCAAATATTGCCACGGCATTGGAAGTCCACCACTTGTTGGTTCTCGAACGTTAGTCCATTGTAGAAGTGTTGGACTAGATACGAAAGCTCAAAACCATGGTGAGGGCACTTGTTCATGAGGTCTTGGAACCTGTCGAACGCGGTGTAGATGGTCTCATCATAGTCTTGTTTGAACCCAGTGATTTGCGCTTTAAGCGCGGTAGTCAAGGTGTGAGGGAAGTATTTCTCCATGAAAGCTGAAAAAACCTTTTCCCAAGTGTCCAGCGAGCCCGCCGGTAGAGAACTCAACCATGACTTGGCTCTGTCGCCAAGTCCCATAGCAAAAACCTTCATCCTCAACTCATCCGTTGTTATTTCAGCTCCGGGTCGTGGAGTTGGTTGACGAAATCATCGATATCGTGCAAGTACCCCATCACATCTTCCCTTGCTAAGCCATAGAACCGCGAAAGTTGTTGGAACGCGTGGTTCTTGATTTCCAGATCACGAGTTGTAGACGAAAGAACAATCGCCGGTCCCGTCATACGATCCTTGGAGGGTTGAACCCATGCTTTCAGTGTTCTAGGTTCTGCCATTCCGTCGATTTCCTTGAAAAGACTGTGTAGAGATTCAGAGAAATCGGTATCCTCTATTTCCTCTAGTTCACGCCTTCGAAGTAGTCGCCTTCTTTGGTGGTAGTCTCTGTCGATCTTAGCAATTGAATCAACAAGCGGTGTTCCTCTAGATCGTGTATGTCGCATACACTATCTGTAACAAACTAGAAAAGGAGTATCAGAAAGAGATTAAATAGGAAAACTAAAAACTACTAGAACTAGGAATTGAATGCTGAAAATATAAAAAAGCTAAACAGAAAAAAGGATTATAGTCCCCGGCAGCGGCGCCAATTTGATAAACCAAGATTCGTCAGATTCTAATTAATCAAATAAATTTGTATTTAGCCAAAGGCAATTGACAACTACAACGAAAACCGTAGTGTAGCAGTAGAATAACCTCGAGTGTCGATCTCTAAGGACTATAACTAGCTTTATCTAATCTAACTTAAGAATATAAATCAACAAACGACTTAGCAAAGGTTTTTCTTAATAGATAATGGAGATTGGTGATAGTATGGTCATTCAACGCATAGCAGGTTAATAGTCATGCATGAAGTCCCCGGTTTTGCATAGAGATCTTTGATCAATGAATTGTCCAGTTGTGTTCCGTAATTATTCAACACTACGAAGATAGAGGTTTTAGATAGATCAAAGAAATAAAGCAATAACTCAAAGTATAATGCGCGATATAGCCATTAGCATAATTATTAACCCTTCGCTAGGAAATCACATACTATCACCAACGAGAAGTTTAGCTACTCATAGATGTCATGCAATCAACAGAAATCATAGCACGAATGAATGAAAACATGTTGAAAGATATATAAATATAAATAGAAAAACTGTAAGATACAATGTTACCGAAGGTTGTCAATCTCCGAAGAATCGCGATCTTACAAGCTCCAAAACGCTAAGAAAAAGTATCTCCTAAGCTAAGAATCCCCAGAACAGGCTCTGGAGAATTCCTACCTAAAACTACTGAGAAAGATGATGCCTCTATCATGATACCTCTTTGCTCGTTCCTTGTATATCTTACCACTTTCGAAGGCTTTCAATCTTAGCTCATCTAGCTCGGTGAGTTGCAAAAGTCTTTCTTCACCGGCTTTCTCCATATCAAGGTTCAATTGCTTGATAGCCCAAAGTGCTCTATGCTCCAACTCCACGGGTAGATGGCAAGCTTTCCCGTACACAAGCCGGTAGGGAGTGGTACCAATCACCGTTTTGAACGAAGTCCTATATGCCCATAGTGCATCTGGCAACTTGGTGGACCAATCCTTCATCGAGGGTTTGACCACCCGCTCCAAGATTTTCTTGATTTGCCGATTGCTCACTTCCACTTGGCCAGATGTTTGAGGATGATATGGAGTAGCAACGAAATGTGTCACCCCGTACTTCTTCATGAGATTAGCGAAGACCTTGTTCACAAAGTGAGCTCCCCTATCGCTGATAATGGACCTCGGGGTCCCAAACCTATTGAAGATCACATCACGAAGAAAAGAGAGTACAACCTTGGCATCATTAGTCCGGGTGGGAACAGCCTCTACCCATTTGGTGACATAGTCGACCGCAACCAAGATATATTTGTACCCATTACTCTTAGGGAATGGTCCCATAAAGTCTATACCCCAAACATCAAAAGGCTCAACAACTAAGTTACCTTGCTGGGGCATCTCTTGTTGCTTGCCAATGTTGCCACTCCGTTGGCATGAGTCACATTGCGCCACAAATGAGCGCGCATCTTCAAACAAGCTGGGCCAAAAGAACCCGGATTGAAGCACCTTGCGAGCGGTTTTTTGGCCACTATAATGCCCTCCACATTCTAACTCATGGCAGAATCTCAGTATCGACAATTGCTCTTTCTCGGGTACACACCTCCGCAAGACCTCATCTCCTCCCTTGCGGAACAAGTACGGGTCATCCCATATGTAATGGCGACAATTCCTCACAAGTGTACGCCGTTCAGGTCCAGAGAGATGGGTTGGCATCACATTTGTGGCTAAGAAGTTAACGATATCGGCGTACCATGGTTCCAACTCTATGCGCATCAACTGATCATCGCGCAAATCATCTGGGACGGGTGTGTCATCTTGTGGAATGTTTGGCAAACGGGACAAGTGGTCCGCCACTAGATTTTCCTTGCCACTCTTATCAATTATCTCCACTTTGAACTCTTGGAGAAGAAGTACCCAACGCATCAAGCGGGGCTTGGTTTCACGCTTAGCAATCAAATGCTTGAGAGCTGCATGGTCAGTGTGAACAAAAACTTTGTACCCAGTAATATAGGACCTGAATTTACTTAGAGAAAAAATAACCGCTAAGAATTCTTTCTCAGTGGTAGTATAATTAATCTGAGCAGCATCTAAGGTCTTACTAGCATAGTAAATCACTCTGAAACGGTTATCAACCTTTTGACCAAGAACAGCACCCATAGCATAGTCAGAAGCATCACACATAATTTCAAAAGGAATTTTCCAATCCGGAGAGACTACAATAGGGGCTGTTAAGAGTTTCTCCTTAAGTGTGTGGAAAGCGTCAAGACATTCTTGTGTGAATTCGAAGGGAACATCTTTAGCAAGCAAGTTACTCAAGCATTTAGCTATCTTAGAGAAATCTTTGATAAATCTCCTATGGAAGCCTACATGCCCAAGGAAGGATTGCAATTCACGCACACAAGTAGGTGGAGGTAACTTTTCAATGATTTCAAGTTTCCCTTTGTCTACCTCTATCCCTCTTTTAGAAATAGCATATCCTAACACAATTCCCTCTTTAACCATATAGTGACTCTTTTCCCAACTCAAGGTAAGATTACATTCAATACACCTCTTTAAGACACGATCAAGTTTATCAAGACAATCATCAAATGAATCACCGTAAACGGAAAAATCATCCATAAATACCTCAACAAATTTATTCACCATGTCGGAGAAGACGGAGAGCATGCAACGTTGGAAAGTGGCCGGAGCATTGCACAATCCGAAGGGCATCCTACGGTATGCGAAAGTGCCGAAAGGACATGTGAAGGTGGTCTTCTCTTGGTCCTCGGGAGCTATAGGAATCTGGTAGAAACCTGACAAACCATCCAAGAAACAATAGAACTCTTGCCCAGCTAGGCGGTTAAGCTTATCATCAATAAATGGTAAAGGAAAATGATCTTTCTTTGTGGCAGAATTCAATTTCCTATAATCGATGCACATACGCCACCCCGTTGTTTTCCTAACGGGTACTAATTCCCTTTATCATTTGCTTCGACCGTGATACCCGACTTCTTAGGGACTACATGGACGGGACTAACCCATTTGCTATCGGGAGCTGGGTAAATCATCTTAGCATCTAGGAGTTTAAGCACCTCTTTCTTCACAACTTCTTGCATAGCTGGGTTTAGCCTACGTTGTGGTTGCCTAACAGGTTTCGCATCTTCCTCTAAGGCTATTTTGTGGGTACATTGCACCGGGCTTATACCCTTGATGTCACCTATGCTCCATCCTATGGCTCCGGTGTTTCTTTTCAACACCTCCACTAACTTAGCCTCTTCCTCCTTACCAAGCTTAGAAGATATGATTACAGGTTTAGACTCATTCTCTCCTAGGAAGACATATTTCAAATGGATTGGTAATGGTTTAAGCTCAAGGGTTGGTTCACTAGGTGGAGGGGTCACTCCTTCTTCCTCATCTATTCCTAAAGACTCTTCTACTTCTTCTCCTAGAGGAATTTCGGGTGCATTATCTAGGAGGGCTGTCATGGCTAGGACTTCTTCAGTTACATAATATTTTTCAAGGTTCATAGTGAGGGCGGCTTCTAAAGGGTCACTAATATGATGAGCAAAGTAAGAATCGCAAGAAACGGGTTCATAGCAATCAACAAATTTAAGCTCTTCAATTATAGCTTCTTCAGAGTCAGGAGCATATACCTGTTTGTATTGTTCAATCTGTACCTTATCTCCGAGCACTTCCATAGTGATCTTCTTCCCTCGAAGCTCCAAGCAAGTGTTGGTGGTGGCCATAAAGGGTCTGCCCAAAAGCACTGTGTGCTCTTTTTTCGCACTAGTTCCCTCATCCGCCGTTTCCATTACCACGAAGTCGGTTGGCACGATGAGTCGATCCACCTTTACTAGGATATCCTCAACCACCCCAAGTGGGCGTTTCACACTCCGATCAGCCATTTGAACGACCATGCTCGTGGGTTGGATTTCTCCTAACCCCAACGCCTTGTAGATGGAGTATGGCATTAGATTAATTCTAGCCCCCAAATCAAGCATTGCTTTTGCAGATCGGCCGTTTCCCATGGTGATACTAATGATGAAACTCCCGGGATCTTTTTGTTTCAAGGGCAACTCGTTCACGGAATTAACCATCTCGAGTTCATCTACCTCCCCCTTTTGAAAGATTTTCTTATTACTCCGCACCTCCTTGAAAAATTTCGTGTAGGCGGGAATATTTTGAATCAATTCCAAAAGGGGAATGTTCACCTCTACTTTTGACAAGATCCCATATATTGGTGAGTCTCGAATATCTCTCTTGGCTTCCTTAACTCTCCTTGGAAATGGAAGATGTGGCTTAGGAGGCACATAAGGGTTGGTTGACTTATGAAGTTCGCCTTCCTTTTGGTGTGCACCCCCTTGCTCACCTTCCTTTCCCTTTCCGGGAACGAGCTTGGGAGTTGGTGTCCCTTCTTCTTTCTCCTCCTTTTCGAGCTGCTCATCATTACCTGTATCACATGTATTATTAGGCAAAGATTTAGCTTTAGAAGGATACATCAAAGGATATGGTGGTCTTGATTCCTTGCCACTCCGCAAAAGTATGTTTGCCTCTTCAAGTTCTTCCTCAACTCTAGAGCTCTCTCCATGCTCTTCTTCACTTCCCAAATCAGTCCTGAGCTCCTCAATTATCTCGCCTTCAAGAATCAAAATTCCCTCGGTTGGAGAAAATTTCAGATTCTGCTCCCAGGTCCCAAGCGAGCCGCTTGGGCCCCCAACGGCGCCAAATTGATGATGTCGTTTTTCACCAATTAAATTTGTTTAAAAAGCCAAAGAACACCTTTCACTACACAAACAGAATGCAATGGCAAGTTGTCCCCGAGTGTCGTTCTCTCGGGACCTAACGTGGCTTTGATCAAGGTTTTTGCTAGCTAATTTCAGTCAACTGGATGATGATTTTTGAGAAAGATGTTTGAACAAAGGAAGTGAGAAATCAAGAGTTTTTGTAAACAAGTTTGGAAAACGGTCGGTGGTAGAAATCGAATACACATGCATGGATTACGAATATGCTCACAAGTTCAGTGCGTAAAACCTTCAACTAAGTCTGCTAAGCAACTTGTCTAGGTAACTTTCAAGACACACATCATGAAAGGCCACTATCAATAATTTAGAGGTGTTTGTCACTAACACCATTTATCTAGCATGCTGCAAATCACTAACATACAATCCTATAGCTTTCATTGACCAACGAGTTTGTCACATAATCTATTCGAATATATTTTATAGGCAACTACGAATCATATGAAGTAATTTGCAACAAGATTGACTCACAACCTCATGTAAGCATAAGCATAATCCATAACATGCATTATTCTACATTCTACCACCAACACAAAGGATTTAGCTACTCATATTCATCAACATAGACATCAATTCATATGAATAATAATCAGAATACATCATATCAAACTACAAGACAAGAGAGTGATACAAGTTACCTCCAAAGCTGTCACTAATCGGTGGAAATCAAAGAAAACCTCTCCGTAGATGATTACAAAGGATGAATTCCAATCAAAATCTTGAATCCCAAGCTAAATTACAATGAATCTATGAGTTTCTCTGAGTTTTTGGGGATTAGGGCTGTCCAAAACTCGTCTCCAATGTTCTGTCTCGAAAAAGTAACTGAAAATCAGATTTAAGAAGGAAAATCCGAAAACGTAACCGCTGCCAAGCGGACTGCTTGGAGAGGCCAAGCGGAGCGCTTGGGCCCTCCAAGCGCTTCGCTTGGCTGCTGTGCCAAAACTACTGGAAAATGAAGCGGGGCGCTTCACTATTCCAGGCGCTTAGCTTGGCTCCTGGGCAGATTTTTGTCTTCCAACTCAATGTTTTTGCCCTCGTACGGCCCTCGGGTGCCTTGGACTCATCCTTCTCAATGCTTATTGATGCTCAAAAACTCACGAACAAGCCGTGGAGATCAAGGAACTTCAACAGGGCCATTTTCTATCAAAAAAAAGCTCGTTTTTAGCTCCAAAAACGCCATTTCGTTCCTAAGTGCCTGGAAATGCAGAAAACAATAAACGTGACACTATTCTACAAAACTAACCAAAAAACTAAGCAAAAAGACAACAAAAGAAGGTCAAAAAGACAAGATAAACGTGTAAAAAATACGTTCTTCAGGGCGAAGGGCCCCACACACCGGGCGATTCGCCCCACGTCCCGGGCGACTCGCCCGGGAGGTTTTTTCGGCCAGATACGCGTTTTCGACGCGTTTTTGGATTTCTTCTCCAATTCGGACTCGGATTTTGCCTTCTAGTGACCTTTTAGCCTTCAGACTCGACCCCTAGACTTCAGATCCTATCCGGAATCTTATGGATACTCCAAATAGGCCTTCGGAACACAAATTCCTTGTCTACTTCAATATAATTTCCCGGAAAACCTCGTTTTTCACCCAAAACCTGTAAAATACAAACTAAAGGGAAACGTGACACTACTCTAATAAAATGCACTAAAATATAGCTAAATTAACATAGAGGATAGCTAAAATATGTGAAAAAGACTCAAATGAAAGTGTAAAATACACATTCATCAGTAGTGCATCATCCTCTTCTTTGTAGGCTTTGTGAACTTCCATTAGTGCCTTAATTCTGGGAGTAAAATCCTTAACACTAGGGAACGGCACTAAAGAAGGAGTGAGTGAATGAACTTTGAGCTCAGTAGCGAATTGATCATCATTGATCAGCAAACGGCATCTTTCATCATCTCCTACATCATGATCATCATCACGAGGAGGAATTGTAACCACTGGGGGTTCATCTTTCTTTGTCAGTTCTTCTTCGTTTGCTGAAAAATTGAAGAGATCTTCTTCGTCATCAGATTCATCAAGGCCAGCAACCTTGGTTCCTAAATCTGTAGCTTCATTCACTTTAGGTTGAGTGGTTGATGAGGGCAACTCTTTAGACTCAACAACTGGAGTTTCACCAGTAGTAAGTGGAAGGGAGGGGACTTCCGTGTGCTTCACTCCTGAAGATTGAGCAATGTCTAGATTCTGCGTATGCCTTGCATGAATCTGTAGAGTGTTTTGAAGTGCTCTTTGATAATCTTCATCCATTTCTTCATCATCAAGGTTTGGTTCAGTGACCTTGGCATCGAGTAAGGTTAACTCGGCATCAGAAAACTTACTTTTGCCTAATTTTATTTCAGCACGCTTTCTGGCGTACTCTTCTTCAGTTTCAGCAACTTGTTCAGTTGCTTGAGTACTTGTCTCAGCAGGAGCAGGAGTGGATTCTTGATGTTGACTTGTTGTGTGATCAGCTTGCTGATTTTCAGTATCATGATGTTCAGTCTCAGCAACTGTCAGTTTAAGTCCACCAGCATCAGGACTAGGACCTTGATTATCATCATCATCATCCTTTTTGTCCTTAGAATCTTTTCCTTCATCATCACTTGGATCTTTGGGAATGTTCTCATTCTCTTCTTCTTCATCATCGTCCGTCAGTATAACCGACTCAAGATGTTTGTACATTGCTGCACTTGTAACTTCCTCTTCCTCGTTGATTTTGTGGGGATCAGCCGCCACGGGTACAAAGAAACCCTTGAGCATCACATCTTGTACAGCTGGAGAAGCACTCTTGAATTTAGCCTTCATATTCTCTCTTATTAGAGCAATCTGACTTGAGCTCATGAGCTGAGAATACGTCAACTCTTCTGGAAGTATGGAGTGCACAAACGTCTCGAGTTTCAGCAGAGAAAGTCTCTTTTTCTCGTTGGACAGATGAAGGTGAAGATCAGAAAAGTCCATCCTTCTGTACCTTTGCCAGTTGCTGACAGATTTAGCAACTCTGGTCAAGGTAGTTCTCTTGAAGTTTGAGTAAAGTTCCTCTGAACTTACTTCCAAATCTTCAGTGATGTGAACCACTTTAGTGGTCTCCTTTTGAGCCTGAAAAAGAATAAAATTAAGTTCAGGAAGGTTTTGGAGAATAGTTTTAGAGTCAAAAGATGGGACATGATTTACCTGCTAAAGTTCAGCAAGCTCATATTGCACACTTTGTTGTGCTGGTACTATTTCCATTGCTTCAGGAGCTTGAGAAGCATCCTTGAATTGTTCATCCTGAAATAATTTTAAGTTAGATACAAGTACTTAAGTTTTCAAACTTAGTTGAATTACCAAAAACTTCATCTACCTGCTGAACATGAGTTGTGGAATCTGGTGCAGAAGTTTCAGCAATCTTCTGATTGTATCTTGAGAAGTCTGTAAAGAAATAATTATATCAGCAAATGAAAGAGTTTCAGATAGTGAAGTTTTGCTTATGTCTGAGTTAACTACCTGCTGAAGAAGGGCAGGTGGTGACTCAGTCCTTTCAGCAATGACAACTTCTTCATTATCTTGGACTTGTTCTTCAGCAGACTTCTTTTCTTGCTCTATTTGAGAAGGCTGTGCAGATTCAGCAATCTCCCTTGTCTCTGAAATGACAAGTTGAGGAGAGACATCTTGACCTTTTAGTTCACTGCTGGTCATGAAAACATCTATTGATTTGTTGGAGTTGTCATCAATCTCCAAATCCATTTGCTGGCTCAGTTCTGTCAGCACTAGCTGAACTTTGTCAATGGATGTTTTTGTTGAACTAGGTCTAGTATTCTCAGCATCACGAGATGCGTCGTCGAATAGTGTCTCTTGCGGTGTTTCAGCAACCTCTGGGACTTGAACCATTGCAGTCTCAGCAACTGGTTCTTCAGCAATTACAGTTTCAGTAACTACGGTTTCAGCAACTTGATGAGTTGCTTGTTCAGCAACCATCTTTTCAGCAGCATCAGCAAGTGCTGCGTTTCTCAGATCAGCAGCAATATCACTTGCTGGTTCCATAGTATGATCATCTAGATTATCTACAATGTAGATATCCGGGATTGGGGCAGGAATTTCGTTTCCACTGCCTTGTTGTCTTATTTCAGCAGATGTACCAATATTAAGTTGATTGTTGAAGGCTTCTGCAAACACTTCAACATTGCTGAAGGCTTCCGCAAGCACTTCATCAACATCTACTGGAGTAGCTTGTGTTTCAGCAACTCCTGGAGCATCATCCGAAAGATCATGGACAATTGGAACTGACTTGCGAGCCAGTGTTTTCTTTCTTGGGTGAGTCTTTGTCCATTTCTTCTCAGGGATGGGGTCAGCTGATGACGCTGCAGTTTGAGTGTTGATGAACCGGAATTTGTCAGATTCTAATTAATCAAATAAATTTGTATTTAGCCAAAGGCAATTCACAACTACAACGAAAACCATAGTGTAGCAGTAAAATAACCTCGAGTGTCGATCTCTAAGGACTATAACTAGCTTTATCTAATCTAACTTAAAATATAAAATCAACAAACTACTTAGCAAAGGTTTTTCTTATCAGATAATGGAGGTTAGTGATAGTATGATCATTCAAAGCATAGCAGGTTAATAATCATGCATGAAGTACCCAATTGTTTTGCATGGAGATCTTTGATCAATGAATTGTCCAATTGTGTTCATTATAATTCAACACTACGAAGATAGGGGTTTTAGATAGATCAAAGAAATAAAGCAATAACTCAAGGTCTAATGCGCGATATAGCCATTACCATAATTATTAACCCTTCGCTAAGAAATCACATACTATCACCAACGAGAAGTTTAGCTACTCATAGATGTCATGCAATCAACAGAAATCATAGCAATATTGAATGAAAACATGTTGAAAGATAAAATAAATATAAATAGAAAAACTGTAAGATACAATGTTACCGAAGGTTGTCAATCTCCGAAGAATCGCGATCTTACAAGCTCCAAAATGATGAGAAAAAGTATCTCCTAAGCTAAGAATCCCCAGAACAGGCTCTGGGGAATTCCTACCTAAAACTAATGAGAAAGGTGAGAGAAAAGGTCTGGAAAAGTAAGAAAAACGGAGAAAACTGAGCAACTATATATAGTGATTCGGCAGGTGTGGGGCGACTCGCCCCACACACCGGGCGATTCGCCTGGTATGGGGCGATTCGCCCCACGTCCCGGGCGACTCGCCCGGGAGATTCTGTCGGTTGGAAACGCATTTTCGATGCGTTTTTGGATTTCTTTTCCTTTTCGGACTCGGTTTTTGCCTTCTAGTGACCTTTTAGCCTTCAGACTCGACCCCTAGACTTCAAATCCTATCCGGAATCTTCTAGATACTCCAATTAGGCCTTCGGAACACCAATTCCTTGTCTACTTCAATATAATTCCCCGGAAAACCTCGTTTTTCACCCAAAACCTGTAAATACAAACTAAAAGGAAACGTGACACTATTCTAATAAAATGCACTAAAATATAGCTAAATTAACAAAGAGGATAGCTAAATTGGTGAAAAAAGACTCAAATGAAAGTGTAAAATACACGTTCATCAAACTCCCCAAACCGAACCTTTGCTTGTCCTCAAGCAATTAAGCTAGACTCTAATGCAAAAAACAATGAAACACAAAAAATGGAGTCTCATTCCAAATGAAATGAACTAATCTATTGAATTTATCAAATAACATATGAACAAAAACCATACGAATCATAACATGAATATAGGTTGAAGAATGCCTCGATTGACACATACACATTCATATAAGCACTTGTGTCAAGATAAGATAGTCTGTCGTAAAATTCTCTACCTGGACCTAGTCAGTGACGACGTAATGAAACAAGTTAAAATACGAATGGTTGTCTCGTGCCTATGAAACTGAGGACTTACTGTTGTTCACCAGGTTAAGACTTTTCCTCAAAGAGGTCGAACCAATACTGGCTCTCATCAAACGAAGGAGGGTTCCCTAAAAAAGATAACACTCCCATATTCTACCCATCTCTCAAGCAAAGCCTTAAGCTATTCACCACTTCCTGAATGGCAGGACGAGGGTGGTCTAGAACAGATGACATTCAAACAAAAAGAAAAGATAGAAAATTACAACACGATTACGAACATTACAAGAATTGGAAAATGAGACACAACACTTTGCTAAACTGCTTTTTGGCTTTCTTTTTTGGACCCTTCCTTGCTTTTTTGGGGTCTTTTCCTTTTTTTCTCTTTTTTTTCTTTTCCAGTTTTTTTTTTTTTCTGGAATTTTTTTCTTTTTTCCTTTTTTTTTTCCGATTTTTTTATCCAGCAGTAGCACAACGAAAAAGAAACAAAAATGACATACAAACGACCTCCCCAAACCTATTCGAAAGAATAGGTTGGAGTACAAAATTTACGAAAAAGAAAAATAAAAATAAACTCACAACACACACTAAAAAATGAAAAACAAGTCTAATGATAGCGTAACCCCCTTCCCAAACCTATTCGAAAGAATAGGTTGCAAACAAAGGATCACACAACCTCACACTACCTCCTTCCTAGGCATTTAGCAATCTCAAAGCAAGGTGAAGACTTGTTGCCTCTTAGGTACATAATTACTCGGGAAAACAACCATAAGACCCTAACATGCATCATCCTATTATAAAGCCCTTCGTGAACCGCAGTAGAGAAAACACCACTAAGTGATGTCGAGACTACCAAGCTTAACTAAGTGCAATACATAAATGTGACAAGCCAAGCGAGAAAAACTTCAAACAAATTCATAGAGATGAAGCATATGTTTAATGTCATAATTAGTTAATCTACACAATAAAAAAGTTCAAAAAATTTGGCAATAAACTCCACAAAAAACATGCAAGACTATCATAGGATGAATATAGTGTATGCAACTAAAAACTAAGAAAGCGGTAAACGTGCAAATGCAAACGAAAACAAGATACCATACTCAACATCACAAAGCCAAACAATACTTAACATCATGGTTCACATCTCATCCCCCTCATGAAACTTAAGCTAGTCCCTAGCAAAAGAGAATGAGTAAATAAAAAGTGATACTAGATGTTACCGAACGGTTTGGCCTCGGTCGGCTGAGAGCGGACATGTGAAAAGACTAATTATCGGGATTGAAATCCCAATAATAGTCCCTCCACATGTCAGACAGGAGATCATTACCACTAATGTTATCCATTATCAAATGGAAACGAATCTTGTGCATCCGTTCCATTACTCCTCGCATCTTGGGAACAATCCTTGGCTCCTCTGCGTATCTTCTCAAGCAAGTCCACGATTCCCTGAAAACTAAAATTAACAAAACCAAGAAAAACAAAATCTAAAAATAACTAAGAGAATCAGATGGAAAATAAAAAGAGTAAAGAGGATCAAAACTCCTTTGGGACTCATAGGTGGGTGCATGGACCGGAACGTAGGAGTCAAGATCAAGAGTATCTGCCGCAATTGATTCAAAGACACCAAAATCTTCAGAGATTGGCTCCTCGACCTCAACACAACTCACGCCATCACCTTTTGACTCAACTGAAGCAATGGATTCAGTTATTACTGATGAACGGAGATTTGTCAGGTCTCGATTCAGCAAATAATATTTGTTATTTAGCCAAAGGCAATCCACAACTACAACGAAAACCGTAGTGTAGTAGTAGAATGACTCGAGTGTCGTTCTCTCAGGACTATACTAGCTTTATCAAATCTAATTAAGAATATAAAACAACATATAGAAAGCAATAGGGGTTTTCAAGCAGATAATGGAGATTGGTGATAGTATGGTCCTTCTTAACATAATGGGTCGATAATCATGCATAAATTCCTCGGCCTTGCATAGAGATCTTTGAATCAATCTTGTGTCCTGTTGAGAGTATTAAGCACTACGAAGATAATATGGGTCTGACTTGTCAACAACTAACGTCCTATTGTGTTCCGTAATTATTCAACACTACGAAGATAATTGGTCTGATTGGTCGACAAGTGTCCAAGTGTGCATAATTATCAATACAACATACGAGAATTTTGGTTGCAACTGATCAACGAAATAAAGCAATGACACGGAGTATAATGCGCCATATAGCCATTAGCATGATTATCTTCCCTCGCTAAGAATTCACATACTACCACCAACGATAAATTTAGCTACTCATAATAGGCATGCAATCAATAGCAATCATAGAAGAAAACATATTGAAAGAAGAATAAAATAAGTAGATAAAAACTGTAAGATACAAAGTTACCGAAGGTTGTCAATCTTCGGATGATTGCGATCCTACGCGCTCCAATCTGCTATGAAAAAGTATCCCCTAAGCTACGGAACTCCCAGGACAGGCCCCGGGAAGTTCCTACCTAAAACTATAGAGAGAGGTGAGAAAGTAGGCTTGGAAAGATATGATTTTCAGAGAAAAACTTGAGCTCTATATATAGGCCCCGAATTTCCTCTGGGGCGGTTCGCCCCTCAGTTTTTCGCGGAATTTCCGCGTTTTTCGACGCGGATTAGGATTTCTTCACCTTTTCGGACTCGGTTTATGACTTCTAGTAGCCTTCTAACCTCCATATTCGGCTCCTAGACTCCAAATCCTATCTGGAAACCTTCAGATACTCCAAATAGGCTTCTGGAACACCAATTCCTTGTAGACTTCAATATAACTGCCCCGAAATCTCCGAATTTCAACCAAAACCTGTAAAATAAAATCTAAAGGGAAACGTGACACTATTCTAATAAAATCTACTAAAATATAGCTAAATTATCATAGAGGATAGCTAAATTAGGTGAAAAAGACTCGAATGAAAGTTTAAAATACACTTATCAAACTCCCCAAACCGAACCTTTGCTTGTCCTCAAGCAACTAAGCTAGACTCTAATACAAAACACATGCAAGACTCAAAACTGGAGTTTCATGCCAAATAAAACGAACTAATCTACTGGATCTACCAAATAACATATGAACAAAAACCATATAAATCAAAGCATGAATATAGGTTGAAGAATACCTCGATTGACTTATACACATCCACATAAGCTCTTATGTCAAGACAAGATAGTCTCTCGTAACATTCTCTACTTGGACCTAGTCAGTGACGACGTAATGATGCATGCTAAGATACGAATGGTTGCCCCGTGCCTATGAAACTGAGGACTTACTGCTGTTCCACCATGTTAAGACTTTCCCTCAAAAGAGGTCGAACCAGTACTGGCTCTCATCAAACGAAGGAGGGTTCCCTATAAAAGAAAACTCTCCCCTATTCTACCCATCTTTCAAGTAAGTCTTAAGCTATTCACCACTTCCTGAATGGCAGGACGAGGGTGGTCTAGAACAGATGACACTCAAGACAAAAAAGATAAAAACACGAATACGAACAATACGTAAAATGGAAAAGACTCAAAACTTTGCTAAACTGCTTTTGGCTTTTCTTCTTTTTTTTGGACCCTTCTTTGCTTTTTTGGGGTCTTCTCTTTTTTTCTTCCAGATTCTTTTTTTCTTTTTCTCTTTTTTTCCTGGAAATTTTCTTTCCTTTTTTTTCGATTTTTTTTCTAGCCAGCAGTAGCATAACAAAAAGAGAAACAAAATGACTCACACGACTTCCCCAAACCTATTTGAAAGAATAGGTTGGAGTACAAAATTTACGGAAAAAGGAAAATAAACTCACGATACGAGAATGAAAAACAGAAACAAGTCTAATGATGGTGTAACCCCCTCCCCAAACCTATTCGGAAGAATAGGTTATAAACAAAGGATCACACAACCTCACACTACCTCCTTCCTAGGCATTTAGCAATCTCAAAGCATGGTGAAGACTTGTTGCCTCTTAGGTACATAATTACTCGGGAAAACAACCATAAGACCCTAACATGCATCATCCTATTATAAAGGCCTTCGTGAACCGCAGTAGAGAAAACACCACTAAGTGATGTCGAGACTACCTAGCTCAACTAAGTGCAATACATAAATGTAACAAGCCAAGCGAGAAAAACCTCAAACAAATTCATAGAGATGAAGCATACGATTAATGGCATAGCTAGTTGATCTACCCAATAAAAAGTTCAAAAAATTCGGCAATAAACTCCATATAAAACATGCAAGACTATCCTAGGATGAATGTAGTGAAATGCAACCTAAAAAATCTAAGAAAGCAGTAAACGTGCAAATGCAAATGCAAACGGATAAAGCATGCGAGGTACTATACTCATCCTACCAATTCCAAGCTCCAAACTAACAACATCAGATCACTTAAATCCCATCCCCCCTCATGAAATTAACGCTAGTCCCTAGCAGTAAGAAAATGAGGAATTAAGATGTGATACTAGATGTTACCCATGGTTTGGTCTCGGTCGGCTGAGTATGCTGCTCTTGAGTTATTGGGCCTCTTTTGGGAGCTTCATATATAATCATCGGGGCTTGTCGTAGTGGCAGTAGTTCCATCAAAAGATTGGTTAGGACCGATTCAACCATCTGTATCATTATCGTCCCTCTTGTCTTCATTGTCACTACTGTCACGCACATCGTCACTTGTAGAGTTGCAGTGTCGAAAGGAATCTTCAAGATTGGCCGCCTCTGTTATGGAATCTTCCACCCGGTATCTCTCCAATAGCTCGTGAACTGTTGAAGGGGAAAAGCAAATGGCCTTAGGTTCTTCCCCTCCAACGTTTCACACCCCTGGGAGGTTACAGCAGGCTGTTCGGGTATTCAGAGGTTGTCTTCCATCTTTTCCAATGTCGACCACATTCTCTACAGTTAATGTTCCCAATATCAATGTTATGCTCTTTTTAGAGGCAGGCAAGGGGTGCCCCAACGAGGGACTGTGTACCCATGTCGTTACGTTGTGGAACCAAGCTAGTGATTCGGAACCCTCTAACAACTGCGAACTCAAGATCAAATCCGTCGCTGCGAGAATGTCCCGGTACCTTCCAGTTCACTCGAACTTTGCAGTCCTTGTGATGGAGTGATGATGTAATAGTGGTTTCTGACCCTTCGGTGGTGCATGAATAGGCATAGGAGTCCTTACTCCAGGTATACTCTAGCTCCTCCTCTTGGATAATCCACGACGTTGTTGCCAAACCCCTTGGCTCGAACGCACATCTAGCGAGATCACATTCCTTGACATGGTTCCTCACAGCAATCATACGGGAATGCTCCTTTCCCTTAGTATGGTACCTACAAACAGCGATTAGCACCTCGTACGACTCAAAACAGACTCAAATATATGCTAGTGTAAAAGCGAGACACACAAGTGATAAAATCAACAATCGAACTCCCCAAACCGCAATGTCTAGCCTAGATACTTCATCATGCAACATATCAACGTAACTACTACACGCAATACATCACATCATGCTCTTACTAGACAACCAATATCCTTGATAACAAGGCTCAATTCATACAATAGCAGCGCAAAAATTCTAACAGCATAAATCCTCAATCTCAACTAATACGCATTCTATCGTCCAATCCACCAACATTACACCAATAAACATATCCATATACTAGAAATCAAAGATAAAGACATAATGCATAACGAGATATATCATCTAATAGCAAAATACCCAAATCAACAATTCAAGCAAAATTGAACATGCAATTGATAGTAAATAACATGTCTAATCATATAAACAACATACCCATGCATCAAACAAGCATAATTGAAGCTCAAATTCGAAAACCCCCAAATTCGAAAATTAGGGTTCTTAAAGATGATACCTCAGATCTGCAAATCTAACGAATTAGGATGAAATCTGTTCGGATAGGATGATAGATCATGTAATAGGCTTCGAATTAAGCTAGAGAACACTCAATTTGGTCAAGAAACGAAGAAGTTATGAAGATTTAGAAGTAAAATCGCACTTTTCGGGTTTTTTGGGAGTAAGGATGAAGAAGAATGAATAAAATAAGGTTTTGGGGTTGAAATCCGCGTTTTTTAAGATCTGGGACTGTGGGGCGGTTCGCCCCACCACGGGGCGGTTCGCCCCGTGCTCCCAAATGCGGGGAGACGGGTCCCGATGTCAGAAAATGCGGTTTAAATCCCGAAACTAATTTTTTCAAAAAACCACTCGAAAAATCTTACTCAAACAAAAGCATATACGACACACACATGAACAAATTCGCATATGAGAAGCAAATAGTTCAAGAATGAATGCATGCAGAAAAGCAGTAAAGAAAGCGATAAAAATTCCGGGTTGCCTCCCGAATAGCGTCATTGTTTAAAGTCTTTGACTCGACTCCTGTCTGCGCCTATCTCCTCTTTTTGCGGGTACTAGGCTTCCCCTTCATTGATCACCTCTCCATGCCACGAACCTGTGAATAAGAAAGAATATAGGCTGCAAGACCACAATAGTGAGTAGTAATATCAGGCGGTTCCGGTGGATCAGGTATGGCTTGCAATACGTGTTGTTTGCCATCCACCTCGATGGTGCAAGTTCTTTGATAGATGTCCATCACGGAGCGTAGCTTGGTCAAGAATGTTTTCCCTAAGAGTATGACATCCCCCGTCCCAGGTGCAGATGCCGGCATAACTACGAAATTGGTGTATATAGATGCTTCACCAATCTTGACCAAAACATTTTTCACAACGCCCTCCGGTCTCATAAAGGATTCATCCGCCAGTTGTACAATAGCCCTTTGCTCAGATAGTTTTCCGATGTTGCTCTTTTCAAACACATTCAAAGGAATTATGTTCGAGTAGGATCCTGTGTCTAGTGTGGCACGGACATCTTCAAGCTCACCAATCCCTACCTTAACATCGAAACTTTTAGGGAGTGGTTCGGGATCCTCTTGCTCCTCATCACTTGTGTCAGAACCAAGGCCCTTCTCTTCTTCCTCAGCCTCTAGAAGTTCTTCCTTCATGCAACACTCGCACCTAACAACCTTCTTGATGGTGACTCCGTCAGGTACATCACCAGCTAATGTAATGGCATTCGTCTTTACGGTGCTGCTAGGCAGTTTCCGATCGATCAACTCTTGCATCTTTTGATGGGCAAGCCTAGTGCTCTCTTCCAACTTATCAAGCCTTGCCCTAGTCTTCTCAGAATCTTCTTCATAACGTTTGAGAAAACTTTGTGTGTGATCAACCATCTTCTGTAAGTTCTCCATCAGTAGAGCCGACTTCGACTTCGGTGGCTCTTTCGGAGCGGGGTTTTCGCAGTGATCATTACCATAGTTCAGCCTACTACGGTCTTGGTTAGGTCCATAAGTTTGGTTAGCCGGTGCATATCCTTGATTGTTACGGTATCCTCTTCTCCAAAATCCACCTCGAGGATTCCTACCGTCTTGTCCGTAGCTAACTTCTTGAGTACCAAACTCCGTAGCAAAGGCTTCTTCTTCTCCTCCTCGAGCCCAGTTGCCATCATCATATGCCAGCTCCGATCTACACATATGAGCCCCATGCCCATAGTTCTTGCATATTCGACATACTTCGTTCGAAACAGTTGTTCCGGTGGCGCTCTTGAGGATTTGCTTCAATTCGTTGGTAAAGCACTTGAATTGATCCCCATTCCCCCTGTACATAGGGGCTTCTTGAGTCGGTGGAGCTTCAGGTCCACGTCTCCTAACCATTGCTCTTGGGTCCTTGAACTGTGAACCCTTAGCAAGCCTTTCGAAAACAGCCCAGACGGCTTCTGCGGTTTCCTCCCAAATATTGCCTCGGGATTGGAAATCCACCACTTGTTGGTTCTCGAAGGTTAGTCCATTGTAGAAGTGTTGGACTAGGTCGGAAAGTTCAAAACCATGGTGAGGGCATTTGTTCGTGAGATCTTGGAACCTCTTGAACGTAGTGTAGATAGTCTCATCATAGTCTTGCTTGAAACCAGTAATCTGCGCCTTTAGCGCGGTAGTCAAAGTGTGTGGGAAGTATTTCTCCATGAAAGCTGAAAAAACCTTTTCCCAAGTGTCCAGCGAGCCGGATGGTAGAGAACTCAGCCATGACTTGGCTCTGTCGCCAAGTCCCATAGCAAAAACCTTCATCCTCAACTCATCCGTTGTTATGTCAGCTCCGGGTCGTGGGAGTTGGTTGACGAAATCATCGATATCATTCAAGTACCCCATCACATCTTCCCTTGATAAGCCATAGAACCTTGGAAGTTGTTGGAATGCGTGGTTCTTGATCTCCAGATATCGGGTTGCAGGCGAAAGAACAATCGCCGGTCCCCTCATACGATCCTTGGTGGGTTGTACCCATGCCTTCAGTGGTCTAGCTTCTGCCATTCCGTCGATTTCCTTGAAAAGGAGTCGCCTTCTTTTGTGGTAGACTCTATCGATATCAGCAATTGAATCAGCAAGCGGTATTCCTGCAGAACGTGTATGCGGCATACACAATTTGTAACTGACTAGGAAAGGTTATTAGAAACAGACTAGGAAAGCAGTATTAGAGAGAGATTAAAAAGAAAAACTAAATCTAAAAGAATTAGGAATCTAAAGCTGTAAATATAAACAAATTAAATAGAAAAAAGGAGTATAGTCCCCGGCAGCGGCGCTAATTTGATGAACGGAGATTTGTCAGGTCTCGATTCAGCAAATAATATTTGTTATTTAGCCAAAGGCAATCCACAACTACAACGAAAACCGTAGTGTAGTAGTAGAATGACTCGAGTGTCGTTCTCTCAGGACTATACTAGCTTTATCAAATCTAATTAAGAATATAAAACAGCATATAGAAAGCAATAGGGGTTTTCAAGTAGATAATGGAGATTGGTGATAGTATGGTCCTTCTTAACATAATGGGTCGATAATCATGCATAAATTCCTCGGCCTTGCATAGAGATCTTTGAATCAGTCTTCTGTCCTGTTGCAAGTATTAAGCACTACGAAGATAATATGGGTCTGACTTGTCAACAACTAACGTCCTATTGTGTTCCGTAGTTATTCAACACTATGAAGATAATTGGTCTGATTGGTCAACAAGTGTCCAAGTGTGCATAATTATCAATACAACATACGAGAATTTTGGTTGCAACTGATCAACGAAATAAAGCAATGACACGGAGTGTAATGCGCGATATAGCCATTAGCAAGATTATCTTCCCTCGCTAAGAATTCACATACTACCACCAACGATAAATTTAGCTACTCATAATAGGCATGCAATCAATAGCAATCATAGAAGAAAACATATTGAAAGAAGAATAAAATAAGTAGATAAAAACTGTAAGATACAAAGTTACCGAATGTTGTCAATCTCCGGATGATTGCGATCCTACAAGCTCCAATCTGCTATGAAAAAGTATTCCCTAAGCTACAGAACTCCCAGGACAGGCCCCGGGAAGTTCCTACCTAAAACTATACAGAGAGGTGAGAAAGTAGGCTTGGAAAGATATGATTTTCGGAGAAAAACTTGAGCTCTATATATAGGCCCCGAATTTCCTCTGGGGCGGTTCGCCTCTCGCTGGGGCGGTTCGCCCCCCAGTTTTTCGCCGAATTTCCGCATTTTTCGACGCGGATTTGGATTTCTTCACCTTTTCGGACTCGGTTTATGACTTCTAGTAGCCTTCTAACCTCCAGATTCGGCCCCTAGACTCCAAATCCTATCCGGAAACCTTCAGATACTCCAAATAGGCTTCTGGAACACCAATTCCTTGTAGACTTCAATATAATTGCCCCGAAATCTCCGAATTTCAACCAAAACCTGTAAAATAAAATCTAAAGGGAAACGTGACACTATTCTAATAAAATGTACTAAAATATAGCTAAATTATCATAGAGGATAGCTAAATTAGGTGAAAAAGACTCGAATGAAAGTGTAAAATACACATTCATCAATTACTTCCTCCACGACTTCCTCTTGACCATCAACTTCGACATCCGCAAGTAAGGATGTGGAATCCAAGCTAAGCACTGAGGAGACTTCATCAATGGATTCTTCTCCACATTCCTCTTCATCGGCAATGTCGATTTCTGGTGGCTGACTACGGAAGCGAGACGTCCATGCCCTTGTCCCGGGAGGTGAGTCCCTATCCCAATGTTCCAGAAACTTGCTGGTTACTTCACCCCAAGTGCGCAACGATTCTTCCGGCGGGATTCTGAGCCATCTTCGAGCGTACCCTTTCAAGGCTCCCATAAATCCTCTCATACAAAGTTGCTCATGTGATAAGATAACCCCCTCCTCATTCTCACGAGGTATCCTCAAAACACCTTCCTCGTACGTGTCTAAGAACCCTCTTGGATCATCACCCATTGAAAACGTGGAGAGAATGTAGTAGTACGAAGGATCAAGGTCATAATTCCTGCAATCGTCATCCAATGTTATGCAAGGCCCTCGAGGCATCACATACCGGGGCAACGGTGGTTGACTCATCCTTCATATAACTAGCATCTGCACAGGAGGAAACAAGAAACCAAGAAGTAGAATCCACAAAAGAAAAACAAAAACTTGCAAAGAAAAGCACAAAGAGTGCAAACAAACACAATGTAACCAAGAACTACGAGAGCGCAAGCACGTAAGGTAACCGAGATCAGATTAGATGAATTTTCTAAAAAAGATAGGGTGGAAGAAATAGGGTAAGAAAGTGAGATTTCCTGAGAGCAAACCCCCAGAGCCTGTTCTTCTGTAGGGAATTGAATGCTGAGAATATAAATAAGCTAAACAGAAAAAAGGAGTATAGTCCCCGGCAACAGCGCCAATTTGATGAACCGGAATTTGTCAGATTCTAATTAATCAAATAAATTTGTATTTAGCCAAAGGAAATTCACAACTACAACGAAAACCATTGTGTAGCAGTAAAATAACCTCGAGTGTCGATCTCTAAGGACTATAACTAGCTTTATCTAATCTAACTTAAAATATAAAATCAACAAACTACTTAGCAAAGGTTTTTCTTATCAGATAATGGAGGTTAGTGATAGTATGATCATTCAAAGCATAGCAGGTTAATAATCATGCATGAAGTACCCAATTGTTTTGCATGGAGATCTTTGATCAATGAATTGTCCAATTGTGTTCGTTATAATTCAACACTACGAAGATAGAGGTTTTAGATAGATCAAAGAAATAAAGCAATAACACAAGGTCTAATGCACGATATAGCCATTAGCATAATTATTAACCCTTCACTAAGAAATCATACTATCACCAACGAGAAGTTTAGCTACTCATAGATGTCATGCAATCAACAGAAATCATAGCAAGATTGAATGAAAACATGTTGAAAGATAAATAAATATAAATAGAAAAACTGTAAGATACAATGTTACCGAAGGTTGTCAATCTCCGAAGAATCGCGATCTTACAAGCTCCAAAACGATGAGAAAAAGTATCTCCTAAGCTAAGAATCCCCAGAACAGGCTCTGGAGAATTCCTACCTAAAACTAATGAGAAAGGTGAGAGAAAAGGTCTTGAAAAGTATGAAAAACGGAGAAAACTGAGCAACTACATATAGTGATTCGGCAGGTGTGGGGCGAGTCGCCCCACACACCGGGCGATTCGCCTGGTGTGGAGCGATTCACCCCACATCCCGGGCGACTCACCCGGGAGGTTCTGTCGGCTAGACTTCAAATCCTATCCGGATCTTCTAGATACTCCAATTAGGCCTTCGGAACACCAATTCCTTGTGTACTTCAATATAATTGCCCGGAAAACCTCGTTTTTCACCCAAAACCTGTAAAATACAAACTAAAGGGAAACGTGACACTATTCTAATAAAATGCACTAAAATATAGCTAAATTAACATAGATGATAGCTAAATTGGTGAAAAAAGACGCAAATGAAAGTGTAAAATACACGTTCATCAAGTGTCATCATCAGCTTTCTGATGGATGTGTATTTTACACTTTCATTAGAGTCCTTTTCACCTAATTTAGCTATCCTCTATGTTAATTTAGCTATATTTTAGTGCATTTTATTAGAATAGTGTCACGTTTCCCTTTAGTTTTTATTTTATAGGTTTTGGTTGAAAAACGAGGTCTATCGGGCAATTATATTGAAGTTGACAAGGAATTGGTGTTCCAGAAGCCTATTTGGAGTATCTGAAGGTTTCCGGATAGGATTTGGAGTCTAGGGGTCGAATCTGGAGATTAGAAGGCCACTAGAAGTCAGAAACCGAGTCCGAAAAGGGGAAGAAATCCAAAACGCGTATAAAACGCGGAAATTCTGGAAAATTACTCCCGGGCGAATCGCCCGGGACGTGGGGCGAATCGCCCCACACCAGGCGAATCGCCCAGTGTGTGGGGCCCTTCGCCCCACACAAATTCGAAGCCTATATATAGTTGCTCAGTTTTTCTCCGAAATTCATACTTTTCCAGACCTATTCTCTCACCTTTCTCTGTAGTTTTAGGTAGGAACTTCCCAGAGCCTGTTCTGGGGGTTCGTAGCTTAGGAGATACTTTTTCATAGCAGTTTGGAGCTCGTAAGATCGCGATTCTGATGAACGTATTTTTGACGCGTTCATCTTGTCTTTTTTACCTTCTTTTGCTACCTTTTAGCCTTGTTTTTGGTTAGTTTTGTAGAATAGTGTCACGTTTTGTGTTTTCTGCATTTTCAGGCACTTAGGAACGAAATGGCGTTTTTGGAGCTAAAAACGAGCTTTTTTGATAGAAAATGGCCCCGTTGAAGTTTCTTGATCTCCACGGCTTGTTCGTGAGTGTTTGAGCATCAATAAGCATTGAGAAGGATGAGTCCAAGGCACCCGAGGGCCGTACGAGGGCAAAAAGATTGAGTTGGATGACAAAAATCTGCCCAGTAGCCAAGCTAAGCGCCTGGAATAGTGAAGCGCTCCGCTTCATTTTCCAGGAGTTTTGGCACAGCAGCCAAGCGAAGCGCTTGGAGGGCCCAAGCGCTTCGCTTGCCAAGCGCTCCGCTTGGCCTCTCCAGGCGGTCCGCTTGGGAGCGGTTACGTTTTCGGATTTTCCTTCTTAGATCTGATCTTCAGTTACTTTTTCCATACTTTTGAACATTGGCTTCGTTTTGGCAGAGCGGCTAAGCCCCAAAACTCAGAGAAAACTCAGATTACATTGTATTTTAGATTGGATTAAAGGTTTTGGCATAGGATTGCATCCATTGTTTCATCTACGGAGAGGTTTTCATCAATACCCACCGATTAGTGACAGCTTGGTGGTAACATTGTATCATTATCTCTTGTCTAGTAGTTTGATTTGATGTATTCTATTTACAATTCATATGATTGATGTCTATGTTGATGAATATGAGTAGCTAAATCCTTTGTGTTGGTGGTAGAATGTAGAATATGCATGCTATGGGTTATGTTTATGCTTACATGAGATTGTGAGTCAATCTTGCTGCAAATTCCTTCATATGATTCTTAGTTGCCTATAAAATATATTCGAATTGAGTATAGTGACAAACTCTTGGTCAATGAAAGATATAGGATTGTATGTTAGAGATTTGCAGCATGCTAGATAAATGGTGTTAGCGACAAGCACCTCTAAAGTATTGATAGTGATCTTTTATGATGTGTGTCTTGAAAGTTACCTAGACGAGTTGCTTAGCAGACTTGATCGAAGGTTTTACGCACTGAACTTGTGAGCATATTCGTAACCCGTGCCTGTATATTTGATTTATACCACCAACCGTTTTCCAAACTTGATTACAACAATCTGATTTCTCGTTGCTTTGTTCTAAGAAAACAATTCTATTCTATAAACACTTGAACACGTTGTCTGAAATAACTAGCAAAAATCACAAACAAAGCCACGTTAGGTCCCGAGAGAACGACACTCGGGGACAACTTGCCAATGCACTCTAGTTTGTGTAGTGATAAGTGTTCTTTGGCTATTAAACAAATTTAATTGGTGAAAAACGACATCATCAATTTGGCACCGTTGCCGGGGACTTAACTCCTTTGGTTGGTGCTTTTGTTTTGGTTTTTTCATCCAACATCTCTTCTTTGCCTTATTTCTGTCTTTTGTTTCTTTTTGACATGGAAACTCACTACTCTTCATTTCAGGTGAGTGCATGCCTAGAACCCGAACGGGTAGACCTATTATTGAACCTTTTGTAGACGAGATCGATCGTTTGTTTCAAAGGAGAAGGGGGAATTTGAATCTCGAGTTTGAAGAAGTAGCATCTAGAGCTTCCACTTCTGGTATTCGGGAAGAGTCTTCTTCTTATCTTTTGGAGCCAATTCTTGAATCTGTTTTCTTGGAAGGTGAAATGGCGGAGCGGCCTATACGTACACTTACTAAGCCTACGGTTGGGGCGAGAGGACCAACAATTGTCCTCAATGATGCCACAAGGAACTTGGAGATCAAGTATCACATGTTCCAACAACTTCCCAAATTCTATGGGATGGCTAATGAGGACGTGATTGGGTACTTGAATGAGCTCGAGAATTTTGTTCTCCATCTTGGGCGACCAGGAGCTGGTGTTACGGATGATGATCTCCTTATGAAGGTCTTTTCTATGGGGCAAGGTGATCGTGCAAAGGCTTGGCTTAATACTTTGGAGGTCGGGTCTTTGACAACATGGGATCTTTGTTTTGATAAGTTCATGGAGCGTTACTACCCCGCTTCCAAGACGATGGCTATGAAGAGCCAAATTAGCTCCTTCGAGCAGAGGTATGATGAGCCTTTCCACGAGGCCTATGATCGATTCATGGGGTTGCATCATCGATGCCCACATCACGGGAATGATAAAGGTCAGCTTCTCCAATTCTTTTACAATGGTTTGCATCCCGAGATTCAATCTCAAGTGGATAGTATTTGTGGAGGTAGTATGGGGGAGTTGCTTCCTTCTCAAGCTCAAGTGAAGCTGGACATGATGTACATGAATTCCCAAAACCGGAATGTGAGGGCTCGTGTGCTCCAAAAGGAACAAAGAGGTGAGGCCAAGGTAGTGGTAGAACAAGATGTCTTCGATGGGTTCGCCCATGAAGTGAAGCAAGCTTTGAGGCAAAGCGTTCCTTCTCCTTCTACGGAAGTTTGTGATGTGTGCAAGAACTATGGGCACCCGGCCTATTTATGCCGTTCTGAATTTGCTAGAGAGCAATATATCACGAACGATGTCCGTCAAGAAGTGTATGATGCTGAGGGAGAGCAAGTAGTTGGAGATGTGAACTACGGGCAAGGATATGGCAATATAAGGCCACAAAACCGTGGGCCCCGAGGTGGGTACCAGAATCAAGGCAACCGTGGTTATCTTCATAACCCGGATCAATATGCCTATGGGCCTAATCAAGATAGAAGTCGTCTCAGCTATGGGAACAATTGGTATGAAGGAGCACCACCTTCTAATCCTACACCTCCACCTCAGGTTGCTAGTTCGGGACCGTAAGGTGGAGGGGTCCTCCCTTCTCCTCTTGTCTCTTCTCTCAACGATCTTGTGTTGAAGACGAATAAGTTTATGGAGCATTACTATCGTAATGAAGCTACTAACAATCATCGGTTTGAGAAGCTTGAGGCTAGTGGTAGCAACCTCCATAAGAAGTTGCAAGAGCTGATAGATCGGGGGGCTAGTAGAGAGCAAGGGAAGTTTCTGGGGAACACGGAGAAGGCTATGGCCATAACCGTGGTGACTGATTTGCCCGTGGAGATCACGGTTGTGAGAGACAATGCACGAGTTGAGGTGCCAAGTTGCAAGGTAACTGAAACTTGCAAGGTGAGTGAGGAGGTCGAGACTCCTAAGGTGGTTATGGACGAGGAAGTTGTCGCACAATCTGATGCGATAGTTGAAGAGGTGAAAGAAAACTCATCGTCTGAGGATGAGATGGTGGATATGGTGGAACTGCCCATCCAAGAGAGCTTCGATGTTGAAATCGGCTTGGGGAAGAAGGATGGAATAGTGGCAACTCTAGACACGGGAGCGGGTGTGAATGTTATACCCTTGAACGTGTATGAAGAGTCGAGTTTGTCTGCTTGAGACCTATGAAATGCATGGTGCAATTAGCGGATGGGTCCATGAAAAAGCCGTTGGGTGTGATTGAGAACTTGGCGGTGAGGGTTGCCGGTGTAGAGGTGAAGACTAATTTCATCGTTATGCCTACATCTTCTGCTAAGCTCAAGGATGTGGTTCTCTTGGATAGAGCCTTCATCAACAAAGTGCATATGGTCATAGACATGTATCGCCGAACATGTCACTTTGAGGTAAATGGCAAGCAACACACGTTGCGAGCCATTGTTGATTCATGTGCTTATGTTGATACTAACGAACTTGTAGGATTTTTTGGTCCACTTTATGTTCGTCAAGATGTGCAGGGAATTGATGCTTTGAGAGGCAATTGGAGGGGGAAGTCTAGTACCCGAGGCGAAATTAATTCCGCATGACTTTTAAACGAAGGCGCTTCTCGGGAGGCAACCCGAGGTTGTAGGTACTTGCATGTAGATTAGGAGCACGTTTAAATTTTGTTTCGTTGATTAGACAAGGTTTTTGGGGTGAAAATTTAGCAAAGTCGAAAAAAAATGGATTTGGGAGCTCCAGGTCCCAAGCGAACCGCTTGGCAAGCCCAAGCGGTCGGCGCTTGGATTTCCAGTAAGAATTTCATTCTTACTGGAAATCCAAGCGGAGCGCTTGGCAGGTCCCAAGCGGACCGCTTGCCAAGCGCTTCGCTTGGCTTTCCTTAAGGAATCCTAGCGGAGCACTTGTGCATCAAAGCTCCCCACTTCGTTTTTTTCCTCCATTGCCGATTTAACACCCCAAAAATCTCAATCTCTCTCAATTCTCCACCAATTCTTGCAATCCTTTGCACTTTACAAAGCCCATCACCCCCTCTATCATCTAAACCGATCAAATTTCACGTTTGAAGCATCCATAACAAGGAATCAAAGGTACCTCTCATGAACCCTAACTTTCTTGAATTTGAGATTTTATCTTAATTAGCTTCAATTGTGTTATGCATTGGTGAATTAGAGTTTGATGATGATTGTTGAGCATGTTTCTTACTAGATGTGATATCTAAATTCGAATTTTGCTCCTCTTGATTTATGATGAATTCTATTGCTCGAATTTTTGCTATATAATTGTTTGATGATTGTTAGCTTTGAATTTGAGTTATGTTATGATTATGGTGATGTTGTGATTGCATGAGAATGTGATGGATTGGTTGGATAATTCAATTGGAGAGTTTGTTTGCTTGGTTTAGATTCGTATGGATTTATCGTAACGAAGTGTTAAAGCTTCTCGATTTGTTCATATGAACTTTAGCAAAGCCCTCAAACTCACCATGAGATTACTTGAGTGAGTATAGGAGTCTAGGAGTCAAGTCTAATTCTCATTGTCTCTTGAAGTTATCTAATAAGATTATTCTAGGTACAATGGCATCGAGAAGAACCAAGAGATCAAGGGGAGAAGGGACCTCGAGTGCCCAACAAACGGCCACACCCGGCGAGTATCGCCAATCGGGGAGGGCAAGGCAATTCGAAGCGAGTTTCCATGCCCACAAGCACACTTACATTAGCATTCGCTTCACGGCTGGTGAGAGCGAGTTGGATGGTGTCAGAGAGCTCAGCAAGCTCATTACTGCGCGAGGGTGGAAGTACTATGGCGAGGTCATGCCAAATTGGGACCAAGCAGTAGTGGAGGACTTCTACATTGCTTTCACGGACTACAATGAACGGACCGGTGTGGTTCCCGTCCGCGGTGTTGGGGTCAAGTTTACTCCTTTGAGCATCACTAGCTTCATTATGCGATTGGATAGGCCATTGGCGCGGGATCCAAACCGCCAGCCTACATCCAACGAGAGATTTGATCCGCGGAGCTCTATGTCTACGACCGGGAGTCTGATCATTACCCCATGGAGATACTGAATGGCATTACCGTGGAAGATTTTGAATTGCCTGATGAACCACCCCGGATTTTGCGCCACAACGATCTCTCCTTCGAGGCAAGGATGATGTTGAAGTTCGTTCAAGCCAATCTGATTCCTAGCACACATGATTCCGAGGTTCAGTCCTATTACGGAGTCTTAGTCCATGCTCTCTTGCATGATTTGCCTCTCACTCCTGGCATCGTCATCTTCGAGGAATTCAAGCGCCGCCGTAATGCAAACCGGAAGATTGCCTTTGGTAACTTCATCACGGGCATGTGCAAGGAGGCCGGAGTTCCGACCCTCGTACTGGACAAGAAGCCAAAGAAATCCATCAACATTGATACGTACAATGAGATGTTCGGGACTTGGTGCATTCAGCAAGGAGAATCCATGCAACCAAGAGTTACGCGCCATGTGACACCTCCTCCACCTCCACCTACGGCCGGACAAGGAAGCTTCGACTTCTCGGAGTTCAACCAGATCTTGGTCGATCAGTTTGGGAACTTCCAAACCACCATGTTGGAGGCTTAGTCGACCCAGCTTACCGAGCAATTCCGGGGATTTGAGGAGCGCGAAGACAAGAGGTGGGAGGACTTCCGTGTGATGGAGGAGCAGCGTTGGGATGATTTCCAAGGGCGTGTAGATCAGCGTTGGGAAGCCGCTCGAGTAGAGGACACTAGGCGTTGGAGAGCCCACCAGGAGGAGATGATGAACCGCCATGATGCCCTAGCTCGCCGAATTCCGGGGTATCCTTTCTATGATCAGACCGGTGGTAGTGGGAGTGCCTTTCCTAACACCCCCTACGACCCCTTCTCCTAGAGACACCAGCCGACAGAGGCCACATTTATCGGTAGTATTTTTATATTATCGTTATTTTGGCTTGTTTACTATTGTTGGTTGAAACTCTTTTCATTTCGATTTGGTTGTATGATGTTGTGACTTATGACTCTTGTACTCTTAGTTTGCTTTTGTAGTTGTGGCCTGTGTGCCTTTTGTCGTGATTCGTTAGGCTAGTGTTTGTCTTGGTGCCTTAGGTGATTAAGATAGGAAAAAACATCGAAAACCTGGAAACAGAGCCAAGCGAAGCGCTTGGAAGGGCCAAGCGGTCCGCTTGAATCTTCAGTAAATCAAAAAATTTTACTGGAATTTCAAGCGGAGCGCCTGGAGCCTCCCAAGCGCTCCGCTTGACAAGCGGACCGCTTGGCTCCCGCCAAGTGGTCTGCCTGGACCATGTACCCAGATTTTCCTCGTTTTTTCAATTCTTCTCACCTTTGTGCACCCGTTTTCACATGTTTCTTGAGTCCTTTCAGGTACTACTCATATATAGGAGATTGGACACGAACCTTTATCTCAGGGAAGTGTACTTTCAATCCATTTTTTCCTTTTCATTCAACTTTTCTTTGCTCGAGGACGAGCAAAAGTTTAGGTTTGGGGAGGGGGTATTGGATTTTCAGTACTATATGCTTGTGTGGTTCGTACATGCCTGATTTTACTCAAGTTCATGTGATTTGTCGTGTTTTTTCAAATTTTTGCATGCATATCATCCCTAGATTAGTTGTTGCACGTTGTTGTGTGTGGAGTTTATTGCCAAGTCTTTTGAACTTTTTTATTGAGTAGACTAAGTGTTTATGACCATTGATCATATGTTGCATCACTTTGCAAGTAGTTTGAGGCTTGTCTCGCTTGGTTTGTCACATTCGCATGTGCACTAGTTAAGCTTAGTAGTCTCGACATCACCTTGAGTGGTGTTTCTTCTGCTGCGGTTCACGATGGCCTTATAAAATGATGCATGTTAGACTCTATGGTTGTAACCCGTGTAATTATGTACGTAAGAGGCGACAAGTTCTTCACCTCGATTAGAGATTGCCAAATGCCTAGGAAGGAGGTAGTGTGAGGTGTGCGATTCCTTGTATTAAACCTATTCTATCGAATAGGTTTGGGGAGGGGGTTGCTTCGTTTACTCGTCTTTCGTCTTTGAGTCGTTGTAAAGTTTTCTTTTTCTTTTTCTTTTGTTTTGTGTCCCAACCTATTCTCTCGAATAGGTTTGGGGAGGTGTCTTTGTAAAAAGTTTTTCCCTTTTCCTTTTTCGTCTTTGTGCTCAAACCTATCCTCTCGAATAGGTTTGGGGAGGTTTTTGACACGTAGTACTGCTGCTTGCCTAGCTATGTATAAAAAAAAAGAGAAAAAAAAAGAGAAAAAGAAAATAAAAAAAAAAGAAAAAAAAAAGAGAAAAGAAAAAGAGAAAATAAAAAAAAAAAAAAAGGAAGAAAGAAAATAATGAATAAGACCCAAAAGCAAAAGAAGGGTCGTTGCAAGCCAAAAGCAGTCTAGTAAAGTGTCAAGTGTCATGTAAATATTTGTTATTGTGAAGTTATCGAGTTGTAAATTCTATCTTTCGTTTCGTGTCGCCTTTGTCCAAGGCCTGTTCTTGACCACCCTCGTCTTGCTATTCAAGAAGTGGAAGAAGGAGACTCATTCGTTGAGAGTCTGGGTAGAATAGGGGAGTGTCTTCTCTTTCAGGCACTTAGGAACGAAATGGCGTTTTTGGAGCTAAAAACGAGCTTTTTTGATAGAAAATGGCCCCGTTGAAGTTTCTTGATCTCCACCGCTTGTTCGTGAGTGTTTGAGCATCAATAAGCATTGAGAAGGATGAGTCCAAGGCACCCGAGGGCCGTACGAGGGCAAAAAGATTGAGTTGGATGACAAAAATCTGCCCAGTAGCCAAACTAAGCGCCTGGAATAGTGAAGCGCTCCGCTTCATTTTCCGGGAGTTCTCCGCTTGGCCTCTCCAGGCGGTCCGCTTGGGAGCGGTTACGTTTTCAGATTTTCCTTCTTAGATCTGATCTTCAGTTACTTTTTCCATACTTTTGAACATTGGCTTCGTTTTGGCAGAGCGGCTAAGCCCCAAAACTCAGAGAAAACTCAGATTACATTGTATTTTAAATTGGATTAAAGGTTTTGGCATAGGATTGCATCCATTGTTTCATCTACGGAGAGGTTTTCATCAATACCCACCGATTAGTGACAGCTTGGTGGTAACATTGTATCATTATCTCTTCTCTAGTAGTTTGATTTGATGTATTCTATTTACAATTCATATGATTTGATGTCTATGTTGATGAATATGAGTAGCTAAATCCTTTGTGTTGGTGGTAGAATGTAGAATATGCATGCTATGGGTTATGTTTATGCTTACATGAGATTGTGAGTCAATCTTGCTGCAAATTCCTTCATATGATTCTTAGTTGCCTATAAAATATATTCGAATTGAGTATAGTGACAAACTCTTGGTCAATGAAAGATATAGGATTGTATGTTAGAGATTTGCAGCATGCTAGATAAATGGTGTTAGCGACAAGCACCTCTAAAGTATTGATAGTGATCTTTTATGATGTGTGTCTTGAAAGTTACCTAGACGAGTTGCTTAGCAGACTTGATCGAAGGTTTTACGCACTGAACTTGTGAGCATATTCGTAACCCGTGCATATATATTTGATTTATACCACCAACCGTTTTCCAAACTTGATTACAACAATCTGATTTCTCGTTGCTTTGTTCTAAGAAAACAATTCTATTCTATAAACACTTGAACACGTTGTCTGAAATAACTAGCAAAAACCACAAACAAAGCCACGTTAGGTCCCGAGAGAACGACACTCGGGGACAACTTGCCAATGCACTCTAGTTTGTGTAGTGATAAGTGTTCTTTGGCTATTAAACAAATTTAATTGGTGAAAAACGACATCATCAATTTGGCACCGTTGCCGGGGACTTAACTCCTTTGGTTGGTGCTTTTGTTTTGGTTTTTTCAGCCAACATCTCTTCTTTGCCTTATTTCTGTCTTTTGTTTCTTTTTGACTTGGAAAGTCACTACTCTTCATTTCAGGTGAGTCTATGCCTAGAACCCGAACGGGTAGACCTATTATTGAACCTTTTGTAGACGAGATCGATCGTTTGTTTCAAAGGAGAAGGGGGAATTTGAATCTCGAGTTTGAAGAAGTAGCATCTAGAGCTTCCACTTCTGGTATTCGGGAAGAGTCTTCTTCTTATCTTTTGGAGCCAATTCTTGAATCTGTTTTCTTGGAAGGTGAAATGGCGGAGCGGCCTATACGTACACTTACTAAGCCTACGGTTGGGGCTAGAGGACCAACAATTGTCCTCAATGATGCCACAAGGAACTTGGAGATCAAGAATCACATGTTCCAACAACTTCTCAAATTCTATGGGATGGCTAATGAGGACGTGATTGGGTACTTGAATGAGCTCGAGAATTTTGTTCTCCATCTTGGGCGACCAGGAGCTGGTGTTACGGATGATGATCTCCTTATGAAGGTCTTTTCTATGGGGCAAGGTGATCGTGCAAAGGCTTGGCTTAATACTTTGGAGGTCGGGTCTTTGACAACATGGGATCTTTGTTTTGATAAGTTCATTGAGCGTTACTACCCCGCTTCCAAGACGATGGCTATGAAGAGCCAAATTAGCTCCTTCGAGCAGAGGTATGATGAGCCTTTCCACGAGGCCTATGATCGATTCATGGGGTTGCATCATCGATGCCCACATCACGGGAATGATAAATGTCAGCTTCTCCAATTCTTTTACAATGGTTTACATCCCGAGATTCAATCTCAAGTGGATAGTATTTGTGGAGGTAGTATGGGGGAGTTGCTTCCTTCTCAAGCTCAAGTGAAGCTGGACATGATGTACATGAATTCCCAAAATCGGGATGTGAGGGCTCGTGTGCTCCAAAAGGAACAAAGAGGTGAGGCCAAGGTAGTGGTAGAACAAGATGCCTTCGATGGGTTCGCCCATGAAGTGAAGCAAGCTTTGAGGCAAAGCGTTCCTTCTCCTTCTACGGAAGTTTGTGGTGTGTGCAAGAACTATGGGCACCCGGCCTATTTATGTCGTTCTGAATTTGCTAGAGAGCAATATATCACGAACGATGTCCGTCAAGAAGTGTATGATGCTGAGGGAGAGCAAGTAGTTGGAGATGTGAACTATGGGCAAGGATATGGCAATATGAGGCCACAAAACCGTGGGCCCCGAGGTGGGTACCAGAATCAAGGCAACCGTGGTTATCTTCATAACCCGGATCAATATGCCTATGGGCCTAATCAAGATAGAAGTCGTCTCAGCTATGGGAACAATTGGTATGAAGGAGCACCACCTTCTAATCCTACACCTCCACCTCAGGTTGCTAGTTCGGGACCGCAAGGTGGAGGGGTGCTCCCTTCTCCTCTTGTCTCTTCTCTCAACGATCTTGTGTTGAAGACGAATAAGTTTATGGAGCATTACTATCGTAATGAAGCTACTAACAATCAGCGGTTTGAGAAGCTTGAGGCTAGTAGTAGCAACCTCCATAAGAAGTTGCAAGAGCTGATAGATCGGGGGGCTAGTAGAGAGCAAGGGAAGTTTCCCGGGAACACGGAGAAGGCTATGGCCATAACCGTGGTGACTGATTTGCCCGTGGAGATCACGGTTGTGAGAGACAATGCACGAGTTGAGGTGCCAAGTTGCAAGATAACTGAAACTTGCAAGGTGAGTGAGGAGGTCGAGACTCCTAAGGTGGTTATGGAAGAGGAAGTTGTCGCACAATCTGATGCGATAGTTGAAGAGGTGAAAGAAAACTCAGCTGAATGGGTTTACTGATTTCTTAATCGGCAATGGGTTTCTCAGCTGAATCCTGAAGTGTTCAAGGATATAACATATTTTTAGTCCATACATGACTTGGAAGGTAGGTGAGACCTTGTTGTCTTCAACCTTGACCTTAAATTTAGTAACACAATCAACAAGTCTGTTGAAAATGTACTTTGCCCAGTTGAGCTCAGTTTTGTTCTTATGTTTATGCATCAGCAACGGCCACCTTCTCAAGCCCACTTGGTCAATTACTCAAACTTGGGAGTCTAGGACTTTGATGAGTAGCAGAGCTACTAGACCAAGTGAATGGCAGAGATGCTTTCTCTTTACGTGCTTTGTCCAAGTCACGGGAGAAATCTCTCCTTTCTTCATTTTTTCGTTTCTGACATCACTGTAGAAGGCTTCAATTTCTTCATCAGTGGCAGTGATGTCATCTTCAGTTCCAGTAGTTGGAATCTGAAAGATGTTGTCCAAATCAATCCATTTCAGGATGATTTGCACACCTTGAACTGTGGTAGAAATCACTTTTTCAGTGACTCCTTGTCCATCAGTCAGAGTTTGGATTTCTGCATTGTTGTAGAATTCCATGGCATCTAAATACTCACTTTCTTAGGGCGAGCAGTTATGAAGAAAAGAAGGCTTTGTTGATTTATCAATTCCAGTGCCTCTTCATTTTCTCCAGGGCCGGTATCTTTTTAGGGTATCAATAGCGTATCTAATAACAGATTAGTACCAATTAGACAAACAATAACATTTTAGTGACGAATTTGACCAACTTGGCGCTCTAAGAACTGTTCCAAAATCTGATTTTTGGGCAGCCAAACAAGATTGTGTGGGAGGACTAAAATGTAATTGAATTTTACATATTTTTAGTCTTTTCTTTATTTTTCTTTTCTTTTTTACTTTTTTCTTTTTATTTTTCTTCTCTTCTTCTTCTTCTTCAAGTCTAGTACCGAATTCCGGTACCGGAATTCGGTACGGACTTGAAAAACTCCCAGATCGGAAAAGCTCCGATCTGGGAGCTCGTCTCCGATTTGGGAGCTCCACAAGCTCCCTGACCGGAGCTTGTAAACGCTCCGATCAGGGAGCTTGCAAGCTCCGACCTGGGAGCTTAAGTGCTCCCAGATCGGAGCTTTGTAGCTCCCGATATGGGAGCTTGCAAGCTCCGACCTAGGAGCTTAAGTGCTCCCAGATCGGAGCTTTGCAGCTCCCGATCTAGGAGCTGCACAAGCTCCTTGACCGGAGCTTGTAAGCTCCCGTCAGGGAGCTTGCAAGCTCTAATTTGGGAGCTTAAGTGCTCCCAGATCGAAGCTTGCATTATTCCGGCCGGTGGGAGCAGAGCTCCGGTCACCTGAATTATTCCGATGACCGGAGTTCTGAAGAAGAAGATCAAAGAAGAAGAAAGGGAGAAAAAAATAAAAATAAAAAATTATATAAAAGAATTAGATCTGATCTTCAGTTACTTTTTCGGATTTTCCTTCTTAGATCTGATCTTCAGTTACTTTTTCCATACTTTTGAAAAATTGGCTTCTTTTTGGCAGAGCGGCTAAGCCCCAAAACTCAGAGAAAACTCAGATTACATTGTATTTTAGATTGGATTAAAGGTATTGGCATAGGATTGCATCCATTGTTTCATCTACGGAGAGGTTTTCATCAATACCCACCGATTAGTGACAGCTTGGTGGTAACATTGTATCATTATCTCTTGTCTAGTAGTTTGATTTGATGTATTCTATTTACAATTCATATGATTTGATGTCTATGTTGATGAATATGAGTAGCTAAATCCTTTGTGTTGGTGGTAGAATGTAGAATATGCATGCTATGGGTTATGTTTATGCTTACATGAGATTGTGAGTCAATCTTGCTGCAAATTCCTTCATATGATTCTTAGTTGCCTATAAAATATATTCGAATTGAGTATAGTGACAAACTCTTGGTCAATGAAAGATATAGGATTGTATGTTAGAGATTTGCAGCATGCTAGATAAATGGTGTTAGCGACAAGCACCTCTAGAGTATTGATAGTGATCTTTTATGATGTGTGTCTTGAAAGTTACCTAGACGAGTTGCTTAGCAGACTTGATCGAAGGTTTTACGCACTGAACTTGTGAGCATATTCGTAACCCGTGCATGTATATTTGATTTATACCACCAACCGTTTTCCAAACTTGATTACAACAATTTGATTTCTCGTTGCTTTGTTCTAAGAAAACAATTCTATTCTATAAACACTTGAACACGTTGTCTGAAATAACTAGCAAAAACCACAAACAAAGCCACGTTAGGTCCCGAGAGAACGACACTCGGGGACAACTTGCCAATGCACTCTAGTTTGTGTAGTGATAAGTGTTCTTTGGCTATTAAACAAATTTAATTGGTGAAAAACGACATCATCAATTTGGCACCGTTGCCGGGGACTTAACTCCTTTGGTTGGTGCTTTTGTTTTGGTTTTTTCAGCCAACATCTCTTCTTTGCCTTATTTCTGTCTTTTGTTTCTTTTTGACTTGGAAACTCACTACTCTTCATTTCAGGTGAGTGCATGCCTAGAACCCGAACGGGTAGACCTATTATTGAACCTTTTGTAGAAGAGATCGATCGTTTGTTTCAAAGGAGAAGGGGGAATTTGAATCTCGAGTTTGAAGAAGTAGCATCTAGAGCTTCCACTTCTGGTATTCGGGAAGAGTCTTCTTCTTATCTTTTGGAGCCAATTCTTGAATCTATTTTCTTGGAAGGTGAAATGGCGGAGCGGCCTATACGTACACTTATTAAGCCTACGGTTGGGGCTAGAGGACCAACAATTGTCCTCAATGATGCCACAAGGAACTTGGAGATCAAGAATCACATGTTCCAACAACTTCCCAAATTCTATGGGATGGCTAATGAGGACGTGATTGGGTACTTGAATGAGCTCGAGAATTTTGTTCTCCATCTTGGGCGACCAGGAGCTGGTGTTACGGATGATGATCTCCTTATGAAGGTCTTTTCTATGGGGCAAGGTGATCGTGCAAAGGCTTGGCTTAATACTTTGGAGGTCGGGTCTTTGACAACATGGGATCTTTGTTTTGATAAGTTCATTGAGCGTTACTACCCCGCTTCCAAGACGATGGCTATGAAGAGCCAAATTAGCTCCTTCGAGCAGAGGTATGATGAGCCTTTCCACGAGGCCTATGATCGATTCATGGGGTTGCATCATCGATGCCCACATCACGGGAATGATAAATGTCAGCTTCTCCAATTCTTTTACAATGGTTTACATCCCGAGATTCAATCTCAAGTGGATAGTATTTGTGGAGGTAGTATGGGGGAGTTGCTTCCTTCTCAAGCTCAAGTGAAGCTGGACATGATGTACATGAATTCCCAAAATCGGAATGTGAGGGCTCGTGTGCTCCAAAAGGAACAAAGAGGTGAGGCCAAGGTAGTGGTAGAACAAGATGCCTTCGATGGGTTCGCCCATGAAGTGAAGCATGCTTTGAGGCAAAGCGTTCCTTCTCCTTCTACGGAAGTTTGTGGTGTGTGCAAGAACTATGGGCACCCGGCCTATTTATGTCGTTCTGAATTTGCTAGAGAGCAATATATCACGAACGATGTCCGTCAAGAAGTGTATGATGCTGAGGGAGAGCAAGTAGTTGGAGATGTGAACTATGGGCAAGGATATGGCAATATGAGGCCACAAAACCGTGGGCCCCGAGGTGGGTACCAGAATCAAGGCAACCGTGGTTATCTTCATAACCCGGATCAATATGCCTATGGGCCTAATCAAGATAGAAGTCGTCTCAGCTATGGGAACAATTGGTATGAAGGAGCACCACCTTCTAATCCTACACCTCCACCTCAGGTTGCTAGTTCGGGACCGCAAGGTGGAGGGGTGCTCCCTTCTCCTCTTGTCTCTTCTCTCAACGATCTTGTGTTGAAGACGAATAAGTTTATGGAGCATTACTATCGTAATGAAGCTACTAACAATCAGCGGTTTGAGAAGCTTGAGGCTAGTAGTAGCAACCTCCATAAGAAGTTGCAAGAGCTGATAGATCGGGGGGCTAGTAGAGAGCAAGGGAAGTTTCCCGGGAACACGGAGAAGGCTATGGCCATAACCGTGGTGACTGATTTGCCCGTGGAGATCACGGTTGTGAGAGACAATGCACGAGTTGAGGTGCCAAGTTGCAAGATAACTGAAACTTGCAAGGTGAGTGAGGAGGTCGAGACTCCTAAGGTGGTTATGGAAGAGGAAGTTGTCGCACAATCTGATGCGATAGTTGAAGAGGTGAAAGAAAACTCAGCTGAATGGGTTTACTGATTTCTTAATCGGCAATGGGTTTCTCAGCTGAATCCTGAAGTGTTCAAGGATATAACATATTTTTAGTCCATACATGACTTGGAAGGTAGGTGAGACCTTGTTGTCTTCAACCTTGACCTTAAATTTAGTAACACAATCAACAAGTCTGTTGAAAATGTACTTTGCCCAGTTGAGCTCAGTTTTGTTCTTATGTTTATGCATCAGCAACGGCCACCTTCTCAAGCCCACTTGGTCAATTACTCAAACTTGGGAGTCTAGGACTTTGATGAGTAGCAGAGCTACTAGACCAAGTGAATGGCAGAGATGCTTCCTCTTTACGTGCTTTGTCCAAGTCACGGGAGAAATCTCTCCTTTCTTCATTTTTTCGTTTCTGACATCACTGTAGAAGGCTTCAATTTCTTCATCAGTGGCAGTGATGTCATCTTCAGTTCCAGTAGTTGGAATCTGAAAGATGTTGTCCAAATCAATCCATTTCAGGATGATTTGCACACCTTGAACTGTGGTAGAAATCACTTTTTCAGTGACTCCTTGTCCATCAGTCAGAGTTTGGATTTCTGCATTGTTGTAGAATTCCATGGCATCTAAAATACTCACTTTCTTAGGGCGAGCAGTTATGAAGAAAAGAAGGCTTTGTTGATTTATCAATTCCAGTGCCTCTTCATTTTCTCCAGGGCCGGTATCTTTTTAGGGTATCAATAGCGTATCTAATAACAGATTAGTACCAATTAGACAAACAATAACATTTTAGTGACGAATTTGACCAACTTGGCGCTCTAAGAACTGTTCCAAAATCTGATTTTTGGGCAGCCAAACAAGATTGTGTGGGAGGACTAAAATGTAATTGAATTTTACATATTTTTAGTCTTTTCTTTATTTTTCTTTTCTTTTTTACTTTTTTCTTTTTATTTTTCTTCTCTTCTTCTTCTTCTTCAAGTCTAGTACCGAATTCCGGTACCGGAATTCGGTACGGACTTGAAAAACTCCCAGATCGGAAAAGCTCCGATCTAGGAGCTCGTCTCCGATTTGGGAGCTCCACAAGCTCCCTGACCGGAGCTTGTAAACGCTCCGATCAGGGAGCTTGCAAGCTCCGACCTGGGAGCTTAAGTGCTCCCAGATCGGAGCTTTGTAGCTCCCGATATGGGAGCTTGCAAGCTCCGACCTAGGAGCTTAAGTGCTCCCAGATCGGAGCTTTGCAGCTCCCGATCTAGGAGCTGCACAAGCTCCTTGACCGGAGCTTGTAAGCTCCCGTCAGGGAGCTTGCAAGCTCTAATTTGGGAGCTTAAGTGCTCCCAGATCGAAGCTTGCATTATTCCGGCCGGTGGGAGCAGAGCTCCGGTCACCTGAATTACTCCGATGACCGGAGTTCTGAAGAAGAAGATCAAAGAAGAAGAAAGGGAGAAAAAAATAAAAATAAAAAATTATATAAAAGAATTAGAAAAGGAAAATATTTTTTTCTTACTGTAGTTAAGGCCTTGTTTGTTTGGGCATGAAATTCTCGGTGGCAAAGTTGTAAATATTGAGGAGTCAACCCAAAAAGGTACTAAAATGTTATTGTTGAACTAAAGGGTATTAATCTGTTATTAGGTGTCACAAGGATACCTTTCCATGATAATAACTCTTTTCTCCATCTAATTCTTGTTCATAAAAGTATCTTATATACTTCTCTTTGGCAAATCCGCCCCATTGCATCATATGTTCACACTTTGCAGTGTCAAGATATGCAGGCGGCATGGGTCTCTCCGTTATGCAGTCGTTCTTCAACACAATTTTCACTGTGTTGATTGCCGGAGTTACAGCCGGAATAGTGCTTTTCCCAACACTATAAGCCTTTGATGATTTTGACGTCTTGGAGGACTATCTCTTTGGGGCCATTTCTTATATAGCAGTAGAAGTGTACGAAAAAGATTAACTTGCTTTTTGACCAGAGGTACAGTGAATTCAGGGCACAGGCTATAAAATTTGCAGAGATAGGAAATGTGAGTTAAAGAATTTTGTCTTTCTCTAACTCTTTGTTTATATAGTATCTCTGGTGTGCAAGAAGCTCAAACGGTTTTGAGTTCTCAGCAAGGGTAGAACAAAGATTCAACAGCGTTAGTGGAGCCTTTGCATTAAATGCGTAGTGGTCCACTAACAAAAACCGTCAGAGCATACTTTCTCTTTGTAATATTAACCGTCAGATCAACAACTACTTTAAATCAATGGCCACGATTGTATTTCATGTCATGATTAACAGCGAGTTTATCTGTACCACGATTAACGTCACAAATTGATTTTACCTTGATTTACGGGATTTGATTACTTGCTTAAGTAAAGAAGAATCTTTTCAGCGAATTTTGACAATTTTGACTTTGGCACTTACCTTTTTAGGTAACAAGCCTTGTTATTTGCTGAAAGTTCCCCCTTAATCAAATATCTCATATTTCCTTAAATTAAAAGACATTTTTGAGTTCCCGTTTCAGCAAATTCTTTCTATCTTGAGATATCCTTTGGTAAAATCTGAGAAGTGTGTTTGCTCATTGCTGAGTTCCCGTCTCAGAATTTTCCTTTGATACTTGAATACCTGTTTCAGTATCTATGATTGTCTGAATGCCCGTTTCAGCAATCCTTAAGGTTTTTCTCTTACTGAGTGCCCGTCTCAGCAAGTGATCAAGTTTCCTAACAATTACCCGTTTTGAAGGAATTACTTGATGAATGCCTGTTTCAGCAATCATGTAGTGAACTATCATTTCTTTTTAGAAGAAATCAGTGGTAGGAGCTTTTATTTAAGTAAGCATACTTTGGCTTGCTGAATGCCTGTTTCAGCAATCTGCCAATTGTATCCCTTACTATTGAGGTAATTCAATCAATCCAAGGTTATACCTTAGCATTGCGAATCTATTATCTGGTAAGGGCTTGGTAAAGATGTCAGCAAGTTGATCATCAGTACCTACTTTCACAACCTCAATGTCTCCTTTTTCCACATGATCTCTAATGAAATGATGTCTAATATCAATGTGTTTCGTCCTTGAGTGGAACTTAGGATTTTGCGTGATAGCAATAGCACTTTTATTATCACAAAAGATTGGTGTTTTCTTTGCAGAAATACCATAATCTCTTAATTGTTGCTGAATCCATAGGATTTGAGCTATGCAACAACCAGCCGCAATGTACTCAGATTCAGTAGATGAATTGGCAACACAGGTTTGCTTCTTGCTGAACCATGATATTAATCTAGTACCTAGAAACTGACAAGTTCCAGAATTACTTTTTCTATCAAGAGTTGATCCTCCATGATCAGCATCAGAATAACCAACCAATTCAAGTCCAGAATCTTTAGGATACCATAATCCAACATTGATTGTACCTTTGACATATTTCAGTATCTTAAGTGCCTTTTTGTAGTGTGATTCTCTTGGATCAGATTGGAATCTTGCACACACACAAACATCATACTGAATGTCAGGTCTACTTGCTGTTAAATACAACAAGGAACCAATGAGCTTCCTATACTTGTGTTTTTCAACACTTTTATCTTCTTTAGTATAGCCCAACTTGGTACCAATACTCATAGGGATCTTTTCAGGTTTTTCTTCCTCTTTGATCCTAAACTTGATGAGCATTTCTTTCGCATACTTTGCTTGATTTATGAATATTCCATCCTTCAGTTGCTTGACTTGCAATCCTAGGAAATAATTCAATTTACCCATCATACTCATTTCAAATTTGTTTGTCATGAGTTTGGCAAAATCATCACAAAGTTGCTTGTCCTTAGATCCAAATATTATGTCATCTACATAAATCTGAACTAAGATTATTTTACCATCATGGTTCATGGTAAACAAGGTTTTGTCAACTTCACCTTTCTTGAAACTATTATCCAGCAAGAACTTACCTAAGGTATCATACCAAGCTTTAGGTGCTTGCTTTAGACCATATACAGCTTTCTGAAGCTTGTATACCATCTTGGTTTCTGAGGGAAGTTCAAAGCCAGGGGGTTGTTCCAAGTAGACTTCTTCAGCAAGTTCACCATTTAAGAATGCACTTTTAACATCCATTTCATAAACAATGAAGTCATTGTGAGCAGCAAAGGCCAAGAAAAGTCTAATTGCATCCAATCTTGCAACTGGTGCATAAGACTCATCATAGTCCAATCCTTCAGTCTGACAGTAACCTTGAGCAACCAAACGTGCTTTGTTCCTAGTTACTTCACCAGACTCACTCAGCTTGTTTCTGAACACCCACTTTTGTACCAATAGCTTTCTTGCCTTCAGCAAGAGGTACAAGTTTCCAGACATTGTTCCTTTCAAATTGATCCCGTTCTTCTTGCATTGCCTTGATCCATTCAGAATGCTTTAAAGCTTCTTCTATGGTCTTGGGTTCAATTTCTAAAACAAAGCAAGAGAACATAGCTTCTACTTCTGCGACATTTGCTTCTTCAGCAAGTCCATGAGTAGAAGATACTTTGGATCTAGTCACTTGGCGTTTGTCAATATCACCAATCATATCCGTAGAGGGATGATCTCTGATCCATTTATTAACAGGTTTTCTGCTCTTTGGATCCGGATAAGTTTGCTCATCAGCATGTGACTCTTCAGCATGTACTTCCTCAGTACTACTAGTATTTTGTTGTGTTTCTGCTGAGATTGGTTCATCATCAACTGCTTGTTCAACATTGCTAGATTGTGGTAACTCATCAGCAGGCACAGGAAGTTGCATAGTTTCAGCAACATCCGGAGAAACTGCGTCTTTTGCTGGAAATTCTTTGTCATGAGCTATATTTATCTTGTCATGACTTGGGGGAGGAGAGTCATTGTCAGAATCATCATTTAGTTCAATTGACTTGATTTGCCTAGCATCAGATTCAGTTCTTTGCTCGTGTATGAGTAGCTTCTTCATACAATCTGATATTTCTTCTTCAACAGGCACTCCTTGTGACTTTTCGTAGAATACAACATGCACTGATTCTTCGATCTTTTGTGCCTTTTTGTTGTAAACTCTATAAGCTTTACTATGCAAGGAGTAACCAAGAAATATTGCATCGTCTGCCTTTGGTTGAAATGTTCTTAGGTATTCTCTACCATTGTTAAGAACAAAACATTTACAACCAAATACTCTTAGATGGGTGATGTTAGAAGGTCTTCCAACAAATAACTCATAAGGAGTTTTGTTGTATTCCTTAGTAGTCAGACATCTATTTTGAGTGTAACAGGCGGTATTAATCGCTTCAACCCAGTAAGCTTCACTTATTTCAGTGTCAGCAAGCATTGTTCTTGCAGCTTCTTTTAGGGTGCGATTCTTCCTTTCAGCAACACCGTTTTCTTGTGGTGTCCTTACTGAGGATAACAGATGTTGTGTGCCTTTTGAAGTGCAATACTCAGTTATATACTGGTTTACAAACTCAGTACCATGGTCTGTTCTTATGACTTTTACCTTGTCATTTTTCATGACTTCAAGCTTATTCAGCAAGTTAGGTATTTCAGTCCTTGTTTCAGACTTGTGTTTGATAAATACTACCCAAGTGAATCTTGAATAGTCATACTTCTTACCAGCATAGCTTGTTGAAGAAGATTCAAACAAGTCCATGTGCAAGAGTTGTAAAGGTTTTGTAGTTGATGGTACTGCCTTGTTCTTAAAAGAAGATTTGGTTTGCTTTCCTTGCTGATATGCATTGCAAACACCATCCTTCTTGAAAGTAACCTTAGGTAATCCAACTACAAGTGCCTTTTTAGACAGCTTATTCAGCGTCTTGAAGTTTAGGTGACTTGTTCGTTTATGCCATAACCATGCTTTTTCAGCAAGGCAATCGTGATCTGAGACAAGGTATTTTTCAACGATTGTTGAAGACCAATCTACAGTGTACAAGCCTCCTGATCTTCTAGCAACCATAATAACCTTCTTTGTCTCAAAGTCTATAAGTTTACATTCATCACTTTTGATTTTGATGAAGTAACCTTTATCAGCGAATTGACTCATGCTGAAAAGGTTAAACTTAAGATTTTTGACATAAAGAACTCCCGAAATGGTAATGCATCCTAACTTCACGTCACCATAGCCTTTTTAGAACCAGAACCTCCACCAGAAAACCTTAATGTTGGACCTTTAGACCACCGTCTATAGTTTATAAGGTTATTCTTGTTGCCCGTCATGTGCTTTCCACAACCACTGTCAAAGTGCCAGATTGCATCGTTTGTCTCCGTGGCTGAAGTCTGCACAATCAAGAGCAAACAAGTTAATTATCCAATATTGGATGTCCATTAACATGTTCAAGAATGCGTCCAGTGGAAACCCAAGTCTTAAGTTTTTCAACTTTGACTTGTTTTCTACTTGCTGATGAACTAGGAGGTTTTGAGCCGAAAGACTTTTGATTCGTGCTGATCAAATCCACTTTTTGATGTGGTGTCTTGCTCGGTAGACCTTTTTGCTGAACATACTTTTCAGTAAGTTCTTTTCTTGCAAGGTTCCTTCTAGCCCTAGCGTTTTGAGTCTTGTCAGAACTCTTAGGCTTGGTTTTGTTCATCTCTTTGAATTATCTTTGTTGATTTTGCTTATACTCATGAAAAAGTTGACTTTGCTTTGTTTTGAAACCGAGTCCACTTTTTGGAGAATGCTGAGCTTTTGTCTCAGCAACCTTACTTGATTCAGGTTTGTCAGCAAAGGTCTTCTGATTACTTTTAGTAATCTTGCTTTTTGACTTAACAAATTTCTTTTCAGCAACTTGTTTGGCGGAATGCTTTACAGCATCCTTTTTCTTTACAGTTTGCTTTTCAGCAACCTGTTTTCCTTTTAAAGTCTTGTTACTTTGAGTAGCAACAACGGGCTTTACGGTCGTAGGTACTTGATTGCATTTTTCAGCAACCTTAGATTGACCAATCTGATAGAGTTTTGGTTGACCACTATCAGTTGCACGTACAAAGGCAATTGGTGATTTTTCTTTACTCAAGATTATTACGTCATCACCTTCATACGTTGCACCTAAACCTTCTTTCTGAGATGGATCTCTCATATAAGAGTTTAGTTCAGTCAGCGTATTACTTGCATCAGCATAAGATTTGAAATTGATTTTCATCTTTTTTCATCTCTTGTATTTCAGCAAGTAACTTTAGAATTGAGGACTGATATTCTTCCAATTCTATTGCCATCTGAGAATTCTTCTCTGTAGCTTCAGCAATCAACTTCTTGAGATGCAATATTTCAGCATCTTTCTTTTTTGTCTCTTCCTTCAGCAATACGTACTTTTCAGTAGTCTGCTTGGTCAGCGTTTCAGCATTCTGTAGTTTATCTTGCAGTTTGCTCAGAGTTTTCTCAAATCTTTCGATTTCTCCTTGAATTTTGTCAAGGTCAATCTCATCTTCACTTTCTGAGTCAGAGTCAGAGGTAGGACTATTTACCTGACCGGCCATGAGGCAGAATTCGTAGTTTGACACATCTGGATAAGCTTCCATAGCTATTCCACAAACTTCCTTGCCGATCTCTACGTCAAGAGTGGCTTCTTCATCTTCAGTGTTTGAGCTTTCTTCCTCACTGTCTTCGGAGCTGGTATCAATGCACAACGCATCGATTTTTGCTTGAAGCTTTTTCTTTTCTTCAACAATAAAAGCCCTTTTGAACTTCTTCTTCTTTTCAGCAGATTTACCTTTCAGCAAAGGACAATTTGCTTTGAAGTGTCCAGGCTTTTTGCAGTAAAAGAAGAGATCATTTCCAACTGCTGGTTCTTCAGAGGAATTTGCTTGCTAAGCCTGCTTGTTCAGCGAGCTAGCTTCATTCTTGTATTTATGGTAGTTGTTACCAAGATGCTTTTTCAACTTCTCTTTTGCATTTCGCCTTTCCAGTTCCTTACTGATGAATTTCTGCATGTTTTTAACAACTAAAGCATTTTCATCAGCGGGTTCTTTATCATTCTTCTTTTCAGAAGATGAAGGCTTTGCGGCAAGAGCAATGTTTTTCGATTTTTCAGCAAACACATTTTCTCTTTGCTTTGTCTCATAGTTGACAGTAGCAAGGTGAGAGAACAACTATGTAGGTGTGATGTTTGGCATTCCTTGATTGTAGTAGAAATTCTGAGTGTGGATCCATTCTTGGTTCAGACATTTGATAATGGTTTTCACCTTCTCAGAATCTGAGTAAAGATTTCCAACTCCCAAGGCAGCCACCTCACTAACTAGAGTTGTGAATCTGAAGTCCAAGTCTTCCAGTGACTCATTTGTACCTTGTTTAAAGTTCCGGAACTTTAACTTAAGCACTTCGAGTTTGTTTTCCTTGGTTTTGTCATATCCAGCACAAAGATCTTGAACCAGTTTCCAAAAGCTTCCTTAGCAGTTTTGGCACCCCATAGTTTGCACTGTATAGTATCCGGAATTGATCGAATGATGATGTTTCTTGCTTGGCCATCAAGACGGAATCTTTTGGCTTCGTCGGAAGTCCATTCCTCTCTTGGTTTTGGAACGACAGTATCAACTGGTTCACCTAAGATAGTTACCTTTCCAGCTTCTGTGATTTTGTGAGGAAAACTTCTCTCAAGTTTAGTGATTTTGATAGGTCCATCATTTATGATAATGACCATTTCATCACTAATGGCCTCAAGATGTAGCATCATGTTGTTTCACCATTTTTCATAGTTTCCCAGCTTCAGCAAGGGAGCGTCTCCTAAAGACATCCTATCAGCAAAAGACTACCAAACTGATCAAGTGAGAGTGATTTACGGAAAGCACCTAAGGGAATCTAGGTTTAGTGCTGAAGGTTAAAGAACCTCCAGCTCTGATACCACTTCTTGGTCCCTTTAAACAACATGAAAAGACTAGAGGGGGGGTGAATAGTGTTTTCAAACTTTCGTCGTTTAAAAACTTTCTCAACAAGGGCTTATTACTTTTCAGTAATGAGTTTGCTGATACTTAACTTTCTCAACAAGTACAAGTTAACAAGTACAAGTTACTTTTCAGTAACGAGTTTTACTGATACTTAAAAACAGAGTGAGGAAGTCTTTGTATAATAAGTGCTTTAACAGTAACTGATAGTTTCAGCAAGTGAGCAGAGTGACAGTGTACATATAGATATGCTTGCTGAAAACTAAATGCAGTAAAGTAAATCACACAAACACTTTTATAGTTGTATCTGAGAGTGGCGTAATCTCTCAACTAATCCACTTTGTCCTTTCTAGGACTGAATCCACTAAGATAAGTTTGAGGTTCCTTACAACACCTATCTAGAGCGATTCTACAAAAACCAAAGCACACTTGCTTCGTTTCCAACCTAACTAGAGAACGAAACCTTGTTCTCCACCACACTTGGGACTTATAATCAGCAACACTATGCTTCATTAAGTTCCCCCTGAATTTCACGCCTGAAAAAGGGTGTTTATCAGTTAGAGAGGTTTGGGATGAGATAACTTGATTATAACTTATCCAGCTACAACAAGTAATCTAAGAAACAAAACTTTGAATACTTTGCAGTAAACAAGTTTGATTGTTTCTGGTGTCAAGACTTGTTCTTGTTCGAAAGAAAGAACACTTAACTAATTTCTTAGCCGTGAATGTTCTACTTCTTCACAAGTAGCTTTTTCAAGCTTTAAGTCATGGAACGGATGATGAATGTGTATTTTACACCTTCATTCGAGTCTTTTTCACCTAATTTAGCTATCCTCTATGTTAATTTAGCTATATTTTAGTACATTTTATTAGAATAGTGTCACGTTTCCCTTTAGATTTTATTTTACAGGTTTTGGTTGAAATTCGGAGATTTACGGGCAATTATATTGAAGTCTACAAGGAATTGGTGTTCCAGAAGCATATTTGGAGTATCTGAAGGTTTCCAGATAGGATTTGGAGTCTAGGGGCCGAATCAGGAGGTTAGAAGGCTACTAGAAGTCATAAACCGAGTCCGAAAAGGTGAAGAAATCCAAAACCGCGTCGAAAACGCGAAAATCTCGCGTTTACACTGGGGGGCGAACCGCCCCAGCTCTCGGGCGAACCGCCCCAGAAGTTTTTCGGGCCTATATATAGTTGCGAGTTTTCTCTCCGAAAATCATATCTTTCCAAGCCTACTTTCTCACCACTCTCTATAGTTTTAGGTAGGAACTTCCCGGGGCCTGTCCTGGGAGTTCCATAGCTTAGGGGATACTTTTTCATAGCAGATTGGAGCGCGTAGGATCGCAATCATCCGGATATTGACAACCTTCGGTAACTTTGTATCTTACAACTTTTATCTACTTATTTTATATATTCTTTCAATATGTTTTCTTCTATGATTGCTATTGATTGCATGCACATTATGAGTAGCTAAATTTATCGTTGGTGGTAGTATGTGAATTCTTAGCGAGGGAAGATAATCATGCTAATGGCTATATCGCGCATTATACTCCGTGTCATTGCTTTATTTCGTTGATGAGTTGAACACCAAAATTCTCGTATGTTGTATTGATCATTATGCACACTAGGACACTTGTCGGCCAATCAGACTTAATTATCTTCGTAGTGTTGAATGATTACGGAACACAATAGGACGTTAGTTGTTGACAGGTCAGACCCATATTATCTTCGTAGTGCACAATACTTACGACAGGACCCAAGATTCATTCAAAGATCTCCATGCAAGACCAATGAATTTATGCATGATTATCGACCCATTATGTTAAGAAGGACCATACTATCACCAACCTCCATTATCTGCTTGAAAACCCCCTATTGCTTTTTATTTGTTGTTTTATATTCTCTTGTTAAATAGATAAAGCTAGTTATAGTCTTGAGAGAACGACACTCGAGTCATTCTACTACTACACTACGGTTTTCGTTGTAGTTGTGGATTGCCTTTGGCTAAATACAAATTTATTTGATTGAACCCTGACAACGTTCCATCAAATTGGCGCCGTTGCCGGGGACTATACTCCTTTTTTCTATTTAATTTGTTTATATTTACAGCTTTAGATTCCTAAGTCTTTTAGTTTTAGTTTTCCTATTTAATCTCTCTCTGCTCTCCTAGTCAGTTTCTAATTCACCTTTCCTAGCTTTAGTAGTATTCGCTATCTAGAAATTTTCTCGATTCTCAAATTTTCTAACGAGGCTAATTTTTAGTTTTGAGTTACTCCTGATACAGATTTCCAGGTATGACGACCTTAAAAGCCCGCTTGACACCGACGTTCTCGCAAGTCAGGAGGGGGTCAGCTATATACTTGGAAGAAGAGTTATCGGGGTACGAGGTAACAAGCACCATAGTAAGAAGGATACCAAGGTTCGAAGAAGGAGAGGATATGAATCCAATAAGCTTCATCAGATCCTATGAAGAGGAGATAGCAAAAGTTCCAGCAAAAGGGTTCACAGAGGACCAATTATGCCGGAAATTATTTCCTTTTGCTTTGGGATATGAACCGAGGATATGGATAGCAAGGTTAGCACCAGGATCGCTGAAGACCTGGAACCAAGTAGTAGAGGAATTCTTGGCACGTTTCATGCCTTACCGTGAGACGATGGCACTACGGAATCGGATCGAATACTTCAAGCAAGGAGAATACGAGCGGTTCTGTGACACCTATGAACGTTTTGAGCTGTATAAACGTGAGTGCCCCCACCACCGTTTCGACGACGGGGAGCTGATTTGGTTCTTTGTTGGAGGACTACGAGATGAAGTTAGGCTTCAAATAGATGGGATATGTGGAGGATTGGAAGAATGAACAGTTGAAGAGGCAGTGAAGGTCTTTCAAACATACGCCAATGGATCCGCACAGTCCGAGAAAATAATGTCAAACGAAGTCGCCAACATATACTCGAATCAAGTCGAAACTAACGGGTTATACGAAGACTATTCTGAGGACGAGGACCTCAGTGAGGAGGAGGAACTTGCGTTTTACGCAGGGATTAAGGCCATTGAGAGTGTCTTCGAGGTAGCACACGCAGGGCAAGCTGAGAACAACCTTCGCATCGAGAAGGCTTTTGAAGCGATCGAAGTAATTGAGCAACTTATCCAAGAACTTAGCCTACTGAAGTGTGGAAGGTGCGGTGAAGAAGTCGAGGACACCGCACAAGAAGTAGTAAGCAAACCACCCGAGGTGAGGAGCGAATCACCCCCCAACTCCAGGGAACCTATCAGTCCGAGTCTTACTGATGAGACATCTGAAGCTGATCCCGAGCAATCTCCAGCCGATGCTACTGAGGAGAATGAGTGCGAAGAAGTGAATCTACTGCTCCGAGGAGGCAAGATGACCAAAATTCCCAACTTCATACGTCCTAAGCGGGTGGAGCCTACTGAGATCGGAAAAGGAGGGCCAAGCACAGAACAAGAGGATGACGAAAGATCCAAAGAACCTCAAGAAGTTCCAAAAGGGAATGATGAACCTAGACCATCTGTAATACCCATAGATGACGACGAGGTTGAAGTTGGAGCTAGTATACCAGGAGAACTTCACAAATCTTCCAATCCATATGTGCCTCCGAAGCCGCATGTACCATACCCAAGTCGGATCAAACCGGCCAAGAAGGATATTCAAGATTCACCCTTGTTCCAACGCCTGTCAAAAGTGGAAGTCAATGTACCTCTCTTGGAATTAATCCAGAACATTCCAGCTTATACGAAATTCTTTCGTGAGATCAAGAACAAAAGGATTACTTCAGGAAGGGAAGTAGATGGGGTTGAAACAGTCAACTCGCTTGCCGGATTGCCCATGAAGAAAAAGGATCCTGGCAGTTTCATAATCGACATCGCCTTAGGGAATGGACGAACTACACAGGCAATGCTTGACTTAGGAGCTAGCATTAACTTAATGCCATATTCGGTATACAAGGCCCTGGAACTCGGAGAATTGTCACCAACTGATATGGTGGTCCAAATGGCAGACCAAAGTGTGAAAAGACCAGTAGGGATAATAGAAGACATCCTTGTGAAAGTAGACAAATTGATAATCCCAGCTGATTTTGTGGTGATGAAGTCCGCAGATGAGGGAAAGAGCCATATCCGTGAGCACATAGTACTACTTGGGAGACCGTTCATGGCAACTACCAACACATGCCTTGAACTTAAGGGCAAGAAGATAACCATGGAGGTAATGGGCGAAAAGATTGAGTTGGTAGGATGTAGTATCAGAGATAAGGAAGTTGCGGAGGAGTTAAAATTTGTCGATTGCTACGAATCCGTAATTCCCGAATTTCATCATAGCCATAGCAATCGCGAACCACTTGAGGAAGCACTTACAATGCAAGCTGAGACATGCTACATGACCGAAGAAGCAAGGGAACTAGTCGAATTAATGGATAGCACACCAGAAATTCCAGCAGGAGAAGAGGAACTTGAACCTTTAGAGGAAGAAGAAGAAGAAAGTGGGTTTCCTGAAGAACCCAGCTTAGAATTAAAACCTCTTCCTGAGCACCTCAAATATGTGTACTTGGGAGAAAATCAGAAGAAGCCCGTGATTGTATCCTCACATCTCTCCAACAATGAAGAAAGTAAGCTGATCGAGGTATTGAAGGAAAACTCCGCAGCTATAGGATGGGGGATCAGCGATATCAAAGGAATTAGCCCTACAAGATGCGTGCACAACATCACTCTAGAACAAGATGCCAAACCTGTTAGGCAACCTCAGAGAAGAATAAATCCAGCAATGCAAGAGGTGGTAAAAAAGGAAGTGATCAAGTTGCTAGATGCTGATATGATTTACCCCATTCCAGATAGTCGATGGGTGAGCCCAGTACATGTAGTTCCTAAGAAATCAAGAGTCATTGTGGAAGAGAATGAGAAGGGAGAATTGGTACCGGTTAGAAAGACCACTGGATGGCGGATGTGCATTGACTACAGAAGATTAAATGCCGCCACAAAAAAGGACCACTTCCCTTTACCATTTATTGATGACATGCTAAACCGCCTTGCGGGGCGGAAGTTCAATTGTTTTCTTGATGGTTTATCAGGTTTCTACCAGATTCCAATTGCACCAGAGGATCTGGAGAAGACGACATTCACTTGCCCATTCGGAACATTTGCCTATAGGAGGATGCCATTTGGACTATGCAATGCTCCCGCCACTTTTCAAAGGTGCATGCTTTTTGTTTTCTCTGACATGGTAACCAAATTTGTTGAAGTTTTTATGGATGATTTTTCCCTTTTTGGTGATTCATTTGATGAATGCTTGCAAAGATTAGATCTAGTTTTAAAAAGGTGCATTGAATGCAACTTAACCTTAAGCTGGGAAAAGAGTCATTATATGGTTAAAGAAGGCATTGTTCTAGGACATGTAGTTTCTGAAAGAGGTATCGAGGTAGACAAGGCTAAAATAGAAATCATTGAAAAACTTCCCCCACCTACTTGCGTGAAAGAATTGCAATCTTTTCTTGGCCATGTAGGATTTCATAGGAGGTTTATTAAAGATTTTTCGAAAATTGCTAAACCTTTAAGTAGCTTGCTTGCTAAAGATGTGGTTTTCCATTTCTCTAATGAATGCCTAGTTGCTTTTAATACTCTTAAAGAAAAGCTTGTTTCTGCCCCCATTGTTGTGCCGCCTGACTGGAATCTTCCTTTCGAAATTATGTGTGATGCTTCGAATTTTGCTATGGGTGCTGTTTTGTGCCAAAAAGTTGATAAGCAGTATCGAGTGATTTATTATGTTAGTAAGACTCTAGACTCCGCGCAGGTTAATTATACAACAACTGAAAAGGAATTTTTAGCTGTTGTTTTTTCTTTACAAAAGTTTAGATCTTATTTAATTGGCCATCCTGTGAATGTCCATACTGATCATGCTGCTTTGAGACATTTGATAGCTAAGCAAGATTCTAAGCCTAGATTAATCCGTTTGGTCCTTTTGCTGCAAGACTTTGATTTGACTATAGTAGATAGAGCTGGTAGGGAGAATTTAGTAGCAGATCATTTATCTAGAATACCTAATATCCCTGTTGATCCAATACCCATTAATGAAGATCTCCCCGATGAGCATCTTATGAAGGCTAATGTGGAGCCTTGGTATGCAGATATTGTAAACTATTTGGCTATGAATATTTGCCCCACTAACTTTTCAGCTTCAGACAAGAGAGCTCTTGCTAAGCAATGTAGGACTTACATATGGGATGATCCGCATCTATTCAAGGAAGGACCTGATGGGATTCTAAGGAGATGCGTGCCACAGGAAGAGCAACAAAGTGTTTAATTCCCGCCTTCGACTATTTCCTAGAAAGCTCCGTACTCGTTGGGATGGACCGTATGAAATTCTCGAAGTTGCTCCCCATGGAGCTGTTAAACTCTTCGATCCTAAGACAGGCAATACCTTCAAGGTGAATGGCCAGCGTGTGAAACCGTACTTCGAGATATCTAGTGATCAAAGGGAGGTTGATCACCTTGAGCTTACCCCTATCGCCTCCACTGAAGGTTAGTGTGTTTTGTTTTGTTTTCTCACGAGTTTTATTGAGTATTATAGGTAACTTATACAAGCATCAGCTCTCACCTTGGATCCACTTTTGGCGTTCGGAACGAGCGACCACGTTCAGGTTTGGGGAGGAGGTTATCGCTGGTTATATCTATACTTATCTTGCTTATGAAAAACTCGTGAAATTTTTTGCATTTGCACGTTTACTGCTTTCCTAGGATAGTTTTGCATGTTTTTATATGGAGTTTATTGCCGATTTTTTTGAACTTTTTTATTGGGTAGATCAACTGGCTATGCCATTAATCGTATGCTTCATCTCTATGAATTTGTTTGAGGTTTTTCTCGCTTGGCTTGTCACATTTATGTATTGCACTTAGTTGAGCTAGGTAGTCTCGACATCACTTAGTGGTGTTTTCTCTACTGCGGTTCACGAAGGCCTTTATAATAGGATGATGCATGCTAGGGTCTTATGGTTGTTTTCCCGAGTAATTATGTACCTAAGAGGCAACAAGTCTTCACCATGCTTTGAGATTTCTAAATGCCTAGGAAGGAAGTAGTGTGAGCTTGTGTGATCCTTTGTTTATAACCTATTCTTCCGAATAGGTTTGGGGAGGGGGTTACACCGTCATAGACATGTTTCTGTATTTTAATTTTCGTATCGTGAGTTTATTTTTCCTTTTCCGTAATTTTGTACTCCAACCTATTCTTTCGAATAGGTTTGAGGAAGTCGTGTGATTCATTTTGTTTCTCTTTTTGTTATGCTACTGCTGGCTAGAAAAAAATCGAAAAAAAAAGAAAGAAAAATTCCAGAAGAAAAAAAAAAGAAAATGAAAAATGAATCTGGAAAGAAAAAAAGAAAAAAAAAAAGAGAAGACCCCAAAAAAAGCAAAGGAGGGTCCAAAAAATAAAGCCAAATAGCAGTTTAGCAAAGTATTGAGTCTTTTCCATTTTTCGTATTGTTCGTAATCGTGTTTTTCTATTTTTTATCTTTTTCGTCACAAGTGTCATCTGTTCTAGACCACCCTCGTCCTGCCATTCAGGAAGTGGTGAATAGCTTAAGACTTTACTTGAGAGATGGGTAGAATAGGGGAGTGTTATCTTTTATAGGGAACCCTCCTTCGTTTGATGAGAGCCAGTACTGGTTCGACCTCTTTTGAGGAAAAGTCTTAACATGGTGGAACAACAGTAAGTCCTCAGTTTCATAGGCACGGGGCAACCATTCGTATCTTAGCATGCATCATTACGTCGTCATTGACTAGGTCCAGGTAGAGAATGTTATGAGAGACTATCTTGTCTTGACATAACTGCTTATGTGGATGTGTATAAGTCAATCGAGGTATTCTTCAACCAATATTCATGCTTTGATTTATATGGTTTTTGTTCATATGTTATTTGGTAGATTCAGTAATTTAGTTCATTTTATTTGGCATGAAACTCCATTTTTGTGTCTTGCATGTTTTTTGTATTAGAGTCTTAGCTTAGTTGCTTGAGGACAAGCAAAGGTTCGGTTTGGGGAGTTTGATAAATGTGTATTTTACACTTTCATTCGAGTCTTTTTCACCTTATTTAGCTATCATGTATGTTAATTTAGCTATATTTTAGTACATTTTATTAAAATAGTGTCACGTTTCCCTTTAGATTTTATTTCACAGGTTTTGGTTGAAATTCGGATATTTACGGGCAATTATATTGAAGTCTACAAGGAATTGGTGTTCCAGAAGCATATTTGGAGTATCTGAAGGTTTCCGGATAGGATTTGGAGTCTAGGGGCCGAATCTGGAGGTTAGAAGGCTACTAGAAGTCATAAACCGAGTCCGAAAAGGTGAAGAAATCCAAAACCGCGTCGAAAACGCGAAAATCTCGCGTTTACACTGGGGGGCGAACCGCCCCAACTCTTGGGCGAACCGCCCCAGAAGTTTTTCGGGCATATATATAGTTGTGAGTTTTCTCTCCGAAAATTATATCTTTCCAAGCCTACTTTCTCACCTCTCTCTATAGTTTTAGGTAGGAACTTCCCGGGGCCTGTCCTGGGAGTTCCATAGCTTAGGGGATACTTTTTCATAGCAGATTGGAGCGCGTAGGATCGCAATCATCCGGAGATTGACAACCTTCGGTAACTTTGTATCTTACAACTTTTATCTACTTATTTTATATATTCTTTCAATATGTTTTCTTCTATGATTGCTATTGATTGCATGCACATTATGAGTAGCTAAATTTATCGTTGGTGGTAGTATGTGAATTCTTAGCGAGGGAAGATAATCATGCTAATGGCTATATCGCGCATTATACTCCGTGTCATTGCTTTATTTCGTTGATGAGTTGAACACCAAAATTCTCGTATGTTGTATTGATCATTATGCACACTAGGACACTTGTCGGCCAATCAGACTTAATTATCTTCGTAGTGTTGAATGATTACGGAACACAATAGGACGTTAGTTGTTGACAGGTCAGACCCATATTATCTTCGTAGTGCACAATACTTACGACAGGACCCAAGATTCATTCAAAGATCTCCATGCAAGACCGAGGAATTTATGCATGATTATCGACCCATTATGTTAAGAAGGACCATACTATCACCAACCTCCATTATCTGCTTGAAAACCCCCTATTGCTTTTTATTTGCTGTTTTATATTCTCTTGTTAAATAGATAAAGCTAGTTATAGTCCTGAGAGAACGACACTCGAGTCATTCTACTACTACACTACGGTTTTCGTTGTAGTTGTGGATTGTCTTTGGCTAAATACAAATTTATTTGATTGAACGCTGACAACGTTCCATCAACGGATCAATGGCAGTGAAGAGTATAGAAGGGTTTGAGTGTTTAAGCACAAGTGAAAGTTTGATCACGTTGTTGACACACTTCAACTCTTTGCCGGATGACCTTTATTTATAGTGAATCAAGGGAGCCGTTTGAATTTCGAATTCTAAGGCTTTGTTCTTAAGATGTCACTATATTGCTTTTGTACTTTCAACAGCGTCCTTTATTTGTCTTCTAGTCTTCATGTTCTTCGCGTGCTTACTTTGCATTTAATGTTCATTTGAATGAAATTCAAATATGAACGTTGGAGCGCAAATGCAAGTACTTTCAGCAAGGAGGTCACATATGTATTTCAGCAAGTGGTCAGTCTCAGTTTCAGCAAGCACAACCTACTCTGTCATATAGATTTTCACTTATGCAAGCTGTTGCTGAAGTTTCCACTTTCTGAGCAACATGTGCCTTTGTAGATACCATCTTCATAAATCTTCTTTAGTCTTCACTCTTCGAATTCTTCAAGTTTCTGTACGGTTCTAATTCTTCAATAGTTTGTTTGTGTAAACAAAGTACATCATCAGAAAATGCTTCAATAGGTTGTTTTTCTTTTCAGAAAACAAGATATATCATAAGCGATTAAAGCACCTAACTAGTACCTACACTAAGTCTTCAGCAAACGTTCCTCATTTACAATGTCCTTAAAATTCTAAATTCCTATGGACCTTAAGAGTACTAGTTACTGGACATTCCTTAATTTAGCATGGTTAATTGCTCATCAAAATTACAAGTTTCCTAACAACAATCATGATATGAGACAAGGCATTTTTCAACGATTGCTGAAGACCAATCTACAGTATACAAACCTCCTGATCTTCTAGCAACCATAATAACCTTCTTTGTCTCAAAGTCTGTAAGTTTACATTCATCACTTACGATTTTGATGAAGTATCCTTTCTCAGCGAATTGACTCATGCTGAAAAGATTAAACTTAAGATTTTTGACATAAAGAACTCCCGAAATGGTAATGCATCCTAACTTCACGTCACCATAACCTTTAGTAGAACCAAAGCCTCCACCCGCAAACCTTATTGTTGGACCATTAGACCACCGTCTATAGTTTATAAGGTTTTTTCTTGTTGCCCGTCATGTGCTTTCCACAACCACGGTCAAAGTGCCAAATTGCATTGTTTGTCTCCGTGGCTGAAGTCTGCACAATCAAGAGCAAACAAGTTAATTATCCAATATTGGATGTCCATTAACATGTTCAAGAAAGCGTCCAGTGGAAACCCAAGTCTTGAGTTTTTCAACTTTGACTTGTTTTCTAATTGCTGAGGAAATAGAATGTTTTGAGCCGAAAGACTTTTGATCATTGCTAATCAAGTCCACTTTCTGATGTGGTGTCTTGCTCGGTTGACCTTTTTGCTGAACATACTTTTCAGTAAGTTCTTTTCTGGCAAGGTTCCTTCTAGTCCTAACGTTTTGAGTTTTGTCAGAACTCTTCGGCTTGGTTTTGTTCATCTCTTTGAAGTATCTTTGCTGACTTTGCTTATACTCATGAAAAAGTTGACTTTGCTTGGTTTTGAAACCAAGTCCACTTTTCGGAGAATGTTGGGCTTTTGTCTCAGCACCTTACTTTGTTCAGGTTTGTCAGCAAAGGTCTTCTGATTACTTTTAGTAATCTTGCGTTTTGACTTAACAAATTGCTTTTCAGCAACGTGTTTGGCGGAAAGCTTTGCAGCATCCTTTTTCTTAACAGTTTTCTTTTCAGCCACCTGTTTACCTTTTAAAGTCTTGTTACTTTGAGTAGCAACAACGGTCTTTACGGTCGTAGGTACTTGATTGCATATTTCAGCAACCTTACCAATCTGATAGAGTTCTGGTTGACCACTATCAGTTGCACGTACGAAGGTAATTGGTGATTTGTCTTTACTCAAGATTATTACATCATCACCTTCATACGTTGCACCTAAACCTTCTTTCTGAGATGTGTCTCTCAGATAAGAGTTTAGTTCAGTCAACATATTACTTGCATCAGCATAAGATTTGAAATTGATTTTCATCTTTTTCATTTCTTGTATTTCAGCAAGTAACTTTAGAATTGAGGACTGATACTCTTCCAATTCTACTTCCATTTGAGAATTCTTCTCTGTAGCTTCAGCAATTAACTTCTTGAGATGCAATATTTCAGCATCCTTCTTTTCTGACTCTTCCTTCAGCAAAACATACTTTTCAGTAGTTTGCTTGGTCAGAATTTCAGCATTCTGTAGTTTCTCTTGCTGTTTGCTCAGAGTTTTCTCAAATCTTTCGATTTCTCCTTGAATTATATCAAGGTCAATATCATCTTCACTTTCTGAGTCAGAGTCAGAGGTAGGACTATTTACCTGACCGGCCATGAGGTAGAATTCGTAGTTTGACACATCTGGATAAGCTTCCATAGCTATTCCACAAACTTCCTTGCCAATCTCTACATCAAGAGTGGCTTCTTCTTCTTCAGTGTCTGAGCTCTCTACCTCACTGTCTTCAGAACTAGTATCAATACAAAGCGCATCGATTTTTGCTTGAAGCTTTTTCTTTTCTTCAGCAATCAAAGCCCTTTTGAATTTCTTCTTTTCAGCAGATTTTCCTTTCAGCAAAGGACAATTTTCTTTGAAGTGTCCAGGCTTTTTGCAGTAAAAGCAGAGATCATTGCCAACTGTTGGTTCTTCAGAAGAATTTTCTTGCTGAGCTTGCTTGTTCAGCGAGCTAGCTTCATTCATGTATTTATGCTAGTTGTTACCAAGATGCTTTTTCAACTTCTCTTTTGCTTTTCATCTTTCAAGTTCCTTACTGATGAATTCCTTCATGTTTTTAACAACTAAAGCATTTTCATCAACAGGCTCTTTATCATTCTTCTTTTCAGAAGATGACGGTTTTGCAGCAAGAGCAATGTTTTGCGATTTTTCAGCAAACACATTTTCTCTTTGCTTTGTCTCGTAGTTGACAGTAGCAAGATGAGAGAACAACTCTGTAGGTGTGATATTTGCATTCCTTGATTATAATAGAAATTCTGAGTATGGATCCATTCTTGGTTCAAACTTCTAATAATGGTTTTCACCTTCTCAGAATCTGAATACAGGTTTCCAACTCCTAAGGCAGCCATCTCACTAACTAGAGTTGTGAATCTGAAGTCCAAGTCTTCCAGTGACTCATTTGTACCTTGTTTAAAGTTCTGGAACTTTAACTTAAGCACTTCGAGTTTGTTTTCCTTGGTTTTGTCAAATCCAGCGCAAAGATCTAGAACCATTTTCCAAGCTTCCTTAGTAGTTTTGGCACCCCACAGTTTGCACTGTATAGTATCCGGAGTTGATCGAATAATGATGTTTCTTGCTTGGCCATCAAGACGGAATCTTTTGGCTTCGTCGGAAGTCCATTCCTCTCTTGGTTTTGGAACGACAGTATGGACTGGTTCACCTAAGATAGTTTCCTTACCAGCTTCTGTGGTTTTGTGAGGAAAACTTCTCTCAAGTTTAGTGATCTTGATAGGTCCATCATTTATGACGGTGACCATTTCATCACTAATGGCCTCAAGATTTAGCATCATTTTGTTTCGCCATTTTTCATAGTTTTCCAGCTTCAGCAAGGGAGCGTCTCCTAAAGACATCCTGTCAACAAAAGACTACCAAACTGATCAAGTGAGAGTGATTTACGGAAAGCACCTAAGGGGATCTAGGTTCAGTGCTGAAGGTTAAGAACCTCCAGCTCTGATACCACTTGTTGGTCCCTTTAAACAACAAGAAAAGACTAGAGGGGGGGTGAATAGTCTTTTCAAACTTTCGTTGTTTAAAAACTTTCTCAGCAAGTGCTTATTACTTTTCAGTAATGAGTTTGCTGATATTTAACTTTCTCAGCAAGTACTAGTTACTTTTCAGTAACGAGTTTTACTGGTACTTTAAAAACAGAGTGCGGAAATCTTTATACAATAAGTGCTTTTCAGAGAATGTTAGTTTCAACAAGTGAGCAGAGTGACAGTGTACAAAGAGTATAGCTTGCGGAAAACTAAATGCGGTAAAGTAAATCACACAAACACTTTTATAGTGGTATCTGAGAGTGGCGTAATCTCTCAACTAATCCACTTTTTCCTTTCTAGGACTGAATCCACTAAGATAAGCTTGAGGTTCCTTACAACACCTATCTATAATGATTCTTCAGAAACCAAAGCACACTTGCTTTGTCTCCAACCTAACTAGAGAACGAAACCTTGTTCTCCACCAAACTTGGGACACTTAATCAACAAAACTATGTTTGATTAATTCCCCCTGAATTTCACGCCTGAAAAAAGGTGTTTATTAGTTAGAGAGGTTTGGGATGAGATGACTTGAGTATAACTTTTTCACCTATAACAAGTTATCTAAAGAAACACTACTTGGAATAATTTTCAGTAAACAAGTTAAGTTGTTTCTGGTGTCAAGACTGGTTCTTGTTCGAAAGAAAGAACACTTAACTAATTTCTTAGCCATGAATGTTCTACTTCTTCACAAGTAGCTTTTGTTTCAAGCTTAAGTCTTGGAACGGATCAATAGGCAGTAAAGAGTATGGAAGATTGAGTATTTAAGCACAAGTGAGAGTTTGATCACGTTGTTGACACACTTCAACTCTTTGCCAGATGACCTCTATTTATAGTGAATCAAGGGAGCCGTTTGAATTTCAAATTCTAAGGCTTTGTTCCTTAATATGTCACTATCTTGCTTTTGTACTTTCAGCAGCGTCCTTCATTTGTCTTCTAGTCTTCATGTTCTTCGCGTGATTACTTTGCATTTAATGTTCATTTGAATGGAATTCAAATGTGAACGTTGGAGCCAAAATGCAAGTACTTTCAGCAAGGAGGTCACATATGTATTTCAACAAGCAGTCAATCTCAGTTTCAGCAAGCACAACCTACTTTGTCATATAGATTTTCACTTATGCGAGCTGTTGCTGAAATTTCCACTTTCTGAGCAACATGTGCCTTTGTATATACCATCTTCAAAAATCTTCTTAAGTCTTCAGTCTTCGAATCTTCACGTTACTGAGCGGTTCTAGTGCTTCAATAGTTCATTTGTAAAAAACAAAGTACATCATCACCAAACTAAAGCACCTAACTAGTACCTACACTAGGTCTTCAGCAAACGTTCCTCTTTTACAATGTCCTTAAAATTTAAATTCCTATGGACCTTGAGTACTAGTTACTTGACTTTCCTTAATTTAGCATGGTTAATTGTTCATCAAAATTACAAGTTTCCTAACACACTAGGACAATTCAAGATCATCGATTCAATAATTATAATTATCAACTACTGCTTGAACTAAGCCTGACAACCTTACCCAAGTACTAGTATAGATAGGAAGCTTTCAAAATACACCTCTACAAATCTGTCTTTTGGTATTTGTTAATTCGAATCACTTTTAAAGCAGTACGAGTTGCACTTTCATGCATAATTAGAACCCGATGCTTAGAATGAGCATACTATCACCAACTCTCATCATATATTGTTCAGTCAAGCTAAGTCAAATTTGTTTTCTGAATTTATAATAGTTATTTAGTTAAAGCTAGTTAAGTCCCTAGAGATCGACACTCGAGGTCATCTTACCTCTACACTACGTTTTTGTGTAGTTGTGAGTTGCCCTTTGGCTAAATCAAATTTATTTGATTGTTCGAGTCTGACAATCGCGTTAATCAAATTGGCGCCGTTGTCGGGGACTTTAACTCATTTTTACTCTTTAGCTTATTTATATTTTCAGCATTCAATTTCTAGGATAAGTGATCTTTGTTTGTCTAGTTTAGTGATTGATTTCCAGATCTTGGTGGGTTCTAGCAGGACTGATTTTTGGTTGTAAGTTACTCCTGTCACAGATATCCATGTTTTGTGATGGCTCGCCCACTTTTGAAATCATGGGTTCAACCCAACCAGGAACAGATGAGAGGTCCGGCTATTATCCTTTCTGCTGCAACTCGTGATTTGGAGATTAAGAATCACATGTTCCAGCAGCTCCCAAAGTTCTATGGGTTGGCTAGGGAGGATGTTATGTGATTCTTGAACGACATTGAGGATTTCATTAACAATCTCCCAAGGCCTGGTGCGGGGATCACGGATGATGAGCTGAGGATGAAGGTTTTTGCTATGGGGCTTGGTGATAAAGCAAAATCATGGTTAGACTCTCTGGAGGCTGGGTCACTCGACACCTGGGCTAAGGTGTTTTCTGCTATTATGGAGAAATATATTCCCCATACATTGACTACCGCGCTGAAGGCGCAAATCAGTGGTTTCAAGCAAGACTAAAATGAAACCATCTACACTGCTCTCGAGAGGTTCAAAGACCTCATGAACAAGTGCCCACGCCATGGGATGGAGCTTTCTGATCTCGTCCAGCACTTCTACAATGGGCTCACATATGAGAGCCAACAAGTGGTGGATTTCCAGTGCCATGGAAATATTTGGGAAGAGACCGCTGAAGATGTGTGGGCTTGTTTTGAAAGGCTTGCGAAGGGATCTCAGTTCAAGGATCCAAGGGGCATGAACACGAGGCGTGGAACTGAAGTTCCAGCAAAACCCGAGGTGCAGTTGAATGGTGTGAGTGGGGATAGGTTTGATGGCTTTGCCAATGAGATGAGGCAGGCTCTTAAGAGCTCGATGGGACAGGCTCTTTCCAGTGAGGTTTGCAGGGTATGCAAGATGGTAGGAATCCGCGTGGTGGATATTGGAAGAAGGGGTTCCGAAGCAACCAAGGTTATGCACCTCCGCACCAAACCTACGGACCTAACCAAGGCCGTAGTAATCTCAACTACAGTAATGATCATTGTGAAAACCCTACTCCTAGAACCGAAGCACCTAAGTCCATGTCAGCCGCTCTCTTGGAAAATTTGCAGAAGATGGTTGATAACACCGAAAGGTTTATGAAGAGGTATGAAGAAGACTCAGAGAAGACGAGGGGTAGGCTTGATCAATTGGAGGCAAGTACCAGGCTTGCTCACCAAAAGATGCAAGAGCTGATCGACCGTGGAGCAAGTAGGGAGCAAGGGAAGTTGCCTAGTAACACGGAGAAGTCGATGTCGATAACCTTGGTAGGAGACCTTCCTATGGAGATCACCATAAAGAATGGTGTTGAGTGCAAGTGTTGTTCACAAGGTGAGCCTACTTTGGCAAAGGAGGAAGATAAGGGCCTGGGATTCGATGTGAGTGATGAGGAGAATGAAGATCCCGAACCAATCCCTGATAACTTTGATGTTAAGGTTGGGATAGGTGGTCTCGATGATGTCCGTGCTACACTAGACACGGGAGCATTCTCTATTGTGCTCCCAATGAATCTGTTTGAGAAGAGTGGTCTAGGAGAGCTAGAGAAGCACAAGGCCATTGTGCAACTGGCGGATGGATCCTTTCTGAGGCCGGAAGGTGTTGTTCGGAATGTGTTAATGAGGATTGGTGGTACTTCTGTTTACACCAATTTCGTGGTGATGTCGGCATCGCGGTGTGGAATGAATGATGTGGTTCTTTTAGGAAGAGCTTTCTTGACCAAGGTGCGCTCTGTGATCGACACCTACAGGGGATCTTGCACTATTGAGGTAGATGGAAAGCAACATACGTTGCAAGCCATTTCTGATCATCAAGTACATTCAATTGATTCTCACCCCATAGGCTTTTTTGGCCTTGCTGCGTTTGTTCATTCTCATTCTCAGGTACTAGGTATGAGGAAGAGATCCATGAAGGGGAAAGCTAGTACCCGTCTGGAAAGGGACTGAAGGACAAGAAGAAGTCGAGTCAGAGACTAATAAACAATGGCGCTTTCCGGGAAGCAACCCGGAGTTTTATTGCTTTCTTGCATTGCATGCATACATCGAACAATTTGTTTTTGATAAGTTTTGGTAGTTTGTGTAATGTTTTGTACTTTTTGTATGTGTTAGAGTGTGTTCTTGGTGGTAAAATAGGTAAAACGTTGGTATTTTTTGAGTTCGGGGATGATTAACAAGGCTCTGGCTCTCCCAGGCGGACCGCCCCTCACACGGAGCGGTGCGCCCGGGAGAGGCAGAATGCCTGGGCGCCTCTGCCGCTCCCAGGCGGACCGCCCCTCACACGGGGCAGTGTGCCCAGGAGCAGCAGTCGCCTGGGTGCCTCTGCCGCTCCCAGGCGGACCGCCCCTCACATGGGGCGGTGCGCCTATGAGCACCAGAGCTCCGGATGTCCAGATTTTCATCCGGACACCCCGTTTTGTCCCCGCATGCAAACATATTGATCTTTTTACCCTTTTTATCATCCGTTTTGGTTTCTCACGAGTTTCATTGAGTAATACAGGTTACAGGTACTCTTCCAGCTCTCACCCAATATCCACTTGTGACATTCGGGACGTACGACGAAGTTCAGGTTAGGGGGGGTTATCTCTGGGTATCCCAATGAATTATATTTTTCATTTCAACTCGTGAAAGCCTTTGTTTGCACGTTTACCGCTTTCTTAGGATTTAGTTTGTTCGTATGCATTCATCATTAGTCTAGTTTTGCATGATGTTGTGTGGAGTTTATTGCCAAATTTTTCGAACTTTTTTATTGTATAGACTAAGTGTTTTTTACCATTGACCATACATTGCATCTCTATGGAATATTTTGAGGTTTGTCTCGCTTGGCTTGTCATATTCGTATGCGCACTAGTTAAACTTGGTAGTCTCGACATCACTATGTGGTGTTTTCTCTACTGCGGTTCGCGAAGGCCTTATAAAATGTTGGATGTTAGAGTCTTTGGTTGTATTCTCGTGTAATTATGTAACTAAGAGGCAACAAGTCTTCACCTTGCTTTTTGAGATTGCTAAATGCCTAGGAAGGAGGTAGAGTGAGGTGTGTGATCCTTTGTTTGAAACCTATTCTAACGAATAGGTTTGGGGAGGGGGTTACCATTACTATGACTTGTTCTTCGTATAGTTGAGTCGTGTTGAGTTTGTTTTTCTTTTTCTTTGTGAGTTTGTGCTCCAACCTATTCTTTCCAATAGGTTTGGTGAGTTCGTTTTAGTGTTATTGTTATTTCCTTTCATTGTACTACTGCTGGCTATATACAAAAAAAAGGGGGAAAAGAAAAAAATCGAAAATTCCAGAAATCTGGAAAAAGAAAAAAAAAGAATAAGACCCAAAAAAAAACAAAAGAAGGGTCCAAGCAAGCCAAAAAGCAGTTTTAGCAAAGTATTGCATTCTTTTCAGCTTTTGTAGTAGTTTGTAATCGAGTTGTAAATTCTTCCTTGTGTTTTCGTGTCGCCTAGTCCAAGACCTGTTCTAGACGACCCTCGTCCTGCCATTCAAGAAGTGGTGAAGAGTTTTTGCTTTAAGAGTCGGGTAGAATAGGGGAGTGTTGTCTTTTAGGGAACCCTCCTTCGTTTGATGAGAGCCAGTATTGGTTCGACCTCTCTTGAGGAAAAGTCTCACTTGGTGAACAGTAGTAAGCCCTCAGTTTCATGGGCACGGGGCAACCATTTGTATTTTAATATGCATCATTACGTCGTCATTGACTAGGTCCAGGTACAGAATGTTGCGAGAGACTCCCTTGTTTAACAAAGTGCATATGTGAATGTGTATAGGTTCAATCGAGGCATTTTTCAACCTACTTCCATGTTATGATTTGTATGGTCTTTATTCATAAGCATTTGGTAGATACAATAGATTAGTTCTTCTTGTTTGGCATGAGACTCCTCTATTTGTTGCATGTAGTTTGCATAGAGTCTAGCCAGTTGCTTGAGGACAAGCAAAGGTTAGGTTTGGGGAATTTGATGACAGTGTTTTTTACACTATCATTCGGTTCTTTTTCACCAATTTAGCTATCCTCTTGTATGCATTTTAGTTCATTTTGTTAGAATAGTGTCACATTTCCATTTCTTTTGTTATTTTCAGGTTTTAGGTGAAAATCGCACTTTTGGATGTAAATCATGGCGAAACATTGAAGTTTTGGTGCAACAAGATCACCCGTGGTGTGTCAAGGAGTACCGGGACGTGTTTCCAGGCCAAAAGACCAAGTTTCGGAGCTAAAAACCGTGCCCAAGGCTAAGGAGAACATGAAAGATTCGATATATCTTGTATGAGGCGGAAACGGTAGTTCATTCGGAGTTCGGATGAAGATTTTGGAGCCTTTGAAGTGAAATCTGGAAGTTTCATTTGCATAGTCTCAGTATTTTAGGAACTTGTCTTTCATATTATATTGGATTGGGATGAGGTTACAACGTACGCATAGCTAACTCGAAGAGCTATCCAACGGTGGGTCTTACGTGCCAATCCGAGTTCGGACGCGCCCGGAATCTCTGTTCGAACTTAGAAGAAAAATTGGCAAACTTGCTGCCCGTGCCAGGCGGTCAGCCTGGTGCGTTCCGGAAGCCCAGCGATATTTTATATATAAAAGTCGAATTTTCATATCTTAGATCATAATTTTGCAGACATATACCCTAGAGCTTGTTCTGGGTATTTTTTTCTCTTAAAACTACATTATCTTAGAAATTTGGAGCCCCAAGGTAGAGATTCGGACATCTTTGATCTCACCTTGCTAGAAACTTGTGAGTTTAGCCATTCACCGGAGATTGACAACCCTCGGTTGTAACTTTGTATCTCACCTTTTTCAATACTCTATCTTTCAATACAATTATGTTTTCATATATGATTGCTTGTGTTGATTTAGATTTTGATATGAGTAGCTAAGTTTCTAGTCGGTGATAATATGTAAATTCGTAGCTAGGGTTCATATTGTGCATGATTGAGTTTCTGAGTCTTTTACTTGTTTAATTGTTTTAATTCGATTCTTTGATCCTAGTAAGCCAATATCTTCGTATGAAAGTGTTAGAAACACTAGGACAATTCAAGATCATCGATTCAATAATTATAATTATCAAGTACTGCTTAAACTAAGCCTGACAACCTTAGCCAAGTATTAGTATAGATAGGAAGCTTTCAAATTACACGTCTACAAATCTGTCTTTTGGTATTTGTTAATTCGAATCACTTTTAAAGCAGTACGAGTTGCACTTTCATGCATAATTAGAACCCGATGCTTAGAATGAGCATACTATCACCAGGTCTCATCATATATTGTTGAGTCAAGCTAAGTCAAATTTGTTTTCTGAATTTATAATAGTTATTTAGTTAAAGCTAGTTAAGTCCCTAGAGATCGACACTCGAGGTCATCTTACCTCTGCACTACGTGTTTTGTGTAGTTGTGAGTTGCCCTTTCGCTAAAACAAATTTATTTGATTGTTCGAGTCTGACAATCTCGTTCATCACAGAGTAGGTTGTGTTTGTTGAAATTGAGACTGACCACTTGCTGACAACATATGTGACCTCCTTGATGAAGAGTACTTGCATTTTGGCTCCAACGTTCATATTTGAATTTATTTCAAAGAACATTAAATGCAAAGTTAGCACGCGAAGAACATGAAGACAAACGAAGAGCGCTGCTGAAAGTACAAAAGCAAGATAGTGACATCTTAAGGTACAAGCCTTAGAATTTGAAATTCAAACGGCTTCCTTGAGACACTATAAATAGAGGTCCTTAGGCTGAGTAGAAGGGTGTGTCAACAACGTGATCCGTTCTCTACTCTTTAATGCCTATTGATCCGTTCCAAGACTTAAACATGAAACAAAAGCTACTTGTGAAGAAGTAGAACATTGATAGCTAAGAAATTAGTTAAGTGTTCTTTCTTCTAAACAAGAACATGTCTTGACATTAGAAACAACAAACTTGCTTACTCAAAAGTATTACAAGTTGAGTTTCTTTAGATTACTTGTTATAGCTGCAAAGTTATATTTGAGTCATCTCATCCCAAACCTCTAACTGATGAACACCCTTATTCAGGCGTAGAATTCAGGGGGAACTAATCAAGCATAGTTTTTCTATTAAGTGTTCCAAGTTTGGTGGAGAACAAGGTTTAATTCTCTAGTTTAGTTTGGAAATAAGGCAAGTGTGCTTTGGTTTCTGAGAATCATTAGTGATAGGATTTGTAAGGAACCTCATATCTTATTTTAGTGGATTCAGTCCTAGAAAGGACAAAGTGGATTAGTTGAGAGATTACGCCACTCTCAGATACCACTATAAAAGTGTTTGTGTGATTTACATTTCTGCAGCTACCTTTCAGCAAGTTACTTTGTTTTACACTGTTTATCTGGTTACTTGCTGAAACTAGCTTTCTGACAAAAGCACTTATTGTAAAAGACTTCCGCACTCTGTTTTTAAGTATCAACAAACTTGTCACTGAAAAGTAACAAGCACTTGCAGAGAAAGTTAACTACCAGCAAACTCATTACTGAAAAGTAATAAGTACTTGCAGATAAAGTTTTAAACGACGAAAAAGTTTTTAAAGACTATTCACCCCCCCCCCCCTAGTCTTTACTTGTTCTTTAAAGGGACCAACACAGATCGTAGAGCAGATCTTCCAAGCTCCGGCGACCGGATTCTGTCGGAATGTGGTAGCGGGAGCTTGAAGAAGAAGGTGGGAGGAAAAAGGAAAAAGAAAAAAAGAAAAAGAAAAGAAAGAGTAAAACCTTTTACCTATTAACTAAGGGCGTGTGTATTTGGCTGTGTTTGAGCTCATGGCATTTTGGTAAATAAAGGAGAGTCAACTCAAAAACCAGATTTTGTCACTAAAATGTAATTGATAATCTATTAGGTTTTTAGAAGCCCTTTCATAAGAGTGTAGTATTATGTAATAAACTCTAAGAATTGTAATTACTGCAACATCCCCCGTCCAAATTAATTTGCCAGTTGTGCCAGGTTCAGATCCAAGTTGAGCAAAAACTTGTCGCTAGTCGGTGATGAACGCGAGATGTGTCAGGTCCCGGTTCACTCAAATAATATTTGTTATTTAGCCAAAGGCAATCCACAACTACAACGAAAACCGTAGTGTAGCAGTAGAATGACTCGAGTGTCGTTCTCTCAGGACTATAACTAGCTTTATCAAATCTAATTATAATATAAAAACAGCAAACAGATAGCAGAGGGGTTTCTAGCAGATAATGGAGATTGGTGATAGTATGGTCCTTCTTAACATAATGGGTCGATAATCATGCATAAATTCCTCGGTCTTGCATAGAGATCTTTGAATCAATCTAGTGTCCTGTTGCAAGTATTAAGCACTACGAAGATAATCTGGTTTGACTAGTCAATCACGGTTGTCCTAATGTGTTCCGTAATTATTCAACACTACGAATATAATTGGTCTGATGGTCGACTAGTGTCCAATTGTACATAATGATCAATACAACATACGAGAATTTTGGTTACAACTGATCAACGAAATAAAGCAATGACACGGAGTATAATGCGGGATATAGCCATTAGCATGATTATCTTCCCTCGCTAAGAATTCACATACTACCACCAATGATAAGTTTAGCTACTCATAATAAGCATGCAATCAACAGATATCATAGAAGAAAACATGTTGAAAGAATATAAAATAAGTAGAACAAAACTTGTAAGATACAAAGTTACCGAAGGTTGTCAATCTCCGGATGATTGCGGTCCTACGAGCTCCAAACTGCTATGAAAAAGTATCCTCTAAGCTACGGAACTCCCAGGACAGGCCCCGGGAAGTTCCTACCTAAAACTATAGAGAGAGGTGAGAAAGTAGGCTTGGAAAGATATGATTTTCGGAGAGAAAACTGAGCACTATATATAGGCCCCGAATTATCACGGGGCGGTTCGCCCCAGGATCCGGCGGTTCGCCCCACAGTAATTTCGCGGAATTTCCGCGTTTTCGACGCGGTTTTGGATTTCTTCACCTTTTCGGACTCGGTTTCTGACTTCTAGTGGCCTTCTAACCTCCAGATTCGACCCCTAGACTCCAAATCCTATCCGGAAACCTTCAGATACTCCACATAGGATTCTGGAACACCAATTCCTTGTCAACTTCAATATAATTGCCCAGAAATCTCCAAATTTCAACCAAAACCTGTAAAATAAAATCTAAAGGGAAACATGACACTATTCTAATAAAATGTACTAAAATATAGCTAAATTAACATAGAGGATAGCTAAAATAGGTGAAAAAGACTCGAATGAAAGTGTAAAATACACATTCATCAGTCGGACTTTTCGACATCTCTACAGTGACCGGTGATGATGAATCCTATTCACTCTGCGTATCACCCCCACTGCCACCTTCAACCCTAAACTTATGAATCAATTTCATAATCTCTCGGCACCCCTCAGATCCAAGGTGCAACATAGTGGTGGTCTGCACCGGCATGATCCCATTAAAATCTCATGTCACCACCGGACCCACACCCTCTTGCTTACTCCACGGTAGTGTAAAACATTGTTTTTATGTGCAGAGCTAGCCACGGTAGTGTTATACAAGATCCAGTGAAAACCTGTCGTGTTTGACACCTTACCTTCAACCACCTCTGAAATAATATCACAGTTCGAATTAATGTTCCTAATAAACATTATATATTGCTTTTGTTCTCATATTTATTTTTGATTATACAGATTACAACGACATACTGATACATAGTACAACTTATAGCTTGCATTTGTATCGTATGTCATTGATACCATATATAATCATTTAGGTTCGTAAACACTCGTAACAAATATAGTTTTTTCTAAACGAAACTTGCAATTTAATTTTTCATTGTGCATTTTTGTTGTCTTAAACTATGACATTTGCGCAAACACAAAAATCCCTGAAAACTTAAAAAACTAAGGAAATGGACTTGCACTTAATATTTTCTTATGAATCTTACATTAAGCGCATGAGAAAATATTTACATTAAGCGCATGAGAAAATATAATGCGCAAGGCCATAAACAAACCTAAAAATTTCCAAGTTTTCATTTTTTAAATATATTATTATTATTATTCTATTTTATTACTTTCCTTTGGACTTGCTGAAGAGTTGGTCGTACGACTTGTAAACCATATCACACACCTACTGGTGGTCTCCACCGGCATGATCCCAATAAAATCTCATGTCACCACCGGACCCACACCCTCTTGCTTATGCCACGTTAGTGTACACCTTTGTTGTTATGTGCAGCGCTAGCCACGATAGTGTTATACAAGATCCAGTGAAAACCAATCGTGTTTGACACCTTCCCTGACTTGAGCTTGCTGCTTCGATTAGAGACCTATGATCTCCGATGTGGGTGTAGAACTTCGATCTGCCAGATCGACTCTGCTTCCCGATCGTAGAGCAGATCTTCCAAGCTCCGGTTACCGGATTCTATCGGAATCCGGTAGCGGGAGCTTGAAGAAGAATGAGGGGGGAGGAAAAGAAAAAAAAAGGAAAAAGAAAAAAATAAAAAGAAAAGACAGAGTAAAACCTTTTTCCGTTTAAATAAGGGCGTGTGTGTTTGGCTGAGTTTGAGCCCATGGCATTCTGGTAAATAAAGGGGAGTCAACTCAAAAAACCAGATTTTGTCACTAAAATGTAATAGATAATCTATTAGGTTTTTTTAAAAGCCCCTTCATAAAAGTGTAGTATTATGTAATAAACTCTAAGAATTATAATTACTACAACACCCCTCCAAATTAATTTGCCTATTGTGCTAGGTTCAAATCCAAGTTGAGCGACGACTTGCCGCTAGTCAGTGTTTTCGGCATCTCTACAGTGATCGATGACGACGACTCCGATTCATTCTGCGTATCACCCCCAGTGCCACCTTCAACCCTCATCTTATGAATCAATTTCACAATCTCTCGGCACGCCTCAGCTCCAAGGTGCAACATAGTGGTGGTCTGCACCGGCATGATCCCATTAAAATCTCCTGTCACCACCGGACCCACACTCTCTTGCTTACTCCATGGCAGTGTAAACCATTGTTGTTATGTGCAGAGCTAGCCACGGTAGTGTTATACAAGATCCAGTGAAAATCTGTCGTGTTTGACACCTTACCTTCAACTACCTCTGAAATAATATCACAGTTCGAATTAATGTTCATAATAAACATTATATATCGCCTTTGTTATCATATTCATTGTTGATTATACAGATTAAAACGACATACTGATACATAGTACAACTTACAACTTGCATTTGTATCGTATCTCATTGATACCATATATAATCATTTAGGTCCGTAAACAACCGTAACAAATATAGTTTTTTCAAAACGAAACTTGCAATTTAATTTGTCATTGTGCATTTTTGTTGTCTTAAACTTCGACATTTGCGCAAACACAAAAATCCCGGAAAACTTAAAAAACAAAGGAAATTGACTTGCACTTAATGTTTTCTTATGAATCTTACATTAAGCGCATGAGAAAATATTATGCGCAAGGCCATAAAAAAACCTACGAATTTCCAAATTTTAATTTTTTAAATTTATTATTATTATTATTTTATTTTCTCTACATTCCTTTGGACTTGACGAAGAGTTGGTCGTACGACTTGTAAACCATATCACAGACCTAGTGGTGGTCTCCACCTGCATGATCCCAATAAAATCTCCTGTCACCACCGGACCCACACCCTCTTGCTTACGCCACGGTAGTGTACACCGTTGTTGTTATGTGCAGAGCTAGCCACAGTAGTGTTATACAAGATTCAGTGAAAACCTATCGTGTGTGACACGTTCCCTGACTTGAGCTTGCTGCTCCGATTAGGGAACTCTGATCTCCGATGTGGGAGTAGAGCTTCGATCTGCCAGATCGACTCTGCTCCCAGATCGTAGATCAGATCTTCCAAGCTCCGGTTAACGGATTCTGTCGGAATCCGGTAGCTGGAGCTTGAAAAAGAATAACGCGGGAGGAAAAAGGAAAAAACAAAAAAGGAAAAAGAAAAAAAAAAGAAAAGAAAGAGTAAAACCTTTTTCCTATTAACTAAGGGCGTGTGTATTTGGCTGAGTTTGAGCCCATGGCATTTTGGTAAATAAAGGAGAGTCAACTCAAAAAACCAGATTTTGTCACTAAAATGTAATAGATAATCTATTAGGTTTTTTTAGAAGCCCCTTCATAAAAGTGTAGTATTATGTAATAAACTCTAAGAATTATAATTACTGCAACACCCCTCCAAATTAATTTGCCTATTGTGCAAGGTTCAGATCCAAGTTGAGCGACGACTTGCCGCTAGTCAGAGTTTTCGGCATCTCTACAGTGATCGATGACGACGAATCCGATTCATTCTGCGTATCACCCCCACTGCCACCTTCAACCCTCATCTTATGAATCAATTTCACAATCTCTCGGCACGCCTCAGCTGCAAGGTGCAACATAGGGGTGGTCTGCACCGGCATGATCCCATTAAAATCTCCTGTCACCACCGGACCCACACCGTCTTGCTTACTCCATGGTAATGTAAACCATTGTTGTTATGTGTAGAGCTAGCCACGGTAGTGTTATACAAGATCCAGTGAAAACCTGTCGTGTTTGACACCTTACCTTCAACTACCTCTGAAATATTATCACAGTTCGAATTAATGTTCATAATAAACATTATATATCGCCTTTGTTCTCGTATTCATTGTTGATTATACAGCTTAAAACGACATACTGATACATAGTACAACTTACAGCTTGCATTTGTATCGTATCTCATTGATACCATATATAATCATTTAGGTTCGTAAACACTCGTAAAAAATATAGTTTTTTCTAAACGAAACTTGCAATTTAATTTGTCATTGTGCATTTTTGTTGTCTTAAACTATGACATTTGCGCAAACACAAAAATCCCGGAAAACTTAAAAAACAAAGGAAATGGACTTGCACTTAATATTTTCTTATGAATCTTACATTAAGCGCATGAGAAAATATTTACATTAAGCGCATGAGAAAATATTATGCGCAAGGCCATAAACAAACCTACAAATTTCCAAGTTTTCATTTTTAAATATATTATTATTATTATTTTATTTTTTTTACTTTCCTTTGGACTTGATGAAGAGTTGGTCGTACGACTTGTAAACCATATGACACACCTATTGGTGGTCTCCACCGGCATGATCCCAATAAAATCTCATGTCACCACCGGACCCACACCCTCATGCTTACGCCACGGTAGTGTACACCGTTGTTGTTATGTGCAGAGCTAGCCACGACAGTGTTATACAAGATCCAGTGAAAACCTATCGTGTTTGACACCTTCCCTGACTTGAGCTTCCTGCTTCGATTAGGGAACTCTGATCTCCGATGTGGGTGTAGAACATCGATCTGCCAGATTGACTCTGCTTCCAGATCATAGAGAAGATCTTCCAAGCTCTGGCTACCGGATTCTGTCGGAATCCGGTAGCGGGAGCTTGAAGAAGAATGAGGGGGGAGGAAAAGAAAAAAAAAAGGAAAAGAAAAAAATAAAAAGAAAAGACAGAGTAAAACCTTTTTCCTTTTAACTAAGGGCGTGTGTGTTTGGCTGAGTTTGAGCCCATGGCATTCTGGTAAATAAAGGGGAGTCAACTCAAAAAACCAGATTTTGTCACTAAAATGTAATAGATAATCTATTAGGTTTTTTTAAAAGCCCCTTCATAAAAGTGTAGTATTATGTAATAAACTCTAAGAATTATAATTACTGCAACACCCCTCCAAATTAATTTGCCTATTGTGCTAGGTTCAAATCCAAGCTGAGCGACGACTTGCCGCTAGTCAGAGTTTTCGGCATCTCTACAGTGATCGATGACGACGAATCCGATTCATTCTGCGTATCACCCCCACTGCCACCTTCAACCCTCATCTTATGAATCAATTTCACAATCTCTCGGCACGCCTCAGCTCCAAGGTGCAACATAGTGGTGGTCTGCACCGGCATGATCCCATCAAAATCTCCTGTCACCACCGGACCCACACCCTCTTGCTTACTCCATGGTAGTGTAAACCATTGTTGTTATGTGCAGAGATAGCCACGGTAGTGTTATACAAGATCCAGTGAAAACCTGTCGTGTTTGACATCTTACCTTCAACTACCTCTGAAATAATATCACAGTTCGAATTAATGTTCATAATAAACATTATATATCGCCTTTGTTCTCGTATTCATTGTTGATTATACAGATTAAAACGACATACTGATACATAGTACAACTTACAGCTTGCATTTGTATCGTATCTCATTGATACCATATATAATCATTTAGGTCCGTAAACAACCGTAACAAATATAGTTTTTTAAAACGAAACTTGCAATTTAATTTGTCATTGTGCATTTTTGTTGTCTTAAACTTTGACATTTGCGCAAACACAAAAATCCCGGAAAACTTAAAAAACAAAGGAAATGGACTTGCACTTAATATTTTCTTATGAATCTTACATTAAGCGCATGAGAAAATATTTACATTAAGCGCATGAGAAAATATTATGCGCAAGGCCATAAACAAACCTACAAATTTCCAAGTTTTCATTTTTTAAATATATTATTATTATTATTTTATTTTATTTACTTTCCTTTGGACTTGATGAAGAGTTGGTCTTACGACTTGTAAACAATATCACACACCTACTGGTGGTCTCCACCGGCATGATCCCAATAAAATCTCATGTCACCACCGGACCCACACCCTCTTGCTTACGCCACGGTAGTGTACACTGTTGTTGTTATGTGCAGAGCTAGCCACGATAGTGTTATACAAGATCCAGTGAAAACCTATCGTGTTTGACACCTTCCCTGACTTGAGCTTGCTGCTTCGATTAGGGAACTCTGATCTCCGATGTGGGTGTAGAACTTCGGTCAGCCAGATCGACTCTGCTTCCAGATCGTAGAGCAGATCTTCCAAGCTCCTGCTACCGGATCCTGTCGGAATCCGGTAGCGGGAGCTTGAAGAAGAATGAGGGGGGAGGAAAAGAAAAAAAAAAGGAAAAAGAAAAAAATAAAAAGAAAAGACAGAGTAACCTTTTTCCTTTTAACTAAGGGCGTTTGTGTTTGGCTGAGTTTGAGCCCATGGCATTCTGGTAAATAAAGGGGAGTCAACTCAAAAAACCAGATTTTGTCACTAAAATGTAATAGATAATCTATTAGGTTTTTTTAGAAGCCCCTTCATAAAAGTGTAGTATTATGTAATAAACTCTAATAATTATGATTACTGCAACACCCCTCCAAATTAATTTGCCTATTGTGCTAGGTTCAGATCCAAGTTGAGTGACGACTTGCCGCTAGTCAGAGTTTTCGGCATCTCTACAGTGATCGATGACGACGAATCCGATTCATTCTGCGTATCACCCCCACTGCCACCTTCAACCCTCATGTTATGAATCAATTTCACAATCTCTCGGCACGCCTCAGCTCCAAGGTGCAACATAGTGGTGGTCTGCACCGGCATGATCCCATTAAAATCTCCTGTCACCACCGGACCCACACCCTCTTGCTTACTCCATGGTAGTGTAAACCATTGTTGTTATGTGCAGAGCTAGCCACGGTAGTGTTATACAAGATCCAGTGAAAACCTGTCGTGTTTGACACCTTACCTTCAACTACCTCTGAAATATTATCACATTTCGAATTAATGTTCATAATAAACATTATATATCGCCTTTGTTCTCGTATTCATTGTTGATTATACAGCTTAAACCGACATACTGATACATAGTACAACTTACAGCTTGCATTTGTATCGTATCTCATTGATACCATATATAATCATTTAGGTTCGTAAACACTCGTAAAAAATATAGTTTTTTCTAAACGAAACTTTCAATTTAATTTGTCATTGTGCATTTTTGTTGTCTTAAACTATGACATTTGCGCAACCACAAAAATCCCGGAAAACTTAAAAAACAAAGGAAATGGACTTGCACTTAATATTTTCTTATGAATCTTACATTAAGCGCATGAGAAAATATTTACATTAAGCGCATGAGAAAATATTATGCGCAAGGCCATAAACAAACCTACAAATTTCCAAGTTTTCATTTTTAAATATATTATTATTATTATTTTATTTTTTTTACTTTCCTTTGGACTTGATGAAGAGTTGGTCGTACGACTTGTAAACCATATCACACACCTATTGGTGGTCTCCACCGGCATGATCCCAATAAAATCTCATGTCACCACCGGACCCACACCCTCATGCTTACGCCACGGTAGTGTACACCGTTGTTGTTATGTGCAGAGCTAGCCACGATAGTGTTATACAAGATCCAGTGAAAACCTATCGTGTTTGACACCTTCCCTGACTTGAGCTTCCTGCTTCGATTAGGGAACTCTGATCTCCGATGTGGGTGTAGAACATCGATCTGCCAGATTGACTCTGCTTCCAGATCATAGAGAAGATCTTCCAAGCTCTGGCTACCGGATTCTGTCGGAATCCGGTAGCGGGAGCTTGAAGAAGAATGAGGGGGGAGGAAAAGAAAAAAAAAAAGGAAAAGAAAAAAAAAAAAAGAAAAGACAGAGTAAAACCTTTTTCCTTTTAACTAAGGGCGTGTGTGTTTGGCTGAGTTTGAGCCCATGGCATTCTGGTAAATAAAGGGGAGTCAACTCAAAAAACCAGATTTTGTCACTAAAATGTAATAGATAATCTATTAGGTTTTTTAGAAGCCCCTTCATAAAAGTGTAGTATTATGTAATAAACTCTAAGAATTATAATTACTGCAACACCCCTCCAAATTAATTTGCCTATTGTGCTAGGTTCAAATCCAAGTTGAGCGACGACTTGCCGCTAGTCAGAGTTTTCGGCATCTCTACAGTGATCGATGACGACGAATCCGATTCATTCTGCGTATCACCCCCACTGCCACCTTCAACCCTCATCTTATGAATCAATTTCACAATCTCTCGGCACGCCTCAGCTCCAAGGTGCAACATAGTGGTGGTCTGCACCGGCATGATCCCATCAAAATCTCCTGTCACCACCGGACCCACATCCTCTTGCTTACTCCGTGGTAGTGTAAACCATTGTTGTTATGTGCAGAGATAGCCACGGTAGTGTTATACAAGATCCAGTGAAAACCTGTCGTGTTTGACATCTTACCTTCAACTACCTCTGAAATAATATCACAGTTCGAATTAATGTTCATAATAAACATTATATATCGCCTTTGTTCTCGTATTCATTGTTGATTATACAGATTAAAACGACATACTGATACATAGTACAACTTACAGCTTGCATTTGTATCGTATCTCATTGATACCATATATAATCATTTAGGTCCGTAAACAACCGTAACAAATATAGTTTTTTCAAAACGAAACTTGCAATTTAATTTGTCACTGTGCATTTTTGTTGTCTTAAACTTTGACATTTGCGCAAACACAAAAATCCCGGAAAACTTAAAAAACAAAGGAAATGGACTTGCACTTAATATTTTCTTATGAATCTTACATTAAGCGCATGAGAAAATATTTACATTAAGCGCATGAGAAAATATTATGCGCAAGGCCATAAACAAACCTACAAATTTCCAAGTTTTCATTTTTTAAATATATTATTATTATTATTTTATTTTATTTACTTTCCTTTGGACTTGATGAAGAGTTGGTCTTACGACTTGTGAACAATATCACACACCTACTGGTGGTCTCCACCGGCATGATCCCAATAAAATCTCATGTCACCACCGGACCCACACCCTCTTGCTTACGCCACGGTAGTGTACACTGTTGTTGTTATGTGCAGAGCTAGCCACGATAGTGTTATACAAGATCCAGTGAAAACCTGTCGTGTTTGACACCTTACCTTCAACTACCTCTGAAATAATATCACAGTTCGAATTAATGTTCATAATAAACATTATATATCGCCTTTGCAGACCACCATTATGTTGCACCTTGGAGCTGAGGCGTGCCGAGAGATTGTGAAATTGATTCATAAGATGAGGGTTGAAGGTGGCAGTGGGGGTGATACGCAGAATGAATTGGATTTGTCGTCATCAATCACTATAGAGATGCCGAAAACTCCGACTAGCGGCAAGTCGTCGCTCAACTTGGATCTGAACCTGGCACAACAGGCAAATTAATTTTGACGGGGGTGTTGCAATAATTATAATTCTTAGAGTTTTATTACATAATATTACACTCTTATGAAGGGGCTTCTAAAAAACATAATAGATTATCAATTACATTTTAGTGACAAAATCTGGTTTTTTGAGTTGACTCTCCTTTATTTACCAAAATGCCATGGGATCAAACTCAACCAAATACACACGCCCTTAGTTAATAGAAAAAAGGTTTTACTCTTTCTTTTCTTTTTGTTTTTTTCTTTTTCCTTTTATTTTCCTTTTTCCTCCCCCCTTATTCTTCTTCAAGATCCCGCTACCGGATTCCGACAGAATCCGGTAACCGGAGCTTGGAAGATCTGATCTATATCTTGGAGGAGAGTCGATCTAGCAGATCGAAGCTCTACTCCCACATCGGAGATCAGAGTTCCCTAATCGGAGCAGCAAGATCAAGTCAGGGAACGTGTCACACACGATAGGTTTCCAATGGATCTTGTATAACACTACCGTAGCTAGCTCTGCACATAACAACAACGGTGTACACTACCGTGGCGTAAGCAAGAGGGTGTGGGTCCAGTGGTGACAGAAGATTTTATTGGGATCATGCCGGTGGAGACCACCACTAAAATCTCCTGTCACCACCGGACCCACACCCTCTTTCTTACTCCACGGTAGTGTAAACCATTGTTGTAATGTGCAGAGCTAGCCACGGTAGTGTTATACAAGATCCAGTGAAAACCTGTCGTGTTTGACACCTTACCTTCAACCACCTCAGAAATAATATCAGAGTTCGAATTAATGTTCATAATAAATATTATATATCGCCTTTGTTCTCATAGTCATTGTTGATTATACAGATTACAACGACATACTGATACATAGTACAACTTACAGCTTGCATTTGTATCGTATCTCATTGATACCATATATAATCATTTAGGTCCGTAAACACCCTTAACAAATATTGTTTTTTCTAAACGAAAGTTGCAATTTAATTTGACGTTGTGCATTTTTGTTGTATTAAACTATGACCTTTGCGCAAACACAAAAATCCCGGAAAATTTAAAAAACAAAGGAAATGGTTGCACTTAATATTTTCTTATGAATCTTACATTAAGCGCATGAGAAAATATTATGCGCAAGGCCATGAAAAAACCTACAAATTTCCAAGTTTTCATTTTTTTAAATTTATTATTATTATTTTATTTTTTTACTTTCCTTTGGACTTGACGAAGAGTTGGTCGTACGACTTGTAAACCATATCACCGACCTAGTGGTGATCTCCACCGGCATAATCCCAATAAAATCTCCTGTCACCACCGGACCGACACCCTCTTGCTTACGCCACGGTAGTGTACACCGTTGTTGTTATGTGTAGAGCTAGCCACAGTAGTGTTATATAAGATCCAGTGAAAACCTATCGTGTTTGACACCGTCCCTGACTTGAGCTTGCTGCTTCGATTAGGGAACTCTGATCTCCGATGTGGGAGTAGAGCTTCGATCTTCCAGATCGACTCTGCTTCCAGATCGTAGAGCAGATCTTCCAAGCTTCGGCGGGAGTTTGAAGAAGAATAAGGGGTGAGGAAAAGGGAAAAAAAAAAGGACAAAGAGAAAAATACAAAGTAAAGAAAGAGTAAAACCTTTTTCCAATTAACTAAGGGCGTGTGTATTTGGCTGAGTTTGAGCCCATGGCATTTTGGTAAATAAAGGAGAGTCAACTCAAAACACCTGATTTTGTCACTATAATGTAATTGATAATCTATTATGTTTTTTAGAAGCCCCTTCGTAAGAGTGTAGTATTATGTAATAAAACTCTAAGAATTATAATTACTGCAACACCCCCGTCAAAATTAATTTGCCTTTTGTGCTAGGTTCAGATCCAAGTTGAGCGATGACTTGCCGCTAGTCGGAGTTTTCGGCATCTCTACAGTGATCGATGACGACGAATCTGATTCATTCTGCGTATCACCCCCACTGCCACCTTCAACCCTCATCTTATGAATCAATTTCACAATCTCTCGGCACGACTCAGCTCCAATGTGCAACATAGTGGTTGTCTGCACCGACATGATCCCATTAAAATCTCCTGTCACCACCGGACCCACACCCTCTTGCTTACTCCACGGTAGTGTAAACCAGTGTTGTAATGTGCAGAGCTAGCCACGGTAGTGTTATAAAAGATCAAGTGAAAACCTGTCGTGTTTGACACCTTACCTTCAACCACCTCTGAAATAATATCACAGTTCGAATTAATGTTCATAATAAACATTATATATCGCCTTTGTTCTCATAGTCATTGTTGATTATACAGATTACAACGACATACTGATACATAGTACAACTTACAGCTTGCATTTGTATCGTATCTCATTGATACCATATATAATCATTTAGGTTCGTAAACAACCGAAACAAATATAGTTTTTTCTAAACGAAATATGCAATTTAATTTGTCATTGTGCATTTTTGTTGTCTTAAACTTTGACACTTGCGCAAACACAAAAATCCCGGAAAACTTCAAAAACAAAGGAAATGGACTTGCACTTAATGTTTTCTTATGAATCTTACATTAAGCGCATGAGAAAATATTATGCGCAAGGCCATGAAAAAACCTACAAATTTCCAAGTTTTCATTTTTTAAAATTTATTATTATTATTTTGTTTTTTTACTTTCCTTTGGACTTGACGAAGAGTTGGTCGTACGACTTGTAAACCATATCACCGACCTAGTGGTGATCTCCACCGGCATGATCCCAATAAAATCTCCTGTCACCACCGGACCGACACCCTCTTGCTTACGCCACGGTAGTGTACACCGTTGTTGTTATGTGTAGAGCTAGCCACAGTAGTGTTATATAAGATCCAGTGAAAACCTATCGTGTTTGACACCTTCCCTGACTTGAGCTTGCTGCTTCGATTAGGGAACTCTGATCTCCGATGTGGGAGTAGAGCTTCGATCTTCCAGATCGACTCTGCCTCCAGATCGTAGAGCAGATCTTCCAAGCTTCGGCTATCGGATTCTGTCGGAATCCGGTAGCGGGAGTTTGAAGAAGAATAAGGGGGGAGGAAAAGGGAAAAAAAAAGGAAAAAGAAAAAAATACAAAGTAAAGAAAGAGTAAAACCTTTTTCCAATTAACTAAGGGCGTGTGTATTTGGCTGAGTTTGAGCCCATGGCATTTTGGTAAATAAAGGAGAGTCAACTCAAAAAACCAGATTTTGTCACTATAATGTAATTGATAATCTATTATGTTTTTTAGAAGCCCCTTCGTAAGAGTGTAGTATTATGTAATAAAACTCTAAGAATTATAATTACTGCAACACCCCCGTCAAAATTAATTTGCCTTTTGTGCTAGGTTCAGATCCAAGTTGAGCGATGACTTGCCGCTAGTCGGAGTTTTCGGCATCTCTAGAGTGATCGATGACGACGAATCTGATTCATTCTGCGTATCACCCCCACTGCCACCTTCAACCCTCATCTTATGAATCAATTTCACAATCTCTCGGCACGACTCAGCTCCAAGGTGCAACATAGTGGTGGTCTGCACCGGCATGATCCCATTAAAATCTCCTGTCACCACCGGACCCACACCCTCTTGCTTACTCCACGGTAGTGTAAACCAGTGTTGTAATGTGCAGAGCTAGCCACGGTAGTGTTATAAAAGATCAAGTGAAAACCTGTCGTGTTTGACACCTTACCTTCAACCACCTCTGAAATAATATCACAGTTCGAATTAATGTTCATAATAAACATTATATATCGCCTTTGTTCTCATAGTCATTGTTGATTATACAGATTACAACGACATACTGATACATAGTACAACTTACAGCTTGCATTTGTATCGTATCTCATTGATACCGTATATAATCATTTAGGTTCGTAAACAACTGTAACAAATATAGTTTTTTCTAAACGAAACATGCAATTTAATTTGTCATTGTGCATTTTTGTTGTCTTAAACTTTGACACTTGCGCAAACACAAAAATCCCGGAAAACTTCAAAAACAAAGGAAATGGACTTGCACTTAATGTTTTCTTATGAATCTTACATTAAGCGCATGAGAAAATATTATGCGCAAGGCCATGAAAAAACCTACAAATTTCAAAGTTTTCATTTTTTAAAATTTATTATTATTATTTTATTTTTTTACATTCCTTTGGACTTGACGAAGAGTTGGTCGTACGACTTGTAAACCATATCACCGACCTAGTGGTGATCTCCACCGGCATGATCCCAATAAAATCTCCTGTCACCACCGGACCGACACCCTCTTGCTTACGCCACGGTAGTGTATACCGTTGTTGTTATGTGTAGAGCTAGCCACAGTAGTGTTATATAAGATCCAGTGAAAACCTATAGTGTTTGACACCTTCCCTGACTTGAGCTTGCTTCTTCTATTAGGGAACTCTGATCTCCGATGTGGGAGTAGAGCTTCGATCTTCCAGATCGACTCTGCTTCCAGATCGTAGAGCAGATCTTCCAAGCTTCGGCTACCGGATTCTGTCGGAATCCGGTAGCGGGAGCTTGAAGAAGAATAAGGGGGGAGGAAAAGGGAAAAAAAAAAGGAAAAAGAAAAAAATAAAAAGTAAAGAAAGAGTAAAACCTTTTTCCAATTAACTAAGGGCGTGTGTATTTGGCTGAGCTTGAGCCCATGGAATTTTGGTAAATAAAGGAGAGTCAACTCAAAAAACCAGATTTTGTCACTATAATCTAATTGATAATCTATTATATTTCTTAGAAGCCCCTTCGTAAGAGTGTAGTATTATGTAATAAAACTCTAAGAATTATAATTACTGCAACACCCGGTCCAAATTAATTTGCCTGTTGTGCTAGGTTCAGATCCATGTTGAGCGACGACTTGCCGCTAGTCGGAGTTTTCGGCATCTCTACAGTGATCGATGACGACGAATCCGATTCATTCGGCGTATCACCCGCACTGCCACCTTCAACCCACATCTTATGAATCAATTTCACAATCTCTCGGCACGCCTCAGCTCCAAGGTGCAACATAGTGGTGGTCTGCACCGGCATGATCCCATTAAAATCTCTTGTCACCACCGGACCCACACCCTCTTGCTTACTCCACGGTAGTATAAACAATTGTTTTTATGTGCAGAGCTAGCCACGGTAGTGTTATACAAGATCTAGTGAAAACCTGTCGTGTTTGACACCTTACCTTCAACATCCTCTGAAATAATATCACATTTCGAATTAATGTTCATAATAAATATTATATATCGCCTTTGTTCTCATAGTCATTGTTGATTATACAGATTACAACGACATACTGATACATAGTACAACTTACAGCTTGCATTTGTATCGTATCTCATTGATACCATATATAATCATTTAGGTCCGTAAACACCCTTAACAAATATAGTTTTTTCTAAACGAAACTTGCAATTTAATTTGACATTGTGCATTTTTGTTGTCTTAAACTATGACATTTGCGGAAACACAAAAATCCCGGAAAACTTAAAAAACAAAGGAAATGGTTGCACTCAATATTTTCTTATGAATCTTACATTAAGCGCATGAGAAACTATTATGCGCAAGGCCATGAAAAAACGTACAAATTTCCAAGTTTTCATTTTTTTAAATTTATTATTATTATTATTTTTTTTTTTTACTTTCCATTGGACTTGACGAAGAGTTGGTCGTACGACTTGTAAACCGTATCACCGACTTAGTGGTGATCTCCACCGGCATGATCGCAATAAAATCTCCTGTCATCACCGGACCGACACCCTCTTGCTTACACCACGGTAGTGTACACCGTTGTTGTTATGTGCAGAGCTAGCCACAGTAGTGTTATACAAGATCCAGTGAAAACCTACCGTGTTTGACACCTTCCCTGTCTTGAGCTTGCTGCTTCGATTAGGGAACACTGATCTCCGATGTGGGAGTAGAGCTTCGATCTTCCAGATCGACTCTGCCTCCAGATCGTAGAGCAGATCTTCCAAGCTTCGGCTACCAGATTCTGTCGGAATCCGGTAGCGGGAGTTTGAAGAAGAATAAGGGGGGAGGAAAAGGGAAAAAAAAAAGGAAAAAGAAAAAAAATACAAAGTAAAGAAAGAGTAAAACCTTTTTCCAATTAACTAGGGGTGTGTTTATTTGGCTGAGTTTGAGCCCATGGCATTTTGGTAAATAAAGGAGAGTCAACTCAAAAAACCAGATTTTGTCACTATAATGTAATTGATAATCTATTATGTTTTTTAAAAGCCCCTTCGTAAGAGTGTAGTATTATGTAATAAAACTCTAAGAATTATAATTACTGCAACACCCCCGTCAAAATTAATTTGCCTTTTGTGCTAGGTTCAGATCCAAGTTGAGCGATGACTTGCCGCTAGTCGGAGTTTTCGGGATCTCTACAGTGATCGATGACGACGAATCTGATTCATTCTGCGTATCACCCCCACTGCCACCTTCAACCCTCATCTTATGAATCAATTTCACAATCTCTGGGCACGACTCAGCTCCAAGGTGCAACATAGTGGTGGTCTGCACCGGCATGATCCCATTAAAATCTCCTTTCACCACCGGACCCACACCCTCTTGCTTACTCCACGGTAGTGTAAACCAGTGTTTTAATGTGCAGAGCTAGCCACGGTAGTGTTATAAAAGATCAAGTGAAAACCTGTCGTGTTTGACACCTTACCTTCAACCACCTCTGAAATAATATCACAGTTCGAATTAATGTTCATAATAAACATTATATATCGCCTTTGTTCTCATAGTCATTGTTGATTATACAGATTACAACGACATACCGATACATAGTACAACTTACAGCTTGCATTTGTATCGTATCTCATTGATACCATATATAATCATTTAGGTTCGTAAACAACCGTAACAAATATAGTTTTTTCTAAACGAAAGTTGCAATTTAATTTGTCATTGTGCATTTTTGTTGTCTTAAACTTTGACACTTGCGCAAACACAAAAATCCCGGAAAACTTCAAAAACAAAGGAAATGGACTTGCAATTAATGTTTTCTTATGAATCGTACATTAAGCGCATGAGAAAATATTATGCGCAAGGCCATGAAAAAACCTACAAATTTCCAAGTTTTCATTTTTTAAAATTTATTATTATTATTTTATTTTTTTACTTTCCTTTGGACTTGACGAAGAGATGGTCGTACAACTTGTAAACCACATCACCGACCTAGTGGTGATCTCCACCGGCATGATCGCAATAAAATCTACTGTCACCACCGGACCGACACCCTCTTGCTTACGCCACGGTAGTGTAGACCGTTGTTGTCATGTGCAGAGCTAGCCACAGTAGTGTTATACAAGATCCAGTAAAAACTTATCGTGTTTGACACCTTCCCTGACTTGAGCTTGCTGCTTCGATTAGGGAACTCTGATCTCCGATGTGGGAGTAGAGCTTCGATCTTCCAGATCGACTCTGCTTCCAGATCGTAGAGCAGATCTTCCAAGCTTCGGCTACCAGATTCTGTCGGAATCCGGTAGCGGGAGTTTGAAGAAGAATAAGGGGGGAGGAAAAGGGAAAAAAAATAGGAAAAAGAAAAAAAAACAAAGTAAAGAAAGAGTAAAACCTTTTTCCAATTAACTAAGGGCGTGTGTATTTGGCTGAGTTTGAGCCCATGGCATTTTGGTAAATAAAGGAGAGTCAACTCAAAAAACCAGATTTTGTCACTATAATGTAATTGATAATCTATTATGTTTTTTAGAAGCCCCTTCGTAAGAGTGTAGTATTATGTAATAAAACTCTAAGAATTATAATTACTGCAACACCCCCGTCAAAATTAATTTGCCTTTTGTGCTAGGTTCAGATCCAAGTTGAGCGATGACTTGCCGCTAGTCGGAGTTTTCGGCATCTCTACAGTGATCGATGACGACGAATCCGATTCATTCTGCGTATCACCCCCACTGCCACCTTCAACCCTCATCTTATGAATCAATTTCACAATCTCTCGGCACGACTCAGCTCCAAGGTGCAACATAGTGGTGGTCTGCACCGGCATGATCCCATTAAAATCTCCTGTCACCACCGGACCCACACCCTCTTGCTTACTCCACGGTAGTATAAACAATTGTTTTTATGTGCAGAGCTAGCCACGGTAGTGTTATACAAGATCCAGTGGAAACCTGTCGTGTTTGACACCTTACCTTCAACATCCTCTGAAATAATACCACAGTTCGACTTAATGTTCATAATAAATATTATATATCGCCTTTGTTCTCATAGTCATTGTTGATTATACAGATTACAACGACATACTGATACATAGTACAACTTACAGCTTGCATTTGTATCGTATCTCATTGATACCATATATAATCATTTAGGTCCGTAAACACCCTTAACAAATATAGTTTTTTCTAAACGAAACTTGCAATTTAATTTGACATTGTGCATTTTTGTTGTCTTAAACTATGACATTTGCGCAAACACAAAAATCCCGGAAAACTTAAAAAACAAAGGAAATGGTTGCACTTAATATTTTCTTATGAATCTTACATTAAGCGCATGAGAAAATATTATGCGCAAGGCCATGAAAAAACCTACAAATTTCCAAGTTTTCATTTTTTTAAATTTATTATTATTATTTTATTTTTTTTACTTTCCTTTGGACTTGACGAAGAGTTGGTCGTACGACTTGTAAACCATATCACCGACCTAGTGGTGATCTCCACCGGCGTGATCCCAATAAAATCTCCTGTCACCACCGGACCGACACCCTCTTGCTTACGCCACGGTAGTGTACGCCGTTGTTGTTATGTGCAGAGCTAGCCATAGTAGTGTTATACAAGATCCAGTGAAAACCTATCGTGTTTGACACCTTCCCTGACTTGAGCTTGCTGCTTCGATTAGGGAACTCTGATCTCCGATGTGGGAGTAGAGCTTCGATCTTCCAGATCGACTCTGCTTCCAGATCGTAGAGCAGATCTTCCAAGCTTCGGCTACCAGATTCTGTCGGAATCCGGTAGCGGGAGTTTGAAGAAGAATAAGGGGGGAGGAAAAGGGAAAAAAAAAAAGGAAAAAGAAAAAAATACAAAGTAAAGAAAGAGTAAAACCTTTTTCCAATTAACTAAGGGCGTGTGTATTTGGCTGAGTTTGAGCCCATGGCATTTTGGTAAATAAAGGAGAGTCAACTCAAAAAACCAGATTTTGTCACTATAATGTAATTGATAATCTATTATGTTTTTTAGAAGCCCCTTCGTAATAGTGTAGTATTATGTAATAAAACTCTAAGAATTATAATTACTACAACACTCCCGTCAAAATTAATTTGCCTGTTGTGCTAGGTTCAGATCCAAGTTGAGCGATGACTTGCCGCTAGTCGGAGTTTTCGGCATCTCTACAGTGATTGATGACGACGAATCCGATTCATTCTGCGTATCACCCCCACTGCCACCTTCAACCCTCATCTTATGAATCAATTTCACAATCTCTCGGCACGCCTCAGCTCCAAGGTGCAACATGGTGGTGGTCTGCACCGGCATGATCCCATTAAAATCTCCTGTCACCACCGGACCCACACCCTCTTGCTTACTCCACGGTAGTGTAAACAATTGTTTTTATGTGTAGAGCTAGCCACGGTAGTGTTATACAAGATCCAGTGAAAACCTGTCGTGTTTGACACCTTACCTTCAACATCCTCTGAAATAATACCACAGTTCGAATTAATGTTCATAATAAATATTATATATCGCCTTTGTTCTCATAGTCATTGTTGATTATACAGATTACAACGACATACTGATACATAGTACAACTTACAGCTTGCATTTGTATCGTATCTCATTGATACCATATATAATCATTTAGGTCTGTAAACGACCGTAACAAATATAGTTTTTTCTAAACGAAACTTGCAATTTAATTTTTCATTGTGCATTTTTGTTGTCTTAAACTTTGACATTTGCGCAAACACAAAAATCCCGGAAAACTTAAAAAACAAAGGAAATGGACTTGCACTTAATGTTTTCTTATGGATCTTACATTAAGCGCATGAGAAAATATTATGCGCAAGGCCATAAAAAACCTAAAAATTTCCAAGTTCTAATTTTTTAAATTTATTATTATTATTATTTTATTTTTTCTACTTTCCTTTGGACTTGACGAAGAGTTGGTCGTACGACTTTTAAACCATATCACAGACCTAGGGGTAGTCTCCAACGGCATGATCCCAATAAAATCTCCTGTCACCACCGGACCCACACCCTCTTGCTTACGCCACTGTAGTGTACACCGTTGTTGTTATGTGCAGAGCTAGCCACGGTAGTGTTATAAGAGATCCAGTGAAAACCTATCGTGTTTGACACCTTCCCTGACTTGAGCTTACTGCTCCGATTAGGGAACTCTGATCTCCAGTGTGGGAGTAGAGCATCGATCTGCCAGATCGACTCTGCTCCAAGAACGTAGAGCAGATCTTCCAAGCTCCGGCTACCGGATTCTATCGGAATCCGGTAGCGGGAGCTTGAAGATGAATAAGGGGGGAGGAAAGAGGAAAAAGAAAAAAACGAAAAGAAAAGAAAGGAGAGTCAACTCAAAAAACCAGATTTTATCACTAAAATGTAATTGATAATCTATTATGTTTTTTAGAATCCCCCTTCATAAGAGTTTAGTATTATGTAATAAAACTCTAAGAATATAATTACTGCAACACCCCCGTCCAAATTAATTTGCCTGTTGTGCCAGGTTCAGATCCAAGTTGAGCGACGACTTGCCGCTAGTCGGAGTTTTCGGCATCTCTACAGTGATCGATGACGACGAATCCGATTCATTCTGCGTATCACCCCCACTGCCACCTTCAAACCTCATCTTATGAATCAATTTCACAATCTCTCGGCACGCCTCAGCTCCAAGGTGCAACATAGTGGTGGTCTGCACCGGCATGATCCCATTAAAATCTCATGTCACCACCGGACCCACACCCTCTTGCTTACTCCACGGTAGTGTAAACCAGTGTTGTAATGTGCAGAGCTAGCCACGGTAGTGTTATACAAGATACAGTGAAAACCTGTCGTGTTTGACACCTTACCTTCAACCACCTCTGAAATAATATCACAGTTCGAATTAATGTTGATAATAAACATTATATATCGCCTTTATTCTCATATTTATTGTTGATTATGCAGATTACAACGACATACTGATACATAGTACAACTTACAGCTTGCATTTGTATCGTATCTCATTGATACCATATATAATCATTTAGGTCCGTAAACACCCGTAACAAATTTAGTTTTTTCTAAACGAAACTTGCAATTTAAATTGTCATTGTGCATTTTTGTTGTCTTAAACTATGACATTTGCGCAAACACAAAAATCTCGAAAAACTTAAAAAACAAAGGAAATGGACTTGCACTTAATATTTTCTTATGAATCTTACATTAAGTGCATGAGAAAATATTATGCGCAAGGCCACAAAAAAACCTACAAATTTCCAGGTTTTCATTTTTGAAATTTATTATTATTATTATTTTATTTTTTTTACTTTCCTTTGACCATGACGAAGAGTTGGTCGTACGACTTGAAACCATATCACAGACCTAGTGGTGATCTCCACCGGCATGATCCCAATAAAATCTCCTGTCACCACCGGACCTACACCCTCTTGCTTACGCCACGGTAGTGTACACCGTTGTTGTTATGTGCAGATCTAGCCAAAGTAGTGTTATACAAGATCCAGTGAAAACCTATCGTGTTTGACACCTTCTCTGACTTGAGCTTCGTGCTTCGATTAGGGAACTGTGATCTCCGATGAGGGAGTAGAGCTTCGATCTGCCAGATCGACTCTGCTTCCAGATCGTAGATCAGATCTTCCAAGCTCCAGCTACCGGATTCTGTCGGAATCCGGTAGCGGGAGCTTGAAGAAGAATAAGGGGGGAGGAAAAAGAAACAAAAAACGGAAAAAGAAAAAAAGAAAAAGTAAAGAAAGAGTAAAACCTTTTTCCTATTAACTAAGAGCGGGTGTATTTTGCTGAGTTTGAGCCCATGGCATTTTGGCAAATAAAGAAGAGTCAACTCAAAAAACCAGATTTTGTCACTAAAATGTAATTGATAATCTATTATGTTTTTTAGAAACCCTTTCATAAGAGTGTAGTATTATGTAATAAAACTCTTAAGAATTATAATTACTGCAACACCCCCGTCCAAATTAATTTGCCTGTTGTGCCAGGTTCAGATCCAAGTTGAGCGATGACTTGCCGCTTGTCGGAGTTTTCGGCATCTCTACAATGATCGATGACGACGAATCCGATTCATTCTGCGTATCACCCCCACTGCCACCTTCAACCCTCTTCTTATGAATCAATTTCACAATCTCTCGGCACGCCTCAGCTCCAAGGTGCAACATAGTGGTGGTCTGCACCGGCATGATCCCATTAAAATCTCCTTTCACAGCCGGACCCACACCCTCTTGCTTACTCCACGGTAGTGTAAACCATCGTTGTTATGTGCAGAGCTAGCCACGGTAGTGTTATACAAGATCGAGTGAAAACCTGTCGTGTTTGACAACTTACCTTCAACCACCTCTAAATAATATCACAGTTTGAATTAATGTTCATAATAAACATTATATATCGCCTTTGTTCTCATATTTATTGTTGATTATACAGATTACAACGGCATACTAATAAATAGTACAACTTACAGCTTGCTTTTGTATCACATCTCATTGATACCATATATAATCATTTAGGTCCGTAAACACCCATAACAAATATAGTTTTTTCTAAATGAAACTTGCAATTTTATTTGTCATTGTGCATTTTTGTTGTCTTAAACTATGACATTTGCGCAAACACAAAAATCCCGGAAAACTTAAAAAACAAAGGAAATGGACTTGCACTTAATGTTTTCTCAAGAATCTTACATTAAGCGCATGAGAAAATATTATGCGCAAGGCCATAAAAAAACCTACAAATTTCCAAGTTTTAATTTATTAAATTTATTATTATTATTATTTTTATTTTTTTAGTTTCCTTTGGACTTGACGAAGAGTTGGTCGTACGACTTGTAAACCATATCACAGACCTAGTGGTGGTCTCCACCGGCATGATCCCAATAAAATCTCCTGTCACCACCGGACCCACACCCTCTTGCTTACGCCACGGTAGTGTACACCGTTGTTGTTATGTGTAGAGCTAACCACGGTAGTGTTATACAAGATCCAGTGAAAACCTATCGTGTTTGACACCTTCCGTGACTTGAGCTTGCTGCTCCGATTAGGGAACTCTGATCTCCGGTGTGGGAGAAGAGCTTCGATCTGCCAGATCGACTCTGCTCTCAGATCGTAGAGCAGATCTTCCAAGCTCCGGCTACCGGATTTTGTCGGAATCTGGTAGCGGGAGCTTGAAGAAGAAAAAGGGGGGAGGAAAAAGGAAAACGAAAAAAAGAAAAATAAAAGAAAGAGTAAAACCTTTTTCCTATTAACTAAGGGCGTGTGTATTTGGTTGAGTTTGAGCCCATGGCATTTTGGTAAATAAAGGAGAGTCAACTCAAAAAACCAGATTTTGTCACTATAATGTAATTGATAATCTATTAGGTTTTTTTAGAAGCCCCGTCATAAGAGTGAAGTATTATGTAATAAACTCTAAGAAGTATAATTACTGCAACATCCCCCGTCCAAATTAATTTGCCAGTTGCGCCAGGTTCAGATCCGAGTTGAGCGAAAACTTGTCGCTAGTCGGAATCCTATTCACTCTGCGTATCACCCCCACTGCCACCTTCAACCCTCATCTTATGAATCAATTTTACAATCTCTCGCGGCACGCCTCAGCTCCAAGGTGCAACATAGTGGTGGTCTGCACCGGCATGATCCCATTAAAATCTCCTGTCACCACCGGACCCACACCCTCTTGCTTACTCCACGGTAGTGTAAACCGTTGTTGTTATGTGCAGAGCTAGCCACGGTAGTGTTATACAAGATCAAGTGAAAACCTGTCGTGTTTGACACCTTACCTTCAAACACCTCTGAAATAATATCACAGTTCGAATTAATGTTCATAATAAACATTATATGTCGCATTTGTTCTCATAGTCATTGTTGATTATACAGATTACAATGACATATTGATACATAGTACAACTTACAGCTTGCATTTGTATCGTATCTCATCGATTCCATAAATAATCATTTAGGTCCGTAAACACCCGTAACAAATATAGGTTTTTCTAAACGAAACTTGCAATTTAATTTTTCATTGTGCATTTTTGTTGTCGTAAACTATGACATTTGCGTAAACACAAAAATCCCGGAAAACTAAAAAACAAAGGAAGTGGACTTGCACTTAATATTTTCTTATGAATCTTACATTAAGCGCATGAGAAAATATTATGCGCAAGGCCATAAAAAACCCTACAAATTTCCATGTTTTCATTTTTTAAATTTATTATTATTATTATTATTTTATTTTTTTTACTTTCCTTTGGACTTGACGAAGAGTTGGTCGTACGACTTGTAAACCATATCACACACCTAGTTGTGGTCTCCACCGGCATGATCCCAATAAAATCTTCGGTCACCACCGGACCCACACCCTCTTGCTTACGCCACGGTAGTGTACACCGTTGTTGTTATGTGCAGAGCTAGGCACGGTAGTGTTATTCAAGATCCAGTGAAAACCTATCGTGTTTGATACCTTCCGTGACTTGAGCTTGCTGCTCCGATTAGGGAACTCTGATCTGCGATGTGGGAGTACATCTTCGATCTGCCAGATCGACTCTGCTCCCATAGATGTCGATTACAGAGCGCAATTTGGTCAAGGAAGTTCTTCCCAAGAGAACCACATCACTCATCCCAGGTGTTGATGCCGGCATCCAATGAAATTGGTGTAAACAGAAGCGTCTCCAATCTTTATCAACACATTCTTCACTATGCCTTCCGGTCGTACAAAGGTTCCGTCTGCCAGCTGCACAATGGCCTTATGTTTCTCGAGCTCTCCCAGACCACTCTTCTCGAACACACTCATTGGAAGCACATTAGAGTATGCTCCCGTATCAAGCGTAGCACGGACACCACGAGGCTACCAATCCCAACCTTAAGATCAAAGCTATCAGGAATTGGTTCAGGATCGTTAGGTTCTTCATCACTTACCTCGAATCCCAGCACTTTATCTTCCTCCTTGGCCAATGGAGGCTCGTCTTGTGCACCACACTTGCACGCAGCAACTTTCTTAATGGTGATTTCCACCGGAAGACCTCCCACCAAGGTTATCGACATGGACCTCTCAGTGTTACTAGGCAACTTCCCCTGCTCCCTACTAGCTCCACGGTCTATCAACTCTTGCATCTCCTGGTGTGCAAGCTTAGTACTAGCTTCCAGCTGATCTAGACGAGCACTTGTCTTCTCGAATCCTCCTCGAATCTCTTCATAAATCCTTGGGTGAAATCTACCAATTTCTGTAATTTATCGAAGAGAGTAGTAGACTTGGATTGAGATGCTTCAGCAGGATTTCCACAATGGTCGTTTCCGTAGTTGCGATTACTACGGTCTACCCAGTAAACACTATCGTTTGCCAAATCAGATCTACACATATGAGCCCCATGCCCATAGTTCTTGCACACCCTGCAAACTTCATTGGAAAGAGGTTGCCCCATCGAGCTCTTAAGAGCCTGCCTCATATCATGGGCGAAGCCATCAAACCTATCCCCACTCACACCGTTCAACTGCACCTCGGGTTTCGTTGGAGCTTCAACTACACGCCTCATGTTCATACCCCTTGGATCCTTGAACTGAGATCCTTTCGCGAGCCTTTCAAAACACGCCCACACATCTTCGGTGGTTTCCTCCCCGATATTTCCTCGGCATTGGAAATCCACAACCTGTTGGCTCTCATATGTGAGCCCATTGTAGAAGTGCTGGACAAGGTCAGAGAGTTCCATCCCATGGTGTGGGCACTTGTTCATGAGGTCCTTGTACCTCTCGAGAGCAGTATAGATGGTCTCATCATAGTCTTGCTTGAAACCACTGATTTGCGCCTTCAGCGCGGTAGTAAGAGTATGGGGAAAATACTTCTCCATAAAAGAAGAAAACACCTTAGCCCAGGTGTCAAGTGATCCGGCTTCCAGAGAGCCTAACCATGCATTTGCCTTATCTCCAAGACCCATAGCAAAGACCTTCATCCTCAGCTCATCATCCGTAATCCCAGCTCCAGGTCTTGGAAGATTGTTGATGATATCCTCAATATCATTCAAGTATCCCATAACATCCTCCCTAGCCAACCCATAGAACCTTGGGAGTTGCTGGAACATGCATGTGATTCTTAATCTCCAAATCACGAGTTGCAGCAGAAAGAACAATAGCTGGACCTCTCATCTGTTCTTGGTTGGGTTGAACCCATGATTTCAAAAGTGGGCGATCCATCTAAAAACCTGAATTTCTCTGACAGGAGTAACTCACAACCAAAAATCAGTCCTGTTAGAAATCGCCAAAATCTGGAATTCAACTACTAATCGAGACAAGCTAACTAAACTTATCCTGGAAATTGAATATTGAAAATATAAACAAGATAAAGAGTAAAAAGGAGTTATAGTCCCCGGCAACGGCGCCAATTTGATGAACGAGATTGTCAGACTCGAACAATCAAATAAATTTGTTTGAAAGCCAAAGGGAAACTAACAACTACACAAAACACGTAGTGCAGAGGTAAGATGACCTCGAGTGTCGATCTCTAGGAACTAAACTAGCTTTAACTACTTAACTAAATATAATTTTAGAAAACAAATTTATATTAACTCGACTTAACAATATATGGAGAAAGCTGGTGATAGTATGCTCGTTCTAAGCATCAAGTTCTAATTATGCATGAAAGTGCAACTCATACTGCCTTAAAAGTAATTCGATTTACAAACACCAAAGACAGATTTGTAGACGTGTATTTTGAATGCTTCCTATCTATACTAATACTTGGCTAAGGTTGTCAGTCTTAGTTCAAGCTGTACTTGCAAATTATATATAATCGAATCGATGATCTTGAATTGTCCTAGTGTTTCTAACACTTTTCTACGAAGATATGTGGCTTAGTCGAATTAAAGAATCGAATTAAGATAATTGAACAAGTAAAAGACTCAGAAACTCAATCATGCATAATACGAACCCTAGCTACGAATTCACATACTATCACCAACTAGATGCTTAGCTACTCATATCAATAACACAATCAACAATAATAATTGAAGCAATCATGAATGAAAACATGGTGAATTGAAAGATAAATAGCAGAATTGTGAGATACAAGGTTACCACCAAAGGTTGTCAATCTCCGGTGAATTGCTAAACTCACAAAGATCTAGCAAGGTGAGATAATTCGATGTCCAAATCTCTCCTCTAGCTCCCAATTCGCTAAGTTACAAAGGTTCTAAGAGAAAATATACCCGGAACAAGCTCTAGGGTTTAAGTCTATAAAATAATGATGAAAGATATGAAAAATCGCAGCTTTTACAAATTTATATATAGGTGTCGGAAGCTCCCCGGCGGACCACCCCGTACGCGGCGGTCCACCTGACACGGGCAGCAAGTTTGCCATAAGTTCGAACAGAGATTCCGGGCGCGTCCGAACTCGGATTGGCACGTAAGACCCACTGTTGGATAGCTGTTCGAGTTAGCTACGCATAGGTTGTAATCTCATCACAATCCAATGTCGTATGAAAGACTGGTGCCCAAATACTGAGACTATGCAAATGGAACTTCCAGATTTCACTTCAAAGGCTCCAAAATCTTCATCCGAACTCCGAACGAACTACCGTTTCCGCCTCATACAAGATATCTCAAATATTCATGTTCTCCTTGGCCTTGGGCACGGTTTTGAGCTCCGAAACTTGGTCTTTTGGCCTAGAAACACGTCCCGGTACTCCTTGACACACCACGGGTGATCTTGTTGCACCAAAACTTCATTGTTTCGCCATGATTTATATCCAAAAGTGCGATTTTCACCTAAAACCTGAAAATAACAAAAAAAATGGAAACCTGACACTATTCTAACAAAATGCACTAAAATGCATGCAAGAGGATAGCTAAATTGGTGAAAAAAACTCGAATGGTAGTGTAAAAAACACTGTCATCAGCGCATGAGAAAAAATTATGCGCAAGGCCATAAAAAAACCTACAAATTTCCACGTTTTCATTTTTTAAATTTATTATTATTATTATTATTTTATTTTTTTTACTTTCCTTAGGACTTGACGAAGAGTTGGTCGTACGACTTATAAACCATATCACAGACCTAGTGGTGGTCTCCAACGGCATGATCCCAATAAAATCTCTTGTCACCACCGGACCCACACCCTCTTGCTTACGCCCGGTAGTGTACACCGTTGCTGTTATGTGCAGAGCTAGCCACGGTAGTGTTATACAAGATCCAGTGATAACCTATCGTGTTTGACACCTTCCCTGACTTGAGCTTGCTGCTCCGATTAGGGAACTCTGATCTCCGATGTGGGAGCAGAGATTCAATCTTCCAGATCGACTCTGCTCCCAGATCGTAGAGCAGATCTTCCAAGCTCTGGCTACCGGATTATGTCGGAATCCGGTAGCGGGAGCTTGAAGAAGAATAAGGGGGGAGGAAAATGGAAAAAAAGTGGAAAAATAAAAACTGAAAAAGAAAAGAAAGAGTAAAACCTTTTTCCTATTAACTTAGGGCGTGTGTATTTTGCTGAGTTTGAGCCCATGGCATTTGGTAGATAAAGGAGTGTCAACTCAAAAAACCAGATTTTGTCACTAAAATGTAATTGATAATCTATTATGTTTTTTCAGAAACCCCTTCATAAGAGTGTAGTATTATGTAATAAAACTCTAAGAATTATAATTACTGCAACACCCCCCCGTCCAAATTAATTTGCCTATTGTGCCAGGTTCAGATCCAAGTTGAGCGACGACATGCCGCTAGTTGGAGTTTTCGGCATCTCTACAGTGATCGATGACGATGAATCCGATTCACTCTGCGTATCACCCCCACTGCCACCTTCAACCCTCATCTTATGAATCAATTTCACAATCTCTTGGCACGCCTTAGCTCCAAGGCGCAACATAGTGGTGGTCTACACCGGCATGATGCCATTAAAATTTCCTGTCACCACCGGACCGACACCCTCTAGCTTACTCCACGGTAGTGTAAACCATTGTTCTTATGCGCAGAGCTAGCCACGGTAGTGTTATACAAGATCCAGTGAAAACCTGTCGTGTTTGTGATGAACGTGTATTTTACACTTTCATTCGAGTCTTTTTTCACCAATTTAGCTATCCTCTATGTTAATTTAGCTATATTTTAGTGCAGTTTATTAGAATAGTGTCACGTTTCCCTTTAGTTTGTATTTTACAGGTTTTGGGTGAAAAACGAGGTTTTCCGGGCACTTATATTGAAGTGGACGAGGAATTGGTGTTCCGAAGGCCTTTTTGGAGTATCTAGAACATTCCGGATAGGATTTGAAGTCTAGGGGTCGAGTCTGAAGGCTAAAAGGTCACTAGAAGGCAAAAACCGAGTCCGGAAAAGAAAAGAAATTCAAAAACGCGTCAATAGCCGACTGGAGGTCTCGGGCGATTCGCCCGGGACGTGCGGCGAACCGCCCCACATCAGGCGATTCGCCCGGTGTGTGGGGCGACTCGCCCCACACCTGCCGCATACCTATATAAAATTGCTCAGTTTTCTCCGTTTTTCATACTTTCTCAGACCTTTTCTCTCACCTTTCTCATTAGTTTAAGGTAGGAATTCTACAGAGCCTATTTTGGGGATTCTTAGCATAGGAGACACTTTTTCTTATCAGATAATGGAGGCTGTAAGATCGCGATTCTTCGGAGATTGACAACCTTCGGTAACATTGTATCTTACAGTTTTTCTATTCATATTTACTTATCTTTCAACATGTTTTCATTCAATCTTGCTATGATTTCTGTTGATTGCATGTCATCTATGAGTAGCTAAATTTATCGTTGGTGATAGTATGTGATTTATTAGCGAAGGGTTAATAATTATGACGATGGCTGTAAAGCGAATCAGACTTTGAGTTATTGCTTTATTTCTTTGATCTACCTAAAACATCTATCTTCGTAATGTTGAATAATAACGGAACACAATTGGACAATTCATTGATCAAATATCTCTATGCAAAACGATCGGGTACTTCATGCATGATTATTAACCTGCTATGCTTTGAATGATCATACTATCACCAGCCTCCATTATCTGATAAGAAAAACCTGTGCTAAGTAGTTTGTTGATTTTATATTTAAGTTAGATTAGATAAAGATAGTTATAGTCTTTAGAGATCGACACTCAAGGTTATTTTACTGCTACACTACGGTTTTCGTTGTAGTTGTGAATTGTCTTTGGCTAAATACAAATTTATTTGATTAATTAGAATCTGACAAATTCCGGTTCATCAAATTTACTTCATGCATGATTATTAACCTGCTATGCTTTGAATGATCATACTATCACCAGCCTCCATTATCTGATAAGAAAAACCTGTGCTAAATAGTTTGTTGATTTTATATTTTAAGTTAGATTAGATAAAGCTAGTTATAGTCCTTAGAGATCGACACTCAAGGTTATTTTACTGCTACACTACGGTTTTCGTTGTAGTTTTGAATTGCCTTTGGCTAAATACAAATTTATTTGATTAATTAGAATCTGACAAATTCCGGTTCATCAAATTGGCGCCATTGCCGGGGACTATACTCCTTTTTTCTGTTTAGCTTTTATTTATTTTTAGCATTCAATTCCTAGTTTTAGTTGTTTTTATTTTTCTATTTAATCTCTCTCTGATACTCCTTTCCTAGCTTGTTACAAATAGTGTATGCGACATACACGATCTAGAGGAACACCGCTTGCTGATTCAATTGCTGAGATCGACAGAGTCTACCACCAAAGAAGGCGACTACTTCGAAGGCGTGAACTAGAGGAAATAGAGGATACCGATTTCTCTGAATCTCTACACAGTCTTTTCAAGGAAATCGACGGAATGGCAGAAGTTAGACCACTGAAAGCATGGGTTCAACCCTCCAAGGATCGTATGAGGGGACCGGCGATTGTTCTTTCGTCTGCAACTCATGATCTGGAAATCAAGAACCACGCGTTCCAACAACTTCCGAGGTTCTATGGCTTAGCAAGGGAAGATGTGATGGGGTACTTGCACGATATCGATGATTTCGTCAACCAACTCCCACGACCCGGAGCTTAAATAACAACGGATGAGTTGAGGATGAAGGTTTTTGCGATGGGGCTTGGCGACAGAGCCAAGTCATGGTTGAGTTCTCTACCGGCGGGCTCGCTGGACACTTGGGAGAAGGTTTTTTCAGCTTTCATGGAGAAATACTTCCCTTGACTACCGCGCTTAAGGCGCAAATCACTGGGTTCAAACAAGACTATGATGAGACCATCTACACCGCGTTTGAGAGGTTCCAAGACCTCATGAACAAGTGCCCTCACCATGGTTTTGAGCTTTCGGATCTAGTCCAACACTTCTACAATGGACTAACCTTCGAGAACCAACAAGTGGCGGATTTCCAATGCCGTGGCAATATTAGGGAGGAAACCGCGGAAGCCGTCTGGGCGGTTTTCGAAAGGCTTGCTAAGGGTTCGCAATTCAAGGATCCAAGAGCAATCGTTAGGAGACGTTGACCTGAAGCTCCACCTACTCAAGAGGCCCCTATGTATGGGGGGAATGGGGATCGATTCGAGTGCTTTAACAACGAATTGAAACAAGTCCTCAAGAACTCCGCAGGAACAGCTATGTCAAACGAAGTTTCCCGAATATGCAAGAACTATGGGAATGGAGCTCATATGTGTAGATCGGATCTTGCATATGATGATGGCAATTGGGTTCAAGGAGGCGAAGAGGAAGCCTTTGCTACGGAATTCGGTACTCAAGAAGCCAGCTACGGACAAGTTGGTAGGAATCCTCGAGGTGGATTTTGGAGAAGAAGGTTCTGAAACAATCAATGATATGCACCGGCTAGCCAAACTTATGGCCCTAACCAAGACCGTAGTAGGCTTAACTATGGTAGTGATCACTGCGAAAATCCCGCTCCGAAAGAGCAACCGAAGTCGAAGACAGCTCTACTCATGGAGAACTTGCAAAAGATGGTTGATCACACCCAAAGTTTTCTCAAACGTTATGAAGAAGATTCTGAGAAGACTAGGACGAGGCTTGATCGATTGGAAGAGAGCACTAGGCTTGCCCATCAAAAGATGCAAGAGTTGATTGACCGAGGAGCAAGTAGGGAGCAAGGGAAGCTACCTAGCAACACTGAGAAGTCGATGTCCATTACCTTGGTGGGTGATCTACCTGTTGAAATCACCATCAAGAAGGTTGCTAAGTGTGAGTGTTGCAAGAATGAAGAACCCCCACTAGCCAAGGAAGAAGAGACGGACCTTGGTACTGATGAGAGTGAAGAGGAGCAAGAGGATCCCGAGCCACTCCCTCAAAGTTTCGATGTTAAGGTCGGGTTTGGTGAACTTGAAGATATCCGTGCTACACTAGACACGTGATCCTACTCTAATGTACTCCCAATGAATTTGTTTGAGAAGAGTAGCTTTGGAAAACTATCTGAGCATAAGGCTATTGTGCAATTGGCGGATGGATCCTTTGTGAGACCCGAAGGCGTTATAAAGAACGTACTGGTTAAGATTGGTGAAGCTTCTGTGTACACCAATTTTGTAGTTATGCCGGTGTCTACACCTGGGATGGGGGATGTTGTTCTCTTGGGGCGAACGTTCTTGACTAAACTACGCTCTGTGATAGACATCTACTGATGAACGGAGATTTGTCAGGTCTCGATTCAGCAAATAATATTTGTTATTTAGCCAAAGGCAATCCACAACTACAACGAAAACCGTAGTGTAGCAGTAGAATGACTCGAGTGTCGTTCTCTCAGGACTATAACTAGCTTTATCTATTTAACAAGAGAATATAAAACAGCAAATAAAAAGCAATAGGGGGTTTTCAAGCAGATAATGGAGGTTGGTGATAGTATGGTCCTTCTTAACATAATGGGTCGATAATCATGCATAAATTCCTCGGTCTTGCATGGAGATCTTTGAATGAATCTTGGGTCCTGTTGTAAGTATTGTGCACTACGAAGATAATATGGGTCTCACCTGTCAACAACTAACGTCCTATTGTGTTCCGTAATCATTCAACACTACGAAGATAATTAAGTCTGATTGGCTGACAGGTGTCCTAGTGTGCATAATGATCAATACAACATACGAGAATTTTGGTGTTCAACTCATCAACGAAATAAAGCAATGACACGGAGTATAATGCGCGATATAGCCATTAGCATGATTATCTTCCCTCGCTAAGAATTCACATACTACCACCAACGATAATTTTAGCTACTCATAATGTGCATGCAATCAATAGCAATCATAGAAGAAAACATATTGAAAGAATATATAAAATAAGTAGATAAAAGTTGTAAGATACAAAGTTACCGAAGGTTGTCAATCTCCGGATGATTGTGATCCTACGCGCTCCAATCTGCTATGAAAAAGTATCCCCTAAGCTATGGAACTCCCAGGACAGGCCCCGGGAAGTTCCTACCTAAAACTATAGAGAGAGGTGAGAAAGTAGGCTTGGAAAGATATGATTTTCGGAGAGAAAACTCGCAACAATATATAGGCCCGAAAATACTCTGGGGCGGTTCGCCCCCCAATATTTCGCGGAATTTCCGCATTTTTCGACGCGGATTTGGATTTCTTCACCTTTTCGGACTCGGTTTCAGACTTCTAATGGCCTTCTAACCTCCAGATTCGGCCCCTAGACTCCAAATCCTATCCGGAAACCTTCAGATACTCCAAATATGCTTCTGGAACACCAATTCCTTGTAGACTTCAATATAATTGCCCGTAAATCTCCGAATTTCAACCAAAACCTGTAAAATAAAATCTAAATGGAAACGTGACACTATACTAATAAAATGTACTAAAATATAGCTAAATTAACATAGAGGATAGCTAAATTAGGTGAAAAAGACTCGAATGAAAATGTAAAATACACATTCATCAAACTCCCCAAACCGAACCTTTGCTTGTCCTCAAGCAACTAAGCTAGACTCTAATACAAAAAACATGCAAGACACAAAAATGGAGTTTCATGCCAAATAAAATGAACTAAATTACTGAATCTACCAAATAACATATGAACAAAAACCATATAAATCAAAGCATGAATTTAGGTTGAAGAATACCTCGATTGACTTATACACATCCACATAAGCACTTATGTCAAGACAAGATAGTCTCTCGTAACATTCTCTACCTGGACCTAGTGAGTGACGACGTAATGATGCATGCTAAGATACGAATGGTTGCCCCGTGCCTATGAAACTGAGGACTTACTGTTGTTCCACCATGTTAAGACTTTTCCTCAAAAGAGGTCGAACCAGTACTGGCTCTCATCAAACGAAGGAGGGTTCCCTATAAAAGATAACACTCCCCTATTCTACCCGTCTCTCAAGTAAAGTCTTAAGCTATTCACCACTTCCTGAATGGCAGGACGAGGGTGGTCTAGAACAGATGACACTCAAGACAAAAAAGATAAAAAATAGAAAAACACAATTACGAACAATACGAAAAATGGAAAAGACTCAAAACTTTGCTAAACTGCTATTTGGCTTTATTTTTTGGACCCTTCTTTGCTTTTTTGGGGTCTTCTCTTTTTTTTCTTTTTTTTTTCTTTCCAGATTCTTTTTCTTTTTCTATTTTTCTTCTGGAATTTTTCTTTCTTTTTTTTCGATTTTTTTTCTAGCCAGCAGTAGCATAACAAAAAGAGAAACAAAAAGACTCACACGACTTCCCCAAACCTATTCGAAAGAATAGGTTAGAGTATAAAATTCACGAAAAAGGAAAAAATAAACTCACGAAACGAAAAATGAAAAACAGAAACAAGTCTAATGATGGTGTAACACCCTCCCCAAACCTATTCGGAAGAATAGGTTATAAACAAAGGATCACACAACCTCACACTAACTCCTTCCTAGGCATTTAGCAATCTCAAAGCATGGTGAAGACTTGTTGCCTCTTAGGTACATAATTACTCGGGAAAACAACCATAAGACCCTAACATGCATCATCCTATTATAAAGGCCTTCGTGAACCACAGTAGAGAAAACACCACTAAGTGATGTCGATACTACCAAGCTTAACTAAGTGCAATACCCAAATGTGACAAGCAAAGCGAGAAAAACCTCAAACAAATTCATAGAGATGAAGCATACGATTAATGACATAGCTAGTTGATCTACCAATAAAAAAGATTCAAAGATTCGGCAATAAACTCCATATAAAACATGCAAAACTATCCTAGGAAAGCAGTAAACGTGCAAATGCAATTAAAAAAAAAACAAGACTATCCTACTCAACATCACAAAGCCAAACAATACTTAACATCATGGTTCACATCCCATCCCCCTCATGAAACTTAAGCTAGTCCCTAGCAAAAGAGAATGAGTAAATAAAAAGTGATACTAGATGTTACCGAATGGTTTGGCCTCGGTCGGCTGAGAATTCAAGAATGGACTCAAGAGTACCTCCCCACGGTGGCCGCCATTCTCTTGGTCCCATGTAGCAAAGAGACCTAGGAAGCTTCAAAGATCTCACCATGGTGAATGGACTGGTTTGCTTTGCAGGCATATCCAATAAGGACTTCATCAATAGGAGGACATTCACTTTGACTTCATCGAGGTGCTTGTTTAGTGGTGGCTCCTGTGTATCTTGCTTGTCAAGCTTTCCACCTTGGAGAAGTAGATTCACCTCTTTGTACTTAAGAACCTCAGTAGTAACGGAAGGAAGTGGTTTTGGGTTGATGCGAATGTCTGGGAGTAAAGAAATAGGGGAGCTGGGGTCGTCCAGCTCACTGGTCATGGGAGGCGGTTCTCCCCCCATGCTGGGCGACTCGCCCCCCACCTCCAGGGGGGCGTCGCCTTCCAATCCTTTCTCCTTTTCAAGTTCTCGAACCTCTTCTACTTCAACACAATTCAACAAGCTGAATTCTTCCGTAAGATGCTCAGTTACTTCAACTTCTACAACAACTTTTGTATACGAAGGTCATCTTCAACTTGCTCGGCATGTGCATCTTCCTCACTGATTTCTTTGGTTTCAAAATATTCCACGGATGAGCTTCCTGCTTCACCTCGATCTACTTCCTTTGCGGTGATGTGAATTGGTATGACCTCATCGGATTGTGTTGAACCTCTGGCGTACTTACGGAGGACTTCTTCTGCCTCATCGACCATACATTCTCCCAAACCGCCGCTCAACTGATCCACTCTAAGTCGTTCCTCTTCACGAAGTCCACCAACGAAGCACCAAATCAACTCCCCATCTTCGAAACGGTGATGGGGGCACTCACGTTTATACATCTCAAAACGTTCGTAGGCGTCACAAAACTGCTCATACTCTCCTTGCTCGAAATATTGGATCCTATCACGTAAGGAAATCGTCTCATGATAAGGCATGAACCGCGCCAAGAACTCCTCTACTACTTGGCCCCAAGTTTTCAGCGATCCTTGTTCAAACCTTGCAATCCAACGCCTCGGCTCATACCCAAGAGCAAAAGAAAATAGTTTTCTGCACAATTGGTCCTTAGTAAACCCTTCTGCTGGAATTCTTTCTATATCCTCCTCATAGGATCGAATGAAACTCCATGGGTCCATCCCTGCTCCATCTTCGTACCTCGGTAAGTACCTCACCATGGACTCCGTCACCTCATACCTTCTTAACTCGTCTTCCAGGTATATGGATGATCCTCTCCTCACCTGCGAGAATTGGGGTGTCATGCGAGCGCGCATGGACATCATACCTGTATGTCTGTAGTAAGAGTAACTCAAAACTAAAAATTAGCCTCGTTAGAAATTTTGAAAATCGAGAATATTTCTAGATATCGAATACTACTAAGGCTAGGAAAGGAGAATTAGAAACAGACTAGGAAAGGTGATTAGAAACAAATAGGAAAAGCAGAGAGAGATTAAAAAGGAAAACTAAAACTAAAAGAATTAGGAATCTAAAGCTGTAAATATAAACAAATTAAACAGAAAAAAGGAGTATAGTCCCCGGCAGCGGCGCCAATTTGATGAACGGAGATTTGTCAGGTCTCGATTCAGCAAATAATATTTGTTATTTAGCCAAAGGCAATCCACAACTACAACGAAAACCGTAGTGTAGCAGTAGAATGACTCGAGTGTCGTTCTCTCAGGTCTATAACTAGCTTTATCTATTTAACAAGAGAATATAAAACAACAAATAAAAAGCAATAGGGGGTTTTCAAGCAGATAATGGAGGTTGGTGATAGTATGGTCCTTCTTAACATAATGGGTCGATAATCATGCATAAATTCATCGGTCTTGCATGGAGATCTTTGAATGAATCTTGGGTCCTGTTGTAAGTATTGTGCACTACGAAGATAATATGGGTCTGACCTGTCAACAACTAACGTCCTATTGTGTTCCGTAATCATTCAACACTACGAAGATAATTAAGTCTGATTGGCTGACAAGTGTCCTAGTGTGCATAATGATCAATACAACATACGAGAATTTTGGTGTTCAACTCATCAACGAAATAAAGCAATGACACGGAGTATAATGCGCGATATAGCCATTAGCATGATTATCTTCCCTCGCTAAGAATTCACATACTACCACCAACGATAAATTTAGCTACTCATAATGTGCATGCAATCAATAGCAATCATAGAAGAAAACATATTGAAAGAATATATAAAATAAGTAGATAAAAGTTGTAAGATACAAAGTTACCGAAGGTTGTCAATCTCCGGATGATTGTGATCCTACGCGCTCCAATCTGCTATGAAAAAGTATCCCCTAAGCTATGGAACTCCCAGGACAGGCCCCAGGAAGTTCCTACCTAAAACTATAGAGAGAGGTGAGAAAGTAGGCTTGGAAAGATATGATTTTCGGAGAGAAAACTCGCAACTATATATAGGCCCGAAAATACTCTGTGGCGGTTCGCCCGAGCCATGGGGCGGTTCGCCCCCCAGTTTTTCGCGGAATTTCCGTGTTTTTCGACGCGGATTTGGATTTCTTCACCTTTTCGGACTCGGTTTCAGACTTCTAATGGCCTTCTAACCTCAAGATTCGGCCGCTAGACTCCAAATCCTATCCGGAAACCTTCAGATACTCCAAATATGCTTCTGGAACACCAACTCCTTGTAGACTTCAATATAATTGCCCGTAAATCTCCGAATTTCAACCAAAACCTGTAAAATAAAATCTAAAGGGAAACGTGACACTATACTAATAAAATGTACTAAAATATAGCTAAATTAACATAGAGGATAGCTAAATTAGGTGAAAAAGACTCGAATGAAAGTGTAAAATACACATTCATCATCTACCGAAGGACTTGCACCATTGAGGTGGATGGCAAGCGACATGTGTTGCGAGCCATATCTGATCCACCTGATCACTTCAATACTTCTCATACCATTAACTACTGTGGTCTTGCTGTCTATGTTCATTCTTATTCACAGGTTCATGGCATGAGGAGAGGATCCATGAAGGGGAAGTCTAGTACCCTCAAGAAGAAGAGCTAGGCGCAAGAAGGAGTCAAGTCAAAGACTATAATCAATGGCGCTATCCGGGAGGCAACCCGAAGTTTTTATCGCTTTTTTACCGCTTTATTGCATGCATTCATACATTGAACAATTTGCTTTTCATATGTGAATTTGTTCGTCTTTGTGTCGTATGTCCTTATGTCTTTGTTTGAGTGAACTTTTTCGAGTGGTTTTATGAGTAAAATGGTTTTCGGGGATCAAAAACTGAGTTTTTTCGAAACGTTTCGTCTCCCCACCTCAGGAGGTGGGGGGCGAATCGCCCCACATGTCCAGAGAGCTCCGCGCTCTCTGGACGTACGGGGCGAATCGCCCCACACCCGGGGCAACTCGCCCCACGGAATCAGCAAGAAGAAAAATGGGGCTTGCCCCCATTTTCCTCATTTTCTTCATCTTCTTCACTTCTTACTCCAAACATTCCCAAAATTTCAAAATCTCTTCAATCCTTCATAAAATCTTCATTACTCCATCAAATTGTGTGTTCTTAAGCTTCAATCGAAGCCCATTACGTGCTCTTTCTTTTCATCCGAACAAATTTCTTCCTAGTTCATTCAATCTTCGGATTAGAGGTAATCTCACATGAACCCTAATTTTTTAAATTTGGGGGTTTTTTGAGTTATGCTTCAATTAAACTTATATGATGTATGGGTTGATGATTTGTGTGATTATAAACGTTATTCACTATCAATTGCATGTTCAATTATGCTTGGTTTGTTGAATTGAGAATTTTGCCTACTAGATGTCTATGTCTTAAGGTGCAATGTCTCTTTTCCTTTCATTCTATGTTTAAACTTGTGTTTGTTGATGTGATAATGATTGTCATGTCGGTAGAATGCATGATTGATGAAGTTGAGGATTTATGATGCTAGATTTTTTGCTACTATGGTATGAATTGAGCCTTATGATTCAAGGCTATTTGTTGTCTAGCAAGAGCATAATGTGATATGTGCATGTAGTAGTTACATTGATATGTTGCATGTTGAAGTAGCTAGACTAGACATGGATGTTTTGAGGAGTTCGATTGTTGTAGATATCACTCGTATGTTCACTCTTGCATTTGCATATGCATAAGTCTGTTTTGTGTCATACAAGATACTAATTGCTGTTTGTAGGAATCATGGCTCCACAAGGATCGAAGAAAGCTGGCTCAAGCAAGAAGGGTAAGGGGGCAGCATCAAGCTCCCAACCTTCCCACGAGATGTACGAGTTGTCTCTAGCCGAAATAGATGTCCGTCAGAGGCTCGAAGCGGAGCTAGCTCAAGGTGGGCGATCGATTATATCGGACAAAAGGATAGACATTCCGGATGAGTTAGCTCACAGGGGGGTACAAGACGCTCTCCCGTTTGGAAAGGAAAAGGAATTGGGGTTGGTATACTTCCAACCGATTCAAGGGGTACGATACGAGCCTCCTCCATGAGTTCTACGCTGGATACATTGATCTTGAGGAGAAGGAGGGGGTACTCGTTCGAGGCATAATTGTGCCATGGACGCCGACCTCAATTTCTGCATTCATTCATCTTGGGGAACGTGAGTTCAGAGGAAGCAACCACACCTACGAGTATTCAAGGGCCACTAGGGGGATCGGAAGTGCCATCACAGATGTGATTTGCAACAAGGAGTATAGGTATCCAGATACCGGAGCACAACCTGCACGGATCCATCAGAGTGACCTTAGCATCGAGGCTAAGGTGGTTATGAAATTCTGCATTTTCAACTTGATCCCTAGAAAGAATGACACGTGGATACAACCGAATTATGCCGAGCTCCTCTACTGCTTGATAGGCAAGCATCAAATAGACATCGGTCAGATCATGTATGCCGAATATGAGCGCCATTGGGAGAAAAAGAAGAAGCCCTTCATTTTTCCGAGCTTCATCACAGCATATTGCAAATATTACGGGGTCGAGGACATTGATGAGGGGTATCAAATGAAGCCCTTTCCCCTTCAACTATCGATGTGCAGCTAATTAGGTATCAAATGAAGAACCCCACCGGCTGCTGCTGCTGATGTTGAAGCTCCATTTCAAGCAACTGATTCTGATGATGAAAATGATTATGAGGATGCTATGGAAGCTGATGATGGCCGAGTTCCTATCCCAGATATTCCTTTTGTACATAGAGCACCACATGCACAGCCTCGAGTACCACATGGTGCTCAAGGTTTTGACTTCTCTTATTTTCGGGCCCACTTCGATGCTAGTGTTGCAGCCTTGACCACTACTGTCCAAGGAATGCAACATGACCTTGATGGACACATTGCCCAGCGCAACCGCGATTGGGAGATGATTGAGGGGCATCGCCGGAATGAGAGGCAAATAATGTGGGAGCAGCAACAGCTCATCCAGCAGCAACAGGATCTCCTGTCTGACATGTTGAGGGACTATTATGGGGATGACAATCCCGATAATTAGTCTTTTCGCATGTTCGCTCTCAGCCGACCGAGGCCAAACCGTTCGGTAACATCTACTATCACTTTTTATTTACTCATTCTCTTTTGCTAGGGACTAGCTTAAGTTTCATGAGGGGGATGGGATGTGAACCATGATGTTAAGTATTGTTTGACTTTGTGTTAGTATCTTGTTTTTTGTTTGCATTTGCACGTTTACTGCTTTCTTAGTTTTTAGTTGCATACACTACATTCATCCTAGGATAGTTTTGCATGTTTTATGTGGAGTTTATTGCCAAATGTTTTGAACTTTTTTATTGGGTAGATTAACTAATTATGACATTAATCATATGCTTCATCTCTATGAATTTATTTGAGGTTTTTCTCGCTTGGCTTGTCACATTTATGTATTGCACTTAATTAAGTTTGGTAGTCTCGACATCACTTAGTGGTGTTTTCTCTACTGCGGTTCACGAAGGCCTTTATAATAGGATGATGCATGTTAGGGTCTTATGGTTGTTTTCCCGAGTAATTATGTACCTAAGAGGCAACAAGTCTTCACCTTGCTTTGAGATTGCTAAATGCCTAGGAAGGAGGTAGTGTGAGATTGTGTGATCCTTTGTTTGCAACCTATTCTTTCGAATAGGTTTGGGGAGGGGGTTACGCTATCATTACACTTGCTTTTCATTTTTCAGTGTGTGTTGTGATTTTTATTTTTCGTAAATTTTGTACTCCAACCTATTCTTTCGAATAGGTTTGGGGAGGTCGTTTGTGTGTCGTTGTTTCTTTTTCGTTGTGCTACTGCTGGCTAAAAAAAAATCGAAAAAAAAAAAAGAAAAAAGAAAAATTCCAGAAAAAAGAAAAGAAAACTGGAAAAGAAAAAAAAGAAAAAAAAAAAAAAAGAAAAGACCCCCAAAAAGCAAAGAAGGGTCCAAAAAAGAGAGCCGAAAAGCAGTTTAGCAAAGTGTTTGTCTCATTTTTCAATTCATGTAATGTTCGTAATCGAGTTGTATTTTTTATCTTTTGTTTGTTTGAGTGTCATCTGTTCTAGACCACCCTCGTCCTGCCATTCAGGAAGTGTTGAATAGCTTAAGGCTTTGCTTGAGAGATGGGTAGAATAGGGGAGTGTTATCTTTTTTAGGGAACCCTCCTTCGTTTGATGAGAGCCAGTATTGGTTCGACCTCTTTGAGGAAAAGTCTTAACTTGGTGAACAGCAGTAAGTCCTCAGTTTCAGAGGCACGGGACAACCATTCGTATTTTAACATGCTTCATTACGTCGTCATTGACTAGGTCCAGGTAGAGAATGTTACGAGAGACTATCTTGTCTTGACATAAGTGCTTATGTGAATATGTATGAGTCAATCGAGGCATTTTTCAACCTATATTCATGTTATGATTTGTATGGTTCTTGTTCATATGTATTTTGATAGATTCGATAGATTAGTTCATTTCATTTGGCATGAGACTCCATTTTTTGTGTTGCATTGTTTTTTCATTAGAGTCTAGCTTAGTTGCTTGAGGACAAGCAAAGGTTCGGTTTGGGGAGTTTGATGAACGTGTATTTTACACTTTCATTCGAGTCTTTTTTCACCAATTTAGCTATCCTCTATGTTAATTTAGCTATATTTTAGTGAATTTTATTAGAATAGTGTCACGTTTCCCTTTAGTTTGTATTTTACAGGTTTTGGGTGAAAAATGAGGTTTTCCGGGCAATTATATTGAAGTGGACGAGGAATTGGTGTTCCGAAGGCCTTTTTGGAGTATCTAGAAGATTCCGGATAGGATTTGAAGTCTAGGGGTCGAGTCTGAAGGCTAAAAGGTCACTAGAAGGCAAAAACCGAGTTCGGAAAGGAAAAGAAATCCAAAAACGCGTCGAAAACGCGTCAATAGCCGACTGGAGGTCCCGAGCGATTCGCCCGGGACGTGGGGCGAACCGCCCCACACCAGGCGATTCGCCCGGTGTGTGGGGCGACTCGCCCCACACCTGCCGAATACCTATATATAATTGCTCAGTTTTCTCCGTTTTTCATACTTTCTCAGACCTTTTCTCTCACCTTTCTCATTAGTTTTAGGTAGGAATTCTACAGAGCCTATTCTGGGGATTCTTAGCATAGGAGACACTTTTTCTTATCAGATAATGGAGGCTGTAAGATCGCGATTCTTCGGAGATTGACAACCTTCGGTAACATTGTATCTTACAGTTTTTCTATTCATATTTACATATCTTTCAACATGTTTTCATTCAATCTTGCTATGATTTCTGTTGATTGCATGTCATCTATGAGTAGCTAAATTTATCGTTGGTGATAGTATGTGATTTCTTAGCGAAGGGTTAATAATTATGCTGATGGTTGTAAAGCGAATCAGACTTTGAGTTATTGCTTTATTTCTTTGATCTACCTAAAACCTCTATCTTCGTAGTGTTGAATAATAACGGAACACAATTTGACAATTCATTGATCAAAGATCTCTATGCAAAACGATCGGGTAGTTCATGCATGATTATTAACCTGCTATGCTTTGAATGATCATACTATCACCAGCCTCCATTATCTGATAAGAAAAATCTGTGCTAAGTAGTTTGTTGATTTTATATTTTAAGTTAGATTAGATAAAGCTAGTTATAGTCTTTAGAGATCGACACTCAAGGTTATTTTACTGCTACACTACGGTTTTCGTTGTAGTTGTGAATTGTCTTTGGCTAAATACAAATTTATTTGATTAATTAGAATCTGACAAATTCCGGTTCATCAAATTTACTTCATGCATGATTATTAACCTGCTATGCTTTGAATGATCATACTATCACCAGCCTCCATTATCTCATAAGAAAAACCTGTGCTAAGTAGTTTGTTGATTTTATATTTTAAGTTAGATTAGATAAAGCTAGTTATAGTCCTTAGAGATCGACACTCGAGGTTATTTTACTGCTAGACTACGGTTTTCGTTGTAGTTTTGAATTGCCTTTGGATAAATACAAATTTATTTAATTAATTAGAATCTGACAAATTCCGGTTCATCAGTTTTACACCTTACCTTCAACCACCTCTGAAATAATATCACAGTTCGAATTAATTTTCATAATAAACATTATATATCGCCATTGTTCTCATAGTCATTGTTGATTATACACATTACAACGACATACTGATACATAGTACAACTTACAGCTTGCATTTGTATCGTATCTCATTGATACCATATATAATCATTTAGGTCCGTAACACCCGTAACAAATATAGTTTTTTCTAAACGAAACTTGCAATTTAATTTGTCATTGTGCATTTTTGTTATCTTAAACTATGACATTTGCGCAAACACAAAAATCCTGGAAAACTTAAAAAACAAAGGAAATGGACTTGCACTTAATATTTTCTTATGAATCTTACATTAAGTGCATGAGAAAATATTATGCGCAAGGCCATAAAAAAACCTACAAATTTCCACGTTTTAATTTTTGAAATTTATTATTATTATTATTTTATTTTTTACACTTTCCTGTGGACCTGACGAAGAGTTGGTCGTACGACTTGTAAACCATATCACAGACCTAGTGGTGGTCTCCACCGGCATGATCCCAATAAAATCTCCGGTCAACATCGGACCCACACCCTCTTGCTTATGCCACGGTAGTGTACACCGTTGTTGTTATGTGCAGAGCTAGCCACGGTAGTGTTATACAAGATCCAGTGATAACCTATCGTGTTTGACACCTTCCCTGACTTGAGCTTGCTGCTCCGATTAGGGAACTTTGATCTCCGATGTAGGAGCAGAGCTTCGATCTGCCAGATCGACTCTGCTCCCAGATCGTACAGCAGATCTTCCAAGCTCAGGCTACCGGTTTCTGTCGGAATCCGGTAGCGGGAGCTCGAAGAAGAATAAGGGGGGAGGAAAAGTGAAAAAAAAAAAAGGAAAAAGAAAAACTGAAAAAGAAAAGAAAGAGTAAAACATTTTTCCTATTAACTAAGGGCGTGTGTATTTGGCTGAGTTTGAGCCCATGGTATTTTTGTAGATAAAGGAGAGTCAACTCAAAAAATCAGATTTTATCACTAAAATGTAATTGATAATCTATTATATTTTTTTAGAAGCCCCTTCATAAGATTGTAGTATTATGTAATAAAACTCTAAGAATTATAATTACTCCAACACCCCCCCCCCCCGTCAAAATTAATTTGCCTGTTGTGCCTGGTTCATATCCAAGTTGAGCGATGACATGCCGCTAGTTGAAGTTTTCGGCATCTCTACAGTGATCGATAACGATGAATCCGATTCACTCTGCGTATCACCCCCACTGCATCCTTCAACCCTCATCTTATGAATCAATTTCACAATCTCTCGGCACGCCTTAGCTCCAAGGCGCAACATAGTGGTGGTCTGCACCAGCATGATGCCATGAAAATCTCTTGTCACCACCGGACCCACACCCTCTTGCTTACTCCACGGTAGTCTAAACAATTGTTGTTATGTGCAGAGCTAGCCACGGTAGTGTTATACAAGATCCAGTGAAAACCTGTCGTGTTTGACACCTTACCTTCAACCACCTCTGAAATAATATCACAGTTTGAATTAATGTTCATAATAAACATTATATGTCGCCTTTTTTCTCATGGTCATTGTTGATTATACAGATTACAATGACATACTGATACATAGTACAACTTACAGCTTGCATTTGTATCGTATCTCATTGATACCATATATAATCATTCAGGTCCGTAAACACCCGTAACAAATATAGTTTTTTCTAACGAGACTTGCAATTTCATTTGTCATTGTGCATTTTTGTCTTCTTAAACTATGACATTTGCACAAACACAAAAATCCCAGAAAACTAAATAAACAAAGGAACTGGACTTGCACTTAATATTTTCTTATGAATCTTACATTAAGCGCATGAGAAAATATTATGTGCAAGGCCATAAAAAAACCTACAAATTTCCATGTTTTCATTTTTTAAATGTATTATTATTATTATTATTATTTTATTTTTTTTACTTTCCTTTGGACTTGACGAAGAGTTGGTCGTACGACTCGTAAACCATATCACAGACCTAGTCGTGGTCTCCACCGGCATGATCCCAATAAAATCTACGGTCACCACCGGACCCACACCCTCTAGAGCTAGCCACGGTAGTGTTATACATGATCCCGTGAAAACCTATCGTGTTTGACACCTTCCGTGACTTGAGCTTGCTGCTCCGATTAGGGAACTCTAATCTCTGATGTGGGGGCAGAGCTTCGATTTTCCAGATCGACTCTGCTCCCAGATCGTAGAGCAGATCTTCCAAGCTCCGACTACCGGATTCTGTCGGAATCTGGTAGCGGGAGCTTGAAGAAGAAGAAGGGGGGAGGAAAAAGGAAAAAAAAAATGGAAAAAGATAAAAAGAAAAAGAAAAGAAAGAGTAAAACCTTTTTCCTATTAACTAGGGGCGTGTGTATTTGGCTGAGTTTGAGCCCATGGCATTTTGGTAAATAAAGGATAGTCAACTCAAAAAACAAGATTTTGTCACTAAAATGTAATTGATAATCTATTAGGTTTTTTTAGAATCCCCTTCATAAGAGTGTAGTATTATGTAATAAACTCTAAGAATTATAATTACTGCAACACCCCCCGTCCAAATTAGTTTTCCAGTTGTGCCAGGTTCAGATACAAGTTGATCGAAAACTTGTCGCTAGTCGGAGTTTTCGACATCTCTATAGTGACCGGTGACGATGAATCCTATTCACTCTGCGTATCACCCCCACTGCCACCTTCAACCCTCATCTTATGGATCAATTTCACAATCTCTCGGCACGCCTCAGCTCCAAGGTGCAACATAGTGGTGGTCTACAACGGCATGATCCCATTAAAATCTCATGTCACCATCGGACCCACACCCTCTTGCGTACTCAACGGTAGTGTAAACCATTGTTGTTATGTGTAGAGCTAGCCACGGTAGTGTTATACAAGATCCAATGAAAACTTGTTGTGCTTGACAACTTACCTTCAACCACCTCTGAAATAATATCACAGTTCGAATTAATGTTCATAATAAACATTATATATCGCCATTGTTCTCATAGTCATTGTTGATTATACAGATTACAACGACATACTGATACATAGTACAACGTACAACTTGCATTTGTATCGTATCTCATTGATATCATATATAATCATTTAGGTCCGTAAACACCCGTATTAAATAGTTTTTTCTGAACGAAACTTGCAATTTAATTTGTCATTGTGCATTTCTGTTGTCTTAAACTATGACATTTGCGCAAACAAAAAAATCCCGGAAAACTTAAAAAACAAAGGAAATGGACTTGCACTTAATATTTTCTTATGAATCTTACATTAAGCGCATGAGAAAATATTATGCGCAAGGCCATAAAAAACCTACAAATTTCCAAGTTTTCATTTTTTAAATTTATTATTATTATTATTATTATTTTATTTTTTTTTACTTTCCTTTGGACTTGACGAAGAGTTTGTTGTACGACTTGTAAACCATATCACAGACCTAGTGGTGGTCTCCACCGGCATGATCTCAATAAAGTCTCCGGTCACCACCGGACCCACACCTCTTGCTTACGCCGCGGTAGTGTACACCGTTGTTGTTATGTGTAGAGCTAGCCACGGTAGTGTTATACAAGATCCAGTGAAAACCTATCGTGTTTGACACCTTCCTTGACTAGAGCTTGCTGCTCTGATTAGGGAACTCTAATCTCCGATGAGGGAGGCCAGATCGACTCTGCTCCCAGATCGTAGAGAAGATCTTCCAAACTCTGGTTACCGGATTCTGTCAGAATCTGATAGCGGGAGCTTGAAGAAGAAGAAGGGGGAGGAAAAAGGAAAAAAAAAATGGAAAAAGAAAAAAAGAAAAAGAAAAGAAAGAGTAAAACCTTTTTTCTATTAACTAAGGGCGTGTGTATTTGGTTGAGTTTGAGCCCATGGCATTTTGGTAAATAAAGGAGAGTCAACTCAAAAAACCAGATTTTGTCACTAAAATGTAATTGATAATCTATTAGGTTTTTTTAGAAGCCCCTTCATAAGAGTGTAGTATTATGTAATAAACTCTAAGAATTATAATTACTGCAACACCCCCCGTCCAAATTAATTTGCCAGTTTTGCCAGGTTCAGATCCAAGTTGAGCGAAAACTTGTCGCTAGTCGAGTTTTCGACATCTCTATAGTGACCGGTGACGATGAATCCTATTCACTCTGCGTATCACCCCCACTGCCACCTTCAACCCTCATCTTATGAATAAATTTTACAATCTCTCGGCACGCCTCAGCTCCAAGGTGCAACATAGTGGTGGTCTGCAACGGCATGATCCCATTAAAATCTCCTGTCACCATCGGACCCACACCCTCTTGCGTACTCCACGGTAGTGTAAACCATTGTTGTTATGTGTAGAGCTAGCCACGGTAGTGTTATACAAGATCCAGTGAAAACCTGTCGTGTTTGATACCTTACCTTTAACCACCTCTGAAATAATATCACAGTTTGAATTAATGTTCATAATAAACATTATCAGTCGCCTTTGTTCTCATAGTCATTGTTGATTATAAAGATTACAACGACATACTGATACATAGTACAACTTACATCTTGCATTTGTATCATATCTCATTGATACCATATATAATCATTTAGGTCCGTAAACACCCGTAACAAATATAGTTTTTTCTAAACGAAACTTGCAATTTAATTTGTCATTGTGCATTTTTGTTGTCTTAAACTATCACATTTGCGCAAACACAAAAATCCCGGAAAACTAAAAAAACAAAGGAAATGGACTTGCACTTAATATTTTCTTATGAATCTTACATTATGCGCATATGAAAATATTATGCGCAAGGCCATAAAAAAACCTACAAATTTCCAAGTTTTCATTTTTTAAATTTATTATTATAATTCTTTTATTTTTTTTTTACTTTCGTTTGGACTTGACGAAGAGTTGGTGGTACGACTTGTAAAGCATATCACAGACCTAGTGGTGCTCTCCACCGGCATGATCCCAATAAAATCTCCTATCACCACCGGACCCACATGCTCTTGCTTACACCACGGTAGTGTACACCGTTGTTGTTATGTGCAGAGCTAGCCACAGTGGTGTTATACAAGATCCAGTGAAAATCTATTGTGTTTGAAACCTTCCCTATGACTTGAGCTTACTGCTACGATTAGGGAACTCTGATCTGCGATGTGGGAGCAGAGCTTCGATCTGCCAGATAGACTCTGCTCCAAGACTGTAGAGCAGATCTTCCAAGCCCCGGCTACAAGATTCTGTCGGAATCCGGTAGCGGGAGCTTGAAGAAGAATAAGGGGGGAGGAAAAAGGAAAAACAAATAAAAGGAAAAAGAAAAAAAGAAAAAGAAAAGAAAGCGTAAAACCTTTTTCCTATTAACTAAGGGCGTGTGTTTTTGGTTGAGTTTGAGCCCATGGCATTTTGGTAAATAAAGGAGAGTCAACTCAAAAAACCAGATTTTGTCACTAAAATGTAATTGATAATCTATTATGTTTTTTTAGAAGCCCAATTACTGCAACACCCCCGTCAAAATTAATTTGCCTGTTGTGTCTGGTTCAAATCCAAGTTGAGCGACGACTTGCCGCTTGTCGGAGTTGTCAGCATCTCTACAGTGATCGATGACGACGAATCTGATTCACTCTGCGTATCACCCCCACTGCCACCTTCAACCCTCATCTTATGGATCAATTTCACAATCTCTCGGCACGCCTCAGCTCCAAGGTGCAACATAGTGGTAGTATGCACCGGCATGATCCCATTAAAATCTCCTATCATCACCGGACCCACACCCTTTTACTTACTCCACGGTAGTGTAAACCATTGTTGTTATGTGCAGAGCTAGCCACGGTAGTGTTATACAAGATCCAGTCAAAACCTGTCGTGTTTGACACCTTACCTTCAACCACCTCTGAAATAATATCACAATTGGAATTAATGTTCATAATAAACATTATATATCGTCTTTATTCTCATAGTCATTGTGGATTATACAGATTACAACGACATACTGATACATAGTACAACTTACAACTTGCATTTGTATCGTATCTCATAGATACCATATATAATCATTTAGGTCCGTAAACACCCGTAACAAATATAGTTTTTTCTAAACGAAACTTGAAATTTAATTTGTCATTGTGCAAATTTGTTGTCTTAAACTATCACATTTGCGCAAACACAAAAATCCCGGAAAACTAAAAAAACAAAGGAAATAGTCTTGCTCTTAATATTTTCTTATGAATCTTACATTATGCGCATATGAAAATATTATGCGCAAGGCCATAAAAAACCTACAAATTTTCAAGTTTTCATTTTTTAAATTTATTATTATTATTCTTTATTTTTTTTACTTTCCTTTGGACTTAACGAAGAGTTGGTGGTACGACTTGTAAACCATATCACAGACCTAGAGGTGGTCTCCACCGGCATGTTCCCAATAAAATCACCTATCACGACCGGACCCACATCTCTTGCTTACACCACGGTAGTGTACACCGTTGTTGTTATGTGCAGAGCTAGCCACAGGTGGTGTTATACAAGATCAAGTGAAAATCTATCGTGTTTGACACCTTCCCTATCACTTGAGCTTACTGCTACGATTAGGGAACTCTGATCTGCGATGTGGGAGCAGAGCTTCGATCTGCCAGATAGACTCTGCTCCAAGATTGTAGAGCAGATCTTCCAAGCCCCGGCTACAAGATTCTGTCGGAATCGGTAGCGGGAGCTTGAAGAAGAATAAGGGGGGAGGAAAAAGGAAAAACAAATAAAAGGAAAAAGAAAAAAAGAAAAAGAAAAGAAAGCGTAAAACCTTTTTCCTATTAACTAAGGGCGTGTGTTTTTGGTTGAGTTTGAGCCCATGGCATTTTGGCAAATAAAGGAGAGTCAACTCAAAAAACCAGATTTTGTCACTAAAATGTAATTGATAATCTATTATGTTTTTTTAGAAGCCCAATTACTGCAACACCCCCGTCAAAATTAATTTGCCTGTTGTGCCAGGTTCAGATCCAAGTTGAGCGACGACTTGCCGCTAGTCGGAGTTTTCAGCATCTCTACAGTGATCGATGATGACGAATCCGATTCACTTTGCGTATCACCCCCACTGCCACCTTCAACCCTCATCTTATGGATCAATTTCACAATCTCTCGGCACGCCTCAGCTCCAAGGTGCAACATAGTGGTAGTATGCACCGGCATGATCCCATTAAAATCTCCTATCACCACCGGACCCACACCCTCTTGCTTACTCCACGGTAGTGTAAACCATTGTTGTTATGTGCAGAGCTAGCCACGGTAGTGTTATACAAGATCCAGTCAAAACCTGTCGTGTTTGACACCTTACCTTCAACCACCTCTGAAATAATATCACAATTGGAATTAATGTTCATAATAAACATTATATATCGTCTTTATTCTCATAGTCATTGTGGATTATACAGATTACAACGACATACTGATACATAGTACAACTTACAGCTTGCATTTGTATCGTATCTCATAGATACCATATATAATCATTTAGGTCCGTAAACACCCGTAACAAATATAGTTTTTTCTAAACGAAACTTGAAATTTAATTTGTCATTGTGCAAATTTGTTGTCTTAAACTATCACATTTGCCCAAACACAAAAATCCCGGAAAACTAAAAAAACAAAGGAAATAGTCTTGCTCTTAATATTTTCTTATGAATCTTACATTATGCGCATATGAAAATATTATGCGCAAGGCCATAAAAAACCTACAAATTTTCAAGTTTTCATTTTTTAAATTTATTATTATTATTCTTTTATTTTTTTTACTTTCCTTTGGACTTAACGAAGAGTTGGTGGTACGACTTGTAAACCATATCACAGACCTAGAGGTGGTCTCCACCGGCATGATCCCAATAAAATCTCCTATCACGACCGGACCCACATGCTCTTGCTTACACCACGGTAGTGTACACCGTTGTTGTTATGTGCAGAGCTAGCCACGGTGGTGTTATACAAGATCAAGTGAAAATCTATCGTGTTTGACACCTTCCCTATCACTTGAGCTTACTGCTACGATTAGGGAACTCTGATCTGCGATGTGGGAGCAGAGCTTCGATCTGCCAGATAGACTCTGCTCCAAGATTGTAGAGCAGATCTTCCAAGCCCCGGCTACAAGATTCTGTCGGAATCCGGTAGCGGGAGCTTGAAGAAGAATAAGGGGGGAGGAAAAAGGAAAAACAAATAAAAGGAAAAAGAAAAAAGAAAAAGAAAAGAAAGCGTAAACCTTTTTCCTATTAACTAAGGGCGTGTGTTTTTGGTTGAGTTTGAGCCCATGGCATTTTGGTAAATAAAGGAGAGTCAACTCAAAAAACCAGATTTTGTCACTAAAATGTAATTGATAATCTATTATGTTTTTTTAGAAGCCCAATTACTGCAACACCCCCGTCAAAATTAATTTGCCTGTTGTGCCTGGTTCAAATCCAAGTTGAGCGACGACTTGCCGCTAGTCGGAGTTTTCAGCATCTCTACAGTGATCGATGACGACGAATCCGATTCACTCTGCGTATCACCCCCACTGCCACCTTCAACCCTCATCTTATGGATCAATTTCACAATCTCTCGGCACGCCTCAGCTCCAAGGTGCAACATAGTGGTAGTATGCACCGGCATGATCCCATTAAAATCTCCTATCATCACCGGACCCACACCCTTTTGCTTACTCCACGGTAGTGTAAACCATTGTTGTTATGTGCAGAGCTAGCCACGGTAGTGTTATACAAGATCTAGTCAAAACCTGTCGTGTTTGACACCTTACCTTCAACCACCTCTGAAATAATATCACAATTGGAATTAATGTTCATAATAAACATTATATATCGTCTTTATTCTCATAGTCATTGTGGATTATACAGATTACAACGACATACTGATACATAGTACAACTTACAACTTGCATTTGTATCGTATCTCATAGATACCATATATAATCATTTAGGTCCGTAAACACCCGTAACAAATATAGTTTTTTCTAAACGAAACTTGAAATTTAATTTGTCATTGTGCAAATTTGTTGTCATAAACTATCACATTTGCGCAAACACAAAAATCCCGGAAAACTAAAAAAACAAAGGAAATAGTCTTGCTCTTAATATTTTCTTATGAATCTTACATTATGCGCATATGAAAATATTATGCGCAAGGCCATAAAAAAACCTACAAATTTTCAAGTTTTCATTTTTTAAATTTATTATTATTATTCTTTATTTTTTTACTTTCCTTTGGACTTAACGAAGAGTTGGTGGTACGACTTGTAAACCATATCACAGACCTAGAGGTGGTCTCCACCGGCATGATCCCAATAAAATCTCCTATCACGACCGGACCCACACGCTCTTGCTTACACCACGGTAGTGTACACCGTTGTTGTTATGTGCAGAGCTAGCCACGGTGGTGTTATACAAGATCAAGTGAAAATCTATCGTGTTTGACACCTTCCCTATCACTTGAGCTTATTTCTACGATTAGGGAACTTTGATCTGCGATGTGGGAGCAGAGCTTCGATCTGCCAGATCGACTCTGCTCCAAGATTGTAGAGCAAATCTTCCAAGCTCCGGCTACAAGATTCTGTCGGAATCCGGTAGCGGGAGCTTGAAGAAGAATAAGGGGGGAGGAAAAAGGAAAAACAAATAAAAGGAAAAAGAAAAAAAGAAAAAGAAAATAAAGCGTAAAACCTTTTTCCTATTAACTAAGGGCGTGTGTATTTGGTGAGTTTGAGCCCATAGCATTTTGGTAAATAAAGGAGAGTCAACTCAAAAAACCAGATTTTGTCACTAAAATGTAATTGATAATCTATTATGTTTTTTTAGAAGCCCAACTACTGCAACACCCCCGTCAAAATTAATTTGCCTGTTGTGCCAGGTTCATATCCAAGTTGAGCGACGACTTGCCGCTAGTCGGAGTTTTCAGCATCTCTACAGTGATCGATGACGACGAATCCGATTCACTCTGCGTATCACCCCCACTGCCACCTTCAACCCTCATCTTATGGATCAATTTCACAATCTCTCGGCACGCCTCAGCTCCAAGAGTGCAACATAGTGGTAGTATGCACCGGCATGATCCCATTAAAATCTCCATGTCACCACCGGACCCACACCCTCTTGCTTACTCCACGGTAGTGTAAACCATTGTTGTTATGTGCAGAGCTAGCCACGGTAGTGTTATACAAGATCCAGTGAAAACCTGTTGTGTTTGACACCTTACCTTCAACCACCTCTGAAATAATATCACAGTTGGAATTAATGTTCATAATAAACATTATATATCGTCTTTATTCTCATAGTCATTGTGGATTATACAGATTACAACGACATACTGATACATAGTATAACTTACAGCTTGCATTTGTATCGTATCTCATAGATACCATATATAATCATTTAGGTCCGTAAACACCCGTAACATATATAGTTTTTTCTAAACGAAGCTTGAAATTTAATTTGTCATTGTGCAAATTTGTTGTCTTAAACTATCACATTTGCGAAACACAAAAATCCCAGAAAACTAAAAAACAAAGGAAATAGTCTTGCTCTTAATATTTTCTTATGAATCTTACATTATGCGCATATGAAAATATTATGCGCAAGGCCATAAAAAAACCTACAAATTTTCAAGTTTTCATTTTTTAAATTTATTATTATTATTCTTTTATTTTTTTTACTTTCCTTTGGACTTGACGAAGAGTTGGTGGTACGACTTGTAAACCATATCACAGACCTAGAGGTGGTCTCCACCGGCATGATCCCAATAAAATCTCCTATCACCACCGGACCCACATGCTCTTGCTTACACCACGGATAGTGTACACCGTTGTTGTTATGTGCAGAGCTAGCCACGGTGGTGTTATACAAGATCCAGTGAAAATCTATCGTGTTTGACACCTTCCCTATGACTTGAGCTTACTGCTACGATTAGGGAACTCTGATATGCGATGTGGGAGCAGAGCTTCGATCTGCCAGATAGACTCTGCTCCAAGATTGTAGAGCAGATCTTCCAAGCCCCGGATACAAGATTCTGTTGGAATCCTGGTAGCGGGAGCTTGAAGAAGAATAAGGGGGGAGGAAAAAGGAAAAACAAATAAAAGGAAAAAGAAAAAAAGAAAAAGAAAAGAAAGCGTAAAACCTTTTTCCTATTAACTAAGGGCGTGTGTTTTTGGTTGAGTTTGAGCCCATGGCATTTTGGCAAAAAAAGGAGAGTCAACTCAAAAAACCAGATTTTGTCACTAAAATGTAATTGATAATCTATTATGTTTTTTTAGAAGCCCAATTACTGCAACACCCCCGTCAAAATTAATTTGCCTGTTGTGCCAGGTTCAGATCCAAGTTGAGCGACGACTTGCCGCTAGTCGGAGTTTTCAACATCTCTACAGTGATCGATGACGACGAATCCGATTCACTCTGCGTATCACCCCCACTGCCACCTTCAACCCTCATCTTATGGATCAATTTCACAATCTCTCGGCACGCATCAGCTCCAAGGTGCAACATAGTGGTCGTATGCACCGGCATGATCCCATTAAAATATCCTGTCACCACCGGACCCACACCCTCTTGCTCACTCCACGATAGTGTAAACCATTGTTGTTATGTGCAGAGCTAGCCACGGTAGTGTTATACAAGATCCAGTCAAAACCTGTCGTGTTTGACACCTTACCTTCAACCACCTCTGAAATAATATCACAATTGGAATTAATGTTCATAATAAACATTATATATCGTCTTTATTCTCATAGTCATTGTGGATTATACAGATTACAACGACATACTGATACATAGTACAACTTACAGCTTGCATTTGTATCGTATCTCATAGATACCATATATAATCATTTAGGTCCGTAAACACCCGTAACAAATATAGTTTTTTCTAAACGAAACTTGAAATTTAATTTGTCATTGTGCAAATTTGTTGTCTTAAACTATCACATTTGCGCAAACACAAAAATCCCAGAAAACTAAAAAAACAAAGGAAATAGTCTTGCTCTTAATATTTTCTTATGAATCTTACATTATGCGCATATGAAAATGTTATGCGAAAGGCGATAAAAAAACCTACAAATTTTCAAGTTTTCATTTTTTAAATTTATTATTATTAATCTTTTATTTTTTTACTTTCCTTCGGACTTAACGAAGAGTTGGTGGTACGACTTGTAAACCATATCACAGACCTAGAGGTGGTCTCCACCGGCATGATCCCAATAAAATCTCCTATCACCACCGGACCCACATGCTCTTGCTTACACCACGGTAGTGTACACCGTTGTTGTTATGTGCAGAGCTAGCCACGGTGGTGTTATACAAGATCAAGTGAAAATCTATCGTGTTTGACACCTTCCCTATCACTTGAGCTTACTGCTACGATTAGGGAACTCTGATCTGCGATGTGGGAGCAGAGCTTCGATCTGCCAGATAGACTCTGCTCCAAGATTGTAGAGCAGATCTTCCAAGCCCCGGCTACAAGATTCTGTCGGAATCCGGTAGCGGGAGCTTGAAGAAGAATAAGGGGGGAGGAAAAAGGAAAAACAAATAAAAGGAAAAAGAAAAAAAGAAAAAGAAAAGAAAGCGTAAAACCTTTTTCCTATTAACTAAGGGCGTGTGTTTTTGGTTGAGTTTGAGCCCATGGCATTTTGGTAAATAAAGGAGAGTCAACTCAAAAAACCAGATTTTTTCACTAAAATGTAATTGATAATCTATTATGTTTTTTTAGAAGCCCAATTACTGCAACACCCCCGTCAAAATTAATTTGCCTATTGTGCCTGGTTCAGATCCAAGTTGAGCGACGACTTGCCGCTAGTCGGAGTTTTCAGCATCTCTACAGTGATCGATGACGACGAATCCGATTCACTCTGCGTATCACCCCCACTGCCACCTTCAACCCTCATCTTATGGATCAATTTCACAATCTCTCGGCACGCCTCAGCTCCAAGGTGCAACATAGTGGTAGTATGCACCGGCATGATCCCATTAAAATCTCCTATCACCACCGGACCCACACCCTCTTGCTTACTCCATGGTAGTGTAAACCATTGTTGTTATGTGCAGAGCTAGCCACGGTAGTGTTATACAAGATCCAGTCAAAACCTGTTGTGTTTGACACCTTACCTTCAACCACCTCTGAAATAATATCACAATTGGAATTAATGTTCATAATAAACATTATATATCGTCTTTATTCTCATAGTCATTGTGGATTATACAGACTACAACGACATACTGATACATAGTACAACTTACAGCTTGCATTTGTATCGTATCTCATTGATACCATATATAGTCATTTAGGTCCGTAAACACCCGTAACAAATATAGTTTTTTCTAAACGAAACTTGAAATTTAATTTGTCATTGTGCAAATTTGTTGTCTTAAACTATCACATTTGCGCAAACACAAAAATCCCGGAAAACTAAAAAAAGAAAGGAAATAGTCTTGCTCTTAATATTTTCTTATGAATCTTACATTATGCGCATATGAAAATGTTATGCGAAAGGCGATAAAAAAACCTATAAATTTTCAAGTTTTCATTTTTTAAATTTGTTATTATTATTCTTTTATTTTTTTTACTTTCCTTTGGACTTAACGAAGAGTTGGTGGTACGACTTGTAAACCATATCACAGACCTAGAAGTGGTCTCCACCGGCATGATCCCAATAAAATCTCCTATCACCACCGGACCCACATGCTCTTGCTTACACCACGGTAGTGTACACCGTTGTTGTTATGTGCAGAGCTAGCCACGGTGGTGTTATACAAGATCAAGTGAAAATCTATCGTGTTTGACACCTTCCCTATCACTTGAGCTTACTGCTACGATTAGGGAACTCTGATCTGCGATGTGGGAGCAGAGCTTCGATCTGCCAGATAGACTCTGCTCCAAGATTGTAGAGCAGATCTTCCAAGCCCCGGCTACAAGATTCTGTCGGAATCCGGTAGCGGGAGCTTGAAGAAGAATAAGGGGGGAGGAAAAAGGAAAAACAAATAAAAGGAAAAAGAAAAAAAGAAAAAGAAAAGAAAGCGTAAAACCTTTTTCCTATTAACTAAGGGCGTGTGTTTTTGGTTGAGTTTCAGCCCATGGCATTTTGGTAAATAAAGGAGAGTCAACTCAAAAAACCAGATTTTGTCACTAAAATGTAATTGATAATCTATTATGTTTTTTTAGAAGCCCAATTACTGCAACACCCCCGTCAAAATTAATTTGCCTATTGTGCCTGGTTCAGATCCAAGTTGAGCGACGACTTGCCGCTAGTCGGAGTTTTCAGCATCTCTACAGCGATCGATGACGACGAATCCGATTCACTCTGCGTATCACCCCCACTGCTACCTTCAACCCTCATCTTATGGATCAATTTCACAATCTCTCGGCACGCCTCAGCTCCAAGGTGCAACATAGTGGTAGTATGCACTGGCATGATCCCATTAAAATCTCCTATCACCACCGGACCCACACCCTCTTGCTTACTCCACGGTAGTGTAAACCATTGTTGTTATTTGCAGAGCTAGCCACGGTAGTGTTATACAAGATCCAGTCAAAACCTGTCGTGTTTGACACCTTACCTTCAACCACCTCTGAAATAATATCACAATTGGAATTAATGTTCATAATAAACATTATATATCGTCTTTATTCTCATAGTCATTGTTGGTTATACAGATTACAACGACATACTGATACATAGTACAACTTACAGCTTGCATTTGTATCGTATCTCATAGATACCATATATAATCATTTAGGTCCGTAAACACCCGTAACAAATATAGTTTTTTCTAAACGAAACTTGAAATTTAATTTGTCATTGTGCAAATTTGTTGTCTTAAACTATCACATTTGCGCAAACACAAAAATCCCGGAAAACTAAAAAAAGAAAGGAAATAGTCTTGCTCTTAATATTTTCTTATGAATCTTACATTATGCGCATATGAAAATGTTATGCGAAAGGCGATAAAAAAACCTACAAATTTTCAAGTTTTCATTTTTTAAATTTATTATTATTATTATTTTATTTTTTTTACTTTCCTTTGGGCTTAACGAAGAGTTGGTGGTACGACTTGTAAACCATATCACAGACCTAGAGGTGGTCTCCACCGGCATGATCCCAATAAAATCTCCTATCACCACCGGACCCACATGCTCTTGCTTACACCACGGTAGTGTACACCGTTGTTGTTATGTGTAGAGCTAGCCACGGTGTTGTTATACAAGATCAAGTGAAAATCTATCGTGTTTGACACCTTCCCTATCACTTGAGCTTACTGCTACGATTAGGGAACTCTGATCTGCGATGTGGGAGCAGAGCTTCGATCTGCCAGATAGACTCTGCTCCAAGATTGTAGAGCAGATCTTCCAAGCCCCGGCTACAAGATTCTGTCGGAATCCGGTAGCGGGAGCTTGAAGAAGAATAAGGGGGGAGGAAAAATGAAAAACAAATAAAAGGAAAAAGAAAAAAAGAAAAAGAAAAGAAAGCGTAAAACCTTTTTCCTATTAACTAAGGGCGTGTGTTTTTGGTTGAGTTTCAGCCCATGGCATTTTGGTAAATAAAGGAGAGTCAACTCAAAAAACCAGATTTTGTCACTAAAATGTAATTGATAATCTATTATGTTTTTTTAGAAGCCCAATTACTGCAACACCCCCGTCAAAATTAATTTGCCTATTGTGCCTGGTTCAGATCCAAGTTGAGCGACGACTTGCCGCTAGTCGGAGTTTTCAGCATCTCTACAGTGATCGATGACGACGAATCCGATTCACTCTGCGTATCACCCCCACTGCCACCTTCAACCCTCATCTTATGGATCAATTTCACAATCTCTCGGCACGCCTCAGCTCCAAGGTGCAACATAGTGGTAGTATGCACCGGCATGATCCCATTAAAATCTCCAATCACCACCGGACCCACACCCTCTTGCTTACTCCACGGTAGTGTAAACCATTGTTGTTATGTGCAGAGCTAGCCACGGTAGTGTTATACAAGATCCAGTCAAAACCTGTCGTGTTTGACACCTTACCTTCAACCACCTCTGAAATAATATCACAATTGGAATTAATGTTCATAATAAACATTATATATCGTCTTTATTCTCATAGTCATTGTGGATTATACAGATTACAACGACATACTGATACATAGTACAACTTACAGCTTGCATTTGTATCGTATATCATAGATACCATATATAATCATTTAGGTCCGTAAACACCCGTACAAATATAGTTTTTTCTAAACGAAACTTGAAATTTAATTTGTCATTGTGCAAATTTGTTGTCTTAAACTATCACATTTGCGCAAACACAAAAATCCCGGAAAACTAAAAAAAGAAAGGAAATAGTCTTGCTCTTAATATTTTATTATGAATCTTACATTATGCGCATATGAAAATATTATGCGCAAGGCCATAAAAAAACCTACAAATTTTCAAGTTTTCATTTTTTAAATTTATTATTATTATTCTTTTATTTTTTTTACTTTCCTTTGGACTTAACGAAGAGTTGGTGGTACGACTTGTAAACCATATCACAGACCTAGAGGTGGTCTCTACCGGCATGATCCCAATAAAATCTCCTATCACGACCGGACCCACATGCTCTTGCTTACACCACGGTAGTGTACACCGTTGTTGTTATGTGCAGAGCTAGACACGGTGGTGTTATACAAGATCAAGTGAAAATCTATCGTGTTCGACACCTTCCCTATCACTTGAGATTACGGCTACGATTAGGGAACTCTGATCTGCGATGTGGGAGCAGAGCTTCGATCTGCCAGATAGACTCTGCTCCAAGATTGTAGAGCAGATCTTCCAAGCCCCGGCTACAAGATTCTGTCGGAATCCGGTAGCGGGAGCTTGAAGAAGAATAAGGGGGGAGGAAAAAGGAAAAACAAATAAAAGGAAAAAGAAAAAAAAGAAAAAGAAAAGAAAGCGTAAAACCTTTTTCCTATTAACTAAGGGCGTGTGTTTTTGGTTGAGTTTCAGCCCATGGCATTTTGGTAAATAAAGGAGAGTCAACTCAAAAAACCAGATTTTGTCACTAAAATGTAATTGATAATCTATTATGTTTTTTTAGAAGCCCAATTACTGCAACACCCCCGTCAAAATTAATTTGCCTGTTGTGCCAGGTTCAGATCCAAGTTGAGCGACGACTTGCCGCTAGTCGGAGTTTTCAGCATCTCTACAGTGATCGATGACGACGAATCCGATTCACTCTGCGTATCACCCCCACTGCCACCTTCAACCCTCATCTTATGGATCAATTTCACAATCTCTCGGCACGCCTCAGCTCCAAGGTGCAACATCGTGGTAGTATGCACCGGCATGATCCCATTAAAATATCCTATCACCACCGGACCAACACCCTCTTGCTTACTCCACGGTAGTGTAAACCATTGTTGTTATGTGCAGAGCTAGCCACGGTAGTGTTATACAAGGTCCAGTCAAAACCTGTCGTGTTTGACACCTTACCTTCAACCACCTCTGAAATAATATTAAAATTGGAATTAATGTTCATAATAAACATTATATATCGTCTTTATTCTCATAGTCATTGTGGATTATACAGATTACAACGACATACTGATACATAGTACAACTTACAGCTTGCATTTGTATCGTATCTCATAGATACCATATATAATCATTTAGGTCCGTAAACACCCGTAACAAATATAGTTTTTTCTAAACGAAACTTGAAATTAATTTGTCATTGTGCAAATTTGTTGTCTTAAACTATCACATTTGCGCAAACACAAAAATCCCGGAAAACTAAAAAAACAAAGGAAATAGTCTTGCTCTTAATATTTTCTTATGAATCTTACATTATGCGCATATGAAAATATTATGCGCAAGGCCATAAAAAAATCTACAAATTTTCAAGTTTTCATTTTTTAAATTTATTATTATTATTCTTTTATTTTTTTTAGTTTCCTTTGGACTTGACGAAGAGTTGGTGGTACGACTTGTAAACCATATCATAGACCTAGAGGTGGTCTCCACCGGCATGATCCCAATAAAATCTCCTATCACCACCAGACCCACACGCTCTTTCTTACGCCACGGTAGTGTACACCGTTGTTTTTATGTGCAGAGCTAGCCACGGTGGTGTTATACAAGATCCAGTGAAAATCTATCGTGTTTGACACCTTCCCTATGACTTGAGCTTATTTCTCCGATTAGGGAACTTTGATCTCCGATGTGGGAGCAGAGCTTCGATCTTCCAGATCTACTCTGCTCCCAGATCGTAGAGCAAATCTTCCAAGCTCCGGCTACCGGATTCCGACGGAATCCCGTAGCGGGAGCTTGAAGAAGAATAAGGGGGGAGGAAATAGTAAAAACAAATAAAAGGAAAAAGAAAAAAAGAAAAAGAAAATAAAGAGTAAAACATGTTTCCTATTAACTAAGGGCGTGTGTATTTGGCTGAGTTTGAGCCCATAGCATTTTGGTAAATAAAGGAGAGTCAACTCAAAAAACCAGATTTTGTCACTAAAATATAATTGATAATCTATTATTTTTTAGAAGCCCCTTCATAAGAGTGTAGTATTATGTAATAAAACTCTAAGAATTTTAATTACTGCAACACCCCCGTCAAAATTAATTTGCCTGTTGTGCCAGGTTCAGATCCAAGTTGAGCGACGACTTGCCGCTAGTCGGAGTTTTCGGCATCTCTACAGTGATCGATGACGACGAATCCGATTCACTCTGCGTATCACCCCCACTGCCACCTTCAACCCTCATCTTATGAGTCAATTTCACAATCTCTCGGCACGCCTCAGCTCCAAGATGCAACATAGTGGTCGTATGCACCGGCATGATCCCATTAAAATCTCCATGTCACCACCGGACCCACACCCTCTTGATTACTCCACGGTAGTGTAAACCATTGTTGTTATGTGCAGAGCTAGCCACGGTAGTGTTATACAAGATCCAGTGAAAACCTGTTGTGTTTGACACCTTACCTTCAACCACCTCTGAAATAATATCACAGTTCGAATTAATGTTCATAATAAACATTATATGTCGCCTTTGTTCTCATAGTCATTGTTGATTATACAGATTACAACGACATACTGATACATTGTACAACTTACAGCTTGCATTTGTATCGTATCTCATTGATAACATATATAATCATTTAGGTCCGTAAACACCCGTAACAAGTATAGTTTTTTTCTAAACGAAACTTGCAATTTAATATGTCATTGTGCATTATTGTTGTCTTTAACTATGACATTAAACACGAAAATCCCGGAAAACTTAAAAAACAAAGGAAATGGACTTGCACTTAATATTTTCTTATGAATCTTACATTAAGCGCATGAGAAAATATTATGCGCAAGGCCATAAATAAACTTGCAAATTTCCAAGTTTTCATTTTTTAAATTTATTATTATTATTATTTTATTTTTTATACTTTCCTTTGGACTTGACGAAGAGTTGGTCGTACGACTTGTAAACCATATCACAGACCTAGTGGTGGTCTCGACCGGCATGATCCCATTAAAATCTCCATGTCACCACCGGACCCACACCCTCTTGCTTACGCCACGGTAGTATACACCGTTGTTGTTATGTGAAGAGCTAGCCACGGTAGTGTTATACAAGATCTAGTGAAAACCTATTGTGTTTGACACCTTCCCTGACTTGAGCTTGCTGCTCCGATTAGGGAACACTGATCTCCGATGTGGGAGCAGAGCTTCGATCTACCAGATCGACTCTTCTCCCAGATCGTAGAGCAGATCTTCCAAGCTCCGGCTACCGGATTTCGAATTCTGTCGGAATCCGGTAGCGGGAGCTTGAAGAAGAATAAGGGTCGAGGAAAAAGGAAAAAAAGAAAAAACGGAAAAAGAAAAAAAGAAAAAGAAAAGAAAGAGTAAAACCTTTTTCCTATTAACTAAGGGTGTGTGTATTTGGTTGAGATTGAGCCCATGGAATTTTGGTAAATAAAGGAGAGTCAACTCAAAAAACCAGATTTTGTCACTAAAATGTAATTGATAATCAATTATGTTTTTTTAGAAGCCCCTTCATAAGAGTGTAGTATTATGTAATAAAACTCTAACAATTATAATTACTGCAACACCCCCCGTCTAAATTAATTTGCCTGTTGTGCCAGGTTCAGATCCAAGTTGAGCGACGACTTGCCGCTAGTCGGAGTTTTCGGCATCTCTACAGTGATCGATGATGATGAATCCGATTCACTCTGCGTATCACCCCCAATGCCACCTTCAACCCTCATCTTATGAACCAATTTCACAATCTCTCGCCACGCCTTAGCTCCAAGTCGCAACATAGTGGTGGTCTGCACCGGCATGTTCCCATTAAAATCTCCTCTCACCACCGGACCCACACCCTGTTGCTTACTCCACGGTAGTGTAAACCATTGTTGTTATGTGCATAGCTAGCCACCGTTGTTTTATACAAGATCCAGTGAAAACCTGTCGTGTTTGACACCTTACCTTCAACCACGTCTGAAATAATATCACAGTTTGAATTAATGTTAATAATAAACATTATATGTCGCCTTTGTTCTCATAGTCATTGTTGATTATACAGATTACAATGACATACTGATACATAGTACAACTTACAACTTGCATTTGTATCGTATCTCATTGATACCATATATAATCATTTAGGTCCGTAAACACCCGTAACAAATATAGTTTTTTCTAAACGAAACTTGCAATTTAATTTGTCATTGTGCAGTTTTGTTGTCTTAAACTATGACATTTGCGCAAACACAAAAATCCCGAAAAACTAAAAAAGTTAAGGAAATGGACTTGCACTTAATATTTTCTTATGAGTCTTATAAGCGCATGAGAAAATATTATGCGCAAGGCCATAAAAAAACCTACGAATTTCAAAGTTTTCATTTTTTAAATTTATTATTAATATTATTATTTTATTTTTTTTACTTTCCTTTGGACTTGACGAAGAGTTGGTCGTACGACTTGTAAACCATATCACAGACCTAGTGTTGGTCTCCACCGGCATGATCCCAATAAAATCTCCTGTCACCACCGGACCCATACCCACTTGCTTACACCACGGTAGTGTACACTGTTGTTGTTATGTGCAGAGCTAGCCACGGTAGTGTTATACAAGATCCATTGAAAACCTATCGTGTTTGCACCTTCCCTGACTTGAGCTTGTTGCTCCGATTACGGAACTCTGATCTCCGATGTGGGAGCAGAGCTTCGATCTTCCAGATCGACTCAGCTCCCATTATCATAGAGCAGATCTTCCAAGCTCCGGCTACCGGATTCTGTCGAAATCCGGTGGCGGGAGCTTGAAGAAGAAAAAGGTCGGAGGAAAAAGGAAAAAAAAAAAAAAAGGAAAAAGAATAAAAAAGAAAAGAAAGAGTAAAACCTTTTTCCTATTAACTAAGGGCGTGTGTATTTGGCTGAGTTTGAGCCCATGGCATTTTGGTAAATAAAGGAGAGTCAACTCAAACAACCAGATTTTGTCACTAAAATGTAATTGATAATCTATTAGGTTTTTTTAGAAGCCCCTTCATAAGAGTGTAGTATTATGTAATACACTCTAAGAATTATAATTACTGCAACACCCCCCATCCAAATTAATTTGCCTGTTGTGCCAGGTTTAGATCCAAGTTGAGCTACGACTTGCCGCTAGTTGGAGTTTTCGGCATGTCTACAGTGATCAATGACGACGAACCCGATTCACTCTGCGTATCACCCCCACTGCCACCTTCAACCCTCATCTTATGAATCAATTTCACAATCTCTCGGCACGCCTCAGCTCCAAGGCGCAACATAGTGGTGGTCTGCACCGGCATGATCCCATTAAAATCTCCTGTCACCACCGGACGCACACCCGCTTGCTTACTCCACGGTAGTGTAAACCATTGTTGTTATGTGCAGAGCGAGCCACGGTAGTGTTATACAAGATCCAGTGAAAACCTGTCGTGTTTGACACCTTACCTTCAACCACCTCTGAAATAATATCACAGTTCGAATTAATGTTCATAATAAACATTATATCTCGCCTTTGTTCACATAGTCATTGTTGATTATACAAATTACAATGACATACTGATACATAGTACAACTTACATCATGCATTTGTATCGTATCTCATTGATACCATATATAATCATTTAGGTCCGTAAACACCCGTAATAAATATAGTTTTTTCTAAACCAAACTTGCAATTTAATTTGTCATTGTACATTTTGTTGTCTTAAACTATCACATTTGCGCAAACACAAAAATCCCAAACAACTAAAAAAGCAATGGAAATGCACTTGCACTTAATATTTTCTTATGAATTTTAAATTAAGCGCATGAGAAAATATTATGCGCAAGGCCATAAAAAAACCTACAAGTTTCCAAGTTTTCAATTTTTAAATTTATTATTATTATTATTTTATTTTTTTTACTTTCCTTTGGACTTGACGAAGAGTTGGTCCTACGACTTGTAAACCATATCACAGACCTATTGGTGGTCTCCACCGGCATGATCCCAATTAAATCTCCTGTCACCACCGGACCTGTTGGTGTTAAAATAAGTCCATTTCGCATGTACGAACTCGAGCGGTTTAAGAGCGCGACAAGGCATCATAGGTCTTCCCTCAAGGGGCGCGACCACACCCAAGTATGTCACTTGTGTGTGGCTCGACCAACATACAGTCCGACCATCACTGTGAGGCCGACCCTCAAGATAGGCTCACTACAAGGATAAGACAGTTGGGGCTCGAGGAGCATCTCTATGGCTCGAGGAGGACCTTACGTCAAGGTGAAACCCTACGAAAGAGACTAGGCAGAGAACTACACGGGTTGTGGAGCGCTAGGACCCCGACCGACCACCCCTGGTCGTTCCTTGGGGGGCCTGCCTTCCAGAATATTCCATGAGACTCAAAATGTCAATAATGACTTTCTAGCCCTAGTCAAGGTGTTTGGGTCAAAGCCCATGGACCTCCTTAATGGGCTTGGGCCAAAGAAGGCCTCCATCTCAGCCTGACACTTGTCATGATCCTACATAAAGTGACAATAAAATACTATAAGTATAAAAGGAGACACATTCATTATCCACTGGGTAAGCAATAATAGCTCTCACCTACTACTCACCTACACACAATATTTCTGTCACTAGGGAAATCCTCAACTCCCTACACGTAAAGTCGTCACTCCGGTCTGATATCCTACAGACCGGGCAAGAGACACTAACCCCCCCCCTCTAGTCTCTTTCAGGTACGAGGACGCTACGTGAAGAACACTTGACATTATCATAGGAAGACTACACAAAGAAGACCTTAGTAGTTTCCTTTGAAGGTTTAGTACGAACTTAAGAGAAAGCACAAATTACCCTTCAACATTTGGCGCTGTCTGTGGGAATCTGACCGAAAGGTCATTCCTAGCCCTACTGGTCGAGCTGAGAAGTTCTCCTCGTGACACTTCACGAAGATGCCTCCCAGAAGAAGCAATCGAATTGCCAACGCAGCACCCAGGAACCGTCCTCGTCCCAGGGGCCGTCCCCCTTTAAATGGCCGAGGAGGAGGAAGGGTAGCTGCTCCAAGGGCACCTAGAAATAACAATGTTGAGAGGAATCAAGATTTGATGGATGGGGCAATCACCAATGTCACGAACTCCCAAGAAGAGAGATCCGGTGAAAATAATCCCCAAGGCTTCCCATCTAGAAGTGCTTACGGAGCATTAAGAGACACAAATAATGTTGCGACAAGAGGACAGCCTCCTCATGTAGCAATGAATCCTCCTCACGTAGCAGGGAATCCTCCTCAGCCAGCCGCATTGAACTTCACCCTTCCTAACGGACGTGTAGTCCAACCATCAGACTTTGGGATGGGCGAAGCTGAATACGACTTGTTCCTTCTTACTTTGCAAGGATACGTAGGAGATAATGAGGCTGCTAGAGTCAATGCAGAACTCCAGGCCCGAGGAGTACAACAAGTCCAAGTACAGGAGCAACCTCGTGATACTTTGGTAGCGCCTCGTCAATCCCCACCAAGAGAACCTATAGTACAGGATGAAGCACACTCAAGAGCCAACACAAGGCCAATCCAATCTAGACTTGGACCTTCAAGAGTCCAATCTAGGTTAGGACCACAAGGTTCCCCGGATGATTTGAGAGATCTAATTGATAGGAGGATACGCGCGTCACTGCAAAATCTAGTTCCTCAAGAAAACCAAGCTCAGGTGGTCGCTACGCCACCCACTCTCTCGAACCAAGTCACGCCCAACCAAGTGACTCCTCAGAATCAACCCGAAGCGGTGGTGGAAAACAATGCTTTGAGAACCGTAGCTGAGGTAACGCCCTTGATTGACCCGATCACGGGGAGGAGGCTCACTCTGGAAGAACTCAATGCAAGGAAGACCGCACTTGATGCTCAGATAGAAACCCTACGAGGGACCGTGCAAGAAAAATAGAAAGACCAAGATCCAAGTCCGTTGTGCGACGAGATAAGGAGCCATCAAGCGAAAATCGAGAGAGGCTTCTCTACTTTCGAAAGTTATGATGGAACAAGTTGTCCAAAGGACTACTTGGTGAGATTTGGTACCAAAATGGATGCATATGGTCATGACTCAATGACCAAAGCACTACGCTTCCCGGATAACCTCTCAGGAGAAGCCATGAAATGGTGGTTGCGCCTTCCTCAACGCTCGATCAAGTCCAATAGAGATCTCTGTAAAGAATTCTTTAAGCGATTCGAGAAGGTGATGAACACCAAGAGAAGAGTGAGATACTTGGCTGAACTTTTTCAAAGGAATAATGAGGATCTGAGGGACTTCATCAACCGTTTTCATGAAGCAACCCTCCAAGTTGAAGATCACTCGATCAATGAGAGGAAAGAATACTTGTATGGTAGCACTACCAATGCCAAGTTCCAAGAGGTGCTCTCAGCGTCATGTGTCGAGAGTGAAGCTCAACTAGCAAAAGTTTGCAAGGATTTCCTCGAGGCAGAGGAATTTCGAAAAATAGTCACTGTGAGAACCAATCCTCCCCAGGAAAAAGGGAAGGAAAAAGATAGGGAGAAGGAGTATCATCCTAGGATACAAAATCCCGGAAAGCAAAGAAAAGATCAAAAGCATGGTTTGATCAAAGAGGGTCCCTCGAGGAACGAGTTCCGAGACAAGAGGACTCCTCCGAGGAGGTCTCCTCCAAGGAGATATAGCAACTACACAGACTTAAATAGACCAAGATCCGACATCTTGAACTATATAGTCTCGAGGAAGCTAGATGTCTCATGGCCACCTTGAATCCAAAAAAATCGAAAGAACAAAAGTTCGAAGAAATTTTGGCAATTTCACAAAGTAAAGAGGCATACTTCTGATGAGTGCGTCGAGCTCAAGAACGAAATTGAGAGGATGATACGCAATGGACAATTGGTCAACTATATTCGGAAGGAAGAACCTGTAGCAATCCTCCCTCCGCCACCACAAGTGGGGATCTAGCACCACCCTCAAGGGAACCCTCGTTACGATGATATTCATAATTTCAATAATTATGAGAATCATCCCGTGAATGGAAGCATCCATACTCTTACGATCGCCGGAGGACCTGCGGGAGGCGACACTCGAAATCAGAGGGAGATCACAACTGATAATCTCAAATTTAGAGATGTGAAGTATGCCCAAGTTGCACAACCAGGAATCAACGTGATCTCTTTTGATGATAGTGAACTACCTCTGAGACACGCCGGAGGAGGAAGCATCTACGACCCATTTGTTCCGCTAGTGGTATCCCTTGATGTTCAATCCTACAACTTAGGAAGGATCCTCGTCGACAACGGATGTTCGGCTAACTTAATCTTCACGGGTACTTTGAAGAGGATGCATATGAACCCAAGGGAAGGTCTTACAGAAGTGAGGAGCGCCCTTGTTGGTTTCGGAGGACAACCCATCATGCCCCTCGGAATGATCAACTTGACGGTCTCAATGGGAAGTGCTCCGCGAAGAGTAACTCAACACGTTCCCTTCGTGGTCGTAGACATGCCCTTTGACTACTTCGCAGTCTTGGGTAGACCCGGCCTCTCTCAATTCCGAGCCGTAGTGTCAAAACGGTCCACAACAAGTTGAAGTTCCCCACTCCATTTGGAATTGGACAAGAAGAGGAAAACATCAGAGAGGCATGGGAAAGCTACAGTATGTCAGCAAAATTCACTTCCAAGGTTGCCATTTTTATACGGTTCGACGAGTGAAGAAAAAGTCAAACAAGCCAAGTCCGTCACATAGGCGAAGGAAAGCAATCCAAAAGAAAGAGAAAGATACCCTAGTAGGAGCTGTCAAGGAGCTCGAGGAGTATCAAGTTATACCCCCAGTACCACCCTCTTCCAAGAAGAAGAAATTCTTCGAGGAAAACAAGATAGAAGCAAGAGAAACCCTCGAAGAAATTCAAATTGTCGAAGGAAGTACCGACAAGGTTACCAAGATTCGTACCGAGATGACTATGGAAGTGAGAATGAAGCTCATTCAATGTTTAAGAGATAACAACGACATCTTCAATTGGAGTACCGAGGACCTCAAGGGGATTGACCCAAGAGTCGCGGTTCACCGTCTGAACGTCGATCCGTCAATCACCCATATTCGAGAAAAGCGAAGAGACTTCAGTGCGGAAGACAATGCCATCATTGAGGCAGAAGTGCAAATATTGCTTAAGGCTGGTCACATCAAATAAGTGAGATACTCCGACTGGGTTTGTAATGTAGTCCTCGTGGAGAAGGGACCTGGCAAGTGGAGGATGTGCAACAACTTCACAAGACTCAACAAGTTTTGCCCGAAGGATCCCTACCCCATTCCCCGGATCGACCAGCTGGTCGATTCCACAGCAGGATGTGCCCTCTTGAGTTTCATAGATGCATACCAAGGATTCTACCAAGTTAAAATGGCCAAAGATGATGTGCCGAAGACCACCTTCTTTGCAAATGGAAATGTATATTGCTTCAACGTGATGCCTTTCGGTCTCAAAAACGCCGGAGCAACCTAACAAAGGTTGGTTAACAAAATGTTCAAGGAGGAACTCGAAAAAACGATGGAAGTACATGTCGATGATATGCTAGTCAAGAGTAAGACTGAGGATCAACACGTAGGATACCTGGAAAAATGCTTCTCGATCTTAAGGAAGTATGGCATGAAGCTCAATTCGGTGAAATGTACCTTCGGAGTCAAAGGTGGGAAGTTCCTCGGTTACATGGTAACGGAAAGAGGAATAGAAGAAAACTCGGAAAAAATCAAGGCCATCCTCGATCTGCCTCAACCCCAAACCATCAATGAGGTACAACAGTTGGTGGGGTAATATATCGCGTTGAGTAGATTCATCTTGAGATCCGCCGAGAAAAGCCTTCCGTTCTTCAAAGTTTTGAGAAAGAGCAACCACTTCGAGTGGGCAAAGGAGTGTGAGGAAGCCTTCGAGAAGCTCAAAGAGTATGTACTCTCCCCTCCACTCTTATATAAACCCATGGAAGGAGAAGTACTTTACTTGTACATGGCAGCAACGGGGGAAGCCATTAGCTCGGTCTTGGTGCGAATCCAAGGAAGCGATCACTTGCCCATATACTACTTGAGAAAGGTAATTGCTGGAGCTAAGACACGTTATATGGATATCGAGAGGCTATCCTTCGCTCTTGTCTATACGGCTAGGAGACTGAAGCCCTACTTCGGAGCTCATAAGGTTGTGGTCCTGATGAAGAAACCTCTCAAGCAAATCCTCGGAAAACTCAGGAAGGCTAGCACGATGGACAATTGAGTTGAGCGAGTATGATATTGACTACGAAGCACCACTAACCAAAAAATCCCAAGTCATTGCCGACTTTCTCGTAGAGTATCCCTCTAAGGAAGTGTTAGAGCAAAACCCTCCAGAAAGCCAAAATGTCATGAGGATGGTCGAGGAGCGACCACGACAAAGCGAGGCAATGCAAGCCTTAGAAGATGCTTTGAAAGAACTCAAAGAGATGTCACAGACAAAAAGAAAAAGGCATGAAGTGTTCCTAGCAGAAAAAATCGAGGAGCCTAAGGGTAAGGAGAACGTCTCTTCAAAACCCAAAGAGCTCATCGATCACGGGGATGTCTGGATTCTTCACGTTGATGGATCTTCCTCGGGAAAAAATGACGGGATAGGAATATACTTCAAAAGTCCTGGAGGAGCAGAGCTCGAGTACGCTGTTACTCTAAGCTTTCCGGTCTCCAATAATGAAGTTGAGTACGAAGCTATCCTCATCGGTCTACGTATGGGAAAAGCACTTGAAGTGAAGAAACTCCACCACTTCTCTGACTCTCAATTGGCCGAGAAGTAAATCTCAGGAAAGTTCAAAACCAAGGACACACTGGCCGAGTACAAGAGCGCCATCATGGAAGAAATCCAAAAGTTTGAAAGTTGTGAGATTGAAAAGTTCTCGAGAGATCTCAATCAAAGGGCAGATGCTCTATCAAAATACGCTTCAGCTTCCGGAGGAGTGGATACCCGGAATGTGATACTTATGAAAATAAATGCATCATCCCTATGGTCATCAAAGACAAATGTCTTGGCCATTGATACTCAACCAAGTTGGATGAAGGGGATCGTTACCTATCTCATGCACAGTAGCCTTCGTCGTGACAAATCTGAAGCTTGAAGAGTCAAAGGAAAGCTTGGTCGCTACATCATACAAGGAGACCACTTGTACAAGAGATCCTTTGAGGGAGTCTACTTGAGATGTGTCGCTAAGCAAGAAGTGCAAAACGTTTTGGGAGAATTTCACCAAGGAAGTTGCGGGGACCATGCTGGAGGAAGAACCCTCGCGCAAAAAGTCATCCGCCATGGCTACTACTGGCCAACTGTTCGTGTAGATGCTGCTCGATTCGTGAGGAAGTGCGAGGAGTGTCAATTGCACGCCAATCTAATCATTGTCCCGGCAAAGCCTGATGAACGTGTATTTTACAATTTCATTCGAGTCTTTTTCACCAATTTAGCTATCCTCTAGGTTAATTTAGCTTATATTTTAGTGCATTCATTAAAATAGTGTCACGTTTCCCTTTTCTTTGCATTTTTCATGGTTTAGGTAAAAAACCTGTTTTTATGCGCAATATTGATGAAGAGGATGAGGTTTTGGTGTTTCGAGGACATTCGTGGTGTATCTAGAAGGTTCCGGATGAGATTTGAGGCCTAGGGGACGAGTTTCAAGGCTTAAAGGTCACTAGAAGGAAAAATCCGAGTCCGAAAAGGAAAAGAAGACTAAAATCTCGCTGAAGCCGATCGGGACGTCCGAAGCGAACCGCCTGGGACGTGGGGCGATTCGCCCCACACCAGGCGAATCGCCCGACACCTGGAGCGGTTCGCCTGGGAGTTTCCGACATCTATATATAGTTTGCCTATTTTTCTACGTTTTTCAGACCTTTTCACATTATTTTGAGAGACAAATTCTCCAGAGCCTGTTCTGGGAATTATTAGCATAGAAGACTCTTTTCCTTATTGATTTGGAAGCTTTAGCATAGAGATTGGACATCTTTGATTTTCTATTCTTGCTTGTGAGTTAGCAATTCATCGGAGATTGACAACCTTCATTGGTAACTTGTATCTCACGATTTTTCTGCTTTTATTTATTTCATTCAACATGTTTTCATTCAATCTTGCTTTGATTCTTGCTGATTGCAATATGAGTAGCTAAATCTATCGTTGGTGATAGTATGTGATTTCTTAGCTAGGGTCCTTGATTATGCATGAGTGGCTTCGCGCGTTTAAGACTTGATTTATTGTTTTATTTCTTTGATCTATCTAAGCCATCTATCTTCGTAGTGTTGAATTGAAAGGAACACATAGGACAATTCATGATCATAGATCTCTATACAAACTTCAAGTACTTCATGCATGATTATTACCCGTTGCTTTGAATGACTATACTATCACTAACTTCCATCATATTGATAAGAAAAAATATGTGCTTTGCTTGATTATGATTTATAGTTTAAGTTAAATTTGATAAAGCTAGTTATAGTCCTTAGAGATCGACACTCGAGGTTATTTTACTTCTCACTACGTGCCTTGGTTTTCGTTGTAGTTGTGAATTGCCTTTGGCTAAAAACAAATTTATTTGATTAATTGAGTCTGACAATCTCGTTCATCAAATTGGCGCCGTTGTCGGGGACTATACTCCTTTTTTCTCTTTAGCTTATTGATGAACGGAGATTTGTCAGGTCTCGATTCAGCAAATAAGATTTGTTATTTAGCCAAAGGCAATCCACAACTACAACGAAAACCGTAGTGTAGTAGCAGAATGACTCGAGTGTCGTTCTCTCAGGACTATAACTAGCTTTATCTATTTAACAAGAGAATATAAACAGCAAATAAAAGCAATAGGGGGTTTTCAAGCAGATAATGGAGGTTGGTGATAGTATGGTCCTTCTTAACATAATGGGTCGATAATCATGCATAAATTCCTCGGTCTTGCATGGAGATCTTTGAATGAATCTTGGGTCCTGTTGTAAGTATTATGCACTACGAAGATAATATGGGTTTGACCTGTCAACAACTAACGTCCTATTGTGTTCCCTAATCATTCAACACTACGAAGATAATTAAGTCTGATTGGCCGACAAGTGTCCTAGTGTGCATAATGATCAATACAACATACGAGAATTTTGGTGTTCAACTCATCAACGAAATAAAGCAATGACACGGAGTATAATGCGCGATATAGCCATTAGCATGATTATCTTCTCTCGCTAAGAATTCACATACTACCACCAACGATAAATTTAGCTACTCATAATGTGCATGCAATCAATAGCCATCATAGAAGAAAACATATTGAAAGAATATATAAAATAAGTAGATAAAAGTTGTAAGATACAAAGTTACCGAAGGTTGTCAATCTCCGGATGATTGTGATCCTACGCGCTCCAATCTGCTATGAAAAAGTATCCCCTAAGCTATGGAACTCCCAGGACAGGCCCCGGGAAGTTCCTACCTAAAACTATAGAGAGAGGTGAGAAAGTAGGCTTGGAAAGATATGATTTTCGGAGAGAAAACTCGCAACTATATATAGGCCCGGAATTCCTCTGGGGCGGTTCGCCCGAGAGCTGGGGCGGTTCGCCCCCCAGTGTAAACGCGAGATTTTCGCGTTTTCGACGCGGTTTTGGATTTCTTCACCTTTTCGGACTCGGTTTATGACTTCTAGTAGCCTTCTAACCTCCAGATTCGGCCCCTAGACTCCAAATCCTATCCGGAAACCTTCAGATACTCCAAATATGCTTCTGGAACACCAATTCATTGTAGACTTAAATATAATTGCCCGTAAATCTCCGAATTTCAACCAAAACCTGTAAAATAAAATCTAAAGGGAAACGTGACACTATTCTAATAAAATGTACTAAAATATAGCTAAATTAACATAGAGGATAGCTAAATTAGGTGAAAAAGACTCGAATGAAAGTGTAAAATACACATTCATCAAGCTCCCTAAACCGAACCTTTGCTTGTCCTCAAGCAACTAAGCTAGACTCTAATACAAAAAACATGCAAGACTCAAAAATGGAGTTTCATGCCAAATAAAATGAACTAAATTACTAAATCTACCAAATAACATATGAACAAAAACCATATAAATCAAAGCATGAAAATAGGTTGAAGAATACCTCGATTGACTTATACACATCCACATAAGCACTTATGTCAAGACAAGATAGTCTCTCGTAACATTCTCTACCTGGACCTAGTCAGTGACGACGTAATGATGCATGCTAAGATACGAATGGTTGCCCCGTGCCTATGAAACTGAGGACTTACTGCTGTTCCACCATGTTAAGACTTTTCCTCAAAAGAGGTCGAACCAGTACTGGCTCTCATCAAACGAAGGAGGGTTCCCTATAAAAGATAACTCTCCCCTATTCTACCCATCTCTCAAGTAAAGTCTTAAGCTATTCACCACTTCCTGAATGGCAGGACGAGGGTGGTTTAGAACAGATGACACTTAAGACAAAAAAGATAAAAAATAGAAAAACACAAATACGAACAATACGAAAAATGGGGAAGACTCAAACTTTGCTAAACTGCTATTTGGCTTTATTTTTTGGACCCTTCTTTGCTTTTTTGGGGTCTTCTTTTATTTTCTTTTTTTTTTCTTTCCAGATTCTTTTTTTCTTTCTTTTTTGCTGGAATTTTTCTTTCTTCTTTTTTTCGATTTTTTCTAGCCAGCAGTAGCATAACAAAGAGAGAAACAAAAAGACTCACACGACTTCCCCAAACCTATTCGAAAGAATAGGTTGGAGTACAAAATTACGGAAAAGGAAAAATAAACTCACGATACGAAAATGAAAAACAGAAACAAGTCTATGATGGTGTAACCCCCTCCCCAAACCTATTCGGAAGAATAGGTTATAAACAAAGGATCACACAAACTCACACTACCTCCTTCCTAGGCATTTAGCAATCTCAAAGCATGGTGAAGACTTGTTGCCTCTTAGGTACATAATTACTCGGGAAAACAACCACAAGACCCTAACATGCATCATCCTATTATAAAGGCCTTCGTGAACCGCAGTAGAGAAAACACCACTAAGAGATGTCGAGACTACCATGCTTAACTAAGTGCAATACATAAATGTGACAAGCCAAGCGAGAAAGACCTCAAACAAATTCATAGAGATGAAGCATACGATTAATGGCATAGCTAGTTGATTTACCCAATAAAAAAGTTAAAAAAATTCGGCAATAAAATCCATATAAAACATGCAAAACTATCCTAGGATGAATGTAGTGAATGCAACCTAAAAAGTCTAAGAAAGCAGTAAACGTGCAAATGCAAATGCAGACGGATAAAGCATGCGAGGTACTATACTCAGCCTACCAATGTCAAGCTCCAAACTAATAATACTAGATCACTTAAATCCCATCCCCCCTCATGAAATTAACGCTAGTCCCTAGCAGTAAGAAAATGAGGAAACAAGATGTGATACTAGATGTTACCCCATGGTTTGGCTTCGGTCGGCTGAGTATGCTGCTTGTGATTTATTGGGCCTCCTCTGTGAGTTTCATAGTGTGACATCAGGTCTTCTGATGGTTGCGATAGTTCCATTTTTAGGCCGGTCAGGATCAACTCTTCTCCAGAATCCACCTCGAGGATTCCTACCGTCTTGTCCGTAGCTAACTTCTTGAGTGCCAAACTCCGTAGCGAAGGCTTCTTCTTCTCCTCCTCGAGCCCAGTTGCCATCTTCGTATGCCAACTCCGATCTACACATATGAGCTCCATGCCCATAGTTCTTGCATATTCAGCATACTTCGTTTGAAACTGTTGTTCCGGTGGCGCCCTTGAGGACTTGCTTCAATTCGTTGGTAAAGCAATCGAATTGATCCCCATTCCCCCTGTACATAGGGGCTTCTTGAGTCGGTGGAGCTTCAGGTCCACGTCTCCTAACCATTGCTCTTGGGTCCTTGAACTGCGAACCCTTAGCAAGCCTTTCAAAAATTGCCCAGACGGCTTCCGCGGTTTCCTCCCAAATATTGCCTTGGCATTGGAAATCCACCACTTGTTGGTTCTCGAAGGTTAGTCCATTGTAGAAGTGTTGGACTAGGTCGGAGAGTTCAAAACCATGGTGAGGGCACTTGTTCGTGAGATCTTGGAACCTCTCAAACGCGGTGTAGATGGTCTCATCATAGTCCTGCTTGAATCCAGTGATTTGCGCCTTGAGCGCAGTAGTCAGAGTGTGTGGGAAGTATTTATCCATGAAAGCTGAAAAAACCTTTTCCCAAGTATCGAGCGAGCCTGCTGGAAGAGAACTCAGCCATGATTTGGCTCTGGCGCCAAGTCCCATAGCAAAAACCTTCATCCTCAACTCATCCGTTGTTATGTCAGCTCCGGGTCGTGGGAGTTGGTTGACGAAATCATCGATATCGTTCAAGTACCCCATCACATCTTCCCTTGATAAGCCATAGAACCTCGGAAGTTGTTGGAATGCGTGGTTCTTGATTTCCAGATCTCGGGTTGCGGGCGAAAGAACAATCGCCGGTCCCCTCATACGATCCTTGGTGGGTTGTACCCATGCCTTCAGTGGTCTAGCTTCTGCCATTCCGTCGATTTCCTTGAAAAGGAGTCGCCTTCTTTGGTGGTAGACTCTATCGATCTCAGCAATTGAATCAGCAAGCGGTATTCCTGCAGAACGTGTATGCGGCATACACAATCTGTGACAGACTAGGTAAAGTGATTAGAAACAAATAGGAAAACAGAGAGAGATTAAAAAGGAAAACTAAAACTAAAAGAAATAGGAGTCTAAAGCTGTAATTAAAAACAAATTAAATAGAAAAAAGGAGTATAGTCCCCGGCAACGGCGCCAATTTGATGAACGGAGATTTGTCAGGTCTCGATTCAGCAAATAATATTTGTTATTTAGCCAAAGGCAATCCACAACTACAACGAAAACCGTAGTGTAGTAGCAGAATGACTCGAGTGTCGTTCTCTCAGGACTATAACTAGCTTTATCTATTTAACAAGAGAATATAAACAACAAATAAAAGCAATAGGGGGTTTTCAAGCAGATAATGGAGGTTGGTGATAGTATGGTCCTTCTTAACATAATGGGTCGATAATCATGCATAAATTCCTCGGTCTTGCATGGAGATCTTTGAATGAATCTTGGGTCCTGTTGTAAGTATTATGCACTACGAAGATAATATGGGTCTGACCTGTCAACAACTAACGTCCTATTTTGTTCCGTAATCATTCAACACTACGAAGATAATTAAGTCTGATTGGCCGACAAGTGTCCTAGTGTGCATAATGATCAATACAACATACGAGAATTTTGGTGTTCAACTCATCAACGAAATAAAGCAATGACACGGAGTATAATGCGCGATATAGCCATTAGCATGATTATCTTCCCTCGCTAAGAATTCACATACTACCACCAACGATAAATTTAGCAACTCATAATGTGCATGCAATCAATAGCCATCATAGAAGAAAACATATTGAAAGAATATATAAAATAAGTAGATAAAAGTTGTAAGATACAAAGTTACCGAAGTTTGTCAATCTCCGGATGATTGTGATCCTACGCGCTCCAATCTGCTATGAAAAAGTATCCCCTAAGCTATGGAACTCCCAGGACAGGCCCCGGGAAGTTCCTAACTAAAACTATAGAGAGAGGTGAGAAAGTAGGCTTGGATAGATATGATTTTCGGAGAGAAAACTCGCAACTATATATAGGCTCGGAATTCCTCTGGGGCGGTTCGCCCGAGAGATGGGGCGGTTCGCCCCCCAGTGTAAACGCGAGATTTTCGCGTTTTCGACGTGGTTTTGGATTTCTTCACCTTTTTGGACTCGGTTTATGACTTCTAGTAGCCTTCTAACCTCCAGATTCGGCCCCTAGACTCCAAATCCTATCCGGAAACCTTCAGATACTCCAAATATGCTTCTGGAACACCAATTCCTTATAGACTTTAATATAATTGCCCGTAAATCTCCGAATTTCAACCAAAACCTGTAAAATAAAATCTAAAGGGAAACGTGACACTATTCTAATAAAATGTACTAAAATATAGCTAAATTAACATAGAGGATAGCTAAATTAGGTGAAAAAGACTCGAATGAAAGTGTAAAATACACATTCATCACTTATTTATATTTTTAACATTCAATTCTCAGAGTTAGTAGTTAAATTGTTTCCAGAATTTTGCGATTTCTAATAGGACTAGTTTTCAGTTTTGTGTTACTCCTGTTACTGATATTCAGGTTCCGTGATGTCTCGTCCACTATTGAAATCATGGGTTCAACCCAACAAGGACCGAATGAAGGGTTCATCGATTGTCCTTTCACCTGCGACTCGTGACTTGTAAATCAAAAACCACATCTTCCAGCAACTCCCGAGGTTCTATGGCTTGGCTAGGGAAGACGTGATAGGGTATTTGGATGATATCGATAACTTCGTCAACCAACTCCCAAGACCGGGCACGAAGGTGACGGATGACGAGCTGAGAATGAAGGTTTTTGCGATGGGGCTTGGCGATAAAGCCAAGGCATGGTTAGGCTCTCTAGAGCCGGATCACTAGACACCTGGGCCAAGGTGTTTTCTACTTTTATGGAGAAATATTTTCCCCATACTTTGACTACCGCGCTAAAGGCGCAAATCAGTGGTTTCAAGCAAGACTATGATCAGACCATCTACATTGCTCTCGAGAGGTTCAAGGACCTCATGAATAAGTGCCCACACCATGGTTTTGAGCTTTCGGATCTTGTCCAACACTTCTACAATGGACTCACTTTTGAGAATCAGCAAGTGGTGGATTTTCAATGCCCTGGTAATATCTGGGAGGAGACCGCCGAGGATGTGTGGGCGTGTTTCGAAAGGCTTGCTAAGGGATCTCAGTTCAAGGATCCAAGAGCAATGGTTAGGAGGCGTGGACCTGAGGCTCCACCAAACAAGGAGATCCCAATGCATGAAGTGAGTGGGGATCGGTTTGAGTGCTTCGCGAATGAGATGAAGCAAGTTCTCAAGAGCTCAGCTGGAACAACTCTCTCTAATGAAGTTTGCCGGGTATGCAAGAACTATGGGCATGGGGCTCATATGTGCAGGTCTGATTTGGCCAATGATAGTGTTTACTGGGTAGACCGTAGTAATCGCAACTACGGAAACGACCACCGTGGAAATCCTGCTGAAGCATCTCAATCCAAGTCTGCTACTCTCTTTGTTAAATTACAGAAATTGGTCAATTCCACCCAAGGTTTTCTTAAACGTTATGAAGAAGATTCGGAAAAGACAAGGGCGAGACTTGATCAGTTGGAGGCAAGCACTAGGCTTGCTCATCAAAAGATGCAAGAGTTGATTGACCGTGGAGCAAGTAGGGAGCAAGGGAAGTTGCCTAGCAACACTGAGAAGTCGATGTCCATTACTTTAGTGGGTGATCTTGCTGTTGAGATCACTATCAAAAAAGTTGCTAAATGTGAGTGTTTCAAGGATGGTGAACCCCCACTAGCCAAGGAAGAAGAGAGGACCTTGGTTTTAATGTTAGCGATGAGGAGCAAGAAGATCCCGAGCTAATTCATGATAGTTTCGATGTTAAGGTTGGGATTGGAGAACTTGAAGATGTCCTTGCTACACTAGATACGGGATCTTACTCGAATGTGCTCCCTATGACTGTGTTTGAGAAGAGCGGCCTTGGAAAGCTTTCGGAGCATAAGGCTATTGTGCAACTTGCGGATGGATCCTTTGTACGAACCGAAGGCATTGTGAAGAACGTATTGGTTAAGATTGGTGAAGCTTCTGTATACACCAACTTTGTTGTGATGCCGGTGTCTACTCTTGGGATGGGTTATGTTGTTCTATTGGGGCAAACATTCTTGACTAAGCTACGCTCCGTAATCGACATCTACCGAAGAACTTGCACCATCGAGGTGGATGGCAAGCAACATGTGTTGCGAGCCATATCTGATCCTAGTCCTCACTTCAATGCTTCTCATTCTATTAACTACTTTGGTCTTGCTGTATATGTACATTCTCATTCTCAGGTACTAGGTATGAGGAAGAGATCAATGAAGGGGAAGTCTAGTACCCGTAAGGACGAGAACTAAAGAGCGAGAAGAAGTCGAGTCAGAGACTCTTTAAACAATGGCGCTATCCGGGAGGCAACCCGGAGTTTTATTGCTTTTTGCATTGCATGCATATTTATTTGAGCATGTCATTGTGTTTTACTTTATGTTTTCGTATGTTTTTGGTGATAAAATAAGTTTTAAGATGGTAATTTGGCGTTTTTGGGAGAAAAAGGACATCTCCAGGAGTCTGGAGATGCTAGGCGGCCTGGTAAGTCCAAAACGCCTGGGGTGTTCTGGACACCCCAGGCGAATCGCCCACCACCTGGGGCGGTTCGCCCCGGGTGTCCAGAAACCCGGGTATCCGGATTTTCGTCCGGACATCCGATTTTCTTCCTCTATGTTAAATTATTAATTTTTTTTTTTGCTTCTTTTATCACCTGTTTTGGTTTCTCACGAGTTTCCTTGAGTCCTATAGGTTACAGGTACAAGTTAGCTCTCACCTTAAGTCCACCTTCGACGTTCGGGACGAGCGACGACGTTCAGGTTTTGGGGGGGGTTATCGCTGGCTATCTCCATACTTGTTTTGCTTATGATAAACTCGTGAAACCCTTTGTTTACATTTGCATTTGCACATTTACCGCTTTCTTAGTATTTAGTTGCATACACTACATTCATCCTAGTATAGTTTTGCATGTTTTTATGTGGAGTTTATTGCCAAATTTTTTGAAGTTTTTTATTGGGTAGATTAACTAGTTATGACATTTGACCATGCATTTCATCTCTATGAATTTGTTTGAGGTTTTTCTCGCTTGGCTTGTCACATTTATATATGCACTTAGTTAAGCTTGGTAGTCTCGACATCACTTAGTGGTGTTTTCTCTACTGCGGTTCACGAGGCCTTTATAATAAGATGATGCATGTTAGAGTCTTGTGGTTGTTCTCCCGTGTAATTATGTACCTAAGAGGCAACAAGTCTTCACCTTGCTTTGAGATTGCTAAATGCCGAGGAAGGAGGTAGTGTGAGATTGTGTGATCCTTTGTTTGAAACCTATTCTAACGAATAGGTTTCGGGAGGGGGTTATACCGTTATGATGACTTGTTTTCGATTTTGAGTGTTGTGAGTTTGTTTTCCTTTTTCGTAAAGTTTGTTCTCCAACTTATTCTTTCGAATAGGTTTGGGGAGGTCGTTGTGAGTCATTGTAATTTCTTTTTCGTTGTGCTACTGCTGGCTATATACAAAAAAAAAAAAAGGAAAGAAGAAAATGCAAAAAAAAGAAAAAAAAAGAAAAAAATTCCATAAAAAAAGAAACAATCTGGAAAAGAAAAAAAGGAAAAAAGAAAAGACCCCAAAAAAGCAAAGAAGGGTCCAAAGAAAGCCAAAAAGCAGTTTAGCAAAGTGTTTGTCTCGTTTTTCAATTCATGTAATGTTCGTAATCGAGTTGTAATTTTGTCTTTTGTTTGTTTGAGTGTCATCTGTTCTAGACCACCCTCGTCCTGCCATTCAGGAAGTGGTGATAGTTTATGACTTTTCTTGAGAGATGGGTAGAATAGGAGAGTGTGAACTTTTAGGGAACCCTCCTTCGTTTGATGAGAGCCAGTATTGGTTCGACCTCTTTGAGGGAAAGTCTTAACTTGGTGAACAACAGTAAGTCCTCAGTTCATAGGCACAGGACAACCATTCGTATTTTAACATGTTTCATTACATCGTCACTGACTAGGTCCAGGTAGAGAATGTTACGAGAGACTATCTTGTTTAACATAGTGCATATGTGAATGTGTATGAGTCAATCGAGGCATTCTTCAACCAATATCCATGTTATGATTTGTATGGTCATTGTTCATAAGTTTTTGATAGACTCAATAGATTAGTTCATTTCATTTGGCATGAGACTCCATTTTGTGTGTTGCATTGGTTTTTTGCATTAGAGTCTAGCTTAGTTGCTTGAGGACAAGAAAAGGTTCGGTTTGGGGAGTTTGATAAACGTGTATTTTACACTTTCATTCGAGTCTTTTTCACCAATTTAGCTATCCTCTAGGTTAATTTAGCTTATATTTTAGTGCATTTTATTAGAATAGTGTCACGTTTCCTTTTACTTTGCATTTTCAGGTTTTAGGTAAAAAAACGAGTTTTTATGGGCAATATTAATGAAGAGGACGAGGTTTTGGTGTTTCGAGGACATTCGTGGTGTATCTAGAAGGTTCCGGATGAGATTTGAAGCCTAGGGGACGAGTTTCAAGGCTTAAAGGTCACTAGAAGGCAAAATCCGAGTCCGAAAAGGAGAAGAAGACTAAAATCTCGCTGAAACCGATCTGGAGGTCCCAGGCGAACCGCCTGGGACGTGGGGCGATTCGTCCCACACCAGACGAATCGCCCGGCACCTGGGGAATCGCCCGGCACCTGTTCTGGGAATTATTAGCATAGAAGACTCTTTTCCTTATTGATTTGTAAGCTTTAGCATAGAGATTGGACATCTTTGATTTTCGATTCTTGCTTGTGAGTTAGCAATTCATCGGAGATTGACAACCTTCGTTGGTAACTTGTATCTCCCGATTTTTCTGCTTTTATTTATTTCATTCAACATGTTTTCATTCAATCTTGCTTTGATTCTTGCTGATTGCAATATGAGTAGCTAAATCTATCGTTGGTGATAGTATGTGATTTCTTAGCTAGGGTTCTTGATTATGCATGAGTGGCTTCGCGCGTTTAAGACTTGATTTATTGTTTTATTTCTTTGATCTATCTAAGCCATCTATCTTCGTAGTGTTGAATTGAAAGGAACACATAGGACTATTAATGATCATAGATCTCTATACAAACTTCAAGTACTTCATGCATGATTATTACCCGTTGCTTTGAATGACCATACTATCACTAACTTCCATCATATTGATAAGAAAAATCTGTGTTTTGCTTGATTTCTGATTTATAATTTAAGTTAAATTTGATAAAGCTAGTTATAGTCCTTACAGATCGACACTCGAGGTTATTTTACTTCTACACTACGTGTCTTGGTTTTCGTTGTAGTTGTGAATTTCCTTTGGCTAAAAACAAATTTATTTGATTAATTGAGTCTGACAATCTCGTTCATCAACCTCATGCCCATTTCCATCACTTGCCCTTTTGCTATTTGGGGCATCGACATAGTCGGTCCTTTCTCTAGAGGCACGGGGCAGAAGAAATTCATCATCGTCGCGGTTGAATACTTTAGCAAATGTTCGGCGGTTGAGGCAATGTCTACTATCACCAAACAAAGAGTGATGAACTTTGTATGGATAAACATCGTATGTCGATTCGGCTTACCTAGAGTCCTCTTCTTCGATAATGGTTCTCAGTTTTGCGGCCATAGGTTGAACGAATGGTTCAAGGAAATGAAGATTGAGAGGAGGTACATCTCAGTAGGACATCCTCAATCCAATGGGCAGACTGAAGCTGTCAACAAAACCCTCGTCAACAACTTGCAAAAGCGATTTGCTAGCAACAAGGATTGGGTCGACAAGCTTAATGGAGTGGTATGGGCATACCGCGCAACTTCAAAGACAGCTACAAGGGAAACTCCCTTCTCTCAAGTTTATGGTTCCGAAGCGGTCATACCAGCAGAAGTGGTTGTAGAAACTCTTAGGATCCAAGGGTATCAACCGGAGGACAATCATACAGAGAGGTTGTTCGACCTAGAGACGCTAGATGAAGCGAGGAGCACTGCTTTGGCCAACATCCTGAGGTACCAAGCGTTGATCGCGAGAACCTACAACAAAAGTGTGAAGGAGAGAGACTTCCAAGTGGAGAACTAGTACTCCGAAGAGCAGACATGGTGGGCAAAGTTGGGAAGATGCAACCCAACTGGGAAGGCCCCTACAAAATAGTTGAAGCAAGGTCCAATGGAAGCTACCGTCTCCAAGACATGGAAGGAAGAGTGTTGAATAACCCGTGGAATACCTCCAACCTCCAGAGGTTCTATGCTTAAGTTGTTTGAGAAACAAGCTTTTTGAAGTGCTCCTGCGAAAGGCCCCGATTCAAGAATCGAGAGGGATCCCTCACAAAGTTGTGTGAGAAGTACCCTCATCTTTTTGGTTTAAATTTTTAGGAAGTAGAAGTTCGAAGTAGAGCAACCTTTGAAGTATGGAAAAGTTGTAAGAAAGCTGGCCATGAATCCCACCATTGTAATTGAATTTCCGACAAATCAATGCAATGCATATCTTTCAACGACAAAGTGTTAAGACGAAGCTTTATATTTTCTAATGATCGACCATAAATACAAAGAAGAGATGCTCGATCTACTTCCAAGAAATCTCCTTCTCGATCCTTCTCATAGAAAAGGGACGCTCAATCTACTTCCAAATATTTCCCTTCTCGATCCTTCTCAAAGAAAGGAGAACTTAATTGAGGATGACCCAGCCTTCCTCTATCCAGCTACTCCACGATTCATCGGCCAGATCCCTCAAATAAAAGGATTCGAGGAGAGTAATGAGAATCAACTATGTGTTCAGATCGAGAAGCAAAGTTCCAACACTTAGGAATTTTTTGAGGGTGTCATCTAATCCACTTTGATTTTTTCCGTTCTTGAGAAGAGCGAGGACTACACTTCCTTGATCCTGGTATCGTGCAAAGTTGCTACTCTAACCAAGTTATACTTCATAACTACACGAAGCTAGTAAAATGCATAAGTAAAAAGCAGTTGAGCGAGAAGTAAAGAACATTCGATTGAAAGAACGAGAAGGAAGCATTTGTCAAATTATGTTACAAACAAGTTCGAACAAGTTGCCACAAGGGGCCGAATAGAAAGCAATAGAAATTGTTCAGAAAAAACGCCAAGTAAAAAAGGTACAACAGTACAACATCACCGAGCATACTCGGGCTTCATATCTTCAAAGGGCTCCCCGGTCTAATGCGTCCAGCTGGTAGTGAAGTCGCTCTGCGCAACCGGGACACTGTTTGTCGATGCACCTCCTCGATTAGGACTCTGCAGAGAGTGCATGTTCCCGTCGCTATCCCTCTCGCGAGCCTCCTTGATATATAGCATTGGCATAAGTAACAAGCTCTGGCTCCACGAACCCTCCTCGCGCCCCATAACCGGTTGGTTAATTTGAATCCAATGGGCGTTGCGAAGAGGAGCCTTCTCGAATGGAAGAAGCACTCCGGCCCTTAGACACTCTGCAACCCATCGAGGAAGGTAAGAGGGCTTGCTCGGATACGGGACCTCCGGATCGGTGACCAGCTCCCCGAATTCACAAGCGTGATGCATCTCATTGATGAACGTTGTCAGGGTTCAGTCAAATAAATTTGTTATTTAGCCAAAGGCAATCCACAACTACAACGAAAACCGTAGTGTAGCAGCAGAATGACTCGAGTGTCATTCTCTCAGGACTATAACTAGCTTTATCTATTTAATCAAGAAAATATAAAACAGCAGATAAAAAGCAATAGGGGGTTTTCAAGCAGATAATGGAGGTTGGTGATAGTATGGTCCTTCTTAACATAATGGGTCGATAATCATGCATAAATTCCTCGGTCTTGCATAGAGATCTTTGAATGAATCTAGGGTCATGTTGTAAGTATTGTGCACTACGAAGATAGTATGGGTCTGACCTGTAAACAACTAACGTCCTATTGTGTTCCCTAATCATTCAACACTACGAAGATAATTAAGTCTGATTGGCCGACAAGTGTCCTAGCGTGCATAATGATCAATACAACATACGAGAATTTTGGTGTTCAACTCATCAACGAAATAAAGCAATGACAAGGAGCATAATGCGCGATATAGCCATTAGCATGATTATCTTCCCTCGCTAAGAATTCACATACTACCACCAACGATAAATTTAGCTACTCATAATGTGCATGCAATCAATAGCAATCATAGAAGAAAACATATTGAAAGAATATATAAAATAAGTAGATAAAAGTTGTAAGATACAAAGTTACCGAAGGTTGTCAATCTCCGGATGATTGTGATCCTACGCGCTCCAATCTGCTATGAAAAAGTATCCCCTAAGCTACGGAACTCCCAGGACAGGCCCCGGGAAGTTCCTACCTAAAACTATAGAGAGAGGTGAGAAAGAAGGCTTGGAAAGATTTGATTTTCGGAGAGAAAACTCGCAACTATATATAGGCCCGAAAAACTTGTGGGGCGGTTCGCCCGAGAGCTGGGGCGGTTCGCCCCCCAGTATTTCGCGGAATTTCCACGTTTTTCGACGCGGATTTGGATTTCTTCACCTTTTCGGACTCGATTTCAGACTTCTAATGGCCTTCTAACCTCCAGATTCGACCCCTGGACTCCAATTCCTATCAGGAAACCTTCAGATACTCCAAATAGGCTTCTGGAACACCAATTCCTTGTAAACTTCAATATAATTGCCCGTAAATCTCTGAATTCAACCAAAACCTGTAAAATAAAATCTAAAGGGAAACGTGACACTATTCTAATAAAATGTACTAAAATATAGCTAAATTAACATAGAGGATAGCTAAATTAGGTGAAAAAGACTCGAATGAAAGTGTAAAATACACATTCATCAAACTCCCCAAACCGAACCTTTGCTTGTCCTCAAGCAACTAAGCTAGACTCTAATACAAAAAACATGCAAGACTCAAAAAATGGAGTTTAATGCCAAATAAAATGAACTAAATTACTGAATCTACCAAGTAACATATGAACACAAACCATATAAATCAAAGCATGAATATAGGTTGAAGAATACCTCGATTCACTTAAACACATCCACATAAGCACTTATGTCAAGACAAGATAGTCTCTCGTAATATTCTCTACCTGGACCTAGTCAGTGACGACGTAATGATGCATGCTAAGATACGAATGGTTTCCCCGTGCCTATGAAACTGAGGACTTACTGCTATTCCACCATGTTAAGACTTTCCCTCAAAAGAGGTCGAACCAGTACTGGCTCTCATCAAACGAAGGAGGGTTCCCTATAAAAGATAACACTCCCCTATTCTACCCATCGCTCAAGTAAAGTCTTAAGCTATTCACCACTTCCTGAATGGCAGGACGAGGGTGGTCTGGAACAGATGACACTTAAGACAAAAAAGAAAAAAAATAGAAAAACACAATACGAACAATACGAAAAATGGAAAAGACTCAAACTTTGCTAAACTGCTATTTGGCTTTATTTTTTGGACCCTTCTTTGCTTTTTTGGGGTCTTCTCTTTTTTTTCTTTTTTCTTTCCACATTCTTCCTTTTTTTCTTTTTCTCTTTTTTTTTCTTCTGGAATTTTTCTTTCTTTTTTTTTCGATTTTTTTCTTAGCCAGCAGTAGCATAACAAAAAGAGAAACAAAAAGACTCACACGACTTCCCCAAACCTATTCGAAAGAATAGGTTGGAGTACAAAATTTACGGAAAAATAAACTCACGATACGAAAAATGAAAAACAGAAACAAGTCTAATGATGGTGTAACCCCCTCCCCAAACCTATTCGGAAGAATAGGTTATAAACAAAGGATCACACAACCTCACACTATCTCCTTCCTAGGCATTTAGCAATCTCAAAGCATGGTGAAGACTTGTTGCCTCTTAGGTACATAATTACTCGGGAAAACAACCATAAGACCCTAACATGCATCATCCTATTATAAAGGCCTTCATGAACCGCAGTAGAGAAAACACCACTAAGTGATGTCGAGACTATCTAGCTCAACTAAGTGCAATACATAAATGTGACAAGCCAAACGAGAAAAACCTCAAACAAATTCATAGAGATGAAGCATACAATTAATGGCATAGCTAGTTGATTTACCCAATAAAAAAGTTCAAAAAATTCGGCAATAAACTCCATATAAAAACATGCAAAACTATCCTAGGATGAATGTAGTGAATGCAACGTAAAAAATCTAAGAAAGCAGTAAACGTGCAAATGCAGATGCAAACGGATAAAGCATGCGAGGTACTATACTCAGCCTACCAATGTCAAGCTCCAAACTAATAATACTAGATCACTTAAATCCAATCCCCTCTCATGAAATTAACGCTAGTCCCTAGCAGTAAGAAAATGAAGAAATAAGATGTGATACTAGATGTTACCCCATGGTTTGGCCTCGGTCGGCTGAGTATGCTGCTTGTGATTTATTGGGCCTCCTCTGTGAGTTTCGTAGTGTGACATCAGGTCTTCTGATGGTTGCGGTAGTTCCATTTTTAGGCCGGTCAGGATCAATTCCTCTATTAGAGTCATCATTTCCCGTATGGCCTTCATTGTCACTACTGTCATCATCATCATCGCCAGTAGAGTTGCAGTGGCAGGTAGAATTCTCAAGATTAGCCGCCGCTGTTATGGAATTCTCCATCCTGTAGCCCTTCAATAGGATGTGAACTGTTGAAGGGGAAAGGGCAGTGGTATCAGGACCTCCCCCTCCAACGATTTACACCTCGAGAAGGTTACAGTAAGCTTTTCGGACACTCAGAAGTCTTCTACCTTTTTCTCCAATTTTGACCACTTTATCCACTGTTGCTCCGACCAATGTCAATATGATGCTCACTTTAGAGGCAGGGAAGGGGCGCCCCAACGAGGGACTGTGTACCCATGTCGTTACGTTTTGGAACCAAGCGAGCGCTTCGGAACCTTCTAGCAACTGCAAACTCAAGATCAAATCCGTCGCTGCTAGAATGTCCCGGTGCCTTCCAGTTCACTCGAACTCTACAGTCCTCGTGATGGAGTGCTGACATAATAGTGGTTTCTGACCCTTCGGTGGTGCATGAATAGGCATAGGAGTCCTTACTCCAGGTGTATTCTAACTCCTCCTCTTGGATAATCCACGACGTTGTTGCCAAACCCCTTGGCTCGAACGCACATCTAGCGAGATCACCTTCCTTGACATGGTTCTTCACAGCTATCATACGGGAATACTCCCTACCCTTAGTATAGTACCTACAAACAGCGATTAGCACCTCGTACGACTCAAAACAGACTCAAATATATGCTAGTGTAAAAGCGAGACACACAAGTGATAAATTCATCAATTGAACTCCCCAAACCGCAATGTCTAGCCTAGCTACTTCATCATGCAACATATCAACGTAACTACTACATGCAATACATCACATCATGCTCTTACTAGACAACCAATAACCTTGATAACAAGGTTTCAATTCATACCATAGCAGCGCAAAAAATTCAACAGCATAAATCCTCATTCTCAACTAATAAGCATTCTATCGTCAAATCCAACAACATTACACCAATAAACATATCCATATGCTATAAATCAAAGATAAAGACATAATGCATAACAAGATATATCATCTAATAGCAAAATACCCAAATCAACAATTCAAGCAAAATTGAGCATGCAATTGATAGTAAATAACATGTCTAATCACATAAACAACATACCCATGCATTAAACAAGCATAATTGAAGCTCAAATTAGAAAACACCCAAATTAAAAAATTAAGGTTCTTAAAGATGATACCTCAGATCTGCAAATCTAACGAATTAGGATGAAATCTGATCGGTTAGGGTGATAGATCATGTAATAGGCTTCGAAATAAGCTAAAGAACACACAATTTGGTCAAGAAACGAAGAAGTTATGAAGATTTAGAAGCAAAATCGCACTTTTCGGGTTTTTTGGGAGTATGGATGAAGAAGAATGAAGAAAATATGGTTTTGGGGTTGAAATCCGCGTTTTTTAAGATCTGGGACTGTGGGACGGTTCGCCCCACCACGGGGCGGTTCGCCCCGTGCTCCCCAATGCGGGGAGACGGGTCCCGATGTCAGAAAATGCGGTTTAAATCCCGAAACTAATTTTTTTCAAAAAACCACTCGAAAAATCTCACTCAAACAAAATCATATACGACACACACATGAACAAATTCGCATATGAGAAGCAAATAGTTCAAGAATGAAATGCATGCAGAAAAGCAGTAAAGAAAGCGATAAAAAATTCCGGGTTGCCTCCCGGATAGCGTCATTGTTTTAAGTCTTTGACTCGACTCCTGTCTGCGCCTATCTCTTCTTTTTGCGGGTACTAGTCTTCCCCTTCATTGATCTCCTTTCCATGCCACGAACCTGTGAATAAGAAAGAATATAGGCTGCAAGACCACAATAGTGAGTAATTATATCTGGCGGCTCTGGTGGATCAGGCATGGCTTGCAATACGTGTTGTTTGCCATCCACCTCGATGGTGCAAGTTCTTTGGTAGATGTCCATTACGGAGCGTAGCTTGGTCAAGAATGTTTTCCCTAAGAGTATGACATCCCCCATCCCAGGTGCAGATGCCGGCATAACTACAAAATTTGTGTTTATTGATGCTCCACCAATCTTGACCAACACATTTTTCACAACGCCCTCGGGTCTCATGAATGATCCATCCGCCAGTCGCACAATAGCCCTTTCCTCAGATAGTTTTCCAAGGTTACTCTTTTCAAACACATTCAACGGAATTATGTTTGAGTAGGATCCCGTGTCTAGTGTGGCACGGACATCTTCAAGCTCACCAATCCCTACCTTAACATCGAAACTTTTAGGGAGTGGTTCGGGATCCTCTTGCTCCTCATCACTTGTGTCAGAACCAAGGTCCTCCTCTTCTTCCTCAGCCTGTAGTAGTTCTTCCTTCATGCAACACTCGCACCTAACGACCTTCTCAGTGTTTCCTTGTTCTTTACTTGCTCTTCGGTCGATCAACTCTTGCATCTTTTGATGGGCAAGCCTAGTGCTTTCTTCTAACCTATCGAGCGTTGCCCTAGTTTTCTCGGAATCCTCCTCATACCGTTTGAGAAAACTTTGTGTGTGATCGACCATCTTCTGTAAGTTCTCCATCAGTAGAGCCGTCTTCGACTTCGGTGGCTCTTTCGGAGCGGGGTTTTCGCAGTGATCATTACCATAGTTAAGCCTACTACGGTCTTGGTTAGGTCCATAAGTTTGGTTAGCCGGTGCATATCCTTGATTGTTACGGTATCCTCTTCTCCAGAATCCACCTCGAGGATTCCTACCGTCTTGTCCGTAGCTAACTTCTTGAGTGCCAAACTCCGTAGCAAAGGCTTCTTCTTCTCCTCCTCGAGCCCAGTTGCCATCTTCGTATGCCAGCTCCGATCTACACATATGAGCTCCATGCCCATAGTTCTTGCATATTTGGCATACTTCGTTCGAAACAGTTGTTCCGGTGGCGCTCTTGAGGACTTGCTTCAATTCGTTGGTAAAGCACTCGAATTGATCCCCATTCCCCCTGTACATAGGGGCTTCTTGATTGGGTGGAGCTTCGGGTCCACGTCTCCTAACCATTTCTCTTGGGTCCTTAAACTGCGAACCCTTAGCAAGCCTTTCGAAAACTGCCCAGACGGCTTCTGCGGTTTCCTCCCAAATATTGCCTCGGCATTGGAAATCCACCACTTGTTGTTTCTCGAAGGTTAGTCCATTGTAGAAGTGTTGGACTAGGTCGGAGAGTTCAAAACCATGGTGAGGGCACTTGTTCGTGAGATCTTGGAACCTCTCGAACGCGGTGTAGATGGTCTCATCATAGTCCTGCTTGAATCCAGTGATTTGCGCCTTGAGCGCAGTAGTCAGAGTGTGTGGGAAGTATTTCTCCATGAAGGCTGAAAAAACCTTTTCCCAAGTGTCCAGCGAGCCGGCTGGTAGAGAACTCAGCCATGACTTGGCTCTGTCGCCAAGTCCCATAGCAAAAACCTTCATCCTTAACTCATCCGTTGTTATGTCAGCTCCGGGTCGTGGGAGTTGGTTGACGAAATCATCGATATCGTTCAAGTACCCCATCACATCTTCCCTTGATAAGCCATAGAACCTCGGAAGTTGTTGGAATGCGTGGTTCTTGATTTCCAGATCTCGGGTTGCGGGCGAAAGAACAATCGCCGGTCCCCTCATACGATCCTTGGTAGGTTGTACCCATGCCTTCAGTGGTCTAGCTTCTGCCATTCCGTCGATTTCCTTGAAAAGGAGTCGCCTTCTTTGGTGGTAGACTCTATCGATCTCAGCAATTAAATCAGCAAGCGGTATTCCTGCAAAACGTGTATGCGGCATACACAATCTGTGACAGACTAGGTAAAGTGATTAGAAACAAATAGGAAAACAGAGAGAGATTAAAAAGGAAAACTAAAACTAAAAGAAATAGGAATCTAAAGCTGTAAATAAAAACAAATTAAATAGAAAAAAGGAGTATAGTCCCCGGCAACGGCGCCAATTTGATGAACGTTGTCAGGGTTCAGTCAAATAAATTTGTTATTTAGCCAAAGGCAATCCACAACTACAACGAAAACCGTAGTGTAGCAGCAGAATGTCTCGAGTGTCGTTCTCTCAGGACTATAACTAGCTTTATCTATTTAATCAAGAAAATATAAAACAGCAGATAAAAAGCAATAGGGGTTTTCAAGCAGATAATGGAGGTTGGTGATAGTATGGTCCTTCTTAACATAATGGGTCGATAATCATGCATAAATTCCTCGGTCTTGCATAGAGATCTTTGAATGAATCTAGGGTCCTGTTGTAAGTATTATGCACTACGAAGATAGTATGGGTCTGACCTGTCAACAACTAACGTCCTATTGTGTTCCGTAATCATTCAACACTACGAAGATAATTAAGTCTGGTTGGCCGACAAGTGTCCTAGCGTGCATAATGATCAATACAACATACGAGAATTTTGGTGTTCAACTCATCAACGAAATAAAGCAATGACACGGAGTATAATGCGCGATATAGCCATTAGCATGATTATCTTCCCTCGCTAAGAATTCACATACTACCACCAACGATAAATTTAGCTACTCATAATGTGCATGCAATCAATAGCAATCATAGAAGAAAACATATTGAAAGAATATATAAAATAAGTAGATAAAAGTTGTAAGATACAAAGTTACCGATGGTTGTCAATCTCCGGATGATTGTGATCCTACGCGCTCCAATCTGCTATGAAAAAGTATCCCCTAAGCTACGGAACTCCCAGGACAGGCCCCGGGAAGTTCCTACCTAAAACTATAGAGAGAGGTGAGAAAGAAGGCTTGGAAAGATATGATTTTCGGAGAGAAAACTCGCAACTATATATAGGCCCGAAAAACTTGTGGGGCGGTTCGCCCCCCAGTATTTCGCGGAATTTCCGCGTTTTTCGACGCGGATTTGGATTTCTTCACCTTTTCGGACTCGGTTTCAGACTTCTAATAGCCTTCTAACCTCTAGATTCGACCCCTAGACTCCAATTCCTATCCGGAAACCTTCGGATACTCCAAATAGGCTTCTGGAACACCAATTCCTTGTAAACTTCAATATAATTGCCCGTAAATCTCCGAATTTCAACCAAAACCTGTAAAATAAAATCTAAAGGGAAACGTGACACTATTCTAATAAAATGTACTAAAATATAGCTAAATTAACATAGAGGATAGCTAAATTAGGTGAAAAAGACTCGAATGAAATTGTAAAATACACATTCATCACTCATCAGTCGGAACATCATCGGGATATCGAGACAGTCCTCTCTCCGGCCTGCATGCGTGTCCCCGCGCACGTCTACATCAAAGTCTTAAGGGAGGAGGTCCATCCGCTTAAGTTGCCCAATGGAGGAAAAGAAGCCCTCCTCGCGAGCTGAGTCCTTGATATCTTGGGTGGCCAATTTGTAGGTTGCAGACTCCATGAAGGACAGAGCAGTCTCGAGTCGGCTGCCGAGGAGGAAAGACAGCACGCTTTCTTTGAATTTTTGCATACAGAGCGACAAGGTCGCATAGCCTCCCTTATAGCCCTGGTTCCTCTGCTTCTCTCGGGCAAACACTTTCTCGAGCTAGTGCACTTTAGCGTGAGCCTTCCTCACCTCATCGCTCGCAACCTTGTTCTTGGCATTTTCGGCCTCCGCAGTCTTCTCCAGCTCCTCGATCAGTTGACTGATGTCAAAGCGATCAGCCGCCACATGGCCATAGGCCTCTTTAAGGTTCTCGAGCTGCAAAGAAAGATAGAGGTTAGAACACTATCTACGGTTCAAAGGAGCAAGAAGTGAAAGAAAAAACTTGCACAATTTAAAAGAAGGTACCTGCAGCGCGTAGAGGCTAAGCTCATGAGCGCGATCTAAATTGGATAGTTGAACCAGGCGCTTTATCTCTGCATCCTGGTCGATCTCTATAGCTTTGCCCCTTTTGCGAGCAGGCTCATCGCTCCCGCCCAGGTTTAAAAGCCTCTTCGAACCGGATTTCTTTTGGGGAGCGACCTTTTACTTAGGCCGCTTTTCGGGGTTGCCACCCACACCTTCTTCGGCCTTCTTTCGAGCCGCCGCATCTTCCTCAGCATTCTTCTTTAACGCCTCGGTCGGGTCCTCGACCACAACGATCCCTTCTCGTACCAAGGTATCGCGATGCTCAGCCGCGCTCTTCGGATTAGTTAATTCCAAGGAACCGAGGATCTTTGTGTTCTTGCCAGCAAGGCGTTGCTTCCTCCTCTGTTCATCTTTGGCCTCAAGTGTCTTCGACATGATCCACTGGAACCAGTAATCTGCAAGTCCAAAAGAGTTAGAAGAGCGAAGAGTACCGAAATATCATAAAGAAAGTTGAAAAAAAAATGTATACAAACACAAGTAAGAGCATTCAAGACATGGTCCTCGAGATATTTACCGAAGAGGATATCATCGGTATATTTGAACCCTTGTATCCAGTGTAAACAGGAGGAGAAAGACCGGCCAACTAGGGGAGAGGTTGCAACCCCAAACCCCAATAAAATTATTTCTCTGGGTCCTCGCGCGAGTTCTTCTCCTCGAGCTCCAAGACCAAGGATCTCATTCAACTGGAAGAGGGTATCTCTCTGAGATAGGTCCTCGATAAAAGTGCTTCGATACTTCCCACTCTGCATCCTCATCACTTATTCCAGGAAGCTTCTTCTTTTTCACATAGATGTATCTATGGAACCATTTGTAGCCCAAGTATGTAGGAGCATCCATGATGAAGCCAAAGTCGGGTCGAGCATTAAAATAATAAAAGTACTTATTTCCCGAGCTCATCGAGACTTGGAAGAGCTGGTTGAAGTTGTGGAAATTTACAGGAATCCTAAGTTTCTTGGAGAACACCCCGAAGCAGATAAGAGTGTCGAAAACACTTGGAAGGAGTTGCCAAGGCGCGATCCCCAACTGGTTGATGATATCCTTAAAAGGATCACAGAATGGAAGGATCCATCCTCGATCGAGTGACAAGAGATGTACGGCCATATAGCTGGGAGGTGCATTGTAAAAGGTTTGATTAGGCTTGGGCGCGAGGATTTCCATCATTTTCTTCTTCAGTCTGTACTTCTGCCTGATAGAAGGAATCTCTTCTTCCTTAACCGTGGAAGCCGTCGTCGGGATCATACCATCTTCATTTTTCTCGCCCTTCGGATCGAGGAGGTCGACATCGAGGATCCCCCGCATGAATTTCTTTCCACTGGCTACGGTAAGCTTGTTGTCGCTCTCGGGAACGACCTGCTTCTTTTTTGACCGAGAAGTGTTCTTCCTCGGCTTCTTGGAGCTTTTCTAGGAGCATGCTCATGCTCGTCATCATCGGACGATATGATCTCCTCGACCTGTTTACGCTTGCGCTCCTCGGCCTGTCTTCTTTCCTGCTCGGCGGCCAACTCAATCGGGTTAGGAGGACGAACATTACTAGCCGCCGGGAAAGTGAAATCCATTTCCCGAGGATCTATGGTTTGGTAAGGGACCACGTCCTCGATATAATATTGCTCTTGAATGAGCAAATCCCTCTGAGCTCTTCGGTTCATCTCAGAAAGTGAGGGAAAAAGAGGATTCTGGCTCGGACCAGCTTCATTCCCATGGAGATCGAGCATCAAAACAGGAGAGTCGTCATCATCACTGATGACTGTTCAGCGAGTATTTTGAGGAGGGAACTCAGATCTGCGTCTCGAGCCACCAGGCCTCGATTTAGGAGACTCAAGCTCCTCGATCTCGTCACCCTGACCTTCTTGAAAAGAGCGTTCACCCTCCTCAAACTAGGCTAGTGCAGGAGTGGGTTACTCGGTATCATCCATATCTTCTATATGGATGGCCAACGTATCGACATTGGCCCGAGTACCATAACCTCTCCCGAAGACTTGGGCGGCTTGGCTTATCAAAGCGGCCGGGACACCAGTGTCGGGCGGACCACCTTCCGCCTCAGTTCGATCATCAATAAAGGTTGCATCATCATCCCCTACTGTGCGTCTCCTACAGACTTGCAGACGGTACTCGTCGGCTTCCTCCTCCTCCTTGGAATCATCATCCTCGCCAGATTCCTTATTTTCTTCATCCTCCTCGGACGGCTTGACAAGCTCTTCATGAGCCGATGAAAGTTCCAATGTTTGATCAAGGAAAGTCGCCGATATGGACGTCTCCTCGGACGTGTCCTGCTCGATCCCGTAGTCAAGGGCGTCGTGACGGTTTTGGCTGTCGTCGCTCCTCTCGGACATCCTAAAAGGTAGGACAAAAAAGAGAGTAAGGATGGTTGGTGATAGTCCGAGAAGTCCATTTATGTATATTGATTATGTTCGACCTCCCGAACGGAGAAAAATCTCAAAAAGAGCATAACTAGAAAAGAAGTTACTCTACAAAGATATACAAGCAGAGCGAAGAGCAAAACTACGAAGAAATCACAAAGGCAACAAGATCGAGGAGTAAAAAGCATATGAGATCGAGCGAGAAGGGAGCGACCAACCGCTCAAAAACTGACGAGTTTCAAAGTTACCATGTTTGACAGTTTCAATGTTAATCTAAGGAGGCAAAGGGGATTTGCAGAAATCGAAAAAGGGGGAAAACATGCAAGTCTAAAACCATTTAAAGGCTATTTTCCAGTCCGTTTAAAGGCTCTTTCAAGCCCAATTAAGTCAATGGTCAAGCTGCCGTATTCCAGCGACCATTCAGGCGACGGAGAAGAAGGAGGGCGTACGCCCCATTAACAGCAAAACACGGAGAAACGGGGAAGGAATACATTGAAGCAAGTTTCTATGAATATTATAAGGAGAACTTACTTGTTAAACAGTTGAAGACGGAAAAAGCACACGAAAAGCTGGAAATCCGCCGGAAAAGTGAGAACTGGCTCGCCTGAATAGCTCCTCGATCCTCTCAAACTGCTCCTCGCTCTCTTAACTGCTCTGAATGAAATTTTTGTGAAACAGTGAGAAATGAATCGGTCCTCCCCTATTAATAGAAGGGTATCCCAGGAATTTGAACCATCGGTGCCCCTCACTCCATCCGGGCCAAACACGTGTCCACTATCAACGGCCCAGGTCACGACCGCCTGGAGAATTTACGGATTTGCCCTCCACGCGCCCACATCGACCGATCTTGTCGAGCGAGCGCGGATTACCTAACAGCCAAAGGAAATTCTTGGAGCGAGGACCAGAATGAATAAACTATCCGCAGAGCGAGAAGGACCGATCATCAGAGAAGAAAAATCAAAGGATCGTTTTTATATGGTACCGGGGAGTAGCTTTCTCACAGAGCTCCTCGAGATGAAGTTAAGAAAAAGGGAAAGGAATCCATTCCATTCAATTACCTTACAATTGTCTCCTCGAGACAATTAACAAGGAGAATATCGAAGAGGTGAAGAAATCGAGGACCCTACTTCCACCAAAGGAATACTTACCCGGACCCGATCTTTACCCAACAAATATACCCCTTTAATAAGGTCTGAGCAACGTCTGCTCGCACCCTATAAAAAGGGGGGGGGAGGGAGAGATAGGAGGAGGAAAAGTTACCAAGACACGAATTCGGAAATCTTTTTTCGCCTACTACTAGTCGAGACTCTGCTCGACCCCTACTTCAACATAGTTCCTCAACTATCTTCTACAAAGATACTTGGAAACTAGGGGGACATATGTTGGTGTTAAAATATGTCCAGTCCGCATGTACGAACTGGAACGGTCTAAGAGCGCGATAAGGCATCATAGGCCGTCCCTCAAGGGGCGCGACCACACTCAAGTATGTCACTTGAGCGACGACTTGCTGCTAGTCGGAGTTTTCGGCATCTCTATAATGATCAATGACGACGAACCCGATTCACTATGCGTATCACCCCCACTGTCGCCTTTGTTCTCATAGTCATTGTTGATTATAAAGATTTCAATGACATACTGATACATAGTACAACTTACAATTTGCATTTGTATCATATCTTATTGATACCATATATAATCATTTAGGTCCGTAAACACCCGTAACAAATATAGTCTTTTCTAAACCAAACTTGCAATTTAATTTGTCATTGTTCATTTTTGTTGTCTTAAACTATGACATTTGCGCAAACACAAAAATCCCAGAAAACTCAAAAAACAAAGGAAATGGACTTGCACTTAATATTTTCTTATAAATCTTACATTAAGCGTATGAGAAAATATTATGCTCAAGGCCATAAAAAAAACCTACAAATTTCCAAGTTTTCATTTTCTAAATTTATTATTATTATTATTATTTTATTTTTTTTACTTTCCTTTGGACTTGACGAAGAGTTGGTCGTACGACTTGTAAACCATGTCACAGACCTAGTGGTGGTCTCCACCGGCATGATCCCAATAAAATCTCATTTCACCACCGGACCCACACCCTCTTGCTTACGCCACGGTAGTGTACACTGTTGTTGTTATGTGCAGAGCTAGCCACGGTAGTGTTATACAAGATCCATTGAAAACCTATCGTGTTTGGCACCTTCCCTGACTTGAGCTTGATGCTCCGATTAGGGAACTCTGATCTCCGATATGGGAGCAGAGCTTCGATCTCCCAGACCGACTCAGCTCCCAGATCGTAGAGCAGATCTTCCAAGCTACGGCTACCGGATTCTTTCCGAATCCGGTAGCGGAAGCTTGAAGAAGAAGAAGGGGGAGGAAAAAGAAAAAAAAAAGAAAAAGGAAAAAGAAAAAAAGGAAAAGAAAAGCAAGAGTAAAACCTTTTTCCTATTAATTAAGGGCGTGTATATTTGGTTGAGTTTGAGCCCATGGCATTTTGGTAAATAAAGTAGAGTCAACTCAAACAACTAGATTTTGTCACTAAAATGTAATTGATAATATAATATGTTTTTTTACAAGCCCCTTCATAAGAGTGTAGTATTATGTAATAAACTCTAAGAATTATAATTACTGCAACACCCCCAATCCAAATTAATTTGCCTGTTGTGCCAGGTTTAGATCCAAGTTGAGCGACGACTTGCTGCTAGTCGGAGTTTTCGGCATCTCTATAATGATGAATGACGACGAACCCGATTCACTATGAGTATCACCCCCACTGCCACCTTCAACCCTCATCTTATGAATCAATTTCACAATCTCTCGGCACGCCTCAGCTCCAAGGCGCAACATAGTGGTGGTCTGCACTGGCATGATCCCATTAAAAACTTTTGTCACCACCGGACCCACACCCGCTTGCTTACTACACGTTAGTGTAAACCATTGTTGTTATGTGTAGAGCTAGCCACGGTAGTGTTATACAAGATCCAGTGAAAACCTGTCGTGTTTGACACCTTACCTTCAACCACCTCTGAAATAATATCACAATTTGAATTAATGTTCATAATAAACATTATATGTCGCTTTTGTTCTCATAGTCATTGTTGATTATACAGATTTCAATGACATACTGATACATAGTACAAGTTACAACTTGCATTTGTATCGTATCTCATTGATACCATATATATATAATCATTTAGGTCCGTAAACAGCCGTAACAAATATAGTATTTTCTAAACCAAACTTGCAATTTAATTTGTCATTGTTCATTTTTGGTTTCTTAAACTATAACATTTGCACAAACACAAAAATCCCGGAAAACTAAAAAAAAAAAAAGGAAATGGACTTGCACTTAATATTTTCTTATGAATCTTACATTAAGCGCATGAGAAAATATTATGCGCAAGGCCATAAAAAAACCCATAAATTTCCAAGTTTTCATTTTCTAAATTTATTATTATTATTATTATTTTATTTTTTTTACTTTCCTTTGTACTTGACGAAGAGTTGGCCGTACGACTTGTAAACCATGTAACAGACCTAGTGGTGGTCTCCACGGGCATGATCCCAATAAAATCTCATTTCACCACCGGACCCACATCCTCTTGCTTACCCCACGGTAGTGTACACTGTTGTCGTTATGTGCAGAGCTAGCCACGGTAGTGTTATACAAGATCCATTGAAAACCTATCGTGTTTGGCACCTTCCCTGACTTGAGCTTGATGCTCCGATTAGGGAACTCTGATCTCCGATGTGGGAGCAGAGCTTCGATCTCCCAGATCGACTCAACTCCCAGATCGTAGAGCAGATCTTCCAAGCTCCGGCTACCGGATTCTGTCAGAATCCGGTAACGGGAGCTTGAAGAAGAAGAAGGGGGAGGGAATAGGAAAAAAAAAAAAAAGAAAACGAAAAGAAAGAGTAAAACCTTTTTCCTATTAACTAAGGGCGTGTGTATTTGGTTGAGTTTGAGCCCATGGCATTTTGGTAAATAAAGGAGAGGCAACTCAAAAACTAGATTTTGTCACTAAAATGTAATTGATAATATAATATGTTTTTTTAGAAGCCCCTTCATAAGAGTGTAGTATTATGTAATAGACTCTAAGAATTATAATTACTGCAACACCCCCAATCCAAATTAATTTTCCTGTTGTGCCAGGTTCTGATCCAAGTTGAGCGACGACTTGCTGCTAGTCGGAGTGTTCGGCATCTCTATAATGATCAATGACGACGAACCCGATTCACTCTGCGTATCACCCCCACTACCACCTTCAACCCACATCTTATGAATCAATTTCACAATCTCTCGGCACGCCTCAGCTCCAAGGCGCAACATAGTGGTGGTCTGCACCGGCATGATCCCATTAAAATCTTTTGTCACCACCGGACCCACACCCGCTTGCTTACTCCACGTTAGTGTAAACCATTGTTGTTATGTGCAGACCTAGCCACGATAGTGTTATACAAGATCCAGTGAAAACCTATCGTGTTTGACACCTTACCTTCAACCACCTCTGAAATAATATCACCATTTGAATTAATGTTCATAATAAACATTATATGTCGCCTTTGTTCTCATAGTCATTGTTGATTATACAGATTTCAATGACATACTGATACATAGTACAACTTACAACTTGCATTTGTATCGTATCTCATTGATACCATATATAATCATTTAGGTCCTTAAACACCCGTAACAAATATAGTCTTTTCTAAACCAAAATTGCAATTAAATTTGTCATTGTTCATTTTTGTTGTCTTAAACTATGACATTTGCGCAAACACAAAAATTCCGGAAAACTAAAAAAAAAAGGAAATGGACTTGCACATATTATTTTCTTATGAATCTTACATTAAGCGCATGAGAAAATATTATGCGCAAGGCCATAAAAAAAACCTATAAATTTCCAAGTTTTCAGTTTCTAAATTTATTATTATTATTATTATTTTATTTTTTTTACTTTCCTTTGGACTTGACGAAGAGTTGGTCGTACGACTTGTAAACCATGTCACAGGCCTAGTGGTGGTCTCCACCGGCATGATCCCAATAAAATCTCATTTCACCACCGGACCCACATCCTCTTGCTTACCCCACGGTAGTGTACACTGTTGTTGTTATGTGCAGAGCTAGCCACGGTAGTGTTATACAAGATCCATTGAAAACCTATCGTGTTTGGCACCTTCCCTGACTTGAGCTTGATGCTCCGATTAGGGAACTCTGATCTCCGATGTGGGAGCAGAGCTTCGATCTCCCAGATCGACTCAACTCCCAGATCGTAGAGAAGATCTTCCAAGCTCCGGCTACTGGATTCTGTCAGAATCCGGTAGCGGGAGCTTGAAGAAGAAGAAGGGTGAGGAAAAAGGAAAAAAAAAAAAAAGAAAAAGAAAAGAATGAGTAAATCCTCTTTCCTATTAACTAAGGGCGTGTGTATTTGGCTGAGTTTGAGCCCATCGCATTTTGGTAAATAAAGGAGAGTCAACTCAAAAAACCAGATTTTGTCACTAAAATATAATTGATAATATAATATGTTTTTTTAGAAGCCCCTTCATAAGAGTGTAGTATTATGTAATAAACTATAAAAAATATAATTACTGCAACACCCCCAGTCCAAATTAATTTTCCTGTTGTGCCAGGTTCAGATCCAAGTTGAGCGACGACTTGCTGCTAGTCGGAGTTTTCGGCATCTCTATAATGATCAATGACGACGAACCCGATTCACTCTGCGTATCACCCCCACTGCCACCTTCAACCCACATCTTATGAATCAATTTCACAATCTCTCGGCACGCGTCAGATCCAAGGCGCAACATAGTGGTGGTCTGCACCGGCATGATCCCATTAAAATCTTCTGTCACCTTTGTTCTCATAGTCATTGTTGATTATACAGATTTCAATGACATACTGATACATAGTACAACTTACAACTTGCATTTGTATCCTATCTCATTTATACCATATATAATCATTTAGGTCCGTAAACACCCGTAACAAATATAGTCTTTTCTAAACCAAATTGCAATTTAGTTTGTCATTGTTCATTTTTGTTGTCTTAAACTATGACATTTGCGCAAACACAAAAATCCCGGAAAACTAAAAAAACAAAGGAAATGGACTTGCAGTTAATATTTTCTTATAAATCTTAGATTAAGCGCATGAGAAAATAATATGCGCAAGGCCATAAAAAAAAACCTACAAATTTCCAAGTTTCATTTTCTAAATTTATTATTATTATTATTATTATTTTATTTTTTTTACTTTCCTTTGGACTTGACGAAGAGTTGGTCGTACGACTTGTAAACCATGTCACAGACCTAGTGGTGGTCTCCACCGGCATGATCCCAATAAAATCTCATTTCACCACCGGACCCACACCCTCTTGCTTACGCCACGGTAGTGTACACTGTTGTTGTTATGTGCAGAGCTAGCCACGGTAGTGTTATACAAGATCCATTGAAAATCGATCGTGTTTGGCACCTTCCCTGACTTGAGCTTGATGCTCCGATTAGCGAACTCTGATCTCCGATGTGGGAGCAGAGCTTCGATCTCCCAGATCGACTCAGCTCCCAGATCGTAGAGCGGATCTTCCAAGCTCCGGCTACCGGATTCTGTCAGAATCCGGTTGCGGGAGCTTGAAGAAGAAGAAGGGGGAGGAAAAAGAAAAAAAAAAAAAAGGAAAAAGAAAAAAGAAAAAGAAATGAAAGAGTAAAACCTTTTTCCTATTAACTAAGGGCGTGTGTATTTGGTTGAGTTTGAGCCCATGGCATTTTGGTAAATAAAGGAGAGTCAATTCAAAAAACCAGATTTTGTCACTAAAATGTAATTGATAATATAATATGTTTTTTTAGAAACCAATTCATAAGAGTGTAGTATTATGTAATAAACTCTAAGAATTATAATTACTGCAACACCCCCAATCCAAATTAATTTGCCTGTTGTGCCAGGTTCATATCCAAGTTGAGCGACGACTTGATGCTAGTCGGAGTTTTCGGCATCTCTATAATGATCAATGACGACGAACCCGATTCACTCTGCGTATCACCCCCACAGCCACCTTCAACCCTCATCTTATGAATCAATTTCACAATCTCTCGGCACGCCTCAGCTCCAAGGCGCAACATAGTGGTGGTCTGCACCGGCATGATCCCATTAAAATCTTCTGTCACCACCGGACCCACACCCGCTTGCTAACTCCACGGTAGTGTAAACCATTGTTGTTATGTGCAGAGCTAGCCACGGTAGTGTTATACAAGATCCAGTGAAAACCTGTCGTGTTTGACACCTTACCTTCAACCACCTCTGAAATAATATCACAATTTGAGTTAATGTTCATAATAAACATTATATGTCGCCTTTGTTCTCATAGTCATTGTTGATTATACAGATTTCAATGACATACTGATACATAGTACAACTTACAACTTGCATTTGTATCCTATCTCATTTATACCATATATAATCATTTAGGTCCGTAAACACCCGTAACAAATATAGTCTTTTCTAAACCAAACTTGCAATTTAATTTGTCATTCTTCATTTTTGTTGTCTTAAACTATGACATTTGCGCAAACACAAAATCCCGAAAAACTAAAAAAACAAAGGAAATGGACTTGCACTTAATATTTTCTTATAAATCTTAGATTAAGAGCATGAGAAAATAATATGCGCAAGGCCATAAAAAAAACCTACAAATTTCCAAGTTTTCATTTTCTAAATTTATTATTATTATTATTATTATTATTATTTTATTTTTTTTACTTTCCTTTGGACTTGACGAAGAGTTGGTCGTACGACTTGTAAACCATGTCACAGACCTAGTGGTGGTCTCCACCGGCATGATCCCAATAAAATCTCATTTCACCACCGGACCCACACCCTCTTGCTTACGCCACGGTAGTGTACACTGTTGTTGTTATGTGCAGAGCTAGCCATGGTAGTGTTATACAAGATCCATTGAAAATCGATCGTGTTTGGCACCTTCCCTGACTTGAGCTTGATGCTCCGATTAGCGAACTCTGATCTCCGATGTGGGAGCAGAGCTTCGATCTCCCAGATCGACTCAGCTCCCAGATCGTAGAGCGGATCTTCCAAGCTCCGGCTACCGGATTCTGTCAGAATCCGGGATTCTGTCAGAATCCGGTAGCGGGAGCTTGAAGAAGAAGAAGGGGGAGGAAAAAGAAAAAAAAAAAAAGGAAAAAGAAAAAAAGAAAAAGAAAAGAAAGAGTAAAACCTTTTTCCTATTAACTAAGAGTGTGTGTATTTGGTTGAGTTTGAGCCCATGGCATTTTGGTAAATAAAGGAGAGTCAACTCAAAAAACAAGATTTTGTCACTAAAATGTAATTGATAATATAATATGTTTTTTTAGAAACCCCTACATAAGAGTGTAGTATTATGTAATAAACTCTAAGAATTATAATTACTGCAACACCCCCAATCCAAATTAATTTGCCTCTTGTGCAAGGTTCAGATCCAAGTTGAGCGACGACTTGATGCTAGTCGGAGTTTTCGGCATCTCTATAATGATCAATGACGACGAACCCGATTCACTCTGCGTATCACCCCCACAGCCACCTTCAACCCTGATCTTATGAATCAATTTCACAATCTCACGGCACGCCTCAGCTCCAAGGCGCAACATAGTGGTGGTCTGCACCGGCATGATCCCATTAAAATCTTTGTCACCACCGGACCCATACCCGCTTGCTTACTCCACGTTAGTGTTAACCATTGTTGGTATGTGCAGAGCTAGCCACGGTAGTGTTATACAAGATCCACTGAAAACCTGTCGTGTTTGACACCTTACCTTCAACCACCTCTGAAATAATATCACAATTTGAATTAATGTTCATAATAAACATTATATGTCGCTTTTGTTCTCATAGTCATTGTTGATTATACAGATTTCAATGACATACTGATACATAATACAACTTACAACTTGCATTTGTATCGTATCTCATTGATACCATATATATAATCATTTAGGTCAGTAAACACCCGTAAAAAATATAGTCTTTTCTAAACCAAACTTGCAATTTAATTTGTCATTGTTCATTTTGTTGTCTTAAACTATGACATTTGCAAACACAAAAATCCCGGAAAACTAAAAAAAAAAAAGGAAATGGACTTGGACTTTAATATATTCTTGTGCATCTTACATTAAGCGCATGAGAAAATATTATGCGCAAGGCCATAAAAAAAACCTATAAATTTCCAAGTTTTCATTTTCTAAATTTATTATTATTATTATTATTTTATTTTTTTTACTTTCGTTTGGACTTGACGAAGAGTTGGTCGTACGACTTGTAAACCATGTCACAGACCTAGTGGTGGTCTCCACGGGCATGATCCCAATAAAATCTCATTTCACCACCGGACCCACATCCTCTTGCTTATCCCACGGTAATGTACACCGTTGTTGTTATGTGCAGAGCTAGCCACGGTAGTGTTATACAAGATCCATTGAAAACCTATCGTGTTTGGCACCTTCCCTGACTTGAGCTTGATGATCCGATTAGGGAACTCTGATCTCCGATGTGGGAGCAGAGCTTCGATCTCCCAGATCGACTCAACTCCCAGATCGTAGAGTAGATCTTCCAAGCTCCGGCTACCGGATTCTGTCAGAATCCGGTAGCGGGAGCTTGAAGAAGAAGAAAGGGGAGGAAAAACGAAAAAAAAAAAAAAAGAAAAAGAAAAGAAAGAGTAAAACCTTTTTCCTATTAACTAAGGGCGTGTGCATTTGGCTGAGTTTGAGCCCATCGCATTTGGTAAATAAAGGAGAGTCAACTCCAAAAACCAGATTTTGTCACTAAAATGTAATTGATAATATAATATGTTTTTTTAGAAGCCCCTTCATAAGAGTGTAGTATTATGTAATAAACTCTAAAAATTATAATTACTGCAACACCCCCAATCCAAATTAATTTGCCTGTTGTGCCAGGTTCAGATCCTAGTTGAGCGACGACTTGCTGCTAGTCGGAGTTTTCGGCATCTCTATAATGATCAATGACGACGAACCCGATTCACTCTGCATATCACCCCCACTGCCACCTTCAACCCTCATCTTATGAATCAATTTCACAATCTCTCGGCACGCCTCAGATCCAAGGCGCAACATAGTGGTGGTAGAGACCATGATGATCCCATTAAAATCTTCTGTCACCACCGAACCCACACCCGCTTGCTTACTCCACGGTAGTGTAAACCATTGTTAATATGTGCAGAGCTAGCAACTGTAGTGTTATACAAGATCCAGTGAAAACCTGTCGTGTTTGACACCTTACCTTCAACCACCTCTGAAATAATATCACAATTTGAATTAATGTACATAATAAACATTATATGTCGCCTTTGTTCTCATAGTCATTGTTGATTATAAAGATTTCAATGACATACTGATACATAGTACAACTTACAACTTGCATTTGTATCGTATCTCATTGATACCATATATATATAATCATTTAGGTTCGTAAACACCCGTAACAAATATAGTCTTTTCTAAACCAAACTTGCAATTTAATTTGTCATTGTTCATTTTTGTTGTCTTAAACTATGACATTTGCAAACACAAAAATCCCGGAAAACAAAAAAAAAAAAAAGGAAATGGACTTGGACTTTATTATATTCTTGTGCATCTTACATTAAGCGCATGAGAAAATATTATGCGCAAGGCCATAAAAAAAACCTATAAATTTCCAAGTTTTCATTTTCTAAATTTATTATTATTATTATTATTTTAACTTTTTTTACTTTCCTTTGGACTTGACGAAGAGTTGGTCGTACGACTTGTAAACCATGTCACAGACCTAGTGGTGGTCTCCACGGGCATGATCCCAATAAAATCTCATTTCACCACCGGACCCACATCCTCTTGCTTATCCCATGGTAATGTACACCGTTGTTGTTATGTGCAGAGCTAGCCACGGTAGTGTTATACCAGATCCATTGAAAACCTATCGTGTTTGGCACCTTCACTGACTTGAGCTTGATGCTCCGATTAGGGAACTCTGATCTCCGTTGTGGGAGAAGAGCTTCGATCTCCCAGATCGACTCAACTCCCAGATCGTAGAGTAGATCTTCCAAGCTCCGGCTACCGGATTCTGTCAGAATCCGGTAGCGGGAGCTTGAAGAAGAAGAAGGGGGACGAAAAACGAAAAAAAAAAAAAAGAAAAAGAAAAGAAAGAGTAAAACCTTTTTCCTATTAACTAAGGGCGTGTGCATTTGGCTGAGTTTGAGCCCATCGCATTTGGTAAATAAAGGAGAGTCAACTCCAAAAACCAGATTTTGTCACTAAAATGTAATTGATAATATAATATGTTTTTTTAGAAGCCCCTTCATAAGAGTGTAGTATTATGTAATAAACTCTAAAAATTATAATTACTGCAACACCCCCAATCCAAATTAATTTGCCTGTTGTGCCAGGTTCAGATCCTAGTTGAGCGACGACTTGCTGCTAGTCGGAGTTTTCGGCATCTCTATAATGATCAATGACGACGAACCCGATTCACTCTGCATATCACCCCCACTGCCACCTTCAACCCTCATCTTATGAATCAATTTCACAATCTCTCGGCACGCCTCAGATCCAAGGCGCAACATAGTGGTGGTCTGCACCGGCATGATCCCATTAAAATCTTCTGTCACCACCGGACCCACACCCGCTTGCTTACTCCACGGTAGTGTAAACCATTGTTAATATGTGCAGAGCTAGCAACTGTAGTGTTATACAAGATCCAGTGAAAACCTGTCGTGTTTGACACCTTACCTTCAACCACCTCTGAAATAATATCACAATTTGAATTAATGTACATAATAAACATTATATGTCGCCTTTGTTCTCATAGTCATTGTTGATTATAAAGATTTCAATGACATACTGATACATAGTACAACTTACAACTTGCATTTGTATCGTATCTCATTGATACCATATATATATAATCATTTAGGTTCGTAAACACCCGTAACAAATATAGTCTTTTCTAAACCAAACTTGCAATTTAATTTGTCATTGTTCATTTTTGTTGTCTTAAACTATGACATTTGCAAACACAAAAATCCCGGAAAACAAAAAAAAAAAAAGGAAATGGACTTGGACTTTATTATATTCTTGTGCATCTTACATTAAGCGCATGAGAAAATATTATGCGCAAGGCCATAAAAAAACCTATAAATTTCCAAGTTTTCATTTCTAAATTTATTATTATTATTATTATTTTAACTTTTTTTTACTTTCCTTTGGACTTGACGAAGAGTTGGTCGTACGACTTGTAAACCATGTCACAGACCTAGTGGTGGTCTCCACGGGCATGATCCCAATAAAATCTCATTTCACCACCGGACCCACATCCTCTTGCTTATCCCATGGTAATGTACACCGTTGTTGTTATGTGCAGAGCTAGCCACGGTAGTGTTATACAAGATCCATTGAAAACCTATCGGGTTTGGCACCTTCCCTGACTTGAGCTTGATGCTCCGATTAGGGAACTCTGATCTCCGTTGTGGGAGAAGAGCTTCGATCTCCCAGATCGACTCAACTCCCAGATCGTAGAGTAGATCTTCCAAGCTCCGGCTACCGGATTCTGTCAGAATCCGGTAGCGGGAGCTTGAAGAAGAAGAAGGGGGAGGAAAAACGAAAAAAAAAAAAGAAAAAGAAAAGAAAGAGTAAAACCTTTTTCCTATTAACTAAGGGCGTGTGCATTTGGCTGAGTTTGAGCCCATCGCATTTGGTAAATAAAGGAGAGTCAACTCCAAAAACCAGATTTTGTCACTAAAATGTAATTGAGAATATAATATGTTTTTTAGAAGCCACTTCATAAGAGTGTAGTATTATGTAATAAACTCTAAAAATTATAATTACTGCAACACCCCCAATCCAAATTAATTTGCCTGTTGTGCCAGGTTCAGATCCTAGTTGAGCGACGACTTGCTGTTAGTCGAAGTTTTCGGCATCTCTATAACGATCAATGACGACGAACCCGATTCACTCTGCATATCACCCCCACTGCCACCTTCAACCCTCATCTTATGAATCAATTTCACAATCTCTCGGCACGCCTCAGATCCAAGGCGCAACATAGTGGTGGTCTGCACCGGCATGATCCCATTAAAATCTTCTGTCACCACCGGACCCACACCCGCTTGCTTACTCCACGGTAGTGTAAACCATTGTTAATATGTGCAGAGCTAGCAACTGTAGTGTTATACAAGATCCAGTGAAAACCTGTCGTGTTTGACACCTTACCTTCAACCACCTCTGAAATAATATCACAATTTGAATTAATGTTCATAATAAACATTATATGTCGCCTTTGTTCTCATAGTCATTGTTGATTATAAAGATTTCAATGACATACTGATACATAGTACAACTTACAACTTGCATTTGTATCCTATCTCATTTATACCATATATAATCATTTAGGTCCGTAAACACCCGTAACAAATATAGTCTTTTCTAAACCAAACTTGCAATTTAATTTGTCATTGTTCATTTTTGTTGTCTTAAACTATGACATTTGCGCAAACACAAAAATCCCGAAAAACTAAAAAAACAAAGGAAATGGACTTGCACTTAATATTTTCTTATAAATCTTAGATTAAGAGCATGAGAAAATAATATGCGCAAGGCCATAAAAAAAACCTACAAATTTCCAAGTTTTCATTTTCTAAATTTATTATTATTATTATTATTATTTTATTTTTTTTACTTTCCTTTGGACTTGACGAAGAGTTGGTCGTACGACTTGTAAACCATGTCACAGACCTAGTGGTGGTCTCCACCGGCATGATCCCAATAAAATCTCATTTCACCACCGGACCCACACCCTCTTGCTTACGCCACGGTAGTGTACACTGTTGTTGTTATGTGCAGAGCTAGCCACGGTAGTGTTATACAAGATCCATTGAAAACCTATCGTGTTTGGCACCTTCCCTGACTTGAGCTTGATGCTCCGATTAGGGAACTTTGATCTCCGATGTGGGAGCAGAGCTTCGATCTCCCAGACCGACTCAGCTCCCAGATCGTAGAGCAGATCTTCCAAGCTCCGGCTACCGGATTCTGTCAGAATCCGGGATTCTGTCAGAATCCGGTAGCGGGAGCTTGAATAAGAAGAAGGGGGAGGAAAAAGTAAAAAAAAAAAAAAAAGGAAAAAGAAAAAAAGGAAAAGAAAAGAAAGAGTAAAACCTTTTTCCTATTAACTAAGGGCGTGTGTATTTGGTTGAGTTTGAGCCCATGGCATTTTGGTAAATAAAGGAGAGTCAACTCAAAAAACCAGATTTTGTCACTAAAATGTAATTGATAATATAATATGTTTTTTTAGAAGCCCCTTCATAAGAGTGTAGTATTATGTAATAAACTCTAAGAATTATAATTACTGCAACACCCCCAATCCAAATTAATTTGCCTGTTGTGCCAGGTTCAGATCCAAGTTGAGCGACGACTTGCTGCTAGTCGGAGTTTTCGGCATCTCTATAATGATCAATGACGACGAACCCGATTCACTCTGCGTATCACCCCCACTGCCACCTTCAACCCTCATCTTATGAATCAATTTCACAATCTCTCGGCACGCCTCAGCTCCAAGGCGCATCATAGTGGTGGTCTGCACCGGAATGATCCAATTAAAATCTTTTGTCACCACCGGACCCACACCCGCTTGCTTACTCCACGTTATTGTAAACCATTGTTGTTATGTGCAGAGCTAGCCACGGTAGTGTTATACAAGATCCATTGAAAACCTGTCGTGTTTGACACCTTACCTTCAACCACCTCTGAAATAATATCACAATTTGAATTAATGTTCATAATAAACATTATATGTCGCCTTTGTTCTCATAGTCATTGTTGATTATAAAGATTTCAATGACATACTGATACATAGTACAACTTACAATTTGCATTTGTATCCTATCTTATTGATACCATATATAATCATTTAGGTCCGTAAACACTCGTAACAAATATAGTCTTTTCTAAACCAAACTTGCAATTTAATTTGTCATTGTTCATTTTTGTTGTCTTAAACTATGACATTTGCGCAAACACAAAAATCCCAGAAAACTAAAAAAACAAAGGAAATGGACTTGCACTTAATATTTTCTTATAAATCTTACATTAAGTGTATGAGAAAATATTATGCGCAAGGCCATAAAAAAAACCTACAAATTTCCAAGTTTTCATTTTCTAAATTTATTATTATTATTATTATTATTTTATTTTTTTTACTTTCCTTTGGACTTGACGAAGAGTTGGTCGTACGACTTGTAAACCATGTCACAGACCTAGTGGTGGTCTCCACCGGCATGATCCCAATAAAATCTCATTTCACCACCGGACCCACACCCTCTTGCTTACGCCACGGTAGTGTACACTGTTGTTGTTATGTGCAGAGCTAGCCACGGTAGTGTTATACAAGATCCATTGAAAACCTATCGTGTTTGGCACCTTCCCTGACTTGAGCTTGATGCTCCGATTAGGGAACTTTGATCTCCGATGTGGGAGCAGAGCTTCGATCTCCCAGACCGACTCAGCTCCCAGATCGTAGAGCAGATCTTCCAAGCTCCGGCTACCGGATTCTGTCAGAATCCGGGATTTTGTCAGAATCCGGTAGCGGGAGCTTGAATAAGAAGAAGGGGGAGGAAAAAGTAAAAAAAAAAAAAGGAAAAAGAAAAAAAGGAAAAGAAAAGAAAGAGTAAAACCTTTTTCCTATTAACTAAGGGCGTGTGTATTTGGTTGAGTTTGAGCCCATGGCATTTTGGTAAATAAAGGAGAGTCAACTCAAAAAACCAGATTTTGTCACTAACATGTAATTGATAATATAATATGTTTTTTTAGAAGCCCCTTCATAAGAGTGTAGTATTATGTAATAAACTCTAAGAATTATAATTACTGCAACACCCCCAATCCAAATTAATTTGCCTGTTGTGCCAGGTTCAGATCCAAGTTGAGCGACGACTTGCTGCTAGTCGGAGTTTTCGGCATCTCTATAATGATCAATGACGACGAACCCGATTCACTCTGCGTATCACCCCCACTGCCACCTTCAACCCTCATCTTATGAATCAATTTCACAATCTCTCGGCACGCCTCAGCACCAAGGCGCAACATAGTGGTGGTCTGCACCGGCATGATCCAATTAAAATCTTTTGTCACCACCGGACCCACACCCGCTTGCTTACTCCACGTTAGTGTAAACCATTATTGTTATGTGCAGAGCTAGCCACGGTAGTGTTATACAAGATCCAGTGAAAACCTGTCGTGTTTGACACCTTACCTTCAACCACCTCTGAAATAATATCACAATTTGAATTAATGTTCATAATAAACATTATATGTCGCCTTTGTTCTCATAGTCATTGTTGATTATATAGATTTCAATGACATACTGATACATAGTACAACTTACAACTTGCATTTGTATCGTATCTCATTAATACCATATATAATCATTTAGGTCCGTAAACACCCGTAACAAATATAGTCTTTTCTAAACCAAACTTGCAATTTAATTTGTCATTGTTCATTTTTGTTGTCTTAAACTATGACATTTGCGCAAACACAAAAATCCCGGAAAACTAAAAAAACAAAGAAAATGGACTTGCACTTAATATTTTCTTATGAATCTTACATTAAGCGCAGGAGAAAATATTATGCGCAAGGCCATTAAAAAACCTACAAATTTCCAAGTTCTCATTTTCTAAATTTATTATTATTATTATTATTATTTTATTTTTTTTACTTTCCTTTGGATTTGACGAAGAGTTGGTCGTACGACTTGTAAACCATGTCACAGACCTAGTGGTGGTCTCCACCGGCATGATCCCAATAAAATCTCATTTCACCACCGGACCCACACCCTCTTGCTTACGCCACGGTAGTGTACATTGTTGTTGTTATGTGTAGAGCTAGCCACGGTAGTGTTATACAAGATCCATTGAAAACCTATCGTGTTTGGCATCTTCCCTGACTTGAGCTTGCTGCTCGGATTAGGGAACTCAGATCTCCGATGTGGGAGTAGAGCTTCGATCTGCCAGATCGACATAGCTCCCAGATCGTAGAGCAGATCTTCCAAGCTCCGGCTACCGGATTCTGTCAGAATCCGGTTAGCGGGAGCTTAAAAAAGAAGAAGGGGGAGGAAAAAGGAAAAAAAAAAAAAAAAAAAAAACGAAAAAGTATAAAAGAAAAAGAAAAGAAAGAGTAAAACCTTTTTCCTATTAACTAAGGGCGTGTGTATTTGACTGGGTTTGAGCCCATGGCATTTTGGTAAATAAAGTAGAGTCAACTCAAAAAACCAGATTTTGTCACTAAAATGTAATTGATAATATATTAGGTTATTTTAGAAGCCCCTTCATAAGAGTGTAGTATTATGTAATAAACTCTAAGAATTATAATTACTGCAACACCCCCAATCCAAATTAATTTGCCTGTTGTGCCAGGTACAGATCCAAGTTGAGCGACGACTTGCTGCTAGTCGGAGTTTTCGGCATCTCTACAATGATCGATGACGACGAACCCGATTCACTCTGCCTATCACCCCCACTGCCACCTTCACCCCTCATCTTATAAATCAATTTCACAATCTCCCGGCACGCCTCAGCTCCAAGGCGCAACATAGTGGTTGTTGGTCCCTTTAAACAACAAGAAAAGACTAGGGGGGGTGAATAGTCTTTTCAAACTTTCATCGTTTAAAACCTTTCTCAGCAAAGACTTATTACTTTTCAGTAATGAGATTTGCTGATACTTAACTTTCTCAACAAGCGCAAGTTACTTCTCAGTAACGTGTTTTGCTGATACTTAAAATCAGAGAGCGGAAGTCTTTGATACAATAAGTGCTTTGTCACTAAGTGATAGTTTCAGCAAGTGAACAGAGTGACTGTGTACAGATAGATATGCTTTGCTGAAAGCTAAATGCAGTAAGTAAATCACACAAACACTTTTATAGTGGTATCAGAGAGTGGCGTAATCTCTCAACTAATCCACTTTGTCCTTTCTAGGACAGAATCCACTAAGACAAGTTTGAGGTTCCTAATAACACCTATCTAGAGCGATTCAAACAGAAACCAAAGCACACTTGCTTCATTTCCAACCTAACTAGAGAACGAAACCTTGTTCTCTACCAAACTTGGAACTTTTAATCAGCAACATTATGCTCGATTAAGTTCCCCCTGAATTTCACGCCTGAAAGGGTGTATTTTCAGTTAGAGAGGTTTGGGATGAGATAACTTGATTATAACTTATTCAGGTACAACAAGTAATCTAAGAAACAAAACTTTGAATACTTTGCTGTAAACAAGTTTGATTGTTTCTGGTGTCAAGACTTGTTCTTGTTCGAAAGAAAGAACACCTTAACTAATTTCTTAGCCGTGTATGCTCTACTTCTTCACAAGTAGCTTTTTCAAGCTTTAAGTCTTGGAACGGATCAATGGTAGTAAAGAGTGTTTGAAGGGTATGTGAGTTTAAGCACAAGTGAGAGTTTGATCACGTTGTTGGCACACTTCAACTCTTTGCCGGATGACCTCTATTTATAGTGAATCAAGGGAGCCGTTTGAATTTCAAATTCTAAAGCTTTTGTTCCTTAAGATGTCACTATCTTGCTTTTGTACTTTCAACAACGTCCTTTATTTGTCTTCTAGTATTCATGTCCTTCGCGTGCATGCTTTGCATTTAATGTTCATTTGAATGAGATTCAAACATGAACGTTGGAGCACAAATGAAAGTACTATCATCAATGAGGTCACATATGTTCATCAGCAAGTGGTCAGTCTCAGTTTCGGCAAGCACAACCTACTCTGTCGTTTAGATTTTCACTTATGCAAGCTGTTGCTGAAGTTTCCACTTTCTGAGCAACATGTGCCTTTGTAGATACCAGTCTTCAGAAATCTTCTAGTCTTCAGTTCTTCGAAATCTTCAAGTTTCTGAACGGTTCTAAATGCTTCAGTAGTTTGTTTGTGTAAACAAAGTACATCATCAGCAAATGCTTCAATAGGTTGTATTTCTTTTTAGAAAACAAGATACATCATAAGCGGTAAAACTAACCTATCTAGCACCTACTCTAAGTCTTCAGCAAACGTTCCTCTTTTACAATGTCCTTAAAATTCTAAATTCCTATGGACCTTAAGAGTACTAGTTACTGGACTTTCCTTAATTTAGCATGGTTAATTGCTCATCAAAATTACAAGTTTCCTAACAAATTTCCCCCTTTTTGATGTTAGCAATCCATGGCTAAATTAATTGTTACCCTTTTAGTGGTTTCTGATGTTGAATAAATCAGTTGATTAATGCAAGCATACTTGAATAATTAAACAGTAAGCATAAGTAGATTACATAATCAAAAACCAATAAGAGTCAAAAGCTGCATTGCTGATAGTTATCTTTTAGTAAGTTTACAAGAAAGTTCGGAGATAACTACACAAAATCAGCAAACAAAACTAAACAAAGCTATTACAGGGACTTAAGCTCTTTCAACAGAAGATTTTCTCAAAATCTCCCTTACACTCTTCTCAGCAAGTGCAGTAAATTCAATACAGTCCTTTGCGTAATCTTCAAGTAGCTTACGGACTTGGAGTTGAAGAATCCTTGCATTCTTGCAGGCGGTGTAATGATATTTTTCAACATTCATTTCTTTGTAGTGCAACACCCACAAGTGCATGCCCCAATTGTTGGCATGGAGAAGTTGTGTATCTGAAATGCCTTTAGCATGAATCTTCCTTAACCAGAGAAGATCTTCTTCTTGATCCTTAGCAGTGAGATAGAAATACTCATAAGGAATCAATCCAAGTTTCTTCTTTGATTTCTTGGTTACAGGGTCAGAGTAATAGGCAAATCAATTGGCTTCATCAATTCTGGTTCTTGTTTTACAGTCTTACCAATTGAAGTTCTTCTTACCAAGACTTCCAGATTCAGCCATCTCCCAGCTATGTTTCTTGGTAGGGAAGGAGGATCCCTTTCTTTTCTTTTCACTTTGAGATCAATCCATGTGTACATTTGATTCAGTACAGCTGTTGGAAAGAAATCATTCACCAGCAAGTCTTCCAGCTTTAAGATCCAGCAACCATGAACATTTCTGATCACATTCTGAGTAGTTTCCTCATTGCTGGTCTTTGTGTATTCAATGCCGGAGCCAATGGTAATGCTGGCAAGCCTCTTTTCTTCCTGTCTTTGTGTTCTTCTTCTTGACTTTGCATTTTCTTGATCTCTTGCTGAAGATCTTGAGTCAGAAGAGAAATGCTTTGAATGGCCAGACGGAGTTAAGGCTGTTATAGGTCTAGCTCTTATAGCTTGAGCTATAGTCTGATTGTCATCATCATCATCATCATCTTCATTCAGATCTTGATGACTTTCAGTGTGACAGTATTCATGAGTTTCAGCAGAAGTTTTTCTCTTTTTCGGACTTGCTGAATTCAACTCAGAATCTGCTTCAGCTTGTCTTTTAGAACTTTGCTCTCTTTCAGCAAGAGGTTCTATTGTCAGTGGCGCTTCAGTAGGGGTTTTCTTTCTTGAAGATCTCTTTTGCTTATCTTCCCCCTTACACATGGATTGCATCATTGGAGTAATGTGCAGAGAAAAGAACTCATAGCAATTTTCAGCAAGAGTACTTAGGTTGTTGTACTTCATGATAATTGCTTGCTGATCAGAGGTCAGCTTTGACAATTCTTGTTTGATACTCACCAAATTCTCCTCATGTCTGCGCTCTGTTGCGACTTTGTCTTCAATGAAAGTCTGAGCCTTTACTAATGCAGACTTTGCTAATCGGAGTGCTTGACTGACATCTTCTTCATAGCTTTTGTGGTAAAGACTTATGTCCTTCTGAGCTATGGTAAGAGTACTAGTGCGTTTCAGCACAATAGCCAGTATTTTTCCGATGTCAAGCGGACTATCAGCAAGCAGTGCATCATCTTCTGCTTTGCAGGCTTTGTGGATTTCCATTAGTGCTAAAATTCTTGGAGTAAAATCCTCCACACGTGGAAAAGACACTAAGTTTGGGGTCAAGGAATGAACTTTGAGCTCAGAAGCGAATTGATCATCTCTTGTCAGCAAATGGCTTCTCAAGTGATCATCCTCATTTGCTGAAAGATCGTCTTCATCGTCAGATTCATCAAGGCCAGCAATCTTGGTTCCTAAATCTGCAGCTTCATTCCTTTCTGGTTGAGTGGTTGCTGATGGCAACGCTTCAGACTCAACGACTGGAGTTTCACCAGTAGTAAGCTTTAATTCAGTAGTTGCTGAGGGCAACGTTTGAGACTCAATGACTGGAGTTTCACCAGTAGTAGATGGAAGGGAGGGGACTTCCTGAGGCTTTACTCCTGAAGATTGAGCAATATCCAGATTCTGCGTATGCCTTGCATGAATCTGTAGACTATTTTGAAGTGCTCTTTGATAATCTTCATCCATTTCTTCATCATCATCAAGGTTTGGATTACTGACCTTGGCATCGAGTAAAGATAACTCGGCATCAGAAAGCTTGCTTTTGCCATGTTTCAATGAAGCGCGCTTTCTGGCGTACTCTTCTTCGGTATCAGCGCCTTGTACAGGTGCTTGAGTACTTGTTTCAGCAGGAACATGATTGGATTCTTGCTGACTTGGTATATGATCAGCTTGCTGATTGTCTTGATTCTCAGTCTCAGCAACTGTCAGTTTAAGTCCACCAACATCAGGACTAGGACCTTGATTATCATCATCGTCGTCCTTTTTATCCTTAGAATCTTTTCCTTCATCATCACTGGGATCAGTAGGAATGTTCTCATCTTCTTCTTCCTCATCATCATCCGTCAGTATAACCAACTCGAGATGCTTGTATAAAGCAACACTCGTAACTTCCTCTTCTTCATTGATTTTGTGGGGATCAACCACCACGGGTACAAAAGAACCCTCGAGCATCACAGCTTGTTCACCTGGAGAGGCACTCTTGAATTTGGCCTTCATATTCTCTCTTATTAGAGCATTCAGATTTGAGCTCATTAGTTGAGAATATGTCATTTCTTCTGGAAGTATAGAGTGGACAAAGGTCTCGAGTTTCAGCAGAGAAATCCTCTTTTTCTCGTTGGATAGATGAAGATGAAGGTCAGAAAAGTCCATCCTTCTGTACCTTTGCCAGTTGCTGACAGACTTAGCAACTCTTGACAAGGTAGTTCTCTTGAAGTCTGAGTAAAGTTCTTCAGAACTCACTTTCGGATCTTCAGTGATGTGAACCACTTCAGTAGTCTCCTTTTGAGCCTGAAAAAGAATAAAATTATGTTCATGAAAGGTTTGGATTATAGTTTTTAGAGTCCAAAGCTGGAACATGATTTACCTGCTGATATTCAGCAAGCTCATGTTGCACACTTGTTTGTGCTGGTACTATTTCCATTCCTTGAGGAGCTTGAGAAGCATCCTTGACTTGTTCATCCTGAAATAATTTTAAGTTAGATACAAGCACTATGTTTTCAAACTTAGTTGAATTACCAAAAATTTTAACTACCTGCTGAGCAGGAGGTGTGGATTCTGGTGCAGAGGCTTCAGCAACCTTCTGACTTGTATCTTGAGAAGTCTGTAGAGAAATCATTATATTAGCAAAAGAATGAGTTTCAGATAGTGAAGATTTTCTTATGGTTGAGTTAACTACCTGCTGAAGAAGGACAGGTGGTGACTCAGTCCTTTCAGCAATAATAGCTTCTTCAATATCTGGGACCGTTTCTTCAGCAGACTTCTTTTCTTGCTTTGTTTGAGAAAGCTGTGCGGGTTCAGCAATCTCCCTTGTCTCTGAAATGACAAGTTGAGCAGAGACATCTTGACCTTTGAGTTCACTGCTTGTCATGAAAACATCGATTGATTTGTTGGAAGTGTCTTCAATCTCCAACTCCATTTGATGACTTAGTTCTTTCAGCACCAGCTGAACTTTGTCAATGGATGTTTTCGGTGAACTAGGTCCAGTATTCTCAGCATTACGAGATGCATCGTCGAATAGTGTCTCTTGAGGTGTTTCAACAATCTCTGGGACTTGAACCATTGCGGTCTCAGCAACTGGTTCTTCAGCAACTTAATGAGTTGCTTGTTCAGCAACCATCTTTTCAACATTGGCAGCATCAGCAAGTGCCGCGGTTCTTATATCAGCAGCAATATCAATTACTGGTTCCAGAGTCTGATCATCAAGATTATCTACAATGTAGATATCTGGGATTGAGGCAGGAATTTCATTTCCACTGCCTTGTGGTCTCTTCTCAGTAGATGTATCAACATTGAGTTGTTTGTTGAAGGCTTCCACAAACACTTCAACATTGCTGACATAGGTTTCAGTAACCACCTCATCAACATCTACTGGAACTTGTGTTTCAACAACTGCGTGAGAATCATCCGAAAGATCATGGACAACTGGTACTGACTTGCGAGCCAGTGTTTTCTTTCTTGGGTTAGTTGTCCTTTTTCTCTTGGGGACTGGATTAGCGGATGACGCTGCAATTTGAGTCTCATCATCAGCTTTCATCTTTTTCTTCTTGGATTTCTCCAGTTGCTTATCAGCAGCAGCGTGCATTTTCAGCAACGGCTGTTGTACCCTTATCATGATCACCATCTACAGCAGTTTCATCATGATCACCATCTACAGCAGTTTCATCAACAACTTTTTCAGCTGTTGGAACATTCTTTTGCTGAGTAGTGGCGGCAAGATCTGCATCTGTTGTATACCTTTCTTGCTGACTTGTGCTGACAACATTTGCAGCTGTTGTCTTCTTAGATTTTTCAAGTTTCTTGCCAGCAAGCTTAGGTGCATTTTGCTTGTAGAAGGTTCTTCCCACATTACATACAAATTTCTTAATCGGCAATGGGTTTCTCACCTGAATCTTGAAGTGTTCAAGAATATAGCATATTTTTAGTCCATACATGAATGGGAAGGTAGGTGAGACCTTGTTGTCTTCAACCTTAACCTTGAATTTAGTAACACAATCAACAAGTCTGTTGAAAATGTACTTTGCCCAGTTGAGCTCCGTTTTGTTCTTATAGATATGCATCAGCAGCGGCCACCTTCTCAAGCCTACTTGGTCTATTCCTCCGACTTGGGAGTCTAAGACTTTGATTAGTAGTAGAGCTACTAGACCAAGTGAATGGCAGAGATGCTTCCTCTTAACGTGCTTTGTCCAAGTCACGGGAGCAATCTCTCCTTTCTTCATTTTCTCATTTCTGACATAACTGTAGAAGGCTTCTATTTCTTCGTCGGTGGCAGTGATGTCATCTTCAGTTCCAGTGGTCCGAATCTGAAAGATTTCGGCTAAATCAGTCCATTTCAGGACGATTTGCACATTCTGAACTGTGGAGAAGATCACTTTTTCAGTGACTCATTGACCATCAGTTAGGTCTGGATTTCTGCATTATTGTTGAACTCCATAGTATCTAACATACTCACTTTCTTAGGGCGAGCTGTTATAAAGTGAGTGAGGCCTTGCTGTTTAATCAAGTCAAGTGCCTCCTCATTGTCACCGTCTAGTTCTTGTTCATAGAAGTATCGAATATACTTCTCTATTGCAAAGCCACCCCATTGCATCATCATCTCACACTTTGCAGTGTCTAGATATGCAAGCGGCATGGGTTTTTCTGTTATCCTATCGTTTTTCAACACAACTTTAGCTGTGTTAGTCACCGGAGCAGTACTTTTTCCAGCACTGTCAACCTTAGATGACTTTGATATCTTAGATGACTGTCTCTTTGGTGCCAATTCTTTTATAGGTGAGAAATGTGTACGAAAAAGATTGTTTGCTTTTTGACCGGAGGTACAGTAGATTCAGGCTAAAATTTGCAGAGAAAGGAAATGTGAGTTAAAGAATTTTGTCTTTCTCTAACTCCTTGTTTATATAGTGTCTCTGATGTGCAAGAAGCTCAATCGATTTGAGTTCTCAGCAAGGGTAAATCAGAGATTCAACAGCGTTAGTGGATCCTTTGCATTAAATGCGTAGTGGCCCACTAACAAAAACCGTCAGAGCACTCTTTCTCTTTGTAATGTTAACCGTTAGATCAATAACGCCTTTTAATCAATGGCCACGATTGTATTTCATGTCATGATTATTAGCGAGTTTATCTGTGCCCGATTAACGTCACAAATTGATTTTACCGAGATTTATGGGATTTGATTGCTTGCTGAAGTAAACAAGAATCTTTTCAGTGAGTTTGTGTAACTAGCCTTGTTACTTGCTGAAAATTTACCCTAAATCAGACATCTCATATTTCTTTAAGTTAAAAGATATTTCTGAGTTCCCGTATCAGTAAATTCTTTTTATCTTGAGATATCTTTTGGTAAAATTTGTGAACTGAGTTTTGCTCTTTTCTGAGTTCCCGTCTCAGAATTTTCCTTTGATACTTGAATACTTGTTTCAGTATCTTTGATTGTCTGAATGCCCGTTTCAGCAATCTTTAAGGTTTTTCTCTTACTGAGTGGTTGTCTCAGCAAGTGATCAAGTTTCCTAACAAATACCCGTTTTGAAGGAATAACTTGTTGAATGCCTGTTTCAGCAATCATGTAGTGACTTACCATTTCTTAGAAGAAATCAGTGGAAGGAGCTTTTATTCAAGTAAGAATACTTTGCCTTGTTTCAGCAATCTGCCAATTGTATCCTTTATTGAGGTAATTCAATCAATCCAAGGTTATACCTTAGCATTGCGAATCTATTATCTGGTAGGGGCTTGGAAAGATGTCAGCAAGTTGATCATCAGTACCCACTTTTACAACCTCAATATATCCCTTTCCCACATGATCTCTAATGAAATGATGTCTAATATCAATGTGCTTACTCCTTGTGTGGAACTTAGGATTTTGCATGATAAAAATAGCACTTGTATTATCACAAAAGGTTGGTGTTTTCTTTGCAGAAATACCATAATCTCTAAATTGTTGCTCAATCCATAGGATTTGAGCTGTGCAACAACCAGCCGCAATGTACTCAGATTCAGTAGATCAATTGGCAACACATGTTTGCTTCTCGCTGAACCATGATATTAATCTAGTACCCAAAAACTGACAAGTTCCAGAGGTACTTTTTCTATCAAGAGTTGATCCTCCATGATCAGCATCAGAATAACCAACCAATTCAAGTCCAGAATCTTTAGGATACCATAATCCAACATTGACTGTACCTTTGACATATTTCAGTATCTTAAGTGCCTTTTTGTAGTGTGATTCTCTTGGATCAGATTGGAATCTTGCACACACACAAACAACATACTGAATGTCAGGTCTACTTGCTGTTAAATACAACAAGGAACCAATGAGCTTCCTATACTTGTGTTCTTCAACACTTTTATCTTCTTTAGTATAGCCCAATTTGGTACCAACACTCATAGGGATCTTTTCAGGTTTTTCTTCCTCTTTGATCCTAAACTTTATGAGCATTTCTTTCGCATACTTTGCTTGATTTATGAATATTCCATCTTTGAGTTGCTTGACTTTCAAACCTAGGAAATAATTCAATTTTCCCATCATACTCATTTCAAATTTATTTGTCATGAGTTTGGCAAAATCATCACAAAGTTGCTTGTCCTTAGATCCAAATATTATGTCATCCACATAAATCTAAACTAAGAGTATTTTACCATCATGGTTCATGGTAAACAAGGTTTTGTCAACTTCACCTTTCTTGAAACCATTATCCAGCAAGAACTTGGCCAAGGTATCATAACAAGCTCTTGGTGCTTGCTTTAGACCATATACAGCTTTCTGAAGCTTGTATACCATCTTGGTTTCTGAGGGAAGTTCAAAGTCAGGGGGTTGTTCTAAGTAGACTTCTTCAGCAACTTCACCATTCAAGAATGCACTTTTAACATCCATTTGATAAACAATGAAGTCATTGTGAGCAGCAAAGGCCAAGAAAAGTCTAATTGCATCCAATCTTGCAATTGGTGCATAAGACTCATCATAGTCCAATCCTTTAGTTTGACAGTAACCTTGAGCAACTAAACGTGCTTTGTTTCTTGTTACTTCACCAGACTCACTCAACTTGTTTCTAAACACCCACTTTGTACCAATAGCTTTCTTGACTTCAGCAAGAGGTACAAGTTTCCAGACTTTGTTCCTTTCAAATTGATCCAGTTCTTCTTGCATTCTCTTGATCCATTCAGAATGCTTTAGAGCTTCTTCTATGGTCTTGGGTTCAATTTCTGAAACAAAGCAAGAGAACAAAGATTCTACTTTGATGAACGTGTATTTTTCACTTTCATTCGAGTCTTTTTTCACCAATTTAGCTATCCTCTATGTTAATTTAGCTATATTTTAGTGCATTTTATTAGAATAGTGTCACGTTTCCCTTTAGTTTGCATTTTACAGGTTTTAGGTGAACAACGTGGTTTTCCAGGCATTTATATTGAAGAGAATGAAGAATCGGTGTCCCGAGGACATTTTTGGAGTATCTAGAAGATTCCGGATGGGATTTGAAGTCTAGGCGTCGAGTCTGAAGGCTAAAAGGTCACTAGAAGGCTAAAATCGAGTCGGAAAAGGAAAAGAAATCCAAAAACGCGTCGAAAACGCGTCCAAGGCCGGCTGGAACTCCCGGGCGATTCGCCCAGGACGTGGGGCGGTTCGCCCCACACCAGGCGATTCGCCCGGTGTGTGGGGCGACTCGCCCCACACCTTCCGAACCCCTATATAGTTGCTCAGTTTTCTCCGCTTTTCATACTTTCTCAGACCTTTTTTCATACTTTTCTCATTAGTTTTAGGTAGGAATTCTCCAGAGCCTGTTCTGGGAATTCTTAGCATAGGAAATACCTTTTCTTATCGATTTGGAGCTTGTGAGATTGCGATTCTTCGGAGATTGACAACCTTCGGTAACATTGTATCTCAGATTTTTTCTATTTATATTTATTTATCTTTCAACATGTTTTCATTCAATCTTGCTATGATTTCTGTTGATTGCATGACATCTATGAGTAGCTAAATTTATCGTTGGTGATAATATGTGATTTCTTAGCGAAGGGTTAGTAATTATGCTGATGGCGGTAAAGCGAATCAGACTTTGAGTTATTGCTTTATTTCTTTGATCTATCTAAGCCCTCTATCTTCGTAGTGTTGAATAATAACGGAACATATTGGACAATTCATGATCAAAGATCTCTATGCAAAACGATCGGGTACTTCATGCATGATTATTAACCCACTATGCTTTGAATGATCATACTATCACTAAATTCCATTATCTTTATAAGAAAAACATGTGCTAAGTCGTCTGTTGATTTTATAGTTTAAGTTAGATTAGATAAAGCTAGTTATAGTGCTTAGAGATCGACACTCGAGGTTATTTTACTACTACACTATGGTTTTCGTTGTACTTGTGAATTGCCTTTGGCTAAAAACAAATTTATTTGATTAATTAGAATCTGACAAATTCCGGTTCATCATACTTCTACGACATGTGCTTCTTCAGCAAGTCCATGAGTAGCAGAAACTTTTGATCTAGTCACTTGGTGTTTGTCAATATCACCAATCATATCCGTAGAGGGATGATCTCTAATCCATTTGTTAACAGGCTTTCTGCACGTTAGATCTGGATACGTTTGCTCATCAGCATGTGGCTCTTCAGCATGTACTTGTTCAGTACTACTGGTATTTTGTGTCTCTGCTGAGATTGGTTCATCAGCAACTGCTTGTTCAGCATTGCTAGATTGTGGTAACTCATCAGCAGGCACGGGAGGTTGCGTAGTTTCAGCAACTTCCGGAGCAACTGCGTCTTTTGCTGGAAATTCTTTGTCGTGAACTATATTTATCTTGTCATGACTTGGGGGAGGAGAGTCATTGTCAGAATCATCAAATTGTTCAATTGACTTGATTTGCCTAGCATCAGATTCAGTTCTTTGCTTATGTATGATTAGCTTTTTCATACATTCTGATATTTCTTCTTCAGCAGGCACTCCTTGTGTCTTTTCGTAAAATACAACATGCACTGATTTTTCGATCTTTTGTGCCTTTTTGTTGTAAACTCTATAAGCTTTACTATGCAAGGAGTAACCAAGAAATATCGCTTCTTCTGCCTTGGGTTGAAATGATCTTAAGTATTCTCTACCGTTGTTAAGAACGAAACACTTACAACCAAATACTCTTAGATGAATGATATTAGGAGGTCTTCCAACAAACAACTCATATGGAGTTTTGTTGTATTCCTTAGTAATCAGACATCTGTTTTGAGTGTAACAGGCGGTATTAATCGCTTCAACCCAGTAAGCCTCACTTATTTCAGTGTCAGCAAGCATTGTTCTTGCGGCTTCTTTTAGGGTGCGATTCTTCCGTTCAGCAACACCGTTTTGTTGTGGTGTCCTTACTGAGGAAAACTGATGTTGTATGCCTTTTGAAGTGCAATACTCAGTTATGTACAGATTTACAAACTCAGTACCATGGTCTGTCCTTATGACTTTTACCTTGTCATTTTTCATGACTTCAAGCTTATTCAGCAAGTAAGGTATTTCAGTCCTTGTTTCACATTTGTGCTTGATAAATACTACCCAAGTGAATCTTGAATAGTCATCTACCACCACCAGACCATACTTCTTACCAGCATAGCTTGTTGAAGAAGATTCAAACAAGTCCATGTGCAAGAGTTGTAAAGGTTTTGTAGTTGACGGTACTGCCTTGTTCTTAAAAGAAGATTTAGTTGCTTTCTGATGAACGTGTATTTTACACTTTCATTTGAGTCTTTTTCACCTATTTTAGCTATCCTCTATGTTAATTTAGCTATATTTTAGTGCATTTTATTAGAATAATATCACGTTTCCCTTTAGTTTGTATTTTACAGGTTTTGGGTGAAAAACGAGGTTTTCCGGGAAATTATATCGAAGTAGACAAGGAATTGGTGTTCCGAAGGCCTAATTGGAGTATCTAGAAGATTCCATATAGGATTTGAAGTCTAGGGGTCGAGTCTGAAGGCTAAAAGGTCACTAGAAGGCAAAAACCGAGTCCGAAAAGGAAAAGAAATCCAAAAACGCGTCGAAAACGCGTAAAAAACCGACTGGACCTCCCGGGCGAGTCGCCCGGGACGTGGGGCGAATCGCCCCACACCAGGAGAATTGCCCGGTGTGTGGGGCCACTCGCCCCACACCTGTCGAATGCCTATATAGTTGCTCAGTTTTCTCCGTTTTTCATACTTTTCCAGACATTTTCTCTCACCATTCTCATTAGTTTTAGGTAGGAATTCTCCAGAGCCTGTTCTGGGGATTCTTAGCTTAGGAGACACTTTTTCTTATCGTTTTGGAGCTTGTAAGATCGCGATTCTTCGGAGATTGACAATCTTCGGTAACATTGTATCTTACAGTTTTTCTATTTATATTTATTTATCTTTCAACATGTTTTCATTCAATCTTGCTATGATTTCTCTTGACTGCATGACATCTATGAGTAGCTAAACTTCTCGTTGATGATAGTATGTGATTTCTTAGCGAAGGGTTAATAATTATGCTAATGGCTATATCGCGCATTATACTTTGAGTTATTGCTTTATTTCTTTGATCTATCTAAAACCTCTATCTTCGTAGTGTTGAATAATAACGGAACACAATAGGACAATTCATTGATCAAAGATCTCTATGCAAAACCGGGGACTTTATGCATGATTATTAACCTGCTATGCTTTGAATGACCAAACTATCACCAATCTCCATTATCTGATAAGAAAAACCTTTGCTAAGTAGTTACTTGATTTTATATTCTTAAGTTAGATTAGATAAAGCTAGTTATAGTCCTTAGAGATCGACACTCGAGGTTATTTTACTGCTACACTACGGTTTTCGTTGTAGTTGTGAATTGCCTGTGGCTCAATACAAATTTATTTGATTAACTAGAATCTGACAAGTTCTAAACAAGTTCATCAAATTGGCGCCGTTGCCGGGGACTATACTCCTTTTTTCTGTTTAGCTTTTTTATATTTTCAGCATTCAATTCCTAGTTCTAGTAGTTTTTAGTTTTCCTATTTAATCTCTCTCTGATACTCCTTTCCTAGTTTGTTACAGATAGTGTATGCGACATACACGATCTAGAGGAACACCGCTTGCTGATTCAATTGCTGAGATCGACAGAGTCTACCACCAAAGAAGGCGACTACTTCGAAGGCGTGAACTAGAGGAAATAGAGGATACCGATTTCTCTAAATCTCTACACAGTCTTTTCAAGGAAACCGACGAAATGGCAGAAGCTAGACCACTGAAAGCATGGGTTCAACCCTCCAAGGATCGTATGAGGGGACCGGCGATTGTTCTTTCGTCTGCAACTCGTGATCTGGAAATCAAGAACCACGCGTTCCAACAACTTCTGAGGTTCTATGGCTTAGCAAGGGAAGATGTGATTGGGTACTTGCACGATATTGATGATTTCGTCAACCAACTCCCACGACCCGGAGCTGAAATAACAACGGATGAGTTGAGGATGAAGGTTTTTGCTATGGGGCTTGGCGACAGAGCCAAGTCATGGTTGAGTTCTCTACCGGCGGGCTCACTGGACACTTTGGAGAAGGTTTTTTCAGCTTTCATGGAAAAATACTTCCCTCACACCTTGACTACTGCGCTTAAGGCGCAAATCACTGGATTCAAACAGGACTATGATGAGACCATCTACACCGCGTTTGAGAGGTTCCAAGACCTCATGAACAAGTGCCCTCACCATGGTTTTGAGCTTTCAGATCTTGTCCAACACTTCTACAATGGACTAACGTTCGAGAACCAACAAGTGGTGGATTTCCAATGCCGTGGCAATATTTGGGAAGAAACCGCGGAAGCTGTCTGGGCGGTTTTCGAAAGGCTTGCTAAGGGGTCGCAATTCAAGGACCCAAGGGCGATGGTTAGGAGACGTGGACCTGAAGCTCCACCTACTCAAGAAGCCCCTATGTATGGGGGGAATGGGGACCGATTCGAGTGCTTTACCAACGAATTGAAGCAAGTCCTCAAGAGCGCCACTGGAACATCTGTGTCAAATGAAGTTTGCCGAATGTGCAAGAACTATGGGCATGGGGCTCATATGTGTAGATCGGAGCTTGCAAATGATGATGGCAACTGGGTTCAAGGAGGCGAAGAGGAAGCCTTTGCTACAGAATTTGGTACCCAAGAAGCTAGCTACGGACAAGACGGAAGGAATCCTCGAGGTGGATTTTGGAGAAGAGGGTTCCGAAACAATAAAGGATATGCACCGGCTAGCCAAACTTATGGCCCTAACCAAGACCGTAGTAGGCTTAACTATGGTAATGATCACTGCGAGAATCCCGCTCCGAAAGAGCAACCAAAGTCGAAGACAGCTCTACTGATGGAGAACTTGCAAAAGATGGTTGATCACACCCAAAGTTTTCTCAAACGTTATGAAGAAGATTTTTAGAAGATTAGGGCGAGGCTTGATCCATTGGAAGAGAGCACTAGGCTTGACCATCAAAAGATGCAAGAGTTGATCGACCGAGGAGCAAGTAGGGAGCAAGGCAAGCTGCCTAGCAACACTGAGAAGTCGATGTCCATTACCTTGGTGGCTGATCTACCTGTCGAAATCACCATGAAGAAGGTTGCTAAGTGCGAGTGTTGCAAGAATGAAGAACCTCCACTAACCAAGGAAGAAGAGAAGGACCTTGGTACTGATGAGAGTGAAGAGGGGCAAGAGGATCCCGAGCCACTCCCTCAAAGTTTCGAAGTTAAGTTCGGGATTGGTGAACTTGAAGATGTCCGTGCTACACTAGACACGGGATCCTACTCTAATGTGCTCCCAATGAATGTGTTTGAGAAGAGTAGCCTTGGAAAACTATCTGAGCAAAAGGATATTGTGCAATTGGAGGATGGATCCTTTATGAGACCCGAAGGCATTGTGAAGAATATATTGGTTAAGATTGGTGAAGCATCTTTGTACACCAATTTTGTAGTTATGCCGGCGTCTACACCTGGGATGGGGGATGTTTTTCTATTGGGGCGAACGTTCTTGACCAAGCTACGTTCCGTGATAGACATCTACCGAAGGACTTGCACCATTGAGGTGGATGGCAAGCGACATGTGTTGCGAGCCATATCTGATCCACCTGATCACTTCAAAGCTTCTCACACCATTAACTACTGTGGTCTTGCTGTCTATCTTCATTCTTATTCACACGTTCGTGGCATGAGGAGAAGATCCATGAAGGGGAAGTCTAGTACCCTCAAGAAGAAGAGCTAGGCGCAAGGAGGAGTCGAGTCAAAGACTATAAACAATGGCGCTATCCGGGAGGCAACCCGGAGTTTTTTATCGCTTTTTTACCGCTTTATTGCATGCATTCATACATGAACAATTTGCTTTTTATATGTGAATTTGTTCGTCTCTGTGTCGTATGTGCTTATGTTTATGTTTGAATGAACTTTTTCGAGTGGTTTTATGAGTAAAATGGTTTTCGGGGATTAAAAAACCGTGTTTTTTCGAAAGTTTCGTCTCCCCACCTCAGGAGGTAGGGGGCGAATCGCCCCACAAGTCCAGAGAGCTCCGTGCTCTCTGGACGTGCGGGGCGATTCGCCCCACATGCGGGGCGATTCGCCCCGCACGGGGCGACTCGCCCCGCGTATTCTGCTGGAAGAAAAATGGGGGTCACCTCCCATTTTTCTCGTTTCTTCATCTCTTTCACATTCTAACTCCAAAAATTCCCAAATTTTCAAAATATCTTCAATCCTTCATAAAATCTTCATTACTCCATCAAATTGTGTGTTCTTTAGCTTCAATTGAAGCCCGTTACGTGCTCTTTCTTTTCATCCGAAAAAATTTCTTCCTAGTTCATTCAATCTTCGGATTTGAGGTAATCTCACATGAACCCTAATTTTTCAAATTTGGGGTTTTTTTGATTTATGCTTCAATTAAGCTTATATGATGTATGGGTTGATGTTTTGTGTGATTAGAACCGTTTTCCACTATCAATTGCATGTTCAATTAGGCTTGGTTTGTTGGTTTGAGAATTTTTCTATTAGATGACTATATCTTGTTATGCAATGTATCTTTTACTTTCATTCCATATTTAAACTTGTGTTTGTTGATATGATAATGATGAGTATGATGGTAGAATGCATGCTTGATGAAGTTGAGGATTTATGATGCTAGATTTTCTACTATGGTATGAATTGAGCCTTATGATTCAAGGCTATTGGTTGTCTAGCAAGAGCATAATGTGATATGTGCATGTAGTATTTACATTGATATGTTGCATATTGAAGCAGCTAGACTAGACATGGAGGTTTTTGAGGAGTTCGATTGTTGTAGATATCGCTCGTATGTTCGCTCTTGCATTTGCATATGCATAAGTCTGTTTTGTGTCATACAAGATACTAATTGTTGTTTGTAGGAACCATGCCACAAAGGGAGAGGAGCACTCCCGTTTGGCTACTATGAAGTATTGGAGGGGGATCGATTACAACCATGTCAAGGAGAGTGATCTCGGTAGAGGTACGTTCGAGCCACGGGCTCTTGCAACAACGTCGCGGTTTATCCAAAAAGAGGAGCGAGGATCCACCAGGAGTGAGCACTCATATGTCTATTCATGCACCACCGAAGGAATTGAAACAAATATTACGTCAGCAATCTGTCACAAGGACTGCACGGTTCGAGTGAACAGGAAGGTACCGGGACGATCTCACCACAACGGATTCAGTCTTGATTCGACAGTGGTGAGGAAGTTCCGAATCGCTAGCTTGATTCCAAAACATAATGACATGGACACCCAGTCCCTCTTAGGGGTTCCCCTTGACTACCTCTAAAGGGAGCGCCATATAGACATCGGGGGCATCAACCGTAGAGAATGTGGTCGACATTGGAAAAAATGGAAGAAAACCTCTGAGTATCCGAGCAGCTTACTGTAACCTCCTCGGGGTGTAAAACGTTGGAGAGGGAGGCTCTGATACCACTGCTCTTTCCCCTTCAACAGTTCACAACCTATTGGAAAGATACCGGAAGGAAGATTCCAAAACAGCGACGGCTAATCTTGAGGATTCTCTTCGACAATGCAACTCTATTAGTGATGATGGTGGTGACAGTAGTGACAATGAAGACAATAGGGACAATTAGGATGCCATGAACACTGATGGTGGAGTTGGTCCTATCCGATCTATTAATGGAACTACCACCACCACCACGAGCTCCGATGATCACCTATAAGGCCCCTCAAGCAGTCTCAATACCTTACATCCAACATACTCAGCCGACCGAGGCCAAACCACGCGGTAACATGTAGTATCACATCTTATTTCCTCATTTTCTTACTGCTAGGGACTAGCTTTAAATTCATGAGGGGGGATGGGATTTAAGTGATCTAGTGTTGTTATTTTGGAGCTTGGGATTGGTAGGTTGAGTATAGTACCTTGCATGTTTATCCGTCTGTATTTGCATTTGCACGTTTACTGCTTTCTTAGTTTTTAGTTGCATTCACTACATTCATCCTAGGATAGTCTTGCATGTTTTATGTGGAGTTTATTGCCAAATTTTTTGAACTTTTTTATTGGGTAGATTAACTAATTCTGAGATTAATCGTATGCTTCATCTCTATGAATTTGTTTAAGGTTTTTCTCGCTTGGCTTGTCATACTTATGTATTGCACTAAGTTAAACTTGGTAGTCTCGACATCACTTAGTGGTGTTTTCTCTACTGTGGTTCACGAAGGCCTTTATAATAGGATGATGCATGTTAGGGTCTTATGGTTGTTTTCCCGAATAATTATGTACCTAAGAGGCAACAAGTCTTCCCCTTGCTTTGAGATTGCTAAATGCCTAGGAAGGAGGTAGTGTGAGATTCTGTGATCCTTTGTTTGCAAACCTATTCTTCGAATAGGTTTGGGCAGGGGGATTACGCTATCATTAGACTTGTTTTTCATTTTTTAAGTGAGTGTTGTGAGTTTATTTTCCTTTTTCGTAAAATTTGTACTCCAACCTATTCTTTCGAATAGGTTTGGGGAGGTCGTTTGTGTGTCATTTGTGTTTCTTCTTCGTTGTGCTACTGCTGGCTAAAAAAAATCGAAAAAAAAAAAAAAAGAAAAATTCCAGAAAAAAGAGAAAAAAAAATGGAAAAGAAAAAATAGAAAAAAAAAAAGAAAAAGACCCCAAAAAAGCAAGGAAGGGTCCAAAAAAAGAGCCAACAAGCAGTTTAGCAAAGTGTTGTGTCTCATTTTTCCAATTTTTTTAATGTTCGTAATCGTGTTGTAATTTTCTATCTTTTCTTTTTATTTGAGTGTCATCTGTTCTAGACCACCATCGTCCTGCCATTCAGGAAGTGGTGATTAGCTTAAGGCTTTGCTTGAAAGATGGGTAGAATAGGGGAGTGTTATTTTAGGGAACCCTCCTTCGTTTGATGAGAGCCAGTATTGGTTCGACCTCTTTGAGGAAAAGTCTTAACATGGTGAACAACAGTAAGTCCTCAGTTTCATAGGCACGGGACAACCATTAATATTCTAACATGTTTCATTACGTCGTCACTGACTAGGTCCAGGTAGACAATGTTACGAGAAGCTATCTTGTCTTGACATAAGTGCTTATGTGAATGTGTATAAGTCAATCGAGGCATTCTTGAACCTTTATTCATGTTATGACTTGTATGGTTTTTGTTCATATGTTTTTTGATAGATTCAATAGATTAGTTCATTTCATTTGGCATGAGACTCCATTTAGGGAACCCTCCTTCGTTTGATGAGAGCCAGTATTGGTTCGACCTCTTTGAGGAAAAGTCTTAACATGGTGAACAACAGTAAGTCCTCAGTTTCATAGGCACGGGACAACCATTAATATTCTAACATGTTTCATTACGTCGTCACTGACTAGGTCCAGGTAGACAATGTTACGAGAAGCTATCTTGTCTTGACATTAGTGCTTATGTGAATGTGTATAAGTCAATCGAGGCATTCTTGAACCTATATTCATGTCATGACTTGTATGGTTTTTGTTCATATGTTTTTTGATAGATTCAATAGATTAGTTCATTTTATTTGGCATGAGACTCCATTTTTTGTGTTGCATTGTTTTTTGCATTAGAGTCTAGCTTGGTTGGTTGAGGACAAGCAAAGGTTCGGTTTGGGGAGTTTGATGAACGTGTATTTTACACTTTCATTTGAGTCTTTTTCACCTATTTTAGCTATCCTCTATGTTAATTTAGCTATATTTTAGTGCATTTTATTAGAATAGTGTCACGTTTCCCTTTAGTTTGTATTTTACAGGTTTTGGGTGAAAAACGTGGTTTTCCGGGCAATTATATTGAAGTAGACAAAGAATTGGTGTTCCGAAGGCCTAATTGGAGTATCTAGAAGAATCCGGATAGGATTTGAAGTCTAGGGGTCGAGTCTGAAGGCTAAAAGGTCACTAGAAGGCAAAAACCGAGTCCGAAAAGGAAAAGAAATCCAAAAACGCGTCGAAAACGCGTAAAAAACCGACTGGACCTCCCGGGCGAGTCGCCCGGGACGTGGGGCGAATCGCCCCACACCAGGAGAATCGCCCGGTGTGTGGGGCCACTCGCCCCACACGTGTCGAATGCCCGGTGATACAATAAGTGCTTTGTTAGTAAGTGATAGTTTCAGCAAGTGAACAGAGTGACTGTGTACAGATAGATATGCTTTGCTGAAAGCTAAATGCAGTAAGTAAATCACACAAACACTTTTATAGTGGTATCTGAGAGTGGCGTAATCTCTCAACTAATCCACTTTGTCCTTTTTAGGACTGAATCCACTAAGACAAGTTTGAGGTTCCTTACAACAACTATCTAGAGCGATTCAAACTGAAACCAAAGCACACTTGCTTCGTTTCCAACCTAACTAGAGAACGAAACATTGTTCTCCACCAAACTTGGGACTTTTAATCAGCAACACTATGCTCGATTAAGTTCCCCCTGAATTTCACGCCTGAAAGGGTGTATTTTCAGTTAGAGAGGTTTGGGATGAGATAACTTGATTATAACTTATTCAGCTACAACAAGTAATCTAAGAAACACAACTTTGAATACTTTGCAGTAAACAAGTTTGATTGTTTCTGGTGTCAAGACTTGTTCTTGTTCGAAAGAAAGAACACTTAACTAATTTCTTAGTCGTGTATGTTCTACTTCTTCACAAGTAGCTTTTTCAAGCTTTAATTCTTGGAACGGATCAATGGCAGTAAAGAGTGTTTGAAGGGTATGTGAGTTTAAACACAAGTGAGAGTTTAATCACGTTGTTGACACACTTCAACTCTTTGCCGGATGACCTCTATTCATAGTGAATTAAGGGTGCCGTTTGAATTTCAAATTCTAAGGCTTTTGTTCCTTAAGATGTCACTATCTTGCTTTTGTACTTTCAACAGCGTCCTTTATTTGTTTTCTAGTCTTCATGTCCTTCGCGTGCATGCTTTGCATTTAATGTTCATTTGAATGAGATTCAAACATGAACGTTGGAGCGCAAATGCAAGTACTATCAGCAAAGAGGTCACATATGTTCATCACCAAGTGGTCAGTCTCAGTTTCAGCAAGCACAACCTGCTCTGTCGTTTAGATTTTCACTTATGCAAGCTGTTGCTGAAGTTTCCACTTTCTGAGCAACATGTGCCTTTGTAGATACCAGTCTTCAGAAATCTTCTAGTCTTCAGTTCTTCGAAATCTTCAAGTTTCTGAACGGTTCTAAATGCTTCAATAGTTTGTTTGTGTAAACAAAGTACATCATCAGCAAATGCTTCAATAGGTTGTATTTCTTTTCAGAAAACAAGATACATCATAAGCGGTAAAACTAACCTATCTAGCACCTACTCTAAGTCTTCAGCAAACGTTCCTCTTTTACAATGTCCTTAAAATTCTAAATTACTATGGACTTTAAGAGTACTAGTTACTGGACTTTCCTTAATTTAGCATGGTTAATTGCTCATCAAAATTACAAGTTTCCTAACAGTGGTGGTCTGCACCGGCATGATCCCATTAAAATATTCTGTCACCACCAGACCCACACCCGCTTGCTTACTCCATGGTAGTGTAAACCATTGTTGTTATGTGCAGAGCTAGCCACGGTGGTGTTATACAAGATCCAGTGAAACCTGTCGTGTTTGACACCTTACCTTCAACCACCTCTGAAATAATATCACAGTTCGAATTAATGTTCATAATAAGCAGTATATGTCGCCTTTGTTCTCCTAGTCATTGTTGATTATACAGATTACAACGACATACTGATACATAGTACAACTTACAACTTGCATTTGTATCGTATCTCATTGACACCATATATAATCATTTAATTTGTCATTTTGCATTTTTGTTGTCTTAAACTATCACATTTGCGCAAACAGAAAAATCCTGGAAAACTAAAAAAACAAAGGAAATGGATTTGCACTTAATATTTTCTTATGAATCTTACATTAAGCGCATGAGAAAATATTATGCGCAAGGCCATAAAAAAACCTACAAATTTCCAAGTTTTCATTTCTTAAATTTATTATTATTATTATTATTTTTTATTTTTTTACTTTCCTTTGGACTTGACGAAGAGTTTGTCGTACGACTTGTAAACCATATCACAGACCTAGTGGTGGTCTCCACCGGCATGATCCCAATAAAATCTCCTATCACCACCGGACCCAAATCCTCTTGCTTACGCCATGGTAGTGTACACCGTTACTGTTATGTGCAGAGCTATCCACGGTAGTGTTATACAAGATTCATTGAAAACCTATCGTGTTTGGCCCCTTCCCTGACTTGAGCTTGCTGCTCCGATTAGGGAACTCTGATCTCCGATGTGGGAGCAGAGCTTCGATCTGCCACATCGACTCATCTCCCAGATCGTAGAGCAGATCTTCCAAGCTCCGGCTTCCGGATTCTGTCGGAATCCGGTAGCGGGAGCTTGATGAAGAATAAGGGGGGAGGAAAAAGGAAAAAAAAAGGAAAAAGAAAAAAAGAAAAAGAAAAGAAAGAGTAAAACCTTTTTCCTATTAACTAAGGGCGTGTGTATTTGGTTGAGTTTGAGCACATGGCATTTTGGTAAATAAAGGAGAGTCAACTCAAAAAACCAGATATTGTCACTACAATGTAATTGATAATCAATTAGGTTTTTTTAGAAGCCTGATGAAACGAGATTGTCAGACTCAATTAATCAAATAAATTTGTTTTTAGCCAAAGGGAATTCACAACTACAACGAAAACCAAGACACGTAGTGTAGAAGTAAAATAACCTCGAGTGTCGATCTCTAAGGACTATAACTAGCTTTATCTAATTTAACTTAAACTATAAACTCAACAAACGACTTAGCACAGATTTTCTTATCAATAATAATGGAAGTTAGCGATAGTATGATCATTCAAAGCATCAGGTTAATAACATGCATGAAGTACTTGAACATTTGCATAGAAATCTAAGATCATGAATTGTCCAATGTGTTCCGTTCAATTCAACACTACGAAGATAGAGGGCTTAGATAGATCAAATAAATAATGCAATAAGTCAAGTCTGAATCGCGTTACAGCCACTCATGCATAATTAAGAACCCTAGCAAAGAAATCACATACTATCACCACGATAGATTTAGCTACTCATAGATAAATTGCAATCAACAAGAATCAAAGCAAGATTGAATGAAAACATGTTGAAAGAAATAAATAAAAGTAGAAAAATCGTGAGATACAATGTTACCAACGAAGGTTGTTAATCTCTGAAGAATTGCTAACTCACAAGCAAGAATGGATAAACAACGAGGTCCAATTGCTATGCTTAATCCTCCAAATTGATAAGAAAAAGAGTCTCCTATGCTAAGAATTCCCAGAACAGGCTCTGGAGAATTTGTCTCTCAAAATAATGTGAAAAGGTATGAAAAACGTAGAGAATGGGCAAACATATATATAGCTGTCGGAAACGCACGGGGCGAACCGCCCCAGATGCCCGGCGATTCGCCTGGTAAGGGGCGATTCGCCCCACGTCCCAGGCGATTCGCCTGGGACACCCAGATCAATCTCAGCGAGATTTTAGTCTTCTTTTCCTTTTCGGACTCGGATTTTGCCTTCTAGTGACCTTTTAGCCTTGAAACTCGTCCCCTAGGCCTCAAATCTCATCCAGAACCTTCTAGATACTCCACGAATGTCCTCGAAACACCTAAACCTCGTCCACTTTATCAATATTGCCCATAAAAACACGTTTTTCACCTAAAACTTGAAAAATGCAAAGAAAAGGGAAACGTGACACTATTCTAATAAAATGCACTAAAATATAAGCTAAATTAACCTAGAGGATAGGTAAATTGGTGAAAAAGACTCGAATGCAAGTGTAAAATACACGTTCATCAAACTCCCCAAACCGAACCTTTGCTTGTCCTCAAGCAACTAAGCTAGACTCTAGTGCAAAAAACCAATGCAACACACAAAATGGAGTCTCATGCCAAATGAAATGAACTAGTCTATTGAGTTTATCAAAAATTTATGAACAAAGACCATACAAATCATAACATGGATATTGGTTGAAGAATTCCTCGATTGACTCATACACATTCACATATGCACTATGTTAAACAAGATAGTCTCTCGTAACATTCTCTACCTGGACCTAGTCAGTGACGACGTAATGAAACATGTTAAAATACGAATGGTTGTCCCGTGCCTATGAAACTGAGAACTTACTGCTGTTCACCAAGTTAAGACTTTTCCTCAAAGAGGTCGAACCAATACTGGCTCTCATCAAACGAAGGAGGGTTCCCTTAAAGTTCAAACTCCCCTATTCTACCCATCTCTCAAGCAAAGTCATAAACTAATCACCACTTCCTGAATGGCAGGACGAGGGTGGTCTAGAACAGATGACACTTAAACAATCAATAGACAAAAAATTACAACTCGATTACGAACATTACAAGAATTGAAAAACGAGACAAACACTATGCTAAACTGTTTTTTGGCTTTCTTTGGACCCTTTTTTGCTTTTTTGGGGTCTCTTTTTTTCTTTTTTTTTTTTTCCAGATTTTTTCTTTTTCCTGGAATTTTTCCTTCTTTTTTTCAATTTTTTTATATAGCCAGCAGTAGCACAACGAAAAAGAAATTACAACGACTCACAAACGACCTCCCCAAACCAATTCGAAAGAATAGGTTGGAGTACAAACTTTACGAAAAAGGAAAACAAACTCACAACACTCAAAATCGAAAAACAAGTCATATTGACAGCATAACCCCCTCCCCAAACCTATTCGTTAGAATAGGTTTCAAACAAAGGATCACACAATCTCACACTACCTCCTACCTAGGCATTTAGCAATCTCAAAGCAAGGTGAAGACTTGTTTCCTCTTAGGTACATAATTACTCGGGAAAACAACCATAAGATCCTAACATGCATCATCCTATTATAAAGGCCTTCGTGAACCGCAGTAGAGAAAACAACACTAAGTGGTGTCGAGACTACCAAGCTTAACTAAGTGCAAACATAAATGTGACAAGCCAAGCCAGAAAAGCCTCAAACATATTCATAAAGATGAAATGCATGGTCAAAGGTCATAACTAGTTAATCTACCCAATAAAAAACTTCAAAAAATTTGGCAATAAACTCCACATAAAACATGCAAGACTAGACTAGAATTAATGTAGTGTATGCAACGAAATTACTAGGAAAGCAATAAACGTGCAAATGCAAATGCAAACAAAATACAAGATACCATACTCAACATCATAAAGCCAAACAATACTTAACATCATGGTTCACATCCCATCCCCCTCATGAAACTCAAGCTAGTCCCTAGCAAAAGAGAATGAGTAAATAAAAAGTGATACTAGATGTTACCGAATGGTTTGGCCTCGGTCGGCTGAGTATACAAGAATGGACTTGTGAAAAGACTAATTATTGGGATCGTAATCCCCATAATAGTCCCTCCACATGTCAGACAGGAGATCATTGGACTGCTGTAGAGCCTCCGGTTGCTGACGGATGAGCTGTTGCTGCTCCCACATTATCTCTCTCTCATTCCGGCGATGCTCCTCAGCTATTTCCCAATCGCGGTTGCGCTGGGCAATGTGTCCATCAAGATTATGTTGCAAACCTTGGACAGAAGTGGTCAAGGCTGCAACACTAGCATCAATTCTACCGAAACGGTCATCGAGGTAGGTCCGAAAATCAGAGAAGTCAATACCTCTAGACCCATGTGGTGCTCGAGGCGGTGCATGTGGCGGTCTACGGACAGAAGGAATATCACGAATAGGAACTCGGCCAGCTCCATCGTCAGTTTCCATAGCATCCTCATCCTCCTCATCATCATTATCATCATCAGAATCACTTTGTTGGAGGGAAGCTTCAACATAAGCAGCAGCAGCCGTGGGGTTCTTCATACGATACCTATTCAGTTGCACATCAATAGTTGAAGGGGAAAGAGCAGCGACCTCAGAATCCCCCTCAACAATGTCCTCAACCTCGTGATATTTGCAATATGCTGTGATGAAACTCGGAAAAATGAAGGGCTTCTTATTCTTCTCCCAATGACGCTCGTATTCTTCGTACATGATCTGTCCGATGTCTATACGATGCTTGCCCAACAAGCAGTAGAGGAGTGATGAACTGAGAATTTTTCAGATTCTAATTAATCAAATAAATTTGTATTTAGCCAAATGCAATTCACAACTACAACGAAAACCGTAGTGTAGCAGTAGAATAACCTCGAGTGTCGATCTCTAAGGACTATAACTAGCTTTATATAATCTAACTTAAGAATATAAATCAACAGAAGACTTAGCAAAGGTCTTTCTTAACAGATAATGGAGATTGGTGATAATATGGTCATTCAAAGCATAGCAGGTTAATAATAATGCATGAAGTCCCCGGTTTTGCATAGAGATCTTTGATCAATGAATTGTCCAATTGTGTTCCGTAATTATTCAACACTACGAAGATAGAGGTTTTAGATAGATCAAAGAAATAAAGCAATAACTCAAAGTATAATGCGCGATATAGCCATTAGCATAATTATTAACCCTTCGCTAAGAAATCACATACTATCAGCAACGAGAAGTTTAGCTACTCATAGATGTCATGCAATCAACATAAATCATAGCACGAATGAATGAAAACATGTTGAAAGATATATAAATATAAATAGAAAAACTGTAAGATACAATGTTACCGAAGGTTATGAATCTCCGAAGAATCGCGATCTTACAAGCTCCAAAATGCTAAGAAAAAGTATGTCCTAAGCTAAGAATCCCCAGAACAGGCTCTGGAGAATTCCTACCTAAAACTAATTAGAAAGGTGAGAGAAAAGGTCTGGAAGAGTATGAAAAACGGAGAAAACTGAGCAACTATATATAGGCATTCGGCATGTGTGGGGCGAAGGGCCCCACACATCGGGCGATTCGCCTGGTGTGGGGCGATTCGCCCCACGTCCCGGGCGACTCGCCCGGGAGGTTTTTCGGCCATATATGCATTTTCGACGTGTTTTTGGATTTCTTCTCCTTTTCGGACTCGGTTTTTGCCTTCTAGTGACCTTTTAGCCTTCAGACTCGACCTCTAGACTTCAAATCCTATCCGGAATCTTCTGGATACTCCAAATAGGCCTTCGGAACACCAACTCCTTGTCTACTTCAATATAATTACCCGGAAAACCTCGTTTTTCATCCAAAACCTGTAAAATACAAACTAAAGGGAAACGTGATACTATTCTAATAAAATGCACTAAAATATAGCTAAATTAACATAGAGGATATCTAAAATAGGTGAAAAAGACTCGAATGAAAGTGTAAAATACACGTTCCTCAAACTCCCCAAACCGATCCTTTGCTTTTCCTCAAGCAACTAAGCTAGACTCTAATGCAAAAAATAATGCAACACAAAAAATGGAGTCTCATGCCAAATGAAATGAGCTAATCTATTGAATCTATCAAAAAACATATGAACACAAACCATACAAATCATAACATGAATATAGGTTGAAGAATGTCTCGGTTGACTTATACACATTCACATAAGCACTTATGTCAAGACAAGATAGTCTCTCATAACATTGTCTACCTGGACGTAGTCAGTGACGACGTAATGAAACATGTTAGAATACGAATGGTTGTCCCGTGCCTATGAAACTGAGGACTTATTGTTGTTCACCAAGTTAAGACTTTTCCTCAAAGAGGTCGAATCAATACTGGCTCTCATCAAACGAAGGAGGGTTCCCTAAAAAAGATAACACTCCCTTATTCTACCCATCTCTCAAGCAAATCCTTAAGCTATTCACCACGGCAGGACGAGGGTGGTCTAGAACAGATGACACTCAAACAAAAAGAAAAGATAAAACATTACAACACGATTACGAACATTACAAGAATTGGAAAATGAGACACAACACTTTGCTAAACTGCTTTTTGGCTCTTTTGGACCCTTCTTTGCTTTTTTGAGGTCTTTTCTTTTTTTCTTCTTTGTTTTTCTTTTTTTTTCTTTTTTCCAGTTTTTTCCTTTTTTTTCTGGAATTTTTCTTTTTCTCTTTTTTTCGATTTTTTTTAGCCAGCAGTAGCACAACGAAAAAGAAACAAAAATGACTCACAAACGACTTCCCCAAACCTATTCGAAAGAATAGGTTGGAGTACAAAGTTCACGAAAAATAAAAATAAACTCACAACACACACTAAAGAATGGAAAAACAAGTCTAACGATAGCGTAACCTCCTCTCCAAACCTATTCGGAAGAATAGGTTGCAAACAAAGGATCACACAGTCTCACACTACCTCCTTCTTAGAAATTAAGCAATCTTAAAGCAAGGTGAAGACTTGTTGCCTCTTAGGTACATAATTACTCGGGAAAACAACCATAAGACCCTAACATGCATCATCCTATTATAAAGGCCTTCGTGAACCGCAGTAGAGAAAACACCACTAAGTGATGTCGAGACTACCAAGCTTAACTAAGTGCAATACATAAATGTGACAAGCCAAGCGAGAAAAACCTCAAACAAATTCATAGAGATGAAGCATAGGATTAATGTCGTAATTAGTTAATCTACCCAATAAAAAAGTTCAAAAAATTTGGCAATAAACTCCACATAAAACATGCAAGACTATCCTAGGATGAATGTAGTGTATGCAACTAAAAACTAAGAAAGCAGTAAATGTGCAAATGCAAATGCAAACAAAAAACAAGATACCAATCAACACAAAGCCAAACAATACTTAACATCACGGTTCACATCCCATCCCCCTTATGAAACTTAATCTAGTCCCTAGCAAAAGAGAATGAGTAATAAGAAGTGATACTAGATGTTACCGAACGGTTTGGCCTCGGTCGGCTGAGAGTGGACATGTGAAAAGACTAGTTATCGGGATTGTCATCCCCATAATAGTCTCTCCACATGTCAGACAGGAGATCCTGTTGCCGCTGGATGAGCTGTTGTTGCTCCCACCTTGCCTGCCTATCCTCTCGGCGATGCTCCTCAAACAACTCCCAATCGCGGTTGCGCTGGGCAATGTGCCCGTCGAGGTCTTGTCGCATTCCTTGGACAGTAGTGGTCAAGGCTGCAACACTATCAGTGATATGGGCCCGAAAATCAGAGAAGTCAAAGCCTTGAGACCCATGTGGTGCTCGAGGCGGTGCATGTGGTGCTCTATGGACAAAAGGAATATCCGGGATAGGGGCTCGGCCATCATCAGCTTCCATAGCATCCTCATAATCATTTTCATTATCTGAATCAGTCGGTTGGAAGGGTGCTTCCACACCAGCAGCAGCAGCCGTGGGGTTCTTCATTTGATACCTAGTCAGCTGCACATCAATAGTCGAAGGTGAAAGGGCAGCGACCTCGCAATCCCCCTCATCAATATCCTCGACCCCGTAATATTTGCAGTAGGCAGTGATGAAGCTCGAAAAGATGAAGGGCTTCTTCTTCTTTTCCCAGTGGCGCTCATACTCGGCATATACGATGTGACCGATGTCGATTCGATGCTTGCCTATCAAGCAGTAGAGGAGCTCGGCGTAATTTGGCTGTATCCAAGTGTCATTCTTTCTAGTTATCAAGTTGAAGATGCAGAATTTCATCATCACGTTGGCCTCGATGCTAAGGTCACTCTGACGGATCCGTGCAGGTTGTGCTCCGGTTTCTGGATACCTGTACTCCCTGTTGCAGATCACATCTGTAATGTCACTTCCTATCCCCCTAGAGGCCCTTGAATACTCGTAGGCGTGGTTGCTTCATGTGAACTCGCGTTGCCCAAAATGGATGAATGCAGAAATTGAGGTCGGCGTCCATGGTACAATTAGGCCTCGAACGAGTACCCCCTCCTTCTCCTCAAGATCAGTGAATCCAGCATAGAACTCATGGAGGAGGCTCATGTCGTACCCCTTGAATCTGTTTGAAGTATACCAACCCCAATTCCTTTTACTCGCCAATCGGGAGAGCGTCCTGTACCCTGCCATGTTAGCTACTTCATCCGGAATATCTATCCGTCTGTCTGGTATAATTGATCTCCCACCTTGGGCTAGCTCCGCTTCGAGCCTTTGTCAGACATCTATTGCAGCTAGAGACAACTCGTACATATCGTGGGAAGGTTGGGAGCTTGATGCTACCCCCTTACCCTTCTTACTCGAGCCAGCTTTCTTCGATCCTCGTGGAGCCATGATTCCTACAAACAACAATTAGTATCTTGTATGACACCAAACAGACTTATGCATATGCAAATGCAAGAGCGAACATACGAGCTATATCTACAACAATCGAACTCCTCAAAAACCTCCATGTCTAGTCTAGCTACTTCAACATGCAACATATCAATGTAACTACTACATGCACATATTACATTATGCTCTTGCTAGACAACCAATAGCCTTGAATCATAAGGCTCAATTCATACCATAGTAGCAAAAAATCTAGCATCATAAATCCTCAACTTCATCAATCATGCATTCTACCATCATACCCATCATTATTATATCAACAAACACATGTTTAAACATGGAATGAAAGTGAAAGATACATTGCATAACAAGATATAGTCATCTAATAGCAAAATTCTCAAACCAAAAACCAAGCCTAATTGAACATGCAATTGATAGTGAATAACGTTTCTAATCATACAAAACATCAACCCATACATCATATAAGCTTAATTGAACCATAAATCAAAAAAAACCCAAATTTGAAAAATTAGGGTTCATGTGAGATTACCTCAAATTCGAAGATTGAATGAACTAGGAAGAAATTTGTTCGGATGAAAAGAAAGAGCACGTAACGGGCTTTGATTGAAGCTAAAGAACACACAATTTGATGGAGTAATGAAAATTTAATGAAGGATTGAAGATATTTTGAAAATTTGGGAATTTTTGGAGTAAGAAGGGTGAAGAGATGAAGAAATGAGGAAAATGGGGTTCATCCCCCATTTTTCTCCTACTGGAGCCACGGGGCGAGTCACCCCCCATGTGGGGCGATTCGCCCCCCACCTCCTGAGGTGGGGAGACGAAACTTTCGAAAAAACGAGGGTTTTTAATCCCCGAAAACCATTTTACTCATAAAACTACTCGAAAAAGTTCACTCAAACACAAACATAAGCACATACGACACAGAGACGAACAAATTCACATAAGAAAAGCAAATTGTTCAAGTATGAATGCATGCAATAAAGCGGTAAAAAAGTGATAAAAACTCCGGGTTGCCTCCCGATAGCGCCATCGTTTATAGTCTTTGACTCGACTCCTTCTTGCGCCTAGCTCTTCTTCTTGAGGGTACTACACTTCCCCTTCATGGATCTTCTCCTCATGCCACGAACCTGTGAATAAGAATGAACATAGACAGCAAGACCATAGTAGTTAACAGTGTGAGAAGCATTGAAGTGATCAGGTGGGTCAGATATGCCTCGCAACACGTGTCGCTTGCCATCCACCTCAATGGTGCAAGTCCTTCGGTAGATGTCTATCACGGAGCGTAGCTTGGTCAAGAACGTTCGCCCCAAGAGAACAACATCCCCCATCCCAGGTGTAGACGCCGACATAACTACAAAATTGGTGTACACAAAAGCTTCACCAATCTTGACCAATACATTCTTCACAACGCCTTCGGGTCTCACAAAGGATCCATCCGCCAATTGCACAATAGCCTTATGCTCAGATAGTTTTCCAAGGCTACTCTTCTCAAACACATTCATCGGGAGAACATTAGAGTAGGATCCCGTGTCTAGTGTAGCACGGACATCTTCAAGTTCACCGATCCCGACCTTAACATCGAAACTTTGAGGGAGTGGCTCGGGATCCTCTTGCTCCTCAGTACCAAGGTCCTTCTCTTCTTCCTTGGCTAGTGGAGGTTCTTCCTCCTTGCAACACTCGCACTTATCAACCTTTTTGATCGATGGTGATTTCGACAGGTAGATCACCCACCAAGGTGATGGACATCGACTTCTCAGTGTTGCTAGGCAGCTTGCCTTGCTCCCTACTTGCTCCTCGGTTGATCAACTCTTGCATCTTTTGATGGGCAAGCCTAGTGCTCTCTTCCAATCGATCAAGCCTCGCCCTAGTCTTCTCAGAATCTTCTTCATAACATTTGAGAAAACTTTGGGTGTGATCAACCATCTTTTGCAAGTTCTCAATCAGTAGAGCTGTCTTCGACTTCGGTTGCTCTTTCGGAGCGGGATTTTTGCAGTGGTCATTACCATAGTTAAGCCTACTATGGTCTTGGTTAGGGCCATAAGTTTGGCTAGCCGGTGCATATCCTTGATTGTTTCGGAACCCTCTTCTCCAAAATCCACCTCGAAGATTCCTACCATCTTGTCCGTAGCTAGCTTCTTGAGTACCAAATTCCGTAGATAGCTCCTCGCCTCCTTGAACCCAGATGCCATCATCATATGCAAGCTCCGATCTACACATATGAGCTCCATGCCCATAGTTCTTGCATATTCGGCAAACCTCGTTTGACATAGCTGTTCCAGTGGCGCTTTTGAGGACTTGCTTCAATTCGTTGGTAAAGCACTCGAATCGATCCCCATTCCCATCATACATAGGGGCTTCTTGAGTAGGTGGAGCTTCAGGTCCACGTCTCCTAACCATTTCTCTTGGGTCCTTGAACTGCGACCCCTTAGCAAGCCTTTCGAAAACTGCCCAGACGGCTTCCGCGGTTTCCTCCCAAATATTGCCTCGGCATTGGAAGTCCACCACTTGTTGGTTCTCGAACGTTAGTCCATTGTAGAAGTGTTGGACTAGATCAGAAATCTCAAAACCGCTTGCTGATTCAATTGCTGAGATCGACAGAGTCTACCACCAAAGAAGGCGACTACTTCAAAGGCGTGCACTAGAGGAAATAGTGGATACCGATTTCTCTGAATCTCTACACAGTCTTTTCAAGGAAATCGACGGAATGGCAGAAGCTAGACCACTGAAAGCATGGGTTCAACCCTCCAAGGATCGTATGAAGGCACCGACGATTGTTCTTTCGTCTGCAACTCGAGATCTGGAAATCAAGAACCACACATTCCAACAACTTCCGAGGTTCTATGGCTTAGCAAGGGAAGATGTGATGGGGTACTTGCACGATATCGATGATTTCGTCAACCAACTCCCGTGACCCGGAGCTGAAATAACAACTGATGAGTTGCGGATGAAGGTTTTTGCAATGGGGCTTTGCGACAGAGCCAAGTCATGGTTGAGTTCTCTACCAGCGGGCTCGCTAGACACTTGGGAAAAGGTTTTTTCAGCTTTCATGGAGAAATACTTCCCTCACACCTTGACTACCGCGCTCAAGGCGCAAATCACTAGATTCAAACAGGACTATTATGATACCATCTACACCGCGTTTGAGAGGTTCCAAGACCTCATGAACAAGTGCCTTCACCATGGTTTTGAGCTTTCTGATCTAGTCCAACACTTCTACAATGGACTAACCTTCGAGAACCAACAAGTGGTGGACTTCCAATGCCGAGGCAATATTTGGGAGGAAACCGCAGAAGCCGTCTGGGCAGTTTTCAAAAGGCTTGCTAAAGGTTCGCAGTTCAAGGATCCAAGGGCAATGGTTAGGAGACGTGGACCTGAAGCTCCACCGACTCAATAAGCCCCTATGTATAGGGGGAATGGGGATCAATTCGATTGCTTTACCAACGAATTGAAGCAAGTCCTCAAGAGCGCCACTGGAACAGCTGTGTCGAACGAAGTTTGATGAATATGCAAGAACTATGGGCATGGGGCCCATATGTGTAGATCGGAGCTTGCACATGATGATGGCAACTGGGTTCAAGGAGGCGAAGAGGAAGCCTTTGCTACGGAATTTGGTACTCAAGAACCTAGCTACGGACAAGATGGTAGGAATCCTCGAGGTGGATTTTGGAGAAGAGGATTCCGAAACAATCAAGGATATGCACCGGCTAGCCAAACTTATGGCCCTAACCAAGACCGTAGTAGGCTTAACTATGGTAATGATCACTGCGAAAACCCCGCTCCAAAAGAGCAACCGAAGTCAAAGTCGGCTCAACTGATGGAGAACTTGCAAAAGATGGTTGATCACACCCAAAGTTTTCTCAAACGTTATGAAGAAGATTCTGAGAAGACTAGGGCGAGGCTTGATCGATTGGAAGAGAGCACTAGGCCCATCAAAAGATGCAAGAGTTGATCGACCAAGGAGCAAGTAGGGAGCAAGGCAAGCTGCCTAGCAACACTGAGAAGTCGATGTCCATTACCTTGGTGGGTGATCTACCTGTCGAAATCACCATCAAGAAGGTTGCTAAGTGCGAGTGTTGCAAGAAGGAAGAACCTCCACTAGCCAAGGAAGAAGAGAAGGACCTTGGTTCTGACGACAGTGAAGAGGAGCAAGAGGATCCCGAGCCACTCCCTCAAAGTTTCGATGTTAAGGTCGGGATTGGTGAACTTGAAGATGTCCGTGCCACACTAGACACGGGATCCTACTCTAATGTGCTCCCAATGAATGTGTTCGAGAAGAGTAGCCTTGGAAAACTATCTGAGCATAAGGCTATTGTGCAACTGGCAGATTTATCCTTTGTGAGACCCGAAGGCGTTGTGAAGAACGTATTTGTCAAGGTTGGTGAAGCTTCTGTATACACCAATTTTGTAGTTATGCCGGCGTCTACACCTGGGATGGGGGATGTCGTTCTCTTGGGGCGAACGTTCTTGACTAAGCTACGCTCCGTGATAGACATCTACCAAAGGACTTGCACCATTGAGGTGGATGGCAAGCGACATGTGTTGCGAGCCATATCTGATCCACCTGATTACTTCAATGCTTCTCACACTGTTAACTACTGTGGTCTTGCTGTCTATGTTCATTCTTATTCACAGGTTCGTGGCATGAGGAGAAGATCCATGAAGGGGAAGTCTAGTACCCACAAGAAGAAGAGCTAGGCGCAGGAAGGAGTCGAGTCAAAGACTATAAACAATGGCGCTATCCGGGAGGCAACCCAGAGTTTTTATCACTTTTTTACCGCTTTATTGCATGCATTCATAACCTCCACGCGATCTCCTGTCTGACATGTGGAGAGACCATTATGGGGATGACAATCCCGATAAGTAGTCTTTTCACAAGTCCACTCTCAGCCGACCAAGGCCAAACCGTTCGGTAACATCTAGTATCACTTCTTATTACTCATTCTCTTTTGCTAGGGACTAGCTTAAGTTTCATAAGGGGGATGGGATGTGAACCGTGATGTTAAGTATTGTTTGGCTTTGTGTTCATTGGTATCTTGTTTTTTGTTTGCATTTGCATTTCCACGTTTACTGTTTTCTTAGTTTTTAGGTTGCATTCACTACATTCATCCTAGGATAGTCTTGCATGTTTTATATGGAGTTTATTGCCAAATTTTTTGAACTTTTTTATTGGGTAGATCAACTAATTATGCCATTAATCATATGCTTCATCTCTATGAATTTGTTTGAGGTTTTTCTCGCTTGGCTTGTCACATTTATGTATTGCACTTAGTTAAGCTTGGTAGTCTCGACATCACTTAGTGGTGTTTTCTCTACTGCGGTTCACGAAGGTCTTTATAATAGGATGATGCATGTTAGGGTCTTATGGTTGTTTCCCGAGTAATTATGTACCTAAGAGGCAACAAGTCTTCACCATGCTTTGAGATTGCTAAATGCCTAGAAAGGAGGTAGTGTGAGATTGTGTGATCCTTTGTTTGCAACCTATTCTTTCGAATAGGTTTGGGGAGGGGGTTACACCATCATTAGACTTGTTTTTCGTTTTTCAATTTTGTGTTGTAAGTTTATTTTTCCTTTTTCGTTAATTTTGTACTCCAACCTATTCTTTCGAATAGGTTTGGTGAAGTCGTTTGTGATTCATTTTATTTCTTTTTCGTTGTGCTACTGCTGGCTAAAAAAAATCGAAAAAAAGAAAAAAAGAAAAATTCCAGGAAAAAAAAGAAAAAAAAACTGGAAAAGAAAAAAGAAAAGACCCCAAAAAAGATAAGAAGGGTCCAAAAAAAGAGAAAGCCAAAAAGCAGTTTAGCAAAGTGTTGTGTCTCATTTTCCAATTCTTGTAATGTTCGTAATCGTGTTGTAATTTTTTGTCTTTTATTTTTGAGTGACATCTGTTCTAGACCACCGTCGTCCTGCCATTCAGGAAGTGGGGAATAGCTTAAGACTTTGCTTGAGAGATGGGTAGAACAGGGGAGTGTTATCTTTTAGAGAATTCTCCTTCGTTTGATGAGAGCCAGTATTGGTTCGACCTCTTTGAGGAAAAGTCTTAACTTGGTGAACAATAGTAAGTCCTCAGTTTCATAGGCACGGGACAACTATTCGTATTCTAACATGTTTCATTACGTCGTCAATGACTAGGTCCAGGTAGAGAATGTTACGAGAGACTATCTTGTCTTGACATAAGTGCTTATGTGAATGTGTATGAGTCAATCAAGGCATTCTTCAACCTATATTCATGTTATGATTTGTATGGTTTTTGTTCATATGTTTTTTGATAAATTCGGTAGATTAGTTCATTTCATTTGGCATGAGACTCCATTTTTTGTGTGTTGCACTGTTTTTTTTTGCATTAGAGTCTAGCTTAGTTGCTTGAGGACAAGCAAAGGTTCGGTTTGGGGAGTTTGATGAATGTGTATTTTACACTTTCATTTGAGTCTTTTTCACCTATTTTAGCTATCCTCTATGTTAATTTAGCTATATTTTAGTGCATTTTATTAGAATAGTGTCACGTTTCCCTTTAGTTTTTATTTTTTACAGGTTTTGGTTGAAAAACGAGGTTTTTCGGACAATTATATTGAAGTAGACAAGGAATTGGTGTTCCAGAAGCCTAATTGGAGTATCTGAAAGATTCCGGATAGGATTTGAAGTCTAGGGGTCGAGTCTGAAGGCTAAAGGTCACTAGAAGGCAGAAACCGAGTCCGAAAAGGGGAAGAAATCCAAAAACGCGTCGAAATCGCGTAAAGGGCTGAAATTTACTCCTGGGCGAGTCGCCCGGGACGTGGGGCGAATCGCCCCACACCAGGCGAATCGCCCGGTGTGTGGCGCCCTTCGCCCCACACAATTCGAACACCTATATATTTGAGCTTAGTTTTCTCCGTTTTTCATACTTTTCCAGACCTTTTCTCTCACCTTTCTCAGTAGTTTTAGGTAGGAATTTCCCAGAGCCTAATCTGGGGATTCTTAGCTTAGGAGGTACTTTTTTCTTAGCAGCTTGGAGCTTGTAAGATCGCGATTCTTTGGAGATTGACAACCTTCGGTAACATTGTATCTTACAGTTTTTCTATTTATATTTATATATCTTTCATCATGTTTTCATTCATTCGTGGTATGATTTATGTTGATTGCATGACATCTATGAGTAGCTAAACTTCTCGTTGGTGATAGTATGTGATTTCTTAGCGAAGGGTTAATAATTATGCTAATGGCTATATCCCGCATTATACCTAGAATTATTGTTTTATTTCTTTGATCTATCTAAATCTCTATCTTCGTAGTGTTGAATAATTACGGAACACAACTGGACAATTCATTGATCTTTTGATCTATCTAAATCTATATCTTCGTAGTGTTGAATAATTACAACTGGACAACTCATTGATCAAAGATCTCTATGCAAAACCGGGGAATTTATGCATGATTATTAACCTCCTATGCTTTGAATGACCATACTATCACCAATCTCCATTATCTGTTAAGAAAAACCTTTGCTAAGTCGTCTGCTGCTTTATATTCTTAAGTTAGATTAGATAAAGCTAGTTATAGTCCTTAGAGATCGACACTCGAGGTTATTCTACTGCTACACTACGGTTTTCGTTGTAGTTGTGAATTGCCTTTGGCTAAATACAAATTTATTTGATTAGTTGGAACCCGACAATCCAACCGTTCATCAACTATCACCAACGAGAAGTTTAGCTACTCATAGATGTCATGCAATCAACAGAAATCATAGCACGAATGAATGAAAACATGTTGAAAGATATATAAATATAAATAGAAAAACTGTAAGATACAATGTTACCGAAGGTTGTCAATCTCCGAAGAATCGCGATCTTACAAGCTCCAAAACGCTAAGAAAAAGTATCTCCTAAGCTAAGAATCCCCAGAACAGGCTTTGGAGAATTCCTACCTAAAACTAATGAGAAAGGTGAGAGAAAAGGTCTGGAAAAGTATGAAAAACGGAGAAAACTGAGCAACTATATATAGGCATTCGGCAGGTGTGGGGAGAAGGGCCCCACACACCGGTCGATTCGCCTGGTGTGGGGCGATTCGCCCCACGTCCCGGGCGACTTGCCCGGGAGGTTTTTTCGGCCATATACGCCTTTTGGACGCGTTTTTGGATTTCTTCTCCTTTTCGGACTCGGTTTTTGCCTTCTAGTGACCTTTTAGCCTTCAGACTCGACCTCTAGACTTCAAATCCTATCCGGAATCTTGTGGATACTCCAAATAGGCCTTCGGAACACCAATTCCTTGTCTACTTCAATATAATTGCCCGGAAAACCTCATTTTTCATCCAAAACCTGTAAAATACAAACTAAAGGAAAACGTGATACTATTCTAATAAAATGCACTAAAATATAGCTAAATTAACATAGAGGATAGCTAAAATAGGTGAGAAAGACTCGAATGAAAGTGTAAAATACACGTTCATCAAGGAGCTCAGCATAGTTCGGCTGAATCCATGTGTCATTCATCCTAGGGATCAGGTTGAAAATACAAAATTTCATAACCACCTTAGCCTCAAGACTGAGCTCACTCTGATAGATCCGTCCAGGTTGTGCCCCGGTTTCTGGATACACATATTCCCTGTTGCAAATCACATTTGTGATGTCACTTCCAATCCCCGCAGTAGCCCTCGAATACACATAGGAATGGCCACTTCCGGTGAACTCCCATTCCCCCAAATGGATAAAATCAGAAATTGAGGCCGGAGTCCATGGCACAATCACGCCTCTAACAAGTACCCCCTCTTTCTCTTCAAGATCCGTATAGCCAACGTAAAACTCATGGAGGAGGCTCTTATCATACCCCTTGAATCGGTGGGAATTAAACCAACTCCAATTCCTCTTCCTAGCCAAACGAGAGAGCACCTTGTAACCCGGTCGGTTAGCATGGCCGTCTGGAATTTCGATCCTTCTATCCGGAATGGTCGATCGTCCACCTCGAGCAAGCTCTGCTTGGAGCCTCAAACGGACGTCAATCGCAGCAAGTGACAACTCGAATAACTCATGGGAAAGTTGAGAGCTTGAAGCTGCCCCCTTGCCCTTCTTGCTCTTAGACGAGCCAACTTTCTTCTTTTCACGTGGTGGCATGGTTCCTACAAGCAGCAATTAGTATCTTGTATGACATAAAACAGATTTATGCATATGCAAATGCAAGAGTGAAACACACGAGTGATAACATCAACAATCGTACTCCTCAAAACCTCCATGTCTAATCTAGCCACTTCTAGAACTAAAATGCAACACACCAATATATCTTAGACATGTAACATATCACATTAAGCTCTTGCTAGACAACAAATAGCCTTAAATCATAAGGCTCAAATCATACCATAGTAGCAAAAAATCTAGCATAAAAAATCCTCAAACTCATCAATCATGCGTTCTACCATCATGTCCATCATTATCATATCAATAAGCACACCCATAGACATGGAATGAAAGGAAAAGAAACAATGCACCTTAAGACATAGACATCTAGTAGGCAAAATTCTCAAACCAACAAACCAAGCATAATTGAACATGCAATTGATAGTGAATAACGTTTCTAATCACACAAACAATCAACCCATACATCATATAAGCTCAATTGAAGCATAAATAAAAAAAAAACCCAAATTTGAAAAATTAGGGTTCATGTGAAGTTACCTCAGATCCGAAGAATGAATGAACTAGGATGAAATTTGTTCGGATGGAAAGAAAGAGCACGTAATGGGCTTCGATTGAAGCTAAATAACACAAAGTTTGATGGAAAATTGGAGATTTTATGAAAGATTGAATATTTTTTGAGTTTTTGGGTGTTTTGGAGTAAGAGAGGTGAAGAAGATGGAAGAATGACGAATTTGGGGAGAAATCCCGTTTTTCTTCTATCAGAACACGGGGGGCGATTCGCCACGTGTGTGGGGCGATTCGCCCCCCATTGCCAGAGAGCGTGAAGCTCTCTGGCGATGTGGGGCGAATCGCCCCATATGTGGGGCGAATCGCCCCCACTTCCAGAGAGCCTGAAGCTCTCTAGCGACGTGGGGCGATTCGCCCACCACCTCCAGAGGTGGGGAGACGAAATTTTTCGAAAAAAGTTCAGTTTTTGTCCCCGAAAACCATTCTCCTCATAAAAACACTCGAAAAAATTCACTCAACCATAAACATAAGCACAAAACATCACATAGACGAACAAATTCACATAAAGAAAGGCAAATTGTTCAATGTATGAATGCATGCAATGCAATAAAGCGATAAAAACTCCGGGTTGCCTCCCGGATAGCGCCATTGTTTATAGTCTTTGACTCGACTTCTTCTTGCTCTTAGTTCTTCTTTTGAGGGTACTAGACTTCCCCTTCATGGATCTTTTCCTCATGCCACGAACCTGTGAATGAGAATGAACATAGACAGCAAGACCAAAGTAGTTAATTGTGTGAGCAACATTGAAGTGAATATTTGGATCAGATATGGCTCGCAACACATGTTGCTTGCCATCCACCTCAATGGTGCAAGTTCTTCGGTAGATGTCTATCACGGAGCGTAGCTTAGTCAAGAACGTTCGCCCCAAGAGAACAACATCCCCCATCCCAGGCGTAGAGGCCGGCATAACTACAAAGTTGGTGTACCCAGAAGCTTCACCAATCTTAACCAATATGTTCTTCACAACGCCTTCGGGTCTCACAAAGGATCCATCCGCCAATTGCACAATAGCCTTATGCTCAGATAGTTTTCCAAGGCCACTCTTCTCAAACACATTCATTGGGAGCACATTAGAGTAAGATCTCGTATCTAGTGTAGCACGAACATGTTCAAGTTCACCAATCCCAACCTTAACATCGAAACTCTCAGGAATTGGTTCGGGATCCTCTTGTTCCTCTTCACTCACATCAAAACCAAGGTCCTTCTCTTCTTCCTTGGCTAGTGGAGGTTCTCCATCCTTGCAACACTCACATTTAGCAACCTTCTTGATGGTGATTCCAACAGGAAGATCACCCACCAAGGTAATAGACATCGACTTCTCAGTGTTGCTAGGCAACTTCCCAAGATCCCTACTCGCTCCACGGTCAATCAACTCTTGCATCTTTTGATGGGAAAGCCTAGTACTCTCTTCCAAACGATCCAGCCTCGCTCTAGTCTTCTCAGAATCTTCTTCATAACGCTTAAGAAAACCTTGGGTGTGATCAACCATTTTCTGCAAGTTTTCCATGAGTAGAGTCGTCTTCGACTTCGACTGCCCTTTGGGAGTGGGATTTTCGCAGTGATCATTACCATAGCTAAGCTTACTACGTTCTTGGTTAGGGCCATAAGTTTGGCTAGCCGGTGCATATCCTTGATTGTTTCGGAACCCTCTTCTCCAAAATCCACCGCGAGGATTCTTACCATCTTGTCCATAGCTAGTTTCTTGAATACCAAATTCCGCAGCAAAAGCTTCATCTTCGCTTCCTTGAACCCAATTGACATCATCATATGCAAGCTCCGATCTACACATATGAGCTCCATGCCCATAGTTCTTGCATATTCGGCAAACTTCATTCGACATAGATGTTCCAACGGAGCTCTTGAGGACTTGTTTCAACTCATTGGTAAAGCACTCGAATCGGTCACCATTCCCCCCATACATAGGGGCCTCTTGATTAGGTGGAGCTTCAGGTCCACGTCTCCTAACCATTGCTCTTGGATCCTTGAATTGTGAACCCTTAGCAAGCCTTTCGAAAACCGCCCAAACGGCTTCCGCGGTTTCCTCCCAAATATTGCCACAGCATTGGAAATTCACCACTTGCTGATTCTCAAAGGTTAGTCCATTGTAGAAGTGTTGGACAAGATCCGAAAGCTCAAAACCATGGTGAGGGCACTTGTTCATGAGGTCTTGGAACCTCTCAAACGCGGTGTAGATGGTCTCATCATAGTCTTGTTTGAATCCAGTGATTTGCGCCTTAAGCGCGGTAGTCAATGTGTGAGGAAAGTATTTCTCCATGAATGCTGAAAAAACATTTGCCCAAGTGTCAAGAGAACCCGCCGTTAGAGAACTTAACCATGCCTTGGCCTTGTCGCCAAGCCCCATAGCAAAAACCTTCATTCTCAACTCATCCGCTGTTATTTCAGCTCCGGGTCGTGGAAGTTGGTTGACGAAGTCATCGATATCATGCAAGTACCACATCACGTCTTCGCTAGCCAAGCAATAGAACCTCGGAAGTTGCTGGAACATATGGTTTTTTATTTCCAGATCACGAGTTGCAGACGAAAGAACATTCGCCGGTCCCCTCATACGATCCTTGGTGGGTTAAACCCATGATTTCAGTGGTCTAGCTTCTGCCATTACGACTATTTCTTTAAAAAGATTGTGTAGAGATTCAGAGAAATCGGTATCCTCTATTTCCTCTAGTTCACGTCGTCGAAGTAGTCACCTTCTTTGGTGGTAGACTCTGTCGATTTCAGCGATTGGTTCAGCAAGCGGTGTTCCTCTAGATCGTGTACTTCACATACACTATCTGTAACAAGCTAAGAAAAGAGTATCAGGAGAGATCAAATTAACTAAACTACTAAAACTAGGAATTGAATGCTGAAAATATAAATAAGCTAAACAGAAAAAAGGAGTATAGTCCCCGGCAACGGCGCCAATTTGATGAAACGAGATTGTCAGACTCAATTAATCAAATAAATTTCTTTTTAGCCAAAGGCAATTCACAACTACAACGAAAAGCAAGACACGTAGTGTAGAAGTAAAATAACCTCGAGTATCGATCTCTAAGGACTATAACTAGCTTTATCTAATTTAACTTAAACTATAAACTCAACAAACGACTTAGCACAGATTTTCTTATCAATAATAATGGAAGTTAGCGATAGTATGATCATTCAAAGCATCAGGTTAATAACATGCATGAAGTACTTGAACGTTTGCATAGAAATCTAAGATCATGAATTGTCCAATGTGTTCCGTTCAATTCAACACTACGAAGATAGAGGGCTTAGATAGATCAAAGAAATAAAGCAATAAGTCAAGTCTGAATCGCGTTAAAGCCACTCATGCATAATTAAGAACCCTAGCTAAGAAATCACATACTATCACCAACGATAGATTTAGCTACTCATAGATAAATTGCAATCAACAAGAATCGAAGCAAGATTGAATGAAAACATGTTGAAAGAAATAAATAAAAGTAGAAAAATCGTGAGATACAATGTTACCAACGAAGGTTGTCAATCTCCGAAGAATTGCTAACTCACAAGCAAGAATTGATAAACAACGAGGTCAAATTGTTATGCTTAATCCTCCAAATTGATAAGAAAAAGAGTCTCCTATGCTAAGAATTCCCAGAACAGGCTCTGGAGAATTTGTCTCTCAAAATAATGTAAAAAGGTATGAAAAACGTAGAGAATGGGCAAACATATATATAGTTGTCGGAAACGCACGGGGCGAACCGCCCCACATGCCGGGCGATTCGCCTGGTACGGGGCGATTCGCCCCACGTCCCAGGCGATTTGCCTGGGACACCCAGATCAATATCAAAGAGATTTTAGTCTTCTTTTTATTTTTGGACTCGGATTTTGCCTTCTAGTGACCTTTTAGCCTTGAAACTCGTCCCCTAGGCCTCATATCTCATCCGGAACCTTCTAGATACTCCACGAATGTCCTCGAAACACCAAAACCTCGTCCACTTCATCAATATTGCCCATAAAAATACGTTTTTCACCTAAAACCTGAAAAATGCAAAGAAAAGGGAAACGTGATACTATTCTAATAAAATGCACTAAAATATAAGCTAAATTAACCTAGAGTATAGCTAAATTGGTGAAAAAGACTCGAATGAAAGTGTAAAATACACGTTCATCAAAGCCCCATCATAAGAGTGTAGTATTATGTAATAAACTCTAAGGATTATAATTACTGCAAGACCCCCCGTCCAAAAATTTGCCTGTTGTGCCAGGTTCACATCCAAGTTGAGCGACGACTTGCCGCTAGTCGGAGTTTTCGGCATCTCTACAGTGATCGATGATGACGAACCCGATTCACTCTGCGTATCACCCTCACTGCCACCTTCAACCCTCATCTTATGAATAAATTTCACAATCTCTCGGCACGCCTCACCTCAAGTGCGCAACATAGTGGTGGTCTGCACCGACATGATGCCATTAAAATCTCATGTCACTACCGGACCCACACCCTCTTGCTTACTCCACGGTAGTGTAAACCATTGTTGTTATGTGCAGAGCTAGCCACGGTAGTGTTATACAAGATCCATTGAAAACCTGTCGTGTTTGACACCTTACCTTCAACCACCTCAAAAATAATATCACAGTTCGAATTAATGTTCATAATAAACATTATATGTCGTCTTTGTTGTTATAGTCATTGTTGATTATACAGATTACAATGACATACTGATACATAGTACAATTTACAGCTTGCATTTGTATTGTATCTCATTGATACCATATATAATCATTTAGGTCCGTAAACACCCGTAACAAATATAGTTTTTTCTAAACCAAACTTGCAATTTAATTTGTCATTGTTCATTTTTATTGTCTTAAACTATAACATTTGCGCAAACACAAAAATCCCGGAAAACTAAAAAAACAAAGGAAATGCACTTCCACTTAATATTTTCTTATGAATCTTAAATTAAGCGCATGAGAAAATATTATGCGCAAGGCCATAAAAAAACCTACAAATATCCAAGTTTTCATTTTTTAAATTTATTATTACTATTATTATTTTATTTTTTTTACTTTCCTTTGGACTTGACGAAGAGTTGGTCGTACGACTTGTAAACCATATCACATACCTAGTGGTGGTCTCCACCGACATGATCCCAATAAAATCTCCTGTCACCACCAGACCTGTTGGTGTTAAAATATGTCCGTTTCGCATGTACGAACTGGAGCGGTCTAAGAGCGCGACAAGGCATCATAGGCCGTCCCTCAAGGGGCACGACCACACCCAAGTATGTCACTTGAGTGTGGCTCGACCAATATACGGTCCGACCATCGCTGTGAGGCCGACCCTCAAGATAGGATCACTACAAGGATAAGGCAGCTGGAGCTCGAGGATCATCTCTATGGCTCAAGGAGGACCTTACGTCAAGGTGACACCCTCCAAAAGAGACTAGGCAGAGAACTACACGGGTTGTGGAGCGCGAGGACCCTGTCCGACCACCCCTGGTCGGTCCTTGGGGGGCCCGCCTTCCAGAATCTTCCATGAGACCTGAAATGTCAATAATGCCCTTCTAGCCCTAGTCAAGGTGTTTGGGTCAAAGCCCATGGACCTCCTTAATGGGCTTGGGCCAAAGAAGACCTCCATCTCAGCCGGACACTTGTCATGATCCTACATAAAGTGACAATAAAGTACTACGAGTATAAAAGGAGACACATTCAATATCCACTGGGTAAGCAATAATAGCTCTCACCTACTACTCACCTACATACAGTATTTCTCTCACTAGGGAAGTCCTCAACTCCCTACACGTAAAGTCGTCACACCGGTCTGATATCCTACAGACCGGGCAAGAGACACTAACCTCCCCCTCTAGTCTCTTTCAGGTACGAGGACGCTATGTGAAGAACACTTGACATTATCAGATGAAGACTACACAAAGAAGACCTAAGTAGTTTCCTTTGACAGTTTAGTGATGAACGTGTATTTTACACTTCCATTTGAGTCTTTTTCACCTATTTTAGCTATCCTCTATGTTAATTTAGCTATATTTTAGTGCATTTTATTACAATAGTGTCACGTTTCCCTTTAGTTTGTATTTTACAGGTTTTGGGTGAAAAACGAGGTTTTCCGGGCAATTATATTGAACTGGACAAGGAATTGGTGTTCCGAAGGCCTATTTGGAGTATCCAGAAGATTCCGGATAGGATTTGAAGTCTAGGGGTCGAGTCTGAAGGCTAAAAGGTCACTAGAAGGCAAAAACCGAGTTCGAAAAGGAGAAGAAATCCAAAAACGCGTCGAAAACACGTAAAAGGCCGAAAAAACCTCCCGGGCGAGTCGCCCGGGACGTGGGGCGAATCGTCCCACACCAGGCGAATCGCCCAGTGTGTGGGTCCCTTCGCCCCACACCTGCCGAAACACTATATATAGTTGCTCAGGTTTCTTCGTTTTTCATACTTTTCCAGACCTTTTCTCTCACCTTTCTCATTAGTTTTAGGTAGGAATTCTCCAGAGCCTGTTCAGGGGATTCTTAGCTTAGGAGATACTTTTTCTTAGCGTTTTGGAGCTTGTAAGATCGCGATTCTTCGGAGATTGACAACCTTCGGTAACATTGTATCTTACAGTTTTTCTATTTATATTTATATATCTTTCAACATGTTTTCATTCATTCGTGCTATGATTTCTGTTGATTGCATGACATCTATGAGTAGCTAAACTTCTCGTTGGTGATAGTATGTGATTTCTTAGCGAAGGGTTAATAATTATGCTAATGGGTATATCGCGCATTATACTTTGAGTTATTGCTTTATTTCTTTGATCTATCTAAAACATCTATCTTCGTAGTGTTGAATAATTACGGAACACAATTGGACAATACATTGATCAAAGAACTCTATGCAAAACCGGGGACTTCATGCATGATTATTAACCTTCTATGCTTTGAATGACCATACTATCACCAATCTCCATTATCTGTTAAGAAAAACCTTTGCTAAGTCGTCTGTTGATTTTATATTCTTAAGTTAGATTAGATAAAGCTAGTTATAGTCCTTAGAGATGGACACTCGAGGTTATTCTACTGCTACACTACGGTTTTCGTTGTAGTTGTGAATTGCCATTGGCTAAATACAAATTTATTTGATTAATTAGAATCTGATAAATTCAACGTTCATCAAATTGGCGCCGTTGCCGGGGACTATACTCCTTTTTTCTGTTTAACCTTTTTATATTTTCAGCATTCAATTCCTAGTTCTAGTAGTTTTTAGTTTTCCTATTTAATCTCTCTCTGATACTCCTTTCCTAATTTGTTACAAATAGTGTATGCCACATACACGATCTAGAGGAACACCGCTTGCTGATTCAATTGCTGAGATCGACAGAGTCTACCACCAAAGAAGGCGACTACTTCGAAGGCGTGAACTAGAGGAAATAGAGGATACCGATTTCTCTAAATCTCTACACGGTCTTTTCAAGGAAATCGACGGAATGGCAGAAGCTAGACCACTGAAAGCATGGGTTCAACCCTCCGAGGATCGTATGAGGGGACCGGCGATTGTTCTTTCGTCTGCAACTCGTGATCTGGAAATCAAGAACCACGTGTTCCAATAACTTCCGAGGTTCTATGGCTTAGCAAGGGAAGATGTGATGGGGTAATTGCACGATATCGACGATTTCGTCAACCAACTCCCACGACCCAGAGCTGAAATAACAACGGATGAGTTGAGAATGAAGGTTTTTGCTATGGGGCTTGGCGACAGAGCCAAGTTATGGTTGAGTTCTCTACCGGCGGGCTCGCTGGACATTTGGGAGAAGGTTTTTTCAGCTTTCATGGAAAAATACTTCTCTCATACCTTGACTACCGCGCTCAAGGCGCAAATCACTAGATTCAAACAGGACTCTGATGAGACCATCTACACCGCGTTTGAGAGGTTCCAAGACCTCATGAACAAGTGCCCTCACCATGGTTTTGAGCTTTCGGATCTAGTCCAACACTTTTACAATGGACTAACGTTCGAGAACCAACAAGTGGTAGACTTCCAATGCCGTGCCAATATTTGGGAGGAAACCGCGGAGGCCGCCTGGGTGGTTTTCGAAAGGCTTGCTAAGGGGTTGCAATTTAAGGACCCAAGAGCAATAGTTAGGAGACGTGGACCTGAAGCTCCACCTACTCAAGAAGCCCCTATGTATGGGGGGAGTGGGGATCGATTCGAGTGCTTTACCAACGAATTGAAGCAAGTGCTCAAGAGCGCCACTGGAGCATCTGTGTCAAACGAAGTTTGCCGAATATGCAAGAACTATGGGCATGGGGCTCATATATGTAGATCGGAGCTTGCATATGATGATGGCAACTGGGTTCAAAGAGGCGAAGAGGAAGCCTTTGCTACGGAATTTGGTACTTAAGAAGCTAGCTACGGACAAGATGGAAGGAATCCTCGAGGTGGATTTTGGAGAAGAGGGTTCCGAAACAATCAAGGATATGCACCGGCTAGCCAAACTTATGGCCCTAACCAAGACCGTAGTAGGCTTAACTGTGGTAATGATCACTGCGAAAATCCTGTTCCGAAAGATCAACCGAAGTCGAAGACAGCTCTACTGATGGAGAACTTGCAAAAGATGGTTGATCACACCCACAGTTTTCTCAAACGTTATGAAGAAGATTCTGAGATGACTAGGGCGAGGCTTGATCGATTGGAAGAGAGCACTAGGCTTGCCCATCAAAAGATGCAAGAGTTGATCGACCGAGGAGCAAGTAGGGAGCAAGGCAAGCTGCCTAGAAACACTGAGAAGTCGATGTCCATTACCTTGGTGGGTGATTTACCTGTCGAAATCACCATCAAGAAGGTTGCTAAGTGCGAGTGTTCCAAGGAGGAAGAACCTCCACTAGCCAGGGAAGAAGAGAAGGACCTTGGAACTGATGAGAGTGAAGAGGAGCAAGAGGATCCTGAGCCACTCCCTCAAAGTTTCGATCTTAAGGTCGGGATTGGTGAACTTGAAGATGTCCGTGCCACAGTAGACATGGGATCCTACTCTAATGTGCTCCCAATGAATTTGTTTGAGAAGAGTAGCCTTGGAAAACTATCTGAGCATAAGGCTATTGTGCAACTGGCGGATGGATCCTTTGTGAGACCCGAGGGCGTTGTGAAGAACGTATTGGTCAAGATTGGTGAAGCTTCTGTATACACCAATTTTGTAGTTATGCCGACGTCTACACCTGGGATGGGAGATGCCGTTCTGTTGGGGCGAACGTTCTTGACCAAGCTACGCTCCGTGATAGACATCTACCGAAGGACTTGCACCATTGAGGTGGATGGCAAGCGACATGTGTTGCGAGCCATATCAGACCCACCTGATCACTTCAATAATTCTCACACTGTTAACTACTGTGGTCTTGTTGTCTATGTTCATTTTTATTCACAGGTTCGTAGCATGAGGAGAAGATCCATGAAGGGGAAGTCTAGTAGCCTCAAGAAGAAGAGCTAGGCGCAAGAAGGAGTCGAGTCAAAGACTATAAACAATGGCGCTATCCGGGAGGCAACCCGGAGTTTTTATCGTTTTTTTACCGCTTTATTGCATGCATTCATACATGGAACAATTTGCTTTTCTTATGTGAATTTGTTCGTCTCTGTGTCGTATGTGCTTATGTTTGTGTTTGAGTGAACGTTTTCGAGTAGTTTTATGAGTAAAATGGTTTTCGGGGATTAAAAAACCGCGTTTTTTCGAAAGTTTCGTCTCCCCACCTCAGGAGGTGGGGGGCGAATCGCCCCACAAGTCCAGAGAGCTCCACGCTCTTTGGACGTGCGGGGCGATTCGCCCCGCACCCGGGGCGACTCGCCCTGTGGCTCCAGTAGGAGAAAAACGGGGGATGAACCCCATTCTCCTCATTTCTTCATCTCTTCACCCTTCTTACTCCAAAAATTCCCAAATTTTCAAAATATCTTCAATCCTTCATTAAATCTTCATTACTCCATCAAATTGTGTGTTCTTTAGCTTCAATCGAAGCCCGTTACGTGCTCTTTCTTTTCATCCGAAAAATTTCCTCCTAGTTCATTCAATATTCGGATGTGAGGTAATCTCACATGAACCCTAATTGAAAGAATTTGGGGGTTTTTTGATTTATGCTTCAATTAAGCTTATATGATGTATGGGTTGATGTTTTGTGTGATTAGAAACGTTATTCACTATCAATTCCGTCCCTCAAGGGGTGCAACCACACCCAAGTATGTCACTGAGTGTGGCTCGACCAACACACGGTCCGACCATCACTGTGAGGCTGACCCTCAAGATAGGCTCACTACAAGGATAAGGCAGCTAGGGCTCGAGGAGCATCTCTATGGCTCGAGGAGGACCTTATGTCAAGGTGACACCCTCCAAAAGAGACAAGGCAGAGAACTACAAGGGCTGTTGAGCGCGAGGAAGGCGCGAGGACCCCGGCCGACCACCCCTGGTCGGTCCTTGGGGGGCCGCCTTCCAAAATCTTCCATGAGACCCGAAATGTCAATAATGCCCTTCTATCCCTAGTCAAGGTGTTTGGGTCAAAGCCCATGGACCTCCTTAATGGGCTTGGGCCAAAGAAGGCCTCCATCTCAGCCGGACACTTGTCATGATCCTACATAAAGTGACCATAAAATACTACAAGTATAAAAGGAGACACATTCAATATCTACTGGGTAAGCAATAATAGCTCTCACCTACTACTCACCTACACACAATATTTCTCTCACTAGGGAAGTCCTCAACTCCCTACACGTAAAGTCGTCACTCCGGTCTGATATCCTACAGACCGGGAAAGAGACACTAACCCCCCCCCCCTCTAGTCTCTTTCGGGTACGAGGACGCTACGTGAAGAACACTTGACATTATCAGAGGAAGACTACACAAAGAAGACCTAAGTAGTTTCCTTTGACGGTTTAGTACGAACTTAAGAGAAAGCAAGAATTACCCTTCAACAGGACCCACACCCTCTTGATTACGCCACGGTAATGTACACCGTTGTTGTTATGTGCAGAGCTACCCACGGTAGTGTTATACAAGATCCAGTGAAAACCTATCGTGTTTGGAACCTTCCCTGACTTGAGCTTGCTGCTCCGATTAGGGAACTCTGATCTCCGATGTGGGAGCAGAGCTTCGATCTTCCAGATCGACTAAGCTCCCAGATCGTAGAGCAGATATTCCAAGCTCCGGCTACCGAATTCTGTCGGAATCCGGTAGTGGGAGCTTGAACAAGAAGAAGGGGGGAGGAAAAAGAAAAAAAAAAGGAAAAAGAAAAAAGAAAAAGAAAAGAAAGAGTAAAACCTTTTTCCTATTAACTAAGGGCATGTGTATTTGGTTGAGTTTGATCCCATGGCATTTTGGTAAATAAAGGAGAGTCAACTCAAAAAATCAGATTTAGTCACTAAAATGTAATTGATAATCTATTAGGTTTTTTAAAAGCCCCTTCATAAGAATGTAGTATTATGTAATAAACTCTAAGAATTATAATTACTACAACACCCCCCCCCCCCCCCCCCGTCCAAATTAATTTGCCTGTTGTGCCAGGTTCAGATCCAAGTTGAGCGACGACTTGCTGCTAGTCGGAGTTTTCGGCATCTCTACAGTGATCGATGACGACGAACCCGATTCACTCTGTGTATCACCCCCACCACCAACTTCAACCCTCATATTATGAATCAATTTTACAATCTCTCGGCATGCCTTAGCTCCAAGGCGCAACATAGTGGTGGTCTGCACCGGCATGATCCCATTAAAATCTCATGTCACCACCGGACCCACACCTCTTGCTTAGTCCATGGTAGTGTAAACCATTGTTGTTATGTGCAGAGCTAGCCACGGTAGTGTTATACAAGATCCAGTGAAACCTGTTGTGTTTGACACCTTACCTTCAACCACCTCTAAAATAATATCACAGTTCGAATTAATGTTCATAATAAACATTATATGTCGTCTTTGTTCTAATACTCATTGTTGATTATACAGACTACAACGACATACTGATACATAGTACAACTTACAGCTTGCATTTGTATCGTATCTCATTGATACCATATATAATCATTTTGGTCCGTAAACACCCGTAACAAATATAGTTTTTTCTAAACGAAACTTGCAATTTAATTTGTTATTGTGCATTTTTGTTGTCTTAAACTATCACATTTGCGCAAACACAAAAAATCCCGGAAAACTAAGAAAACAAAGGAAATGGATTTGCAATTAATATTTTCTTATGAATGTTACATTAAGCGCATGAGAAAATATTATGCGCAAGGCCATAAAAGAACCTACAAATTTCCAAGTTTTCATTTTTTAAATTTATTATTATTATTATTATTATTATTATTATTTTATTTTTTTTACTTCCCTTTGGACTTGACGAAGAGTTTGTCGTATGACTTGTAAACCATATCACATACCTAGTGGCGGTCTCCACCGGCATGATCCCAATAAAATCTCCGGTCACCACCGGACCCACACCCTCTTGCTTACGCCACGGTAGTGTACACCGTTGTTGTTATCTGCAGAGCTAGCCACGGTAGTGTTATACAAGATCCAGTGAAAACCTATCGTGTTTGACACCTCCCCTGACTTGAGCATGCTGCTCCCATTAGGGAACTCTGATCTCGGATGTGGGAGCAAAGCTTCGATCTTCCAGATCGAATCTGCTCCCAGATCGTAAAGTAGATCTTCCAAGCTCCGGCTACCGGATTCTGTCGGAATCTGGTAGCGGGAGCTTGAAGAAGAAGAAGGGGGGAGGAAAAAGAAAAAAAAGGAAAAAGAAAAAAAGATGAAGAAAAGAAAGAGTAAAAACTTTTTCCTATTAACTAAGGGCGTGTGTATTTGGCTGAGTTTGATCCCATGGCATTTTGGTAAGTAAAGGAGAGTCAACTCAAAAAACCAGATTTAGTCACTAAAATGTAATTGATAATCTATTAAGTTTTTTTAGAAGCCCCTTCATAAGAGTGTAGTATTATGTAATAAACTCTAAGAATTATAATTACTACAATAACCCCCCCCCCCTCCAAATTAATTTGCATGTTGTGCCAGGTTCAGTTCCAAGTTGAGCGACGACTTGCCGCTAGTCGGAGTTTTCGGCATCTCTACAGTGATCGATGACGACGAATCCGATTCATTCTGCGTATCACCCCCACTGCCACCTTCAACCATCATATTATGAATCAATTTTACAATCTCTCAGCACGCCTTAGTTCCAAGGCGCAACATAGTGGTGGTCTGCACCGGCATGATCCCATTAAAATCTCCTGTCACCACCAAACCCACACCTCTTACTTACTCCACGGTAGTGTAAACCATTGTTGTTATGTGAAGAGCTAGCCACGGTAGTGTTATACAACATCCAGTGAAAACTTGTCGTGTTTGACACCTTACTTTCAACCACCTCTGAAATAATATCACAGTTCGAATTAATGTTCATAATAAACATTATATGTCGCCTTTGTTCTCATACTCATTGTTGATTATACAGATTACAACGACATACTGATACATAGTACAACTTACAGCTTGCATTTGTGTCGTATCTCATTGATACCATATATAATCATTTAGGTTCGTAAACACCCGTAACAAATATAGTTTTTTCTAAACGAAACTTGCAATTTAATTTGTCATTGTGCATTTTGTTGTCTTAAACTATCACATTTGCGCAAACACAAAAAATCCGGAAAACTAATAAAACAAAGGAAATGGATTTGCAATTAATGTTTTCTTATGAATGTTACATTAAGCGCATGAGAAAATATTATGCGCAAGGCCATAAAAGAACCTACAAATTTCCAAGTTTTCATTTTTTTAAATTTATTATTATTATTATTATTATTATTATTTTATTTTTTTACTTCCCTTTGGACTTGACGAAGAGTTTGTCGTATGACTTGTAAACCATATCACATACCTACTGGCGGTCTCCACCGACATGATCCCAATAAAATCTCCGGTCACCACCGGACCCACAACCTATTGCTTACGCCACGGTAGTGTACACCGTTGTTGTTATCTGTAGAGCTAGCCACGGTAGTGTTATACAAGATTCAGTGAAAACCTATCGTGTTTGACACCTTCCCTGACTTGAGCTTGCTGCTCCCATTAGGGAACTCTGATCTCGGATGTGGGAGCAAAGCTTCGATCTGCCAGATCGACTCTTCTCCCAGATCGTAAAGTAGATCTTCCAAGCTCCGGCTACCGGATTCTGTCGGAATCTGGTAGCGGGAGCTTGAAGAAGAAGAAGGGGGGAGGAAAAGGAAAAAAAAAAGGAAAAAGAAAAAAAGATAAAGAAAAGAAAGAGTAAAACCTTTTTCCTATTAACTAAGGGCGTGTGTATTTGCCTGAGTTTGATCCCATGGCATTTTGGTAAATAAAGGAGAGTCAACTCAAAAAACCAGATTTAGTCACTAAAATGTAATTGATAATCTATTAGGTTTTTTTAGAAGCCCCTTCATAAGAGTGTAGTATTATGTAATAATGTCTAAGAATTATAATTACTACAACAACCCCCCCCCCCCTCCAAATTAATTTGCCTGTTGTGCCAGGTTCAGATCCAAGTTGAGCAACGACTTGCCGCTAGTCGAAGTTTTCGGCATCTCTACAGTGATCGATGACGACGAATCCGATTCATTCTGCGTATCACCCCCACTGCCACCTTCAACCATCATATTATGAATCAATTTTACAATCTCTCAGCACGCCTTAGCTCCAAGGCGCAACATAGTGGTGGTCTACACCGGCATGATCCCATTAAAATCTCCTGTCACCACCGAACCCACACCTCTTGCTTACTCCACGGTAGTGTAAACCATTGTTGTTATGTGCAGAGCTAGCCACGGTAGTGTTATACAAGATCCAGTGAAAACTTGTCGTGTTTGACACCTTACCTTCAACCACCTCTGAAATAATATCACAGTTCGAATTAATGTTCATAATAAACATTATATGTCGCCTTTATTCTCATAGTCATTGTTGATTATACAGATTACAACGACATACTGATACATAGTACAACTTACTTGCATTTGTGTCGTATCTCATTGATACCATATATAATCATTTAGGTTCGTAAACACCCGTAACAAATATAGTTTTTTCTAAACGAAACTTGCAATTTAATTTGTCATTGTGCATTTTGTTGTCTTAAACTATCACATTTGCGCAAACACAAAAAATCCCGGAAAACTAATAAACCAAAGGAAATGGATTCGCACTTAATATTTTCTTATGAATGTTACATTAAGCGCATGAGAAAATATTATGCGCAAGGCCATAAAAGAACCTACAAATTTCCAAGTTTTCATTTTTTAAATTTATTATTATTATTATTATTTTATTGTTTTTACTTCCCTTTGGACTTGACGAAGAGTTTTTCGTATGACTTGTAAACCATATCACATACCTAGTTCTGGTCTCCACCGGTATGATCCCAATAAAATCTCCGGTCACCACCGGACCCACACCCTCTTGCTTACGCCACGGTAGTGTACACCGTTGTTGTTATCTGTAGAGCTAGCCACGGTAGTGTTATACAAGATCCAGTGACAACCTATCGTGTTTGACACCTTCCGTGACTTGAGCTTGCTGCTCCGATTAGGAAACTCTGATCTCCGATATGGGAGCAAAGCTTTGATCTGCCAGATCGACTCTTCTCCCAGATCGTAAAGTAGATCTTCCAAGCTCCGGCTACCGGATTCTGTCGGAATCTGGTAGCGGGAGCTTGAAGAAGAAAAACGGGGGAGGAAAAAGAAGAAAAAAAAGGAAAAAGAAAACAAAGATAAAGAAAAGAAAGAGTAAAACCTTTTTCCTATTAACTAAGGGCGTGTGTATTTGGCCGAGTATGATCCCATGGCATTTTGGTAAATAAAGGAGAGTCAACTCAAAAATTAGATTTAGTCACTAAAATGTAATTGATAATCTATTAGGTTTTTTTAGAAGCCCCTTCATAAGAGTGTAGTATTAGGTAATAAGATCTAAGAATTATAATTACTACAACACCCCCCCCCCCCGTCCAAATTAATTTGCCTGTTGTGCCAGGTTCAGATCCAAGTTGAGCGACAACTTGCCGCTAGTCGGAGTTTTCGGCATCTCTAAAGTGATCGATGACGACGAACCCGATTCACTCTTTGTATCAACCCCACCACCACCTTCAACCCCCATATTATGAATCAATTATACAATCTCTCGGCATGCCTTAGCTCCAAGGCGCAACATAGTGGTGGTCTGCACCGGCATGATCCCATTAAAATCTCCTGTCACCAACGGACCCACACCTCTTGATTACTCCACGGTAGTGTAAACCATTGTTGTTATGTGCAGAGCTAGCCACGGTAGTGTTATACAAGATCCAGTGAACACCTGTCGTGTTTGACACCTTACTTTGAACCACCTCTGAAATAATATCACAGTTCGAATTAATGTTCATAATAAACATTATATGTAGCCTTTGTTCTCATAGTCATTGTTGATTATACAGATTACAACGTCATACTGATACATAGTACAACTTACAGCTTGCATTTGTATCGTATCTCATTGATACCATATATAATCATTTAGGTCCGTAAACACCCGTAACAAATATAGTTTTTTCTAAACAAAACTTGCAATTTAATTTGTCATTGTGCATTTTTGTTGTCTTAAACTATCACATTTGCGCAAACACAAAAAATCCCGGAAAACTAATAAAACAAAGGAAATGGATTTGCACTTAATATTTTCTTATGAATCTTACATTAAGCGCATGAGAAAATATTATGCGCAAGGCCATAAAAGAACCTACAAATTTCCAAGTTTTGATTTTTTAAATTTATTATTATTATTATTTTATTTTTTTGACTTTCCTTTGGACTTGACGAAGAGTTTGTCGTATTATTTGTAAACCATATCACATACCTAGTGGTGGTCTCCACCGGTATGATCCAAATAAAATCTCCGGTCACCACCGGACCCACACCCTCTTGCTTACGCCACGGTAGTGTACACCATTGTTGTTATCTGCAGAGCTAGCCACGGTAGTGTTATACAAGATCCAGTGAAAACCTATCGTGTTTGACACCTTCCCTGACTCGAGCTTGCTGCTCCGATTAGGGAACTCTGATCTCCGATGTGGGAGCAAAGCTTTGATCTGCCAGATCGACTCTGCTCCCAGATCGTAAAGTAGATCTTCCAAGCTCCGGCTATCGGATTCTGTCGGAATCTGGTAGCGGGAGCTTGAAGAAGAAGAAGGGGGGAGGAAAAAGAAAAAAAAAAGGAAAAAGAAAAAAAGATAAAGAAAAGAAAGAGTAAAACCTTTTTACTATTAACTAAGGGCGTGTGTATTTGGCTGAGTAGATGCCTCCCAGTAGGCGGGCGGATCGAATCGAGAAATTATCCCAACTCCGAGGGCATGTCGTGGAAATATAAGAATGGAAATGACAGATAATAGAGATTTTCAGCCCATGGCATTTTGGTAAATAAAGGAGAGTCAACTCAAAAAACCATATTTTGTCACTACAATGTACTTCCTCCATTTCATTAATAACTTCCTAGGTTTCTCTTTTGGGCGTTATATTACAAACTTCCTAACCCAAATATGGAAAGTTTTTCAACCCACTTACCAATTTTTTATTATTTATATCTCCTTATTTATAACCACTTTATCACTCTCTCTCATAATTTATTACCCATTATGATGAACGAGATTGTCAGACTCGAACGAGATTGAAGATATTGAAAACGATGATCTTGAATTGTGCTAGTGTTTCTAACACTTTTCTATGAAGATATTTGGCTTAGTCGGATCAAAGATTCGAATATAACAATAAAACAAGTAAAAGACTCAGAAACTCAATCATGCATAATATGAACCCTAGCTATGAATTTACATAGTATCACCAACTAGATGTTTAGCTACTCATATCAAAATCATAAACAACAATAGCAATCATATAAGAAAACATAGTTGAACTGAAAGATAAATAGCATAAATTGTGAGATACAAAGTTACCACCAAAGGTTGTCAATCTCCGGTGAATTGCTAAACTCACAAAGATCTAGCAAGTGAGATCAATTGATGTCCAAATCTCTACTCAATGATCCAAAATCGGTAAAAGAAACAATGGTTCTAAGAGAAAAAAATACCCAGAACAAGCTCTAGGGTTTAAGTCTGCAAAATAATGATCTAAGATATGAAAATTCGCAACTTTTACAAATATATATAGTTTCTGTCGGCAGCTCCCAGGCGGACCGCCTGGTACGCGGCGGACCGCCGGACACCAGGCGGTGCGCCTGGCACGGGCAGAGAGTTGCCCGTTCCTTTTCTTCCACCTGATCTTCGATTCTTGACCTTGGGTACGGTTTTGAGCTCCGAAACTTGGTCTTTTGGCCTGGAAACTCGTCCCGGTACTCTTTGACGCACCACGGGTGATCTCGTTGAACCAAAACTTCATTGTATCGCCATGATTTATATCCAAAAGTGCGATTTTCACCAAAACCCTGAAAATAACAAAAGAAATGGAAACGTGACACTATTATAACAAAATGCACTAAAATGCATGCAAGAGGATAGCTAAATTGGTGAAAAAGACCCGAATGATAGTGTAAAAAACAATGTCATCACATTACAATTAAATACTCATACAAATCAATTCTTTAATATTATTCATTAAATTTGATAATTTTTACTCCTTAGGAAGTAACAAATGAAATGGAGGAAGTAATTGATAAGACCAATTGATAATCTATTAGGTTTTTTTAGAAGTCCCTTCACAAGAGTGTAGTATTATGTAATCAATTCTAAGAATTATAATTACTGCAACACCCCCTGTCCACATTAATTTGCCTGTTGTGCCAGGTTCAGATCCAAGTTGAGCGACGACTTGCCGCTAGTTGGAGTTTTCGGCATCTCTACAGTGATCGATGACGACGAATCCGATTCATGATGAACGAGATTGTCAGACTCGAACAATCAAATAAATTTTTTTTAAGCCAAAGGGCAACTCACAACTACACAAAACACGTAGTGCAGAGGTAAGATGACCTCGAGTGTCGATCTCTGGGACTAAACTAGCTTTAACTAAATAACTATATATAATTTCCGAAAACAAATTTATCTCTAATTTAACTTAACAATATATGGAGAAAGCTGGTGATAGTATGCTCGTTCTAAGCATCAAGTTCTAATTATGCATGAAAGTGCAACGCGTACTGTCTTAAAAGTAATTCGATTTACAAACACCAAAGACAGGTTTGCAGACGTGTATTTTGAAAGCTTCCTATCTATACTAATACTTAGTTCAACCAGTACTTGCAAATTATATATAATTGAATCGATGATCTTGAATTGTTCTAGTGTTTCTAACACCTTTCTACGAAGATATATGGCTTAGTCGGATCAAAGTATCGAATTAAGATAATTAAACAAGTAAAAGACTCAGAAACTCAATCATGCATAATACGAACCCTAGCTATGTATTCACATACTGTCACCAACTATGTCACATAATCGAAGCAATAATGAAAGAAAACATGTCTAATTGAAACATAAATACCAGAATTGTGAGATACAAGGTTACCACCAAAGGTTGTCAATCTCCGGTGAATGGCTAAAACTCACAAAGATCTAGCAAGGTGAGATTAAACGGTGTCCAAATCTCTCCTCTAGCTCCAAAATCGCTAAGTTACAAAGAATCTAAGAGAAAATATCCCCATAACAAGCTCTAGGTTTTTTGTCTGGAAAAATATGAAAAGAGATATGAAAATTCGCAGATTTTGGGATGTATATATAGAGCTGTCGGAAAGCTCCGCGGCGCACCGCCGCGTACGGCCAGAACGCGGCCCGTGCGGAATTCCCCCTTTGGATCCTCGAATTCGGCCCCTTGCACGGTTTTGAGCTCCGAACTTGATCTCTTGGCCTTGAAACTCGTCTCGGCACTCCTCGACACACCACGGGTGATCTCGTTGCACCAAAACATCATTGTTTCGCCATGAATTACATCCAAAAACGCGATTTCCACCTAAAACCTGAAAAGAACAAAAGAAATGGAAACGTGACACTGTTCTAACAAAATGCACTAAAATGCATGCAAGAGGATAGCTAAATTGGTGAAAAAAGACTCGAATGATAGTGTAAAAAACACTGTCATCAAACTCCCCAAACCGAACCTTTGCTTGTCCTCAAGCAACTAGTTAGACTCTATGCAACCTACATGCAACACAAAGAGGGGTCTCATGCCAAACAAGAAGAAATAATTGATTGTATCTACCAAGTACTTATGAACAAAGACCATACAAATCATAACATGGAAGTAGGTTGAAGAATGTCTCGATTGAACCTATACATATTCACATATGCACTTTATTAAACAAGAGAGTCTCTCGTAACATTCTCTACCTCGACCTGGTCAGTGACGACACAATGAAACATGTTAGAATACAAATGGTTGCCCCGTGCCTATGAAACTTAGGGCTTACTACTGTTCACAAAGTTGAGACTTTCCCTCAAAAGAGGTCGAACCAATACTGGCTCTCATCAAACGAAGGAGGGTTCCCTAATAGACAACACTCCCCTATTCTACCCAACTCTCAAAGCAAAGAGTATTCACCACTTCCTGAACGGCAGGACGAGGGTGGTCTAGAACATAAGACACGAAACAAAAGATAGAATATACAACTCGATTACGAACATTACAAAAGCTGAAAAATAATGCAACACTTGCTAAAACTGCTTTTGGCTTGCTTGTACTCTTCTTTTGCTCATTTTGGGTCTTATTCTTTTTTTCTTCTTTTTTCTTTTTTCTTTTCCAGATTCTGGAATTTTTTTTTTCCTTTTTCTTTTTTTTATTGTATATAGCCAGCAGTAACACAATGAAAGTACAATGAAAGTAAATAACAACGACACTACAACGACCTCCCCAAACCTATTCGAAAGAATAGGTTGGAGCACAAACTCACAAGAAAAAATAAAAACAAACTCAACATGACTCACAAAGACGAAAAACAATTCATAATGATAGTAACCCCCTCCCCAAACCTATTCGTTAGAATAGGTTTCAAACAAAGGATCACACACCTCACTCTACCTCCTTCCTAGGCATTTAGCAATCTCAATAAGCAAGGTGAAGACTTGTTGCCGCTTACGTACATAATTACACGGGAAAACAACCAAAAGACTCTAACATGCAACATTTTATAATAAGGCCTTCGTGAAACGCAGTAGAGAAAACACCACATAGTGATGTCGAGACTACCAAGTTTAACTAGTGCACATACAAATATGACAAGCCAAGCGAGAGAAACCTCAAACTATTCCATAGAGATGCAATGCATGGGCAATGGTGATAAACACTTAGCCTATACAATAAAAAATTTCAAAAAATTTGGCAATAAACTCCACACAAAAATCATGCAAAACTATACTAAGGATGAATGCAAACTAAATCCTAGGAAAGCAGTAAACGTGCAAACAAAGGTTTTCACGAGCTATCATAAGCAAAATAAGTTATAAAAATACACAGCGATACCCCCCCCCCCAACCTGAACTTCGTCATTCGTCCCGAACGTCGAAAGTGGACATGAGGTAAGAGCTAGTCGTATACCTGTAACCTGTAGTACTCAAGCAAACTCGTGAGAAACCAAAACGGGTGATAAAAGGGGTAAAGGGGTTGATACGGTTGCATTCGGAGGTGATTTGCGGTGTCCGGGGTCAAAACCGGGCACCCGGGTTACTGGCGCCCTCAGGCGGTTCTGCTGTTCCCAGGCGCACCCCCCCGTGTGGGGCGATTCGCCCGGGAGCTGCAGACTCCTGTGTCCTCCGTTTTTATGTTCGAATACGAAAAATAGCAACCTTTTACCTATTTTATCACCTAAAACACACTTAAATACAAAGGAAAACTACTAAAGACTCAAAAAATAGAAAAACTACAAGCTACATACCTTCACGTGAAGGTGGGAGTGGTGAGGTCGAGATGATCAACCTCCACTTGATCACTGGGAACCTCAAAGTATGGTTTAACACATTGCCCATTCACCTTGAAGGTGTCTCCAGTTTTTGGGTCCAAGAGTTCTACAGCTCCATGGGAAGCAACTTGGACAATCTCGTATGGTCCGTCCCATCGAGTACGGAGCTTCCCCGGAAATAAGCGAAGTCGGGAGTTGAACACTAAGGCTTTCTGGCCAGGGATCAGCTCTTTCCGCACAATGCCACGGTCGTGATACTTCTTGGTTCGTTCCTTGTAAAGCTTTGAGTTCTCATAGTCACCAAGGCGTAGTTCAACAAGCTCGTCGAGCTGCATCAACCTTTCTTCCCCAGCTTTTCCCAAATCAAGGTTGAGCTCCTTGATTGCCCAATAAGCTCGGTGCTCGAGCTCAGCCAGAAGGTGGCATGCTTTCCCAAACACTAGTCTGTACGGTGTGGTGTCGATTACTGTTTTGTAACTGGTTCTATATGCCCAAAGCGCATCATTCAGTTTTCCAGCCCAATCCTTCCTGCTAGGCTTCACTACACGCTCAAGGATCTTCTTAATTTGCCGGTTGCTGACCTCTACTTGACCAGAAGTTTGTGGATGATATGGTGTAGCAACATTATGAGTAACGCCGTACTTCTTTAGTAGTGAGGCAAAGGAACGGTTGACGAAGTGGGAACCTCCATCACTGATAATTGTTCTAGGAATTCCGAACCGGGTGAAGATCAATTCCTTTAGGAATTTTAAGACGACCGAAGCATCATTCTTCGTAGTGGGGACTGCCTCCACCCACTTAGTGACGTAATCCACTGTGACTAGAATGTACTCATATTCTGAGCTTGATGGGAATGGTCCCATAAAATCAATTCCCCATACATCAAAAGGTTCTACTACGAGGTTTCCTTGCTGGGGCATTTCTTGCTTCTTGACGATATTGCCCCCTCGCTTACATGGGTCACAGTTCTTCACAAATTCTCTCGCATCTCGGTGCAAGGATGGCCAGAAAAATCCTGCTTGTAACACCTTACGGGCTATTTTATCCCCACTGTATCTGACTTGAGCTTGCTGCTCCGATTAGGGAACTCTGATCTCCGATGTGGGAGAAGAGCTTCGATCTTCCAGATCGACTAAGCTCCCAGATCGTAGAGCAGATATTCCAAGCTCCGGCTACGGAATTCTGTCGGAATCCGGTAGTGGGAGCTTGAACAAGAAGAAGGGGGGAGGAAAAGGGAAAAAAAAAGGAAAAAGAAAAAAGAAAAGAAAAGAAAGAGTAAAACCTTTTTCCTATTAACTAAGGGCATGTGTATTTGGTTGAGTTTGATCCCATGGCATTTTGGTAAATAAAGGAGAGTCAACTCAAAAAATCAGATTTAGTCACTAAAATGTAATTGATAATCTATTAGGTTATTTTAGAAGCCCCTTCATAAGAGTGTAGTATTATGTAATAAACTCTAAGAATTATAATTACTACAAACCCCCCCCCCCGTCCAAATTAATATGCCTGTTGTGCCAGGTTCAGATCCAAGTTGAGCGATGACTTGCTGCTAGTCGGAGTTTTCGGCATCTCTACAGTGATCGATGACGACGAACCCGATTCACTCTGTGTATCACCCCCACCACCACCTTCAACCCTCATATTATGAATCAATTTTACAATCTCTAGGTATGCCTTAGCTCGAAGGCGCAACATAGTGGTGGTCTGCACAGGCATGATCCCATTAAAATCTCCTGTCACCACCGGACCCACACCTCTTGCTTACTCCACGGTAGTGTAAACCATTGTTTTTATGTGCCGAGCTAGCCATGGTAGTGTTATACAAGATCCAGTGAAAACCTGTCGTGTTTGACACCTTACCTTCAACCACCTCTGAAATAATATCACAGTTCGAATTAATATTCATAATAAACATTATATGTCGCCTTTGTTCTCATATTCATTGTTGATTATACAGATTACAACGAAATACTGATACATAGTACAACTTACAACTTGCATTTGTATCGTATCTCATTGATACCATATATAATCATTTAGGTCCGTAAACACCCGTAACAAATATAGTTTTTTCTAAACAAAACTTGCAATTTAATTTTTCATTGTGCATTTTTGTTGTCTTAAACTATCACATTTGCGCAAACACAAAAAATCCCGGAAAACTAATAAAACAAAGGAAATGGATTTGCACTTAATATTTTCTTATGAATGTTACATTAAGCGCATGAGAAAATATTATGCGCAAGGCCATAAAAGAACTTACAAAATTTCCAAGCTTTCAATTAAATTTATTATTATTATTATTATTATTTTATTTTTTTTACTTCCCTTTGGACTTGACGAAGAGTTTGTCGTATGACTTGTAAACCATATCACATACCTAGTGCTGGTCTCCACCGGTATGATCCCAATAAAATCTCCGGTCACCACCGGACCCACACCCTCTTGCTTACGCCACGGTAGTGTACACCGTTGTTGTTATCTGCAGAGCTAGCCACGGTAGTGTTATACAAGATCCAGTGAAAACCTATCGTGTTTGACACCTTCCCTGACTTGAGCTTGCTGCTCCGATTAGGGAACTCTGATCTACGATATGGGAGAAAAGCTTCGATCTGCCAGATCGACTCTGCTCCCAGATAGTAAAGTAGATCTTCCAAGCTCCGGCTACCGGATTCTGTCAGAATCTGGTAGCGGGAGCTTGAAGAAGAACAAGGGGGGGGGGGGGGGAGGAAAAAGAAAAAAAAAAGGAAAAAAAAAAAAGATAAAGAAAAGAAAGAGTAAAACCTTTTCCTATTAACTAAGGGCGTGTGTATTTGGCTGAGTTTGATCCCATCGCATTTTTGTAAATAAAGGAGAGTCAACTCAAAAAACTAGATTTAGTCACTAAAATGTAATTGGTAATCTATTAGGTTTTTTTAGAAGCCCCTTCATAAAAGTGTAGTATTATGTAATAAGCTCTAAGAATTATAATTACTACAACACCCCCCCCCCCCGTCCAAATTAATTTGCCTGTTGTGCCACGTTCAGATCCAAGTTGAGCGACGACTTGCCGCTAGTCGGAGTTTTCGGCATCTCTACAGTGATCGATGACGACGAACTCGATTCACTCTATGTATCACCCCACCACCACCTTCAACCCCCATATTATGAATCAATTTTACAATCTCTCGGCATGCCTTAGCTCCAAGGCGCAACATAGTGGTGGTCAACACCGGCATGATCCCATTAAAATTTCCTGTCACCAACGGACCCACACCTCTTGCTTACTCCACGGTAGTGTAAACCATTGTTGTTATGTGCAGAGCTAGCCACGGTAGTGTTATACAAGATCCAGTGAAAACCTGTCGTGTTTGACACCTTACCTTCAACCACCTCTGAAATAATATCACAGTTCGAATTAATGTTCATAATAAACATTATATGTCGCCTTTGTTCTCATAGTCATTGTTGATTATACAGATTACAACGACATACTGATACATAGTACAACTTACAGCTTGCATTTGTATCGTATCTCATTGATACCATATATAATCATTTAGGTCCGTAAACACCCATAACAAATATAGTTTTTTCTAAACAAAACTTGCAATTTAATTTGTCATTGTGCATTTTTGTTGTCTTAAACTATCACATTTGCGCAAACACAAAAAATCCCGGAAAACTAATAAAACAAAGGAAATGGATTTGCACTTAATATTTTCTTATGAATGTTACATTAAGCGCATGAGAAAATATTATGCGCAAGGCCATAAAAGAACCTACAAATTTCCAAGTTTTCATTTTTTAAATTTATTATTATTATTATTATTTTATTTTTCTTACTTCCCTTTGGACTTGACGAAGAGTTTGTCGTATGACTTGTAAACCATATCACATACCTAGTGCTGGTCTCCACCGGTATGATCCCAATAAAATCTCCGGTCACCACCGGACCCACGCCCTCTTGCTTACGCCACGGTAGTGTACACCGTTGTTGTTATCTGCAGAGCTAGCCACGGTAGTGTTATACAAGATCCAGTGAAAACCTATCGTGTTTGACACCTTCCCTGACTTGAGCTTGCTGCTCCGATTAGGGAACTCTAATCTCCGATATGGGAGCAAAGCTTCGATCTGCCAGATCGACTCTGCTCCTAGATCGTAAAGTAGATATTCCAAGCTCCGGCTACCGGATTCTGTCGGAATCTGGTAGCGGGAGCTTGAAGAAGAACAAGGGGGGAGGAAAAAGAAGCAAAAAAGGAAAAAGAAAAAAAAGATAAAGAAAAGAAAGAATAGTACCTTTTTCCTATTAACTCATGGCGTGGGTGTATTTGGCTGAGTTTGATCCCATGGCATTTTCGTAAATAAAGGAGAGTCAACTCAAAAAACTAGATTTAGTCACTAAAATGTAATTGATAATCTATTAGGTTTTTTAGAAGCCCGTTCATAAGAGTGTAGTATTATGTAATAAGCTCTAAGAATTATAATTAATACAACACCCCCCCCCCCGTCCAAATTAATTTGCCTGTTGTGCCAGGTTCAGATCCAAGTTGAGCGACGACTTGCCGCTAGTCGGAGTTTTCGGCATCTCTACAGTGATCGATGACGACGAAACCGATTCACTCTGTGTATCACCCACACCACCACCTTCAACCCCCATATTATGAATCAATTTTACAATCTCTCAGCATGCCTTAGCTCCACGGCGCAACATAGTGGTGGTCTGCACCGGCATGATCCCATTAAAATCTCCTGTCACCACCGGACCCACACCTCTTGCTTACTCCACGGTGGTGTAAACCATTGTTGTTATGTGCAGAGCTAGCCACGGTAGTGTTATACAAGATCCAGTGATAACCTGTCGTGTTTGACACCTTACCTTCAACCACCTCTGAAATAATATCACAGTTCGAATTAATGTTCATAATAAACATTATATGTCGCCTTTGTTCTCATAGTCATTGTTGATTATACAGATTACAACGACATACAGATACATAGTACAACTTACAGCTTGCATTTGTATCGTATCTCATTGATACCATATATAATCATTTAGGTCCGTAAACACCCGTAACAAATATAGTTTTTTCTAAACAAAACTTGCAATTTAATTTGCCATTGTGCATTTTTGTTGTCTTAAACTATCACATTTGCGCAAACACAAAAAATCCCGGAAAACTAATAAAACAAAGGAAATGGATTTGCACTTAATATTTTCTTATGAATGTTACATTAAGCGCATGAGAAAATATTATGCCCAAGGCCATAAAAGAACCTACAAATTTCCAAGTTTTCATTTTTTAAATTTATTATTATTATTATTATTTTATTTTTTTTACTTTCCTTTGGAGTTGACGAAGAGTTTGTCGTATGACTTGTAAACCATATCACATACCTAGTGGTGGTCTCCACCGGTATGATCCCAATAAAATCTCCGGTCACCACCGGACCCACACCCTCTTGCTTACGCCACGGTAGTGTACACCATTGTTGTTATCTGCAGAGCTAGCCACGGTAGTGTTATACAAGATCCAGTGAAAACCTATCGTGTTTGACACTTTCCCTGACTTGAACTTGCTGCTCCGATTAGGGAATTCTGATCTCCGATATGGGAGCAAAGCTTCGATCTGCCAGATCGACTCTGCTCCCAGATCGTAAAGTAGATCTTCGAAGCTCCGGCTACCGGATTCTGTCGGAATCTGGTAGCGGGAGCTTGAAGAAGAACAAGGGGGTAGGAAAAAGAAAAAAAAGATAAAGAAAAGAAAGAATAATACCTTTTTCCTATTAACTCAGGGCGTGGGTGTATTTGGCTGAGTTTGATCCCATGGCATTTTTGTAAATAAAGGAGAGTCAACTCAAAAAACTAGATTTAGTCACTAAAATGTAATTGATAATCTATTAGGTTTTTTAGAAGCCCCTTCATAAGAGTGTAGTATTATGTAATAATCTCTAAGAATTATAATTAATACAACACCCCCCCCCCCCGTCCAAATTAATTTGCCTGTTGTGCCAGGTTCAGATCCAAGTTGGGCGACGACTTGCCGCTAGTCGGAGTTTTCGGCATCTCTACAGTGATCGATGACGACGAACCCGATTCACTCTGTGTATCACCCCCACCACCACCTTCAACCCCCATATTATGAATCAATTTTACAATCTCTCGGCATGCCTTAGCTCCAAGGCGCAACATAGTGGTGGTCTGCACCGGCATGATCCCATTAAAATCTCCTGTCACCACCGGACCCACACCTCTTGCTTACTCCACGGTGGTGTAAACCATTGTTGTTATGTGCAGAGCTAGCCACGGTAGTGTTATACAAGATCCAGTGATAACCTGTCGTGTTTGACACCTTACCTTCAACCACCTCTGAAATAATATCACAGTTCGAATTAATGTTCATAATAAACATTATATGTCGCCTTTGTTCTCATAGTCATTGTTGATTATACAGATTACAACGACATACAGATACATAGTACAACTTACAGCTTGCATTTGTATCGTATCTCATTGATACCATATATAATCATTTAGGTCCGTAAACACCCGTAACAAATATAGTTTTTTCTAAACAAAACTTGCAATTTAATTTGTCATTGTGCATTTTTGTTGTCTTAAACTATCACATTTGCGCAAACACAAAAAATCCCGGAAAACTAATAAAACAAAGGAAATGGATTTGCACTTAATATTTTCTTATGAATGATACATTAAGCGCATGAGAAAATATTATGCCCAAGGCCATAAAAGAACCTACAAATTTCCAAGTTTTCATTTTTTTAATTTATTATTATTATTATTATTTTATTTTTTTACTTTCCTTTGGACCTGACGAAGAGTTCGTCGTATGACTTGTAAACCATATCACATACCTAGTGGTGGTCTCCACCGGTATGATCCCAATAAAATCTCCGGTCACCACCGGACCCACACCCTCTTGCTTACGCCACGGTAGTGTACACCATTGTTGTTATCTGCAGAGCTAGCCACGGTAGTGTTATACAAGATCCAGTGAAAACCTATCGTGTTTGACACCTTCCCTGACTTGAGCTTGCTGCTCCGATTAGGGAACTCTAATCTCCGATGTGGGAGCAAAGCTTCGATCTGCCAGATCGACTCTGCTCCCAGATCGTAAAGTAGATCTTCCAAGCTCCGGCTATCGGATTCTGTCGGAATCTGGTAGCGGGAGCTTGAAGAAGAAGAAGGGGGGAGGAAAAAGAAAAAAAAAAAAGGAAAAAGAAAAGAAGATAAAGAAAAGAAAGAGTAAAACCTTTTTACTATTAACTAAGGGCGTGTGTATTTGGCTGAGTAGATGCCTCCAAGTAGGCGGGCGGATCGAATCGAGAAATTATCCCAACTCCGAGGGCATGTCGTGGAAATATAAGAATGGAAATGACAGATAATAGAGATTCTCAGCCCATGGCATTTTGGTAAATAATGGAGTGTCAACTCAAAAAACCATATTTTGTCACTACAATGTACTTCCTCCATTTCATCAATAACTTCCTAGGTTTCTCTTTTGGGCGTTCTATTACAAACTTCCAACCCAAATATGGAAAGTTTTTCAACCCACTTACCAATTTTTTATTATTTATCTCTCCTTCTTTATAACCACTTTATCACTCTCTCTCATACTTTATTACCCATTATGATGAACGAGATTGTCAGACTCGAACAATCAAATAAATTTGTTTTAGCCAAAGGGCAACTCACAACTACACAAAACACGTAGTGCATAGGTAAGATGACCTCGAGTGTCGATCTCTAGGGACTAAACTAGCTTTAACTAAATAACTAACTATATCAATTCAGAAACGAATTTAACTTATCTTAACTTAACAATATGTGATGAGAGCTGGTGATAGTATGCTCATTCTAAGCATAAAGTTCTAATTATGCATGAAAGTGCAACTCGTACGGCTTTAAAAGTAATTCGAATTAACAAACACCAAAAACAGATTTGTAGACGTATATTTTGAAAGCTTCCTATCTATACTAATACTTGGCTAAGGTTGTCAGTCTTAGTTGAAGCAGTACTTGTAATTGAAGATATTGAAAACGATGATCTTGAATTGTCCTAGTGTTTCTAACACTTTTCTACGAAGATATTTGGCTTAGTCGGATCAAAGATTCGAATATAACAATAAAACAAGTAAAGACTCAGAAACTCAATCATGCATAATATGAACCCTAGCTATGAATTTACATAGTATCACCAACTAGATGTTTAGCTACTCATATCAAAATCATAAACAACAATAGCAATCATATTAGAAAACATAGTTGAACTGAAAGATAAATAGCATAAATTGTGAGATACAAAGTTACCACCAAAGGTTATCAATCTCCGGTGAATTGCTAAACTCACAAAGATCTAGCAAGTGAGATAAATTGATGTCCGAATCTCTACTCAATGATCCAAAATCGCTAAAAGAAACAATGGTTCTAAGAGAAAAAAATACCCAGAACAAGCTCTAGGGTTTAAGTCTGCAAAATAATAATCTAAGATATGAAAATTCGCAACTTTTACAAATATATATAGTTTCTGTCGGCAGCTCCCAAGCGGACCGCCTGGTACGCGGCGGACCACCGGACACCAGGCGGTGCGCCTGGCACGGGCAGAGAGTTGCCCGTGCCTTTTCTTCCTCCGGATCTTCGATTCTTGACCTTGGGTACGGTTTTGAGCTCCGAAACTTGGTCTTTTGGCCTGGAAACTCGTCCCGGTACTCATTGACACACCACGGGTGATCTCGTTGCACCAAAACTTCATTGTTTCGCCATGATTTATATCCAAAGTGTGATTTTCACCAAAAACATGAAAATAACAAAAGAAATGGAAACGTGACACTATTCTAACAAAATGTACTAAAATGCATGCAAGAGGATAGCTAAATTGGTGAAAAGACCCGAATGATAGTGTAAAAAACAATGTCATCACATTACAATTAAATACTCATACAAATCAATTCTTTAATATTATTCATTACATTTGATAATTTTTACTCCTTAGGAAGTAACAAATGAAATGGAGGAAGTAATTGATAAGACCAATTCATAATCTATTAGGTTTTTTTAGAAGTCCCTTCATAAGAGTGTAGTATTATGTAATAAACTCTAAGAATTATAATTACTACAACACCCCCCGTCCAAATTAATTTGCCTGTTGTGCCAGGTTCAGATCCAAGTTGAGCGACGACTTGCCGCTAGTTGGAGTTTTCGGCATCTCTACAGTGATCGATGACGACGAATCCGATTCATGATGAACGAGATTGTCAGACTCGAACAATCAAATAAATTTTTTTAAGCCAAAGGGCAACTCACAACTACACAAAACACGTAGTGCAGAGGTAAGATGACCTCAAGTGTCGATCTCTGGGACTAAACTAGCTTTAACTAAATAACTATACATAATTTCAGAAAACAAATTTATCTCTAATTTAACTTAACAATATATGGAGAAAGTTGTTGATAGTATGCTCGTTCTAAGCATCAAGTTCTAATTATGCATGAAAGTGCAGCGCGTACTTTCTTAAAAGTAATTCGATTTACAAACACCAAAGATAGGTTTTCAGACGTGTATTTTGAAAGCTTCCTATCTATACTAATACTTAGTTCAAGCAGTACTTGCAAATTATATATAATTGAATTGATGATCTTGAATTGTCCTAGTGTTTCTAACACCTTTCTACGAAGATATATGGCTTAGTCGGATCAAAGAATCGAATTAAGATAATTAAACAAGTAAAAGACTCAGAAACTCAATCATGCATAATACGAACCCTAGCTATGAATTCACATACTATCACCAACTAGATGCTTAGCTACTCATATCAATAACACGATAAACAATCTTAATCGAAGCAATAATGAAAGAAAACATGTCTAATTGAAAGATAAATAGAAGAATTGTGAGATACAAGGTTACCACCAAAGGTTGTCAATCTCCGGTGAATGGCTAAAACTAACAAAGATCTAGCAAGGTGAGATTAAACGGTGTCCAAATCTCTCCTCTAGCTCCAAAATCGCTAAGTTACAAAGAATCTAAGAGAAAATATCCCCAGAACAAGGTCTAGGGTTTTTGTCTGGAAAAATATGAAAAGAGATATGAAAATTCGCAGATTTTGGGATATATATATAGAGCTGTCGGAAAACTCCGCGGCGCACCGCCGCGTACGGCCAGAACGCGGCCTGTGCAGAATTCCCCCTTTGGATCCTCGAATTCGGCCCCTTGCACGGTTTTGAGCTCCGAACTTGATCTCTTGGCCTTGAAACTCGTCTCGGCACAACTGGACACACCACGGGTGATCTCGTTGCACCAAAACATCATTGTTTCGCCATGAATTACATCCAAAAACGCGATTTCCACCTAAAACCTGAAAAGAACAAAAGAAATGGAAACGTGACACTATTCTAACAAAATGCACTAAAATGCATGCAAGAGGATAGCTAAATTGGTGAAAAAAGACTCGAATGATAGTGTAACAAACACTGTCATCAAACTCCCCAAACCGAACCTTTGCTTGTCCTCAAGCAACTAGCTAGACTCTATGCAACCTACATGCAACACAAAGAGGGGTCTCATGCCAAACAAGAAGAAATAATCGATTGTATCTACCAAGTACTTATCAACAAAGACCATACAAATCATAACATGGAAGTAGGTTGAAAAATGTCTCGTTTGAACCTATACATATTCATATATGTACTTTATTAAACAAGAGAGTCTCTCGTAACATTCTCTACCTCGACCTGGTCAGTGACGACACAATGAAACATGTTAGAATACAAATGGTTGCCCCGTGCCTATGAAACTGAGGGCTTACTACTGTTCACAAAGTTGAGACATTCCCTCAAGAGAGGTCGAACCAATACTGGCTCTCATCAAACGAAGGAGGGTTCCCTAATAGACAACACTCCCCTATTTTACCCAACTCTCAAAGCAAAGACTATTCACCACTTCCTGAATGGCAGGACGAGGGTGGTCTAGAACATAAGACACGAAACAAAAGATAGAATATACAACTCGATTACGAACATTACAAAAGCTGAAAAATAATGCAACACTTGCTAAAACTGCTTTTGGCTTGCTTGGACCCTTCTTTTGCTCATTTTGGGTCTTATTCTTTTTTTCTTCTTTTTTCTTTTTTTCTTTTCCACATTCTGGAATTTTTTTTTTCCGTTTTCTTTTTTTTTTTTTGTATATAGCCAGCAGTAGCACAATGAAAGTACAATGAAAGTAAATAACAACGACACTACAACGACCTCCCCAAACCTATTCGAAAGAATAGGTTGGAGCACAAAGTCACACGAAAAAATAAAAACAAACTCAACATGACTCACAAAGACGAAAATCAAGTCATAATGATAGTAACCCCCTCCCCAAACCTAGTCGTTAGAATAGGTTTCAAACAAAGGATCACACACCTCACTCTACCTCCTTCCTAGGCATTTAGCAATCTCAATAAGCAAGGTGAAGACTTGTTGCGTCTTACGTACATAATTACACGGGAAAACAACCAAAAGACTCTAATAAGGCCTTCGTGAAACGCAGTAGAGAAAACACCACATAGTGATGTCGAGACTACCAAGTTTAACTAGTGCACATACAAATATGACAAGCCAAGCGAGACAAACCTCAAACTATTCCATAGAGATGCAATGCATGGGCAATGCTGATAAACACTTAGTCTATACAATAAAAAATTTCAAAAAATTTGGCAATAAACTCCACACAAAAATCATGCAAAACTATACTAAGGATGAATGCAAACTAAATCCTAGGAAAGCAGTAAACGTTCAAACAAAGGTTTTCACGAGTTATCATAAGCAAAATAAGTTATAGAAATACACAGCGATACCCCCCCCCCCAACCTGAACTTCGTCATTCGTCCGAAACGTCGAAAGTGGACATGAGGTAAGAGCTAGTCGTATACCTGTAACCTGTAGTACTCAAGCAAACTCGTGAGAAACCAAAACGGGTGATAAAAGGGGTAAAGGGGTTGATACGGTTGCATTCGGAGGTGATTTGCGGTGTCCGGGGTCAAAACCGGGCACCCGGGTTACTGGCGCCCTCAGGCGCACCGCCCCGTGTGGGGCGGTTCACCCCGGGAGCTGCAGACTCCTGGGTCCTCCGTTTTTATGCCCGAATACGAAAAATATCAACCTTTTACCTATTTTATCACCTAAAACACACTTAAATACAAAGGAAAACTACTAAAGACTCAAAAAAATAGAAAAACTACAAGCTACATACCTTCACGTGAAGGTGGGAGTGGTGAGGTCGAGATGATCAACCTCCACTTGATCACTGGGAACCTCAAAGTATGGTTTAACACATTGCCCATTCACCTTGAAGGTGTCTCCAGTTTTTGGGTCCAAGAGTTCTACAGCTCCATGGGAAGCAACTTGGAAAATCTCGTATGGTCCGTCCCATCGAGTACGGAGCTTCTCCGGAAATAAGCGAAGTCGGGAGTTGAACACTAAGGCTTTCTGGCCAGGGATCAGCTCTTTCCGCACAATGCCACGGTCATTATACTTCTTGGTTCGTTCCTTGTAAAGCTTGGAGTTCTCATAGTCACCAAGGCGTAGTTCATCAAGCTCGTCGAGATGCAACAACCTTTCTTCCCCAGCTTTTCCCAAATCAAGGTTGAGCTCCTTGATTGCCCAATAAGCTCGGTGCTCGAGCTCAACCGGAAGGTGGCATGCTTTCCCAAACACTAGTCTGTACGATGTGGTGTCGATTACTGTTTTGTAACTGGTTCTATATGCCCAAAGCGCATCATTCAGTTTTCCAGCCCAATCCTTCCTGCTAGGCTTCACTACACGCTCAAGGATCTTCTTAATTTGCCGGTTGCTGACCTCTACTTGACCAGAAGTTTGTGGATGATATGGTGTAGCAACATTATGAGTAACGCCGTACTTCTTTAGTAGTGAGGCAAAGGAACGGTTGACGAAGTGGGAACCTCCATCACTGATAATTGTTCTAGGAATTCCGAACCGGGTGAAGATCAATTCGTTCAGGAATTTTAAGACGATCGAAGCCTCATTCTTCCTAGTGGGGACTGCCTCCACCCACTTAGTGACGTAATCCACTGTGAATAGAATGTACTCATATCCCGAGCTTGATGGGAATGGTCCCATAAAATCAATTCCCCATACATCAAAAGGTTCTACTACGAGGTTCCCTTGCTGGGGCATTTCCTGCTTCTTGCCGATATTGCCCCCTCGCTAACATGGGTCACAATTCTTCACAAATTCTCTCGCATCTCGGTGCAAAGATGGCAAGAAAAATCCTGCTTGTAACACCTTACGGGCTATTTTATCCCCACTGTAGTGTCCGCCGCACTGAAGCTCATGACAATGACTTAGTACACTTCGTTGTTCTCCCTGTGGAACACACCTCCTCAAGATTCCATCATCCCCTTCTCTAAGAAGGTTCGGATCATCCCATATGTAAAACCTGCACTGTTTTGCGAGTGCTCTACTATCGGAGACTGAGTAGTTAGTTGGGCAGATGCCCGTAACCAAATAATTTACAATATCAACATACCATGGCTCTTCATCTAGTCTCATCAAGTGTTCATCGGGGAGATCCTCATTAACAGGAATTTCATCTACGGGGATATTTGGAATTCTAGACAAGTGATCAGCTATGTGATTCTCCTTACCAGCCCTATCCACTATAGTCAAATCAAAGTCTTGTAACAGTAAGACCCAACGGATTAATCTTGGCTTAGAATCTTGTTTAGCTATTAAGTGTCTTAAAGTAGCATGATCAGTGTGGACATTCACAGAGTGTCCTAACAAATAAGACCTAAACTTTTGTAAAGTAAAGACAACAGCTAAAAATTCTTTTTCAGTAGTTGTATAGTTAACTTGAGCTGAGTCTAGGGTCTTACTAACATAGTAAATCACACGATACTGCTTATCTATTTTCTGGCACAAGACTGCCCCCATGGCAAAATTTGAGGCATCACACATTATCTCGAAAGGAAGTTTCCAATTAGGTGGCACCACTATAGGAGCAGTGATTAATCTGGCCTTGAGTGTGTTAAAGGCTTCTAAGCAATCTTTAGAAAAGTGGAAAATCACATCTTTTGCAAGCAAATTGCTTAATGGTTTTGCAATTTTTGAAAATCTTTGATAAACCGCCTATGGAATCCTACATGACCAAGAAAAGACTGAAGTTCTTTGACACAAGTGGGTGGGGGAAGTTTCTCAATTATCTCTATCTTAGCCTTATCTACCTCGATGCCCCTTTTGGAGACCACATGTCCTAGAACAATGCCTTTCCTAACCATGTAATGACTTTTCTCCCAACTTAGAGTTAAATTGCATTCAACACACCTTTTGAGAACAAGATCTAATCTATGCAAGCATTCATGAAAAGAGTCACCAAAGAGGGAAAAATCATCCATGAAAACCTCAACAAACTTAGTCACCATATCAGAAAAAACAGAAAGCATGCACCTTTGAAAAGTGGCGGGGGCGTTACATAGCCCAAATGGCATTCTCCTGTAGGCAAATGTTCCGAAAGGGCAAGTGAATGTCGTCTTCTCCTGATCCTCTGGTGCAATCGGAATTTGATAGAAACCTGACAAGCCATCAAGGAAACAATAAAATTCCGCCCCGCAAGGTGGTTTAGCATGTCATCAATAAATGGGAGATGGAAGTGGTCTTTCTTTGTGTTAATCTCCTATAGTCAATGCACATTCGCCACCCTATGGTTTTCCTCACTGGCACTAGCTCTCCCTTTTCATTCTCTTCTACTGTAATCCCCGATTTCTTAGGCACAACATGTACGGGGCTTACCCACCTACTATCAGGAATGGGATAGATCATATCGGCATCTAGCAACTTAATCACCTCCTTCTTCACAACTTCTTGCATGGCTGGGTTTATCCTACGCTGAGGTTGCCTGACGGGTTTGGGATCCTGTTCTAGAGTGATATTGTGCACACACCGTGTAGGGATTATCCCCTTAATGTCACTAATTCCCCATCCTATAGTTGTAGAATTTTCCCTAAGGACTTGGACTAGCCTACCCTCTTCTATGCTAGATAGGTGTGAGGAAATTATTACAGGCTTTTTCTCATTTTCTCCTAAGTAAACATACTTAAGGTGCCCAGGAAGGAGTTTCAGTTCTAAGCTAGGCTCTTCTGGGAGTCGGTTATCTCCCTCTTCTTCTTCTTCTTCTATGGGTTCAAGTACCTCTTCTCCGAATGGGATTTCGGGTGTGCTATCCATTAACTCGACTAGTTCTCTTGCTTCCTCAGACATGGAACAAGTCTCCACCTGCATGGTTAGTGCCTCTTCAAGAGGTTCAATATGATCATGGCAATGGTGAAATTCAGAAATCACAGAATCATAGCAGTCAATTAATTTTAATTCTTCTATAACCTCTTTATCAACTATGCTACATCCTACCAATTCAATTTTCTCACCCATTACCTCCATGGTGATTTTCTTGCCTTTTAGTTCAAGGCATGTGTTGGTAGTGGCCATGAATGGTCTTCCAAGCAGTACCACGTGTTCGCGGACATGGCTCTTTCCTTCCTCGGCTGACTTCATCACTACAAAATCTGTAGGAATTATTAGTTTGTCTACCTTTACGAGGATATCCTCAATTATTCCTTCGGGACGTTTCACGCTTTGGTCTGCCATTTGTACAACCATCTCGGTTGGCTGCATTTCCCCAAGGTCTAGGGCTTTGTATACTGAGAAGGGCATCAGGTTGATGCTAGTGCCTAAGTCGAGCATGGCCTTGGTGGACCTTCCATTCCCCATGGTGATATCAATGATGAAACTCCCTGGGTCTCGTTGTTTCACGGGAAGCCCTGCTATAGAATTTACCGTCTCCATACCTGTTCTGTCTCCCCCTAGTGCAATCTTCTTGTTGCTCTTCACCTCCTTAAACAACTTTGTATAGGCCGGAACATTCTGAATGAGCTCCAATAGGGGAACATTAATTTCGACTTTAGAGAGGCGCTTGAATAGCGATGACTCCTGTATATCTTTCTCGGCTGGCTTGATCCTACCAGGGAATGGCATGTGAAGTTTTGGGGGCACATAAGGATTGGGAGACTTATGAAGTCCCTCCTCGATATTGGGTGTGTCCCCCTTATCCCCATCATTGTCACCGTCTTCATTGTCTTGCACTGGAGGGTCTGTGGAGCCTTCACCTATTTCATTCTCCTTGCTTGTCCCTGCATTGTTAGTCACAGTAGATTTAACATGTTTAGGACGTACAAAGTTAGGGATTTTAGTTACTTTCCCACTTTAGAGGAGTAGGTTTAGTTCCTCGAATTCAGGGACCTCAGTAGTAACCGCTGGAACGGGCTCCGTAGCATGAAGAACATCGGTGGCAAGTGAAATCGGGGAGCTGGGGTCGTCCAGCTCCCTGGCGGTCCGCGGAGGACCGCCTCCCACGCCCGGCGGACCGCCCGGGGTGGGCAGTGGGGGCCTTCCCCACTGGCTGTGGGCGGCGGACCGCCCCACACTCCCGGCGGTGCGCCTGGGAGTGGCACGGGGTCCCCGCCCTCTCTGGACGTGTGGGGCGCACCGCCCCCCACACCAGGCGGACCGCCCCTCACGTCTAGTGAGGCGTCCCCTGGATTTTCGTCTTCGGGCTCTTGTGTATTGAATTTTCGACCTTTTCACACTCTAACAAACTGACTTCCTCTATTAATTGCTTAGTTACTGCTACCCCTTCAAAAACTTGTGCGATCCAGAGGTTCTGTTCAACTTGTTGTGAATGTGCGATCTCAAATATACTCTCAGTGGCTTTAATTCCTGCATAGATTGCAAGTGCATCCTCCTCACTGATATCATCTTCATCTTCTCGGAACTCCTCAGATAAACTTTCGCTTCCAGTTTGATTTAGCCTCTCACTGGCGATGTGACGTGGTGTTAGTCTCTCTGACTGTGCGAATCCTCTGGCGTAATCATGGAAGACCTGTTCTGCCTCTTCAACCGTACAATCTTCCAACCCTCCGCATAACCCATCTACTCTAAGCCTAACCTCATTGCGTAACCCACCAACAAAATGCCAAATCAACTCCCCATCGTCAAAACGGTGATGGGGGCACTCTCGCTTATACCGCTCAAACCGATCGTAGGTATCACAAAACCGCTCATCTTCTCCTTGCTTGAAGTTTTCAATCCTTCCTCGCAAGGCCATTGTCTCTTTGTATGGCATAAATCGCGCTAAGAACTCCTCTACTACTTGGTGCCAAGTCCTCAGTGATCCCAGTGCCAACCTTGTTATCCAAAGTCTCGGTTCGTACCCCAAGGCGAAAGAAAATAATTTCCTGCATATTTGGTCCTCCGTAAACCTCTTAGCTGGAATTCTAGCTATTTCCTCCTCATAGGATCGAATAAAACTCAGTGGATTCATCCCTACTTCTTCCTCAAACCTTGGTATGCTCCTTACCATAGAACTTGTCACCTCATACCCCGTTAACTCATCCTCCAAGTATATAGTTGATCCTCTCCTAACTTGCGAGAATTGTGGGGTCATGCGAGCCCTCATGGACGTCATACCTGGATATTTGGGAAAGGATAAAACTCAAAACCAAAAATCAGTCCTGTTAGTTCTGACCAAAATTTGGAACCCAACTTCTACACTAGACAACTAGATTACTATATCCTGGAAATTGAATGCTGAAAATAAACAAGCTAAAGAGTAAAAAGGAGTTATAGTCCCCGGCAGCGGTGCCAATTTGATGAATGAGATTGTCAGAGTCGAACAATCAAATAAATTTGCTTTAAGTCAAAGGGCAACTCACAAATACACAAAACACGTAGTGCAGAGGTAAGATGACCTCAAGTGTCGATCTCTAGGGACTAAACTAGCTTTAACTAAATAACTATATATAATTTCAGAAAAAAATTTATCTCTAACTTAACTTAACAATATATGGAGAAAGCTGGTGATAGTATGCTCGTTCTAAGCATCAAGTTATAATTATGCATGAAAGTGCAACGCGTACTGTCTTAAAAGTAATTCGATTTACAAACACCAAAGACGTGTATTTTGAAAGCTTCCTATCTATACTAATACTTAGTTCAAGCAGTACTTGCAAATTATATATAATTAAATCGATGATCTTGAATTGTCCTAGTGTTTCTAACACCTTTCTACGAAGATATATGGCTTAGTCGGATCAAAGAATCGAATTAAGATAATTAAACAAGTAAAAGACTCAGAAACTCAATCATGCATAATACGAACCCTAGCTACGAATTCACATACTATCACCAACTAGATGCTTAGCTACTCATATCAATAACAAGATAAACAATCATAATCGAAGCAATAATGAAAGAAAACATGTCTAATGGAAAGATAAATAGCAGAATTGTGAGATACAAGGTTACCACCAAAGGTTGTCAATCTCCGGTGAATGGCTAAAACTCACAAAGATCTAGCAAGGTGAGATTAAACGGTGTCCAAATCTCTCCTCTAGCTCCAAAATCGCTAGGTTACAAAGAATCTAAGAGAAAATATCCCCAGAACAAGCTCTAGGGATTTTGTCTGGAAAAATATGAAAAAAAGAGATATGAAAATCCGTAGATTTTGGGATATATATATAGATCTGTCAGAAAGCTCCGCGGCGCACCGCCCCGTACGCAGTGGTGCGCCAGCCACGCGGCGGTGCTCCCCGCACAGGCAGAACGCGGCCCGTGCAGAATTCCCCCTCTGGATCCTCGAATTCGGCCCCTTGCACGGTTTTGAGCTCCGAACTTGATCTCTTGGCCTTGAAACTCGTCTCGGCACTCCTTGACACACCACGGGTGATCTCGTTGCACCAAAACATCATTGTTTCGCCATTCCAAATAGAACAAAAGAAATGGAAACGTGAAACTATTCTAACAAAATGCACTAAAATGCATGCAAGAGGATAGCTAAATTGGTGAAAAAAAACCTGAATAATAGTGTAAAAAACACTGTCATCAATTCACTCTGCGTATCACCCCCACAGCCACATTCAACCCTCAACTTATGAATCAATTTCACAATGTCTCTGCACGCCTCAGCTCCAAGGCGCAACATAGTGGTGGTCTGCACCGGCATGATTCCATTAAAATCTCCTGTCACCACCAGACCCACACCCGCTTGCTTACTCCACTGTAGTGTAAACCATTGTTGTTATGTGCAGATCTAGCCACCGTAGTGTTATACAAGATCCAGTGAAAACCTGTCGTGTTTGACACCTTACATTCAACCACCTCTGAAATAATATGACAGTTCGAATTAATGTTCATAATAAACATTATATGTCGCCTTTGTTCTCATAGTCATTGTTGATTATACAGATTACAATGAGATACTGATACATAGTACAACTTACAGCTTGCATTTGTATCGTATCTCATTGATACCATATATAATCATTTAGGTCCGTAAACACCCGTAACAAATATAGTTTTTTCTAAACAAAACTTGCATTTTAATTTGTCACTGTGCATTTTTGTTGTCTTAAACTATCACATTTGTGCAAACACCAAAATCCCGGAAAACTAAAAAAACAAAGGAAATGGACTTGCACTTAATATTTTCTTATGAATCTTACATTAAGCGCATGAGAAAATATTATGCGCAAGGCCATAAAAACCCTACAAATTTCCAAGTTTTCATTTTTTAAATTTATTATTATTATTATTATTTTATTTTTTAAACTTTCCTTTGGCTTTACGAAGAGTTGGTGGTACGACTTGTAAACCATATCACAGACCTAGTGGTGGTCTCCACCGGCATGATCCCAATAAAATCTCCTATCAGCACCGGACCCACACACTCTTGCTTACGCCACGGTAGTGTACACCGTTGTTGTTATGTGCAGAGCTAGCCACGGTAGTGTTATACAAGATCCAGTGAAAATCTATCGTGTTTGACACCTTCCCTGACTTGAGCTTGATGCTCCGATTAGGGAACTCTACTCTCCGATGTGGGATCAGAGCTTCGATCTGCCAGATCGTAGAGTAGATCTTCCAAGCTCTGGCTACCGGATTCTGTCGGAATCCGGTAGCGGGAACTCGAAGAACAAGAAGGGGGGAGGAAAAAGGAAAAACAAAAGGGAAAAGAAAAAGAGAAAAAGAAAAGAAAGAGTAAAACCTTTTTCCTTTTAACTAAGGGCGTGTGTGTTTTGCTGAGTTTGAGCCCATGGCATTCCGGTAATTAAAGGAGCGTCAACTCAAAAAACCAGATTTTGTCACTGAAATGTAATTGATAATCTATTCGGTTATTTTACAAGCCCCTTCATAAGAGTGTAGTATTGTATAATAAACTCTAAGAATTTTAATTACTGCAACACCCCGTCCAAATTAATTTGCCAGTTGTGCCAGTTTCAGATCCAAGTTGAGCGACGACTTGGCGCTAGTCAGAGTTTTCGGCATCTCTACCGATGACGACGAATCGGATTCACTATGTGTATCACCCCCACTACCACGTTCAACCCTCATCTTATGAATCAATTTCACAATCTCTCGGCACGCCTCAGCTCCAACGCGCAACATAGTGGTGGTCTGCACCGGCATGATCCCATTAAATTCTCCTATCACCACCGTACCCACACCCTCTTGCTTACTACACGGTAGTGTAGACCATTGTTTTTATGTGCAGAGCTAGCCACGGTAGTGTTATACAAAATCCAGTGAAAACCTGTCGTGTTTGACACCTTACCTTTAACCACCTCTGAAATAATATCACAATTCGAATTAATGTTCATAATAAACATTATTTGTTGCCTTTGTTCTCATTGTCATTGTTGATTATACAGATTACAACGACATCCTGATACATAGTACAACTTAAAGCTTGCATTTGTATCGTATCTCATTGATACCATATATAATCATTTAGGTCCGTAAACACCTATAACAAATATAGTTTTTTCTAAACGAAACTTGCAATTCAATTTGTCATTGTGTATTTTGGTTGTCTTAAACTATCACATTTGCGCAAACACAAAAATCCCGGAAAACTAAAAAAAAAAAGTAAATGGTAGAGCTTCGATCTGCCAGATCGTAGAGCAGATCTTCCAAGCTCTGGCTACCGGATTCTGTCGGAATCCGGTAGCGGGAACTCGAAGAACAAGACGGGGGGAGGAAAAAGGAAAAAAAAAGAAAGGGAAAAGAAAAAGAGAAAAAGAAAAGAAAGAGTAAAACCGTTTTCCTTTTAACTAAGGGCGTGTGTGTTTGGCTGAGTTTGAGCCCATGGCATTCCGGTAAATAAAGGAGAGTCAACTCATAAAACCAGATTTTGTCGGTGAAATGTAATTGATAATCTATTAGGTTATTTTAGAAGCCCCTTCATAAGAGTGTAGTATTATATAATAAACTCTAAGAATTATAATTACTGCAACACCCCGTCCAATCTAATTTGCCAGTTGTGCCAGTTTCAGATCCAAGTTGAGCGACGACTTGGCGCTAGTTAGAGTTTTCGGCATCTCTGCCGATGACGACGAATCCGATTCACTCTGTGTATCACCCCCACTACCATGTTCAACCCTGATCTTATGAATCAATTTCACAATCTCTCGGCACGCCTCAGCTCCAACGCGCAACATAGTGGTGGTCTGCACCGGCATGATCCCATTAAATTCTCCTATCACCACCGGACCCACACCCTCTTGCTTACTCCATGGTAGTGTAAACCATTGTTTTTATGTGCAGAGCTGGCCACGGTAGTGTTATACAAAATCCAGTGAAAACCTGTCGTGTTTGACACCTTACCTTTAACCACCTCTGAAATAATATCACAGTTCGAATTAATGTTCATAATAAACATTATTTGTCGCCTTTGTTCTCGTTGTCATTGTTGATTATACAGATTACAACGACATCCTGATACATGGTACAACTTACAGCTTGCATTTGTATCGTATCTCATTGATACCATATATAATCATTTAGGTCCGTAAACACCCGTAACAAATATAGTTTTTTCTAAACGAAACTTGCAATTTAATTTGTCATTGTGTATTTTGGTTGTCTTAAACTATCACATTTGCGCAAACACAAAAATCCCGGAAAACTAAAGAAACAAAGTAAATTGTAGAGCTTCGATCTGCCAGATCGTAGAGCAGATCTTCCAAGCTCTGGCTACCGGATTCTGTCGGAATCCGGTAGCGGGAACTCGAAGAACAAGAAGGGGTGAGTAAAAAGGAAAAAAAAAAGGAAAAAGAAAAAAAGAAAAAGAAAAGAAAGAGTAAAACCTTTTTCTTTTTAACTAAGGGCGTGTTTGTTTGGCTGAGTTTGGGCCCATGGCATTTTGGTAAATAAAGGAGAGTGGTGTCTTTGTTGGTTGTTTTGGTGTATTGTACACCTTAGCCAACAGCTTCACGTGCTTCTTTCTTTTTCTCTTCTTGTTCTTTAGCCCTTCTTTCCCTTCTTCTTTGCTTTGAGTTACTTTCACAGTTCCTTGATGAAGAAATTGAGGAAAGAAACTTGGTAGTGCCAGATTGAGTCTTGGCAGAAAGGGGCTTAGCTTTTATAACTTGAGCTATTCTTTGGTCATCATCATCATCATTTCCTTGATGACTGTCAGGTTGACAGAATTCTGGAGTATCAGCAGTTTTTCTCCTTTCGATTTGCTGAACTTTTTAATTTGAGTCTTGTAGACTTACATCAGCTTGAGCTAGAGTGAGACTTGTTGTACGTCTCAGCAAGACAGCTAAGACCTTTTCCACATTGAAGGTTTTTTCAGCTAGTAACTCCTCATCTTCAGCTTTGCATTCTTTGTGCACTTGCAAGAGAGCTTGCATTCTTGGTGTCCATTGATCCACACTCGGAAATGGCACTAGAGATGGGGTTACATTGTGAGCCTTTAATTCAGTGACGAACTGATCTTCAACTCCTTTGAGTTTGCTCCTTTCATAGCCGTTTCTAGAGGAAGTAGAAGAGTTTGAGGGTTTCTGTTGGTCCCTTTAAACAACAAGAAAAGACTAGAGGGGGGGGGGTGAATAGTCTTTTCAAACTTTCGTTGTTTAAAACTTTCTCAGCAAGTGCTTATTACTTTTCACTAATGAGTTTGCTGGTACTTAACTTTCTCAGCAAGCGTAAGTTACTTTTCAGTAGCTTGGTTTGCTGATACTTAAAATCAGAGAGCGGAAGTCTTTGATACAATAAGTGCTCTTTCAGTAAGTAAAGGTTTCAGCAAGTGATGTGAGTGACTGTGTATAGACAGATATGATTCGCTGAAAACTAAGTACAGTAAGTAAATCACACAAACACTTTTATAGTGTTATCTGAGAGTGGCGTAATCTCTCAACTAATCCACTTTGTCTTTTCTTAGGACTGAGTCCACTAAGATATGATTGAGGTTCCTTACAATCTCCTATCTAGAGCGATTCAACAGAAACCAAAGCACACTTGCTTTGTCTCCAACCTAATCTAGAGAACGTAACCTTGTTCTCCACCAAACTTGGTACTTTTAATCAACAAAACTATGCTCGATTAAGTTCCCCCTGAATATCACGCCTCAAATGGGTGTATTTTCAGTTAGAGAGTTTTGGGGTGAGATAACTTAATTATAACTTATTCAGTTACAACAAGTAATCTAAGAAACACAACTTTGAATACTTTGCAGTAAACAAGTTTGATTGTTTCTGGTGTCAAGACTTGTTCTTGTTCGAAAGAAAGAACACTTAACTAATTTCTTAGCCGAGTTTGTTCTACTTCTTCACAAGTAGCTTTTTCAAGCTTTAAGTCTTGGAACGGATCAATGGCAGTATAGAGAGTTTGAAGGTATGTGAGTTTAAGCACAAGTGAGAGTTTAATCACGTTGTTGACACACTTCAACTCTTTGCCGGATGACCTCTATTTATAGAGCAAGTAAGGAGCCGTTTGAATTTTAAATTCCAAGGCTTTTGATCCTTAAGATGTCACTATCTTCCTTTTGTACTTTCAGCAGCGTCCTTGTTTGTCTTCTAGTCTTCATGTCCTTCGCGTGTAAGCTTTGCATTTAATGCATATTTGAATAGAATTCAAACAGTAACAATGGAGCGCAAATTTAAGTACTTTCAGCAAGAGGTCACATATGTTCCATCAGCAAGTGGTCAGTCTCAGTTTCAGCAAGCACAACCTACTCTGTCTTTCAGATTTTCACTTATGCAATGCTGTTGCTGAAGTTTCCACTTTCTGAGCAACACGTGCCTTTGTAGATACCAGTTTTCAGCAATCTTCAAGTCTTCAGATCTTCGAATTCTTCAAGTCTTCAGATCTTCAATAATCTTCAAGATTCTGAGCGGTTTCTAAATGCTTCAATAGTTTGTTCGTAAAAACAAAGTACATCGTCAGCAAATGCTTCAATAGGTTATTTTCTTTTCAGAAAATAAGATACATCATAAGCGGTAAAAACCAACTTAACTAACACCTAATATAAGTCTTTAGCAAACGTTCCTCTTTTACAATGTCCTTAAAATTCTAAATTCCTATGGACCTTAAGAGTACTAGTTACTGGACTTTCCTTAATTTAGAATGGTTAATTGCTCATCAAAATTACAAGTTTCCTAACAAATTTCCCCCTTTTTGATGTTAGCAATCCATGGCTAAATTAATTGTTACCCTTTTAGAGGTTTATGATGTTGAATAAATCAGTTCATTAATGCAAGCATACTTGAATAATTAAACAGTAAGCATAAGTAAATTGCATAATCAAAAACCAATAAGAGTCAAAAGCTTCATTGCTGATAGTTATCTTTCAGAAGTTTACAAGAAATAGCAGAGATAACTTGAACAGAATCAGCAAACAAAAATTTTAACAAAAAGTATTACAGAGAGTTAAGCTCTTCCAGAAGATTTTCTCAAAATCTCTCTTACACTCTTCTCAGCAAGTGCAGTAAATTCAAACAGTCCTTTTCGTAGTTTTCCAGAAGCCTACGGACTTGTAGTTGAAGAATTCTTGCGTTTATGCAGGCGGTATGATGATTCTTTTCAGCATTCATTTCCATGTAGTTAGTCACCCACAAATGCCTGCCCCAATTGCTGGCATGGAGAAGCTGTGTATCTGAAATGTTTTTCGGATGAATCTTTCTTAGCCAGAGAAAATATTCTTCTTGATCCTTAGCAGTCAGATAGAAGTACTCATAAGGAATCAATCCAAGTCTCTTCTTTGTTTTCTTTGTTACTGGGTCAAAGTAGTAAGCAATGCCAGGTGGTTTGATCAGATTTGGTTCTTGTTTGTATGTCTTACCAATGGCGATTCTTCTTACTGAGACCTCAAGATTCAACCATCTCCCAACAATATTTCTTGGGAGGGATTCTTCCCTTTGATTTCTTTCGACTTTGAGTTCAATCCATTTGAACATTTGATTCAAAATGGCTGTAGGAAAGAACTCATTCACCAGCAAGTCTTCCAGCTTTAAGATCCAACAACCATGAATGTTTCTGATTACATTCTGAGTGGTTTCTTCATTGATGGTCTTTGTGTATTCAATGCCGGAGCCAATAGCAATGCTGGCCAGCCTCTTTTCTTCATGTCTTTGCCTTCTTCTTCTTGTCTTAGCATTGTCTTGATCTCTTGCTGAACAGTCAGACGAAAAATGCTTTGAGTGGCCAGACGGAGTCAAGGCTGTTAAGGGTCTAGCTCTTATTTATTGAGCTATTGTTTGATTGTCATCATCTTCATCATCTTCATTCAGATTGTGATGACTTTCAGTATGGCAAAAATCTTGAATTTCAGCAGCGGTTTTTCTCTTTTTGGTACTTGCTGAATTCAACTCAGATTCTACTTGCCTTCTAGAACTTTTCTCTTTTTCAACAAGCGGTTCTATGGGCAGTGGCACATCAACAGCAGGAGGGGTTTGGTTCCTTTTTCTGGTACTCTTCTTTTCCCCCTTAGACATGGATTGCAACATCGGAGTGATGTGAAGAGAATAAAACTCATTGCAATTTTCAGCAAGAGTGCTTAAACTGTTATACTTCATGATGATTTGTTGTTGGTCAGAAGTCATTTTTGACAACTCTCTTTGAATACTCATCATGTTCTCTTCATGTCTTTTCTCTGTTGCGGCCTTCTCATCCATGAAAGTCTGTGCCTTTACGAGAGCGGTCTTTGCTAGCTTTAGAGCTTGACTTACATCTTCTTCATAGCTTTTGTGATAAAGACTAATGTCTTTCTGAGCTATGGTCAAAGTAGTAGTGCGTCTCAGCACTGTAGCCAATATCTTTCCAAAGTCAAGTGGGCTCTCAGCAAGCAATGCCTCATCTTCAGCTTTGCAGGAATTATGGACTTCCTTTAGTGCTAAAATTCTAGGAGTAAACTCCTCAACTCTTGGGAATGACACTAGATGTGGTGTCAAGGAATGAACCTTAAGTTTGGAAGCAAACTGATCATCACGCGTCAGCAATTCTGCTCTTAGACCATCGTCTAAATCATTGATGTAATCAGGAGGAGGAATCTGAACAACTTTTGGGTCTCGCTTGGATTGTTCATCTTCATTTTCTGACAAGTAGTTATCATCCTCAAATTCATCAAGTTGAGCAACTTTTGAACCTTTATCAGTAGCTTCACTTCCTTTTTGTTGAGTGGTTGCTGATGGCAACGCTTCAGACTCAACAACTGGAGTTTCACCAGTAGTTAGTTTTAATTGAGTAGTTGCTGAAGGCAACGTTTGAGACTCAATGACTGGATTTTCGCCAGTAGTTAGTTTTAATTGAGTTTGAGACTCAATTACTGGAGTTTCGCCAGTAGTAAATGGAAGGGAGGGGACTTCCGTTGATCTTACTCCTGAAGATTGACCAATTTCTAGATCCTGCGTATGCCTTGCATGGATCAAGAGACTGTTCTGGAGAGCGCGTTGGTAATCTTCATCATCCTCCAGGTTTTCTTCAGTAACCTTGGCATCAGAAACTGGACTTTTGCCATTTTTCAAGGCAGCCCTTTTTCTGGCATATTCCTCTTCATTAACAGCACCTTGCACAGGTGCTTGATTTTCAGCAGCAGCAGGAGAAGGTTGAGATTCTTGCTGAGGTTGTTGTTGTTCAGCTTGCTGATTTTCGGGTTGAGCATTTTCAGCAACTGTCAACTTCAATCCTCCAGCATCAGGACTTGGACCTTGATTGTTATCATCATCGTCTTTCTTGTCCTTGGAATCTTTTCCTTCATCATCACTGGGATCAGTGGGAATGTTCTCATCTTCTTCTTCTTCATCATCGTCGGTCAGAATGACTAGCTCAACGTGCTTATACAAAGCAACACTTGTCACTTCCTCTTCCTCATTGATTTTGTGGGGATCAGCCACCACAGGTACAAATGAACCTTTGAGCATCACAGCTTGTTCAGCTGGAGAGGCACTTTTGAATTTTGCCTTCATATTCTCTCTGATTTGAGCAATCAGATTCGAGCTCATTTGCTGAAAATATGACATTTCTTCAGGAAGTATGGAGTGGACAAATGTTTCGAGCTTCAGCAGAGAAGATCTCTTTTTCTCGTTTGAAAGATGAAGGTGAAGATCAGAGAAATCCATTCGCCTGTACCTTTGCCAGTTGCTGACGGACTTAGCAACTCTTGACAAAGTAGTCCTTTTGAAGTTCAAGTACAGTTCCTCAGAACTTACTTGATGATCTTCAGTGATGAGTACCACTTCAGTGGTCTCCTTTTGAGCCTGAAAAAGAACGTTATTTAGATCAGGATTGGTTTGGAGAATTGTTTTAGAGTTCATATCTGAAACATGATTTACCTGCTGAGAGTCAGCAAGCTCATGTAGTACAATTTCCATTCCATGAGGAGCTTGAGTAGCATCCTCCATTTGTTCATCCTGAAATAAATTAGAGTTAGACACAAGTACTAAGCTGTCAAACTTAGTTTTAATACCAAAATCATTAACTACCTGCTGAGCAGGGAGTGTTGGTTTTGGTGCAGAGGCTTCAACAACCATCTGACTTGCATCTTGAGAAGTCTGCTGAAGAAGGACAGGTTGTGGCTCAGTCCTTTCAGCATTAACAGTTTCTTCAGCTTCTTGGTCTGTTTCTTCAGCAGACTTCTGGTTTTGCTCTATTTGAGAAAGCTGTGCGGTTTCAGCAATCTCCCTTGTCTCTGAAATGACAAGTTGAGCAGAAGCATCTTGACCCTTGAGCTCACTGCTTGTCATGAAGATATCAATGGATTTGTTGGATGATTCTTCAATCTCCAACTCCATTTGTTTGCTTATTTCTTCCAGTACAAGCTGGACTTTGTCGATTGATGTCTTGGGTGAACTTGGGCCAGTATTCTCAGCATCACGAGATGCGTCGTTGAATAATGCTTCTTGTGTTTCAGCAACTTCTTGAACTGGAACCATTGTTGTCTCAGCAACTGGTCCTTCAGCAAGCGGGGTTTCAGCAACTTGATGAGTTGCTTGTTCAGCAACCATCTTTTCAGCAGCATCAGTGATGAATATGTATTTTACACTTTCATTCGAGTCTTTTTCACCTATTTTAGCTATCCTCTATGTTAATTTAGCTATATTTTAATGCATTTTATTAGAATAGTGTCACGTTTCCCTTTAGATTTTATTTTACAGGTTTTGGTTGAAATTCGAGGATTTCCGGGCAATTATATTGAAGTTGACAAGGAATTGGTGTTCCAGAAGCCTATTTGGAGTATCTGAAGGTTTCCGGATAGGATTTGAAGTCTAGGGGCCGAATCTGGAGGTTAGAAGGCTACTAGAAGTCAGAAACCGAGTCCGAAAAGGGGAAGAAATCCAAAAACGCGTCGAAAACGCGGAATTCCGCGAGAAAAACCCTGGGGCGAACCGCCGCGTGCTGGGGCGAACCGCCCCGTAGTTTTTCGGGGCCTATATATAGTGCTCAGTTTTTCTCCGAAAATCATATCTTTCCAGACCTACTTTCTCCCCTCTCTCTATAGTTTTAGGTAGGAACTTCCCGGGGCCTGTCCTGGGAGTTCTGTAGCTTAGGGGATACTTTTTCATAGCAGTTTGGAGCTCGTAGGACCGCAATCATCCGGAGATTGACAACCTTCGGTAACTTTGTATCTTACAGTTTTATTCTACTTATTTTATTATATTCTTTCAACATGTTTTCTTCTATGATTTCTGTTGATTGCATGCCTATTATGAGTAGCTAAACTTATCGTTGGTGGTAGTATGTGAATTCTTAGCGAAGGAAAGATAATCATGCTAATGGCTATATCACGCATTATACTCCGTGTCATTGCTTTATTTCGTTGATCAGTTGTAACCAAAATTCTCGTATGTTGTATTAATTATTATGCACAATTGGACACTTGTCGACCACCAGACCAATTATCTTCGTAGTGTTGAATAATTACGGAACACATTAGGACAATCGTGATTGACTTGTCAGACCAATTATCTTCGTAGTGCTTAATATTTGCAACAGGACACTAGATTGATTCAAAGATCTCTATGCAAGACCGAGGAATTTATGCATGATTATCGACCCGTTATGTTAAGAAGGACCATACTATCACCAATCTCCATTATCTGCTAGAAACCCCCTATTGCTATCTGTCTGCTGTTTTATATTCTCTTGTTAAATAGATAAAGCTAGTTATAGTCCTGAGAGAACGACACTCGAGTCATTCTACTGCTACACTACGGTTTTCGTTGTAGTTGTGGATTGCCTTTGGCTAATTACAAATTTATTTGCTTAAATTCGGAGCACGACATCCGCGTTCATCAAATTGGCGCCGTTGCCGGGGACTATACTCCTTTTTTCTGTTTAATTTGTTTACATTTTCAGCATTCAACCCCCAGAACAGCTCTTGGATTGTCTCTCAAAATTTCACTTTCTTACCATATTTCTTTCCTCCTATCTTCTTCAGTAAATTCATCTAATATGATCTTGGTTACCTTGCGTGTTTGTGCTCTCGAAATTTTTTGTTATATTGTGTCTGATTACGGTAATAGAACTAACTTTTAGTTTTGAGTTACTCTTACTACAGACATACAGGTATGATGTCCATGCGCGCTCGCATGACACCCCAATTCTCGCAGGTGAGGAGAGGATCTTCCATATACCTGGAAGACGAGTTAAGGAGGTATGAGGTGACGGAGTCCATGGTGAGGTACTTACCGATGTACGAAGATGGAGTAGGGATGGACCCATGGAGTTTCATTCGATCCTATGAGGAGGAAATAGAAAGAATTCCAGCAGAAGGGTTTACTAAGGACCAATTATGCAGGAAACTATTTTCTTTTGCTCTTTGGTATGAGCCGAGGCGTTGGATTGCAAGGTTTGAACCAGGATCGCTGAAAACTTGGGGCCAAGTAGTAGAGGAGTTCTTGGCGCGATTCATGCCTTATCATGAGACAATTGCCTTACGTGATAGGATCCAATATTTTGAGCAAGGAGAGTATGAGCAATTTTGTGACGCCTACGAACGTTTTGAGATGTATAAACGTGAGTGCCCCCATCACCGTTTCGAAGATGGGGAGTTGATTTGGTGCTTCGTTGGTGGACTTCGTGAAGAGGAACGACTTAGAGTGGATCAGTTGAGCGGTGGTCTGGGAGAATGTATGGTCGACGAGGCAGAAGAAGTCCTTCGTAAGTACGCCAGAAGTTCAACACAATCCGATGAGGTCATACCAATTCACATCACCACAAAGGAAGTAGATCGAGGTGAAGCAGGAAGCTCATCCGAGGAGTATTTTGAAACCGAAGAAATCAGTGAGGAAGATGCACATGCCGAGCAAGTTGAAGATGACCTTCGTATAGCAAAAGTTGTTGAAGAAGTTGAAGTAACTGAGCATCTTACGGAAGAATTCAGCTTGTTGAATTGTGCTGAAGTAGAAGAGGTTCGAGAACTTGAAGAGGAGAAAGGATTGGAAGGCGACGCCCCCCTGGAGGTGGGGGGCGAGTCGCCCAGCATGGGGGGAGAACCGCCTCCCATGACCAGTGAGCTGGACGACCCCAGCTCCCCTGTTTCTTTATTCCCAGACATTCGCATCAACCCAAAACCACTTCCTTCCGTTACTACTGAGGTTCTTAAGTACAAAGAGGTGAATCTACTTCTCCGAGGTGGAAAGCTTGACAAGCAAGATACACAGGAGCCACCACTAAACAAGCACCTCGATGAAGTCAAAGTGAATGTCCTCCTACTGATGAAGTCCTTATTGGATATGCCTGCAAAGCAAACCAGTCCATTCACCATGGTGAGATCTTTGAGACTTCCTAGGTCTCTTTGCTACATCGGACCAAGAGAATGGCGGCCACCGTGGGGAGGTACTCTTGAGTCCATTCTTGAATACTCAGCCGACCGAGGCCAAACCGTTCGGTAACATCTAGTATCACTTTTTATTTACTCATTCTCTTTTGCTAGGGACTAGCTTAAGTTTCATGAGGGGATGGGATGTGAACCATGATGTTAAGTATTGTTTGGCTTTGTGATGTTGAGTAGGATAGTCTTGTTTTTTTTAATTGCATTTGCACGTTTCACTACATTCATCTTAGGATAGTCTTGCATGTTTTATATGGAGTTTATTGCCGAATTTTTTGAACTTTTTTATTGGGTAGATCAACTAGCTATGCCATTAATCGTATGCTTCATCTCTATGAATTTGTTTGAGGTTTTTCTCGCTTGGCTTGTCTCATTTATGTATTGCACTTAGTTGAGCCTGGTAGTCTCGACATCACTTAGTGGTGTTTTCTCTACTGCGGTTCACGAAGGCCTTTATAATAGGATGATGCATGTTAGGGTCTTATGGTTGTTTTCCCGAGTAATTATGTACCTAAGAGGCAACAAGTCTTCACCATACTTTGAGATTGCTAAATGCCTAGGAAGGAGGTAGTGTGAGGTTGTGTGATCCTTTGGTTATAACCTATTCTTCCGAATAGGTTTGGGGAGGGGGTTACACCATCATTAGACTTGTTTCTGTTTTCCATTTTCGTATCGTGAGTTTATTTTCCTTTTCCGTAAATTTTGTACTCCAACCTATTCTTTCGAATAGGTTTGGGGAAGTTGTGTGAGTCATTTTGTTTCTCTTTTTGTTGTGCTTCTGCTGACTAAAAAAAAATCGAAAAAAAGAAAGAAGAAATTTCCAGAAAAAAAAGAGAAAAAGAAAAAAGAATCTGGAAAGAAAAAGGGAAAAAAAAAAAGGAAAAGACCCCAAAAAAGCAAAGAAGGGTCCAAAAAACAAAGCCAAATAGTAGTTTAGCAAAGTGTTGAGTCTTTTCCATTTTTGTAATGTTCGTAATCATGTTTTTATCTTTTCTGTCTTGAGTGTCATCTGTTCTAGACCACCCTCGTCCTGCCATTCAGGAAGTGGTGAATAGCTTAAGACTTTACTTGAGAGATGGGTAGAATAGGTGAGAGTTATCTTTTATAGGGAACCCTCGTTCGTTTGATGAGAGCCAGTACTGGTTCGACCTCTTTTGAGGAAAAGTCTTAACATGGTGGAACAGCAGTAAGTCCTCAGTTTCATAGGCACGGGGCAACCATTCGTATCTTAGCATGCTTCATTACGTCGTCACTGACTAGGTCCAGGTAGAGAATGTTACGAGAGACTATCTTGACTTGACATAAGTGCTTATGTGGATGTGTATAAGTCAATCGAGGTATTCATCAACCTATATTCATGATTTTATTTATATGGTTTTTGTTCATATGTTATTTGATAGATTCAGTAGATTAGTTCATTTTATTTGGCATGAAACTCCATTTTGTGTCTTGCATGTTTTTTGTATTAGAGTCTAGCTTAGTTGCTTGAGGACAAGCAAAGATTCGGTTTGGGGAGTTTGATGAATGTGTATTTTACACTTTCATTCGAGTCTTTTTCACCTATTTTAGCTATCCTCTATGTTAATTTAGCTATATTTTAATGCATTTTATTAGAATAGTGTCACGTTTCCCTTTAGATTTTATTTTACAAGTTTTGGTTGAAATTCGAGGATTTCCGGGCAATTATATTGAAGTTGACAAGGAATTGGTGTTCCAGAAGCCTATTTGGAGTATCTTAAGGTTTCCGGATAGGATTTAAAGTCTAGGGGCCGAATCTGGAGGTTAGAAGGCTACTAGAAGTCAGAAACCGAGTCCGAAAAGGGGAAGAAATCCAAAAACGCGTCGAAAACGCGGAATTCCGCGAGAAAAACCCTGGGGCGAACCGCCCCGTAGTTTTTCGGGGCCTATATATAGAGCTCAGTTTTTCTCCGAAAATCATATCTTTCCAGACCTACTTTCTCACCTCTCTCTATAGTTTTAGGTAGGAACTTCCCGGGGCCTGTCCTGGGTGTTCTGTAGCTTAGGGGATACTTTTTCATAGCAGTTTGGAGCTCGTAGGACCGCAATCATCCGGAGATTGACAACCTTCGGTAACTTTGTATCTTACAGTTTTATTCTACTTATTTTCTTATATTCTTTCAACATGTTTTCTTCTATGATTTCTGTTGATTGCATGCCTATTATGAGTAGCTAAACTTATCGTTGGTGGTAGTATGTGAATTCTTAGCGAAGGGAAGATAATCATGCTAATGGCTATATCGCGCATTATACTCCGTGTCATTGCTTTATTTCGTTGATCATTTGTAACCAAAATTCTCGTATGTTGTATTAATTATTATGCACAATTGGACACTTGTCGACCATCAGACCAATTATCTTCGTAGTGTTGAATAATTACGGAACACATTAGGACAATCGTGATTGACTTGTCAGACCAATTATCTTCGTAGTGCTTAATATTTGCAACAGGACACTAGACTGATTCAAAGATCTCTATGCAAGATCGAGGAATTTATGCATGATTATCGACCCGTTATGTTAAGAAGGACCATACTATCACCAATCTCCATTATCTGCTAGAAACCCCCTATTGCTATCTGTCTGCTGTTTTATATTCTCTTGTTAAATAGATAAAGCTAGTTATAGTCCTGAGAGAACGACACTCGAGTCATTCTACTGCTACACTACGGTTTTCGTTGTAGTTGTGGATTGCCTTTGGCTAATTACAAATTTATTTGCTTGAATTCGGAGCACGACATCCGCGTTCATCAATCAGCAAGTGCCGCTCTTTGCAGATCAACAGCAATGTCACTTGCTGGTTCCAAAGTTGGATCATCTAAATTATCTACAATGTAGATATCTTGGACTTGGGCAGGAATTTCATTTCCACTGCCTTGTGGTCTATTCTCAGTAGAGGTATCAACGTTAAGTTGATTGTTGAAGGCTTCCGCAAACACTTCAACATTGCTGACATAGGTTTCAGTGATTACCTCAGCAACATCTACTGGCAAATGCGTTTCAGCATTTGTCTGGGAATTGTCTGAGAGGTCTTGGACAGCAGGGACTGACTTGCTGGCCAGTGTTTTCTTCCTTTTGTTGCTGGTCCGTTTCCTCTTAGGTACAGGGTTTGCTGATGACGCTGCAGTCTGAGTGTCATCATCAGGTTTCCTCTTTTTCTTGTTAGATTTCTCCAGTTTCCCAGAGTCATCTATAGTTGCATTTTCAGCAACGGCTGTTGTACACGTACCTTGTTGATTTTCTACAGCAGTTTCTTTTGTGTTACCACCACCAACAACAGTTTCATCTCTAAGTTGCTGAGTGGTAACATTTGCAGTTGTTGTATATCTTTCTTGCTGGCTTGTGCTGACAACATTTGCAGTTGTTGTCTTCTTAGTTTTCTTTCCAGCAGTCTTAGGTACATTCTGCTTGTAGAATGATCTTCCCACATTGCACACAGATTTCTTGATTGGCAATGGGTTTCTTAGCTGAATCCTGAAATGTTCAAGGATGTAGCATATCTTGATTCCATACATAACTGGAAAGGAAGGTGAGACCTTGTTGTCTTCTACCTTTACCTTAAACTTAGTAACACAATCAACAAGCCTGTTGAAAATGTACTTAGCCCAGTTAAGTTCCGTTTTATTTTCATGGATATGCATCAGCAATGGCCATCTTCTTAGGCCTACTTGGTCAATTCCTCCAACTTGGGAGTCAAGAACTTTTATTAGTAGCAGAGCTACTAGACCAAGTGAATGGCAGAGATGCTTTCTCTTAACGTGCTTTGTCCAAGTCACGGGAGCAATCTCGCCTTTCTTCATTTTCTCATTTCTGACGTCACTGTAGAAATCTTCAATTTCTTCGTCAGTGGCAGTGACGTCATCCTCAGTTCCAGTGGTTGGAATCTGAAATATCTCCGCTAAATCAGTCCATTTCAGGACGATTTTCTTGTTCTGAACTGTAGTAAAGATCACTTTTTCAGTGACTCCTTTACTATTAGTAAGGGACTGGATTTCTGCATTGTTGTAAAATTCCATTGTATCAATCATGCTCACTTGCTTAGTGCGTGCAGAGATAAAGTTTATGAGGCCTTGCTCCTTGATAAGCTCAAGCGCCTCTTCATTTTCGTCATCGAGTTCTTGTTCATAAAAGCACCTAATGTACTTTTCTTTTGCAAAACATCCCCATTGCATCAACATCTCACACTTTGCAGTGTCAAGATATGACGGAGGCATAGGTTTTTCGGATATGCGGTCGTTTTTCAACACAACTTTCGTTGTGTTTGTGGCCGGAGTAGTCACCGGAGCAGTGCGTGTTTCAGCACTGTCAACCTTTGATGACTTAGAAGACTGTCTCTTGGGAGCCATTTCTTTTATAGAGCAAGGAAATGTGTACGAAAAGAGATAGTTTGCTTTTTGACCGGAGGTACAGTAGATTCAGGCTAAAATTTGCAGAGAAGGGAAATGTGAGTTAAAGAATTTTGTCATTTCTCTAACTCCTTCTTTATATAGTGTCTCTGGTGTGTGAGAAACTCAATCGATTTGAGCTCTCAGCAAGGGTAAAACAGAGAAACACTGGAGTTAGTGGAGCCTTTGCGTTAAATGCGTAGTGGCCCACTAACTTGAAACCGTCACAGCACTCTCTCTCTTTGTTTTATTAACCGTTAGATTAGTAACTCCTTTTAATCAATGGCCACGATTGAATTTCATGTCATGATTATTACCAGTTTATCTGTGCCCGATTAACGTCACAAATTGATTTTACCGAGTTTTAAGGGAATAGATTGCTTGCTGAAATAGACAAGAATCTTTTCAGCGAGTTTGAATTATCAACCTAGATACTTGCTGAAAGTTCCCCCTTACTTAGATATCTCATATTTTCTTAAGTTTAAAAGATATTTCTGATTTCCTGTATCAGTAAATTCTTTGTACTTGAGATATCCTTTGGTAAAAACTGAGAGATGAGCTTTGCTCTTTTTCTGAGTTCCCGTCTCAGAAAATTCCTTTGATACTTGAATACCTGTTTCAGTATCTTTGATTGTCTGAGTGCCTGTCTCAGCAATTCTTAAGCTCTTTCTCTTACTGAGTGCCTGTCTCAGCAATTGATCAAGTTTCCTAACAAATACCCGTTTTGAAGGAATTACTTGCTGAATGCCTATTTCAGCAAACATGTAGTGACCTATCATTCCTTAGAAGAAATCAGTGACTGAGTCTTTTAAACAGGAATACTTTGGCTTGCTGAATACCTGTTTCAGCATTCTGCCAAGTGTATCCTTTATTGAGGTAGTTCAATCAATCCAAGGTTATACCTTAGCATTGCGAACCTATTATCCGGTAGGGGCTTGGTAAAGATGTCAGCAAGCTGATCATCAATGCCTACTTTCACAACCTCAATATCACCTTTTTCCACATGATCTCTAATGAAATGATGTCTAATATCAATGTGCTTAGTCCTAGAGTGAAACTTAGGATTTTGCGTGATTCCAATAGCACTTGTATTATCACAAAAGATTGATGTTTTCTTTGCGGAAATACCATAATCTCTTAATTGTTGCTGAATCCATAGGATTTGAGCTGTGCAACAACCAGCTGCAATGTATTCAGATTCAGTAGATGAATTGGCAACACAAGTTTGCTTCTTGTTGAACCATGATATTAATCTAGTACCCAAAAACTGACAAGTTCCAGAGGTACTTTTGCTATCAAGAGTTGATCCTCCATGATCAGCATCAGAATAACCAACCAATTCAAGTCCAGAATCTTTAGGATACCATAATCCAACATTGACTGTACCTTTAACATATTTCAGTATCTTGATTTCCTTTTTGTAGTGTGATTCTCTTGGATCAGATTGGAATCTTGCACACACACAAACAGCATACTGAATGTCAGGTCTACTTGTTGTAAGATACAACAAGGAACCAATGAGCTTCCTATACTTGTGTTCTTCAACACTTTTGTCCTCTTTAGTATAGCCCAATTTGGTACCAACACTCATAGGGATCTTTTCAGGTTTCTCATCCTCTTTGACCCTAAACTTTATGAGCATTTCTTTCGCATACTTTGCTTGATTTATGAATATTCCATCTTTGAGTTGCTTGACTTGGAATCCTAGGAAATAATTCAATTTTCCCATCATACTCATTTCAAACTTATTTGTCATGAGTTTGGCAAAATCATCACAAAGTTGCTTGTCCTTAGATCCAAAAATTATGTCATCCACATAAATTTGAACTAAGAGTATTTTACCATCATGGTTCATGGTAAATAAGGTTTTGTCAACTTCACCTTTCTTGAAACCATTTTCCGGCAAGAACTTAGCCAAGGTATCATACCATGCTCTTGGTGCTTGCTTTAGACCATATACAGCTTTCTGATGCTTGTATACCATCTTGATTTCTGAGGGAAGTTCAAAGCCAGGGGGTTGTTCTAGGTAGACTTCTTCAGCAAGTTCACCATTTAAGAATGCACTTTTAACATCTATTTGGTAAACAATGAAGTCATTGTGAGCAGCAAAGGCCAAGAAAAGCCTAATTGCATCCAATCTTGCAACTGGTGCATAAGACTCATCATAGTCCAATCCTTCAGTCTGACAGTAACCTTGAGCAACTAACGTGCTTTATTTCTTGTTACTTTACCAGACTCGCTCAGCTTGTTTCTGAACACCCACTTTGTACCAATAGCTTTCTTGTCTTCAGCAAGTGGCACAAGTTTCCAGACTTTGTTTCTTTCAAATTGATCCAGTTCTTCTTGCATTTCCTTTATCCATTCAGAATGCTTTAAAGCTTCTTCTATGGTTTTAGGTTCAATTTCTGACACAAAGCAAGAGAACAATGATTCTACTTCTACGACAATTGCTTCTTCAGCAAGTCCATGAGAAGCTTTGGATCTAGTCACTTGGCGTTTATTAATATCGCCAATCATATCCGTAGAGGGATGATCTCTAATCCATTTATTAACAGGTTTTCTGTTTGTTGGATCAGGATATGTTTGCTCATCAGCATGTGACTCTTCAGTATGTACTTGTTCAATACTACTGGGAATTTGTGTCTCTGCTGAGATTTGTTCATCAGCAACTGCTTGTTCAGCATTGCTCGATTGAGGTAGTTCATCAGCAGGCACTGGAGATTGCGTAATTTCAGCAATTTCCGGAGCAACCGCGTCTTTTGCTGGAAATTCTTTGTCGTGAACTATATTTATCTTGTCATGACTAGGGGGAGGAGAGTCATTGTCAGAATCATCATTTAGTTCAATTGACTTGATTTGCCTAGCATCAGATTCAGTTCTTTGCTCATGTATGATTAGCTTTTTCATACATTCTGATATTTCTTCTTCAGCAGGCACACCTTGTGACTTTTCGTAGAATACAACATGCACTGATTCTTCAATCTTTTGTGCCTTTTTGTTGTAAACTCTATAAGCTTTACTATGCAAGGAGCAGCCGAGAAATATCGCTTCGTCTGCCTTTGGTTGAAATGTTCTTAGGTATTCTCTACCATTGTTAAGAACGAAACACTTGCAACCAAATACTCTTAGATGAGTGATGTTAGGTCTTCCAACAAACAATTCATAAGGAGTTTTGTTGTATTCCTTAGTAATCAAACATCTGTTTTGAGTATAACAGGCGGTATTAATCGCTTCAACCCAATAAGCCTCACTTATTTCAGTGTCAGCAAGCATTGTTCTTGCGGCTTCTTTCAGGGTACGATTCTTCCGTTCAGCAACACCGTTTTGTTGTGGTGTTCTTACTGAGGATAACTGATGTTGTATACCTTTTGAGGTACAATATTCAGTTATGTACTGGTTTACAAACTCAGTATCATGGTTTGTCCTTATGACTTTTACCTTGTCATTTTTCATGACTTCAAGCTTATTCAGCAAGTTAGGTATTTCAGTCTTGGTTTCAGATTTGTGCTTGATGAATACTACCCAAGTGAATCTTGAATAGTCATCTACCACGACTAGACCATACTTCTTACCAGCATAGCTTGTTGAAGAAGATTCAAACAAGTCCATGTGCAAGAGTTGTAAAGGTTTTGTAGTTGACGGTACTGCCTTGTTTTTGAAAGAAGATTTGGTTTGCTTTCCTTGCTGACATGCATTGCAAACACCATCCTTCTTAAAAGTAACCCTAGGTAATTCAACCACAAGTGCCTTTTTAGACAGCTTATTCAGCGTCTTGAAGTTTAGATGACTTGTTCGTTTATGCCATAACCATGCTTTTTCAGCAAGGCAATCATGATCTGAGACAAGGCATTTTTCAACAATTGCTGAAGACCAATCAACGGTGTACAAGCCTCCTGATCTTCTTGCAATCATTATTACCTTTTTAGTCTCGAAATCTATAAGTTTACATTCATCACTTTTAATTTTGATGAAGTATCCTTTGTCAGCAAACTGACTGATGCTGAAAAGGTTAAACTTAAGATTTTTGACATAAAGAACTCCAGTAATGGTTATGCATCCTAACTTCACATCACCATAGCATTTTGTAGAACCAGAGCCTCCACCAGCAAACCTTATTGTTGGACCTTTAGACCACTGTCTATAGTTTATAAGGTTATTCTTGTTGCCCGTCATGTGCTTTCCACAACCACTATCAAAGTGCCAGATTGCATCGTTTGTCTCCGTGGCTGAAGTCTGCACAATCAAGAGCAAACAAGTTAATTATCCAATAATGGATGTCCATTAACATGTTCAAGAATGCGTCCAGTGGAAACCCAAGTCTTAAGTTTTTCAACTTTGACTTGGTTTCTACTTGCTGAGGAACTAGGAGGTTTTGAGCTGAAAGACTTTTGACTCGTGCTGGTCAAGTCCACTTTCTGATGTGGTGTCTTGCTCGGTTGACCTTTTTGCTGAACATACTTTTCAGTAAGTTCTTTTCTAGCAAGGTTCCTTCTAGCCCTAGCATTAAGATTCTTTTCAGAATTTTTAGGCTTGATTTTATTCATCTCTTTGAAGTATCTTTGCTGACTTTGCTTATACTCATGAAAGAGTTGACTTTGCTTGGTTTTGAAACCGAGTCCACTTTTCGGAGAATGCTGAGCTTTAGCGTCAGCAACCTTACTTGATTCAGGTTTGTCAGCAAAGGACTTCTGATTACTTTTAGTAATCTTGCCTTTAGTCTTAACAACTTGCTTTTCAGCAACTTGTTTGGCGGGATGCTTCACAACATCCTTTTTCTTTCCAGTTTGCTTCTCAGCAACCTGTTTTCCTTTTAAAGTCTTGTTACTTTGAGTAGCAACATCGGGCTTTATGGTCATAGGTACTTGATTGCTTGTTTCAGCAACCTTAGATTGACCAAACTGATAGATTTCTGGTAGACCACTATCAGTAGCACGTACAAAGGAGATAGATGATTTATCTTTACTCCAGATTTCTACGTCATCACCTTCATACATTGCGCCTAAACCTTCTTTCTGAGATGGGTCTCTCAAATAAGAGTTTAGTTCAGTCAACGTATTACTTGCGTCCACATAAGATTTGAAATTGATTTTCATCTTTTTCATCTCTTGGATTTCAGCAAGTAACTTTAGAATTGAGGACTGGTATTCTTCCAATTCTAATGCCATTTGAGAATTCTTTTCTGTAGCTTCAGCAATCAACTTCTTAAGACGCCTTATTTCAGCATCCTTTTCTTCTGTTTCTTCCTTCAGCAAGACGTACTTTTCAGTAGTCTGCTTGGTCAGAATTTCAGCAAATTGTAGTTTCTCTTGCTGTCTGCTCAGAGTTTTCTCAAATCTTTCGATTTCTCCTTGAATCTTGTCAAGGTCAATCTCGTCTTCACTTTCTGAGTCAGAGGTAGGGTTGTTTACCTGACCGGCCATGAGGCAGAATTCGTAGTTTGACACATCTGGATAAGCTTCCATAGCTATTCCACAAACTTCTTTGCCAATCTCCACGTCTAGAGTGGCTTCTTCATCGTCGGTGTCTGAACTTTCATCCTCACTGTCTTCGGAGCTAGTATCAATACACAATGCATCGATTTTTGCTTGAAGCTTCTTCTTTTCTTCAGCAATAAAAGCTCTTTTGAACTTCTTCTTCTTTTCAGCAGATTTGCCTTCAGCAAAGGGCAATTAGATTTGAAGTGTCCAGGCTTTTTGCAGTAAAAACATAGATCATTTCCAACTGCTGGTTCTTCTGATGAAGTAGCTTGCTGAGCTTGCTTGTTCAGCGAGCTAGTCTCATTCTTGTACTTATGGTAGTTGTTACCAAGATGCTTTTTCAGCTTCTCTTTTGCTTTTCGCCTTTCAAGTTCCTTGCTGATGAATTTCTTCATGTTTTTGACAACCAAAGAGTTTTCATCAGTAGGTTCTTTTTCATTCTTCTTATCAGAAGATGACGGCTTTGCAGCAAGAGCAATGTTTTGCGATTTTTCAGCAAATACATTTTCTCTTTGCTTTGTCTCATAGTTGACAGTAGCAAGATGAGAGAACAACTCTGTTGGTGTAATGTCTGGCATTCCTTGATTATAATAGAAATTCTGAGTGTGGATCCATTCTTGATTCAGACTTCTGATGATAGTTTTCACTTTCTCAGAATCTGAGTAAAGATTTCCAACACCCAAGTCTGCCATTTCACTAACAAGAGTTGTGAATCTGAAATCCAAGTCTTCCAGTGACTCGTTTGTACTTTGCTTAAAGTTTTGAAACTTTAATTTAAGTACTTCAAGTTTGTTTTCCTTGGTTTTGTCAGATCCAGCACAAAGATCTTGAACCATTTTCCAGGCTTCCTTTGCAGTCTTAGCACCCCACAGTTTGCACTGTATGGTATCCGGAGTTGATCGAATGATGATATTTCTTGCTTGGCCATCAAGACGGAATCTCTTAGCTTCGTCAGAAGTCCATTCCTCTCTTGGTTTTGGAACGACGGCGTCAACTGGGTCTCCTAAGATAGTTTGCTTACCAGTAGGATCCGTGGTTTTGTGAGGAAAGCTTTTCTCAATCTTAGTGATCTTGATAGGTCCATCATTAATGACAGTAACCATCTCATCACTAAGGGCCTCAAGATGTAGCATCATGTTGTTTCGCCATTTCTCATAATTTTCCAGCTTCAGCAAGGGAGCATCTCCTAAAGACATCCTGTCAGCAAAGCACTACCAAACTGATCAAGTGAGAGTGATTTACGGAAAGCACCTAAGGGGATCTAGGTTCAGTGCTGAAGGTTAAAGAACCTCCTGCTCTGATACCACTTGTTGGTCCCTTTAAACAACAAGAAAAGACTAGGGAGGGGGGGTGAATAGTCTTTTCAAACTTTCGTTGTTTAAAACTTTCTCAGCAAGTGCTTATTACTTTTCAGTAATGAGTTTGCTGGTACTTAACTTTCTCAGCAAGCGTAAGTTACTTTTCAGTAGCTTGGTTTGCTGATACTTAAAATCAGAGAGCGGAAGTCTTTGATACAATAAGTGCTCTTTCAGTAAGTAAAGGTTTCAGCAAGTGATGTGAGTGACTGTGTACAGACAGATATGATTTGCTGAAAACTAAGTACAGTAAGTAAATCACACAAACACTTTTATACTGGTATCTGAGAGTGGCGTAATCTCTCAACTAATCCACTTTGTCCTTTCTTAGGACTGAATCCACTAAGATATGATTGAGGTTCCTTACAATCTCCTATCTAGTGCGATTCAACAGAAACCAAAGCACACTTGCTTTGTCTCCAACCTAATCTAGAGAACGTAACCTTGTTCTCCACCAAACTTGGTACTTTTAATCAGCAAAACTATGCTCGATTAAGTTCCCCCTGAATATCACGCCTGAAAAGGGTGTATTTTCAGTTAGAGAGTTTTGGGGTGAGATAACTTAATTATAACTTATTCAGTTACAACAAGTAATCTAAGAAACACAACTTTGAATACTTTGCAGTAAACAAGTTTGATTGTTTCTGGTGTCAAGACTTGTTCTTGTTCGAAAGAAAGAACACTTAACTAATTTCTTAGCCGAGTTTGTTCTACTTCTTCACAAGTAGCTTTTTCAAGCTTTAAGTCTTGGAACGGATCAATGGCAGTATAGAGAGTTTGAAGGTATGTGTGTTTAAGCACAAGTGAGAGTTTGATCACGTTGTTGACACACTTCAACTCTTTGACGGATGACCTCTATTTATAGTGCAAGTAAGGAGCCGTTTGAATTTTAAATTCCAAGGCTTTTGATCCTTAAGATGTCACTATCTTGCTTTTGTACTTTCAGCAGCGTCCTTGTTTGTCTTCTAGTCTTCATGTCCTTCGCGTGTAAGCTTTGCATTTAATGCATATTTGAATAGAATTCAAACAGTAACAATGGAGCGCAAATTTAAGTACTTTCAGCAAGAGGTCACATATGTTCCATCAGCAAGTGGTCAGTCTCAGTTTCAGCAAGCACAACCTACTATGTCTTTCAGATTTTCACTTATGCAATGCTGTTGCTGAAGTTTCCACTTTCTGAGCAACACGTGCCTTTGTAGATACCAGTTTTCAGCAATCTTCAAGTCTTCAGATCTTCGAATTCTTCAAGTCTTCAGATCTTCAATAATCTTCAAGATTCTGAGCGGTTTCTAAATGCTTCAATAGTTTGTTCGTAAAAACAAAGTACATCGTCAGCAAATGCTTCAATAGGTTATTTTCTTTTCAGAAAATAAGATACATCATAAGCGGTAAAAACCAACTTAACTAACACCTAATCTAAGTCTTCAGCAAACGTTCCTCTTTTACAATGTCCTTAAAATTCTAAATTCCTATGGACCTTAAGAGTACTAGTTACTGGACTTTCCTTAATTTAGCATGGTTAATTGCTCATCAAAATTACAATTTTTCTAACAGTTTCACCCATTTTATCATTCTTAAAAAACATCTCTTCTTCCTCATCAGAAAAACCAGATAAGCTCTCAGCATCATCTTTGTGGAAGTCAGCAACCTTTTCACCAAGGTTTTCAGATACTAGATTTTCTGGTTGAGTGGTTGCTGGAGGTAACTCTTGAGACTCAACAACTGGAGTTTCACCAGTAGTAAGGGGTGGAAGGGAGGATTCTTCCGTGCTTTTCACTCCGGAAGACTGAGCAACAGACAAGTGATGTGTTCCGGATACGTTAATTACCATGTTGTTTGCCACAGCTGTCTGAAAGTCTTCATCTTGTTCTTCTTGTTCATCAAGGTTTGGATCAGTGACCTTGGCATCAAGTAAAGCTTTTTCAGCTAACTCGGCATCAGAAAGCTTTGCTTTGCCCTTGGTAATCTCAACAAACTTCTTGGCTTGTTCTTCACTCATCTTAGCAACTTGTTCAGTTGCTGGATGTTCAGCAGGAGGAGGAGCAGTAGATTCTTCTTGGTTGCTGGGAGGTGGTTGTTCAGCAACATGCTCTTGTTCAGTTGCTAGATCAGCAACTTGATGTACTCCACCAGCACCAGGACTTGGACCTTGGGATTCATCATCATCATCCTTTTTATCATTTGAGTCATTAGAATCTTTTCCCTCATCATCATCACTAGAATCTTTAATTACATTCTCATCTTCTTTTTCTTCTTCATCATCAGTAAGAATAACTAATGGAAGATGCATGTACTTAGCTTGACTTGTGACCTCTTCCTTCTCATTGATTTTGTGGGGATCAGCCACCACAGACACAAAAGAGCCTTTAAGTATCTCAGCTTGTTCAGCTGGTGAGGCACTCTTGAATTGATTCTTCATATTCTCTCTGATTGTGTGAACCAGACCAGTTCCCATTTGCTGAGAATATGAGAGATCTACTGGGAGGATGGAGTGGACAAAGGTCTCAAGCTTAAGTAATGAAGTTCTTTTCTTTTCAGAAGAGAGATGCAAATAAAGATTTGAGAAGTCCATTCTTCTGTATCTTTGCCAGTTCCTGACAGACTTTGCAACTTTGGTCAAAGTGTTCTTTTTGAAGTTCGAGTAAAGCTCTTCTGAGCTAACTTCAGGGACTTCAGTGATGAGAGTTGCTTCTACACTCTCCTTTTGAGCCTGAAAAAGAACAATGTTAGTTTCAGGAGTGTTTTTTAATGTAGTTTTAGAGTCTAAAACTGTTTCATGATTTACCTGCTGTTTTTCAGCAAGCTCATGTTGCACACTTGGTTGTGTAATTTCTACATCCAATTCAACAGGAATTGTGGTAGCTTCCTTGGTTTGATCATCCGGAAATAACACTCTGTTAGATACAAGTACTAAGTTTTTGAACTTAGTAAGTTTACCAAAATTTGCATCTACCTGCTGAGCAGGAGTTGTTGATTCTGGTGCAGAAGCCTCAACAAGCTTCTGTCTTGTATCTTGACAAGTCTGTAAAGAAACAATAATATTAGCTAATGATAAAGTATAAAATAGAGAAGATTTTCCTATATTTGAGTTATCTGCCTGCTGAAGAACAACAAGAGGTGACTCAGTCCTTTCAGCATCGTTGGCCTCTTCATTATTTGGGACCGTATCTTCAGCAGACTTGTTTTTATGCTCTTGTGGAGAAAGCTGTGTGTTATCAGCATTCTCCCTTGTCTCTGAAATGACAGGTTGAGCAGAAGTATCTTGACCTCTTAGTTCACTACTTGTCATAATAAGATCCACTGATTTGTTGGAGTTGTCATCAATCTCCATATCCATTTGTTGGCTTATATCAGTGAGTACCAATTGGATCTTTTCTATTGAAGTAGTTTCTGGAGCCGGTGAACTAGGTCTTGCATTCTCAGCATCATGTGATGCGTCGTCGAACGATACTACATTTTGAGTTTCAGCAAACTCAATGTTTTGACTAGTTGTTGTTTTAGCAACTGTTTCTTCAGCAACTTGTGCTGGTTCAGCAACTTCTTTTTCTTGACTAGTTGCTTGTACAACAACTGTCTCTCTCTCAACTGTTTCTTTGTTAGCAACATCTTCAAGAATAGCAGCCTTTCTTAGGTCTGCAACAATATCACTTCCTGGTTCAAGTGTAGTGTCATCAAGATTATCTACAATGTAGATATCATCAATTCTAGCTAAGGCAGGATTTTCATTTCCACTACCTTGAGTTCTTTCTTCAGTTAATTGGATTAGTAGAAGTGTCAGCAGGTACTTCTACATCAACCACTTGAGCAGGTTGCTTTTCAGCAAGTGCTGGAGTATCATCATCAGGGACATCATGGACAATAGGAACTGATTTCCTAGCAGTTGTCTTCTTTCTTGGGAAGGTTTTTGTCCTTGATTTCTTTGGGACAGGATCAGCTGATTAGGTAGCAGTCTGGGTATCATCATCAGCTTTCCTTTTCTTACTTTTCTTGCAGGGGGCTTTTGTGTCAGCAACATCAGCAACGTTGGATTCAGTTGCTTTCTTGGATTTCTTCTTGTCAGCATCCAATGGCTTGTGCTGATTGTAGAAAGATCTTCCCACATTGCATAATGACTTATTTACAAGTAGTGGGTCTTTGAAATGTTTCAAGATGTAGCAGATCTTTAAGCCATACATGACTGGGTACATAGGTGAAACGGTGTTGTCTTCCACCTTGACTTTGAATTTCACAATACATTCAACAAATCTGTTGAAGAGGTATTTTGCTTAGTTTATGTCACATCCATTTTCATGACTATGTTTCAGCAAAGACCATCTTTTCAGACCGACTTGGTCAATTCCTCCAACTTGGGAGTCTAGTACTTTGATGAACAGCAAAGCAACTAGTCCTAGAGAGTAAGAGATATGCTTCTTTTTTTTTTGTAGATTTTTCTCAATTTACAGGGTCAATTTCATTTTTCTTCATGTTGTTATTTCTAACATCACTATAGAAAGCTTTAATCTCGTCCTATGTAGCAGTAATATCATCTTTAGTTCCAGTAGTTGGAATCTGAGAGATGGTTGCTAAATCATTCCATTTCAGGACGATTTGTTTTCCTTGAACAGTTGTGGAAATCACTTTTTCAATGATTCATTGTTCATCTGTCACTGACTGGATCTCAGCGTTGTTGTAAAACTCCATCATATCTACAGCACTCACCTTTTTGGGATGGGCTGTGATGAAGTACAACAAACCTTGTTGGTTTATGTAGCTCAAGGCTTCAAGATTTTCAGAAGCCAATTCTTTTTCATAGAAGTATCTGATATACTTCTCTTTGGAGAAACCTCCCCACTGTATCATTTGTTCACACTTTTCAGTGTTTAGAAATGCAGGAGGCATAGGTCTCTGTGAAATTCTGTCGTTTGACAGAATGATTTTCACTTTGTTGGCCGCCGGAGTTTGTACCGGAATTTCAGCCGGAGTAGCAGTAGTGCTTGTTCCAGCACTGTCTGCCTTTGAGGCTTTTGAAACCCTTGAAGATTGTCTTTTGGGAGCCATCTTTATATAGTAGAGTGAGTGAGGGAGCAAAGGTACGAACAAAGATGCTTTTTGACCGGAGGTATAGTGTTCTCATAGCACAGGCTAGTGAAATTACAGAGAAAATGAAATTTGGGAGTTAAAATTTTTTATCTTTGTTCAACTCTTATTTATAGTATCTCTGTTTGTGTGAGATACTCAATGAATTTGAGTTCTTAGCAAGGGCAAAACAGAGAACACGGAGTTAGCGGTGTACTTTGCATTTAATGCGTAGTGGTCCACTAACTCAAAACCGTCAGAGCGTGTTTTTACTTTATAAAATTAACCGTTGGATCAACAACTGACTTAAATCAATGGCCACGATTGTATATCATGTCATGATTATCATCAAGTGTATCTGTGCCAAGATTAACGTCATATTAGATTTTACCTTTAATCAAGGGATTTACTCCATTTCTTTAGTGACTAATAGCTTGTTGAAGTAAAAGAGAAACTTTTCAGCGAAATTTTGAACTTTCTGAATTTAGCACTTACTTATCAAGTAACAAGCCTTGCATTTGCTGAAAATTCCCCCTTAATTTCATCTCTCTTTTCTTTAAGGCCAAAAATATTTCTGAGTTCCCGTCCCAGTAAATTCGTTTCTTTTGTGTTGAGATATTAAGGTAAATTCTTTTAGTAACATCACATATGCTCTTTATTGAGTTCCCGTCTCAGAATGCATCTTTGATGCTTAAATACCTTTTTCAGCATCCTTTATTGTCTGAATACCCGTTTCGGCAATTTACATGTTCTTACTTTACTGAGTGCCTGTTTCAGTAAGTAATCAAGTTTCCTAACAAATGAACAGTTTGAAGGAACTTTTGCTAAATGCATGTTTCAGCAAACACTTGTGACCATCGTTTCAAGGAACCATAATATCCTTATGAGAGAAAGGGACTTTCAAGGGATTGTAATGAACAATTAAGCACAATTTTGGCTTGCTGAGTACCCGTTTCAGCAACCAAATGAATGTTCCCTTTTACTGAGGTAGTTCAATCAATCCAAGGTTGTACCTTAGCATTGCGAACCTGTTATCTGGAAGGGGCTTGGTAAAGATGTCGGCAAGTTGATCATCAGTACCTATCTTGACAACCTCAATATCTCCTTTTTCCACATGATCCCTAATAAAGTGGTGTCTAATATCAATGTGCTTTGTCCTGGACTTGAACTTTGGATTTTTGTGATAGCAATAGCACTTGTATTATCACAAAAGATTGGTGTTTTCTTTGCAGAAATACCATAATCTCTTAGTTGTTGCTGAATCCATAGGATTTGAGCAGTACAACAACCAACTGCAATGTATTCATATTTAGTGGATGAATTGGCCACATAGGTTTGCTTCTTGCTGAACCATGACATAAGTCTAGTACCTAGAAACTGACAAGTTCCAGAGGTAATTTTCCGATGAAGAGTTGATCCACCATGATCAGCATCTGAATAACCAACCAATTCCAATCCAGAATCTTTTGGATACCATAATCAACATTGACTATGCCTTTGACATATTTCAGTATTTTAATAGCTTTCTTGTAGTGTGATTCTCTGGGATCAGATTGAAATCTTGCACACACACAGACTAGATACTGAATGTCAGACCTACTTGTTGTTAAATATAGCAAGGAACCGATGAGCTTTCTATACTTGTGTTCATCGACACTTTTGTCTTCTTTAATATAGCCCAAGTTGGTACTAACGCTTATAGGGATCTTTTCAGGTTTCCCTTCCTCTTTGATCCTGAACTTTATGAGCATTTCCTTTGCATACTTTGCTTGATTGATGAATATTCCATCTTTGAGTTGCTTGACTTGCAATCCTAGGAAGTAATTCAATTTGCCCATCATGCTCATTTCAAATTTGTTGGTCCTGAGCATGGAAAAATCATCACAAAGTTGCTTGTCTTTAGACCCAAATATTATGTCATCCACATAAATCTGGACTAAAAATATTATACCATCATGGTTCATGGTAAACAAGGTTTTACCAACTTCACCTTTCTTGAAACCATTACCCAGCAAGAACTTAGCCAAGGTATCATACCAAGCTCTTGGTGCTTGCGTTAGACCATATACAACTTTCTGAAGCTTGTATACCATCTTGGTTTCTGAGGGAAGTTCAAAGCCAGGGGGTTGTTCTAGATAGACTTCTTCAGCAAGTTCACCATTTAGAAATGCACTTTTAACATCCATTTGGTAAACTATAAAGTTATTATGAGCAGCAAAGGCCAAGAAAAGTCTAATTGAATCCAGTCTTGCAACTGAAGCATATGACTCACCATAGTCCAATCCTTCAGTCTAACAGTAACCTTGAGCAACAAGACGTGCTTTGTTCCTTGTTACTTCACCAGACTCGCTCAACTTGTTTGTGAACACCCACTTAGTACCAATTGCTTTCTTTCCTTCAACAAGGGGTACAAGTTTCTAGACTTTGTTCCTTTCGAATTGATCCAGTTCTTCTTGCATTGTCTTGATCCATTCAGAATGCTTTAAAGCTTCTTCTATGGGCTTGGGTTCAATTTCTGAAACAAAGCAAGAGAACAAAGCTTCTACCTCAACAACCATTGCTTCTTCAACAAGTTCCTTGTTGATAGAGACTTTGGATCTAGTCACTTGGCGTTTGTCAATGTCACCAATCATATCCTTAGAGGGATGATCTCTAATCCATTTGTTAAGAGGTTTTCTGCTATGTGGATCTAGATGTGTATGCGTTTCAGCATATGACTCTTCAACACTCCTGGTTTCTAGTTGTGACTCTACTGGTATAGGTTCATCAGCAACTACTTGATCAGTATTGCTGGTTTGAGGTAACTCATCAGTAGGCACAGGTGATTGCTCTATTTCAGCAACCTCAGGAGCAATTGAGTCTTTTGCTGGAAATTCCTTGTCATGAACTATATTCATCTTGTCATTACTTGGCTTTGGCCATTCATCGTCAGATTCATCATCTAGCTCAATGATGTCTTTTCTCAGCTTCCTATTCTTGTATGATGAGCTTCTTCATACTTTCTGGAACTTCTTTTTTAGTGGGAACTCCTTGTTTCTTCTCATGGAAAACAGCATGCACTGATTCTTCAATCTTTTGTGCTTTCTTGTTGTAAACTCTATAAGCTTTGCTGTGCAAGGAGTAACCAAGAAAAATAACTTCATCTGCTTTTGATTGAAATTTCCTTAGGTATTCTCTACCATTGTAAAAACAAAACACTTACAACCAAACACTCTTAGATGTGTGATACTTGGAGGTCTTCCAATAAATAACTCTTATGGAGTTTTATTGTACTCCTTGTTAATCAAGCATCTATTCTGAGTGTAGCAAGTTGTATTAACATCTTCAACCCAATAGGATTCACTTATTTCAGTGTCAGCAAGCATAGTCCTTGCGGCTTCCTTAAGGGTTCTGTTCTTCCTTTCAGCAACTCCATTTTGCTGAAAGATAACTGATGTTGTTTGCCTTTAGAAGTGCAATACTCAGTTATGTACTGGTTTACAAAATCACTACCATGGTCAGTTCGAAGGATTTGTACCTTGTCATTTTTCATGACTTCGAGCTTATTCAGCAAGTTAGGTATTTCATTCTTATTTTCTGATTTGTGCTTGATGAATATAACACAAGTAAATCTTGAGTAATCATCCACAACAACTAGACCATACTTCTTGCCTGCATAACTTGTTGCTGATGATTCAAACAAGTCCATATGAAGCAACTAAACAGATTTTGTAGTTGACTGGACCGATTTATTCTTGAAGGAGGACTTTGTTTGCTTTCCTTGTTGACAAGCTGAGCGAACTCCGTCCTTCTTGTAAGTAAGTTTGGGTAGTCCAACTACAAGTCCCTTCTTAGACAGCTTATTCAGCGTCTTGAAATTCAGGTGACTTGATCTTTTATGCCAAAGCCATGCATTTTCAGCAAGGCCTCCTTGGTCAGCAACTAGACATTTTTTCAATGATTGCTGAAGACCAGTCCACATTATATAGACTTCTAGTTCTTCTAGCAATTAGAATTGTCTTTTTGGTCTCAAAGTCAATGAGTCTACATTCATCACTCTTGATCTTTATGAAATAGCCTTTGTCAGCAAACTGACTCATGCTAAACAAGTTGAACTTGAGATTCTTGACGTGTAGTACTCCTTTGATAGTTATGCAACCAATTTTGACATCTCCAAAGCCTTTTGTAGGGGCAAGTTCTCCACCAGCAAACCTTATTTGTGGACCTTTAGACCACCGTCTATAATTTATAAGGTTTTTCTTGTTGCCCATCATGTGCTTTCCGCAGCCACTGTCAAAGTGCCAAATTGCATTGTTTGTCTCTGTGGCTTAAGTCTTCACAATCAAGAGCAAACAGGTTAATTATCCAAGATTGGATGTCCATTAACATGTTCAAGAAAGCGTCAAGTGGAAACCCAAGTCTTGACCTTTTCAATCTTGACTTGTTTCCTACTTGCTGAGGAACTAGATGGTTTAGAACCAAAAGACTTTTTATCATTACTGGTCAAATTCACTTTCTGATGTGGTGTCTTGTTTGGTTTTCCCTTTTGCTGAACATACTTTTCAGTAAGTTCTTTTCTAGCAAGATTTCTTCTAGTCCTAGCATTTTGAGTATTGTTAGTACTCATAGGCTTGAATTTGTTCAGTTCTTTGAAGTATCTTTGATGACTCTGCTAGTACTCATGACAGAGTTGGTTTTGTTTATTCTTGTAACCATGTCCACTTTTCGGAGAACGCTGAGTCTTTGTTTCAGCAACCTTACTTGATTCAGGTTTATCAGCAAAGGTCTTCTGATTACTTCTTTCAATAATCTTCCCAAATTGCTTTTCAGCAACTTGTTTGGCAGGTTGTTTTTTAGAAACCTTTTTCCTACCAGATTGCGTTATCACGTCATCACCTTCATAAGTGGCAACTAAACCTTCTTTCTGAGATGGATCTCTCAGACAAGAGTTTAGTTCAGTCAGAGTGTTACTAGCATTTGCATAAGATTTGAAATTGACTTTTGATGAATGTGTATTTTACACTTTCATTTGAGTCTTTTTCACCTATTTTAGCTATCCTCTATGATAATTTAGCTATATTTTAGTGCATTTTATTAGAATAGTATCATGTTTCCCTTTAGTTTGTATTTTACAGGTTTTGGGTGAAAAACGAGGTTTTCCGGGCAATTATATTGAAGTAGACAAGGAATTGGTGTTCCGAAGGCCTATTTGGAGTATCCAGAAGATTCCGGATAGGATTTGAAGTCTGGGGGTCGAGTCTGAAGGCTAAAAGGTCACTAGAAGGCAAAAACCGAGTCCAAAAAGGTGAAGAAATCCAAAAACGCGTCGAAAACGCGTATCTGGCCGAAAAAACCTCCCGGGCGAGTCGCCCGGGACGTGGGGCGAATCGCCCCACACCAGGCGAATCGCCCGGTGTGTGGGTCCCTTCGCCCCACACCTGCCGAAACACTATATATAGTTGCTCAGTTTTCTCCGTTTTTCATACTTTTCCAGACCTTTTCTCTCACCTTTCTCAGTAGTTTTAGGTAGGAATTATCTAGAGCCTGTTCTGGGGATTCTTAGCTTAGGAGATACTTTTTCTTAGCGTTTTGGAGCGTGTAAGATCGCGATTCTTTGGAGATTGACAACCTTCGGTAACATTGTATCTTACAGTTTTTCTATTTATATTTATTTATCTTTCAACATGTTTTCATTAAATCTTGCAATGATTTCTGTTGATTGCATGACATCTATGAGTAGCTAAACTTCTCGTTGGTGATAGTATGTGATTTCTTAGCGAAGGGTTAATAATTATGCTAATGGCTATATCGCGCATTATACTTTGAGTTATTGCTTTATTTCTTTGATCTATCTAAAACCTCTATCTTCGTAGTGTTGAATAATTACGGAACACAATTGGACAATTCATTGATCAAGGATCTCTATGCAAAACCGGGGACTTCATGCATGATTATTAACCTGCTATGCTTTGAATGACCATACTATCACCAATCTCCATTATCTGTTAAGAAAAACCCTTGCTAAGTCGTCTGTTGATTTATATTCTTAAGTTAGATTAAATAAAGCTAGTTATAGTCCTTAGAGATCGACACTCGAGGTTATTCTGCTGCTACACTACGGTTTTCGTTGTAGTTGTGAATTGCCTTTGGCTAAATACAAATTTATTTGATTAATCAGAATCTGACAAATCTCGGTTAATCAAATTGGCGCCGTTGCTGGGGACTATACTCCTTTTTTCTGTTTAGCTTTTTTATATTTTCAGCATTCAATTCCTAGTTCTAGTAGTTTTTAGTTTTCCTATTTAATCTCTCTCTGATACTCCTTTTCTAGTTTGTTACAGATAGTGTATGCGACATACACGATCTAGAGGAACACTGCTTGCTGATTCAATTGTTGAGATCGACAGAGTCTACCACCAAAGAAGGTGACTACTTCGAAGGCGTGAACTAGAGGAAATAGAGGATATCGATTTCTCTGAATCTCTACACAATCTTTTCAAGGAAATCGACGTAATGGCAGAAGCTAGACCACTGAAAGCATGGGTTCAACCCTCCATGGATCATATGAGGGGACTGGCGATTGTTCTTTCGTCTGCAACTCGTGATCTGGAAATCAAGAACCACGCGTTCCAACAACTTCCGAGGTTCTATGGCTTAGCAAGGGAAGATGTGATGGGGTACTTGCACGATATCGATGATTTCGTCAACCAACTCCCACGACCCGAAGCTGAAATAACAACGGATGAGTTGAGGATGAAGGTTTTTGCTATGGGACTTGGCGACAGAGCCAAGTCATGGTTGATTTCTCTACCGGCGGGGTCGCTGGACACTTGGGAAAAGGTTTTTTCAGCTTTCATGGAGAAATACTTCCCTAACAGCTTGACTACCACGCTTAAAGCGCAAATCACTGGGTTCAAACAAGACTATGATGAGACCATCTACACCGCGTTCGAAAGGTTCCAAGACCTCATGAACAAGTGCCCTCACCATGGTTTTGAGCTTTCGGATCTAGTCCAACACTTCTACAATGGACTAACGTTCGAGAACCAACAAGTGGTGGACTTCCAAAGAGCGATGGTTAGGATACGTGGACCTGAAGCTCCACCTACTTAAGAAGCCCCTATGTATGGGGGGAATGGGGATCGATTCGAGTGCTTCACCAACAAATTGAAGCAAGTCCTCAAGAGCGCCACAGGAACAACTGTGTCAAACGAAGTCTGCCGAATATGCAAGAACTATGGGCATGGAGCTCATATGTGTAGATCGGAGCTTACATATGATGATGGCAACTGGGTTCAAGGAGGCGAAGAGGAATCCTTTGCTACGGAATTTGGTACTCAAGAAGCTAGGTACGGACAAGATGGTAGGAATCCTCGAGGTGGATTTTGGAGAAGAGGGTTTCGAAACAATCAGGGATATGCACCGGCTAGCCAAACTTACGGCCCTAACCAAGAACGTAGTAGGCTTAACTATGGTAATGATCACTGCGAGAACCCCGTTCCGAAAGAGCAACCGAAGTCGAAGTCAGCTCAACTGATGGAGAACTTGCAAAAGATGGTTGATCACACCCAAAGTTTTCTCAAACGTTATGAAGAAGATTCTGAGAAGACTAGGGCAAGGCTTGATCGGTTGGAAGAAAGCACTAGGCTTTCCCATCAAAAGATGCAAGAGTTGATCGACCGAGGAGCAAGTAGGGAGCAAGGCAACCTGCCTAGCAACACTGAGAAGTCGATGTCCATTACCTTGGTGGGTGATCTACCTGTCGAAATCACCATCAAGAAGGTTTCTAAGTGCGAGTGTTGCAAGGAAGAAGAGAAGGACCTTGGTTCTGACGAGAGTGAAGAGGAGCAAGAGGATCCCGAGCCACTCCCTCAAAGTTTCGATGTTAAGGTCGGGATTGGTGAACTTGAAGATGTCCGTGCCACACTAGACACGGGATCGTACTCTAATGTGCTCCCAATGAATGTGTTCGAGTAGAGTAGCCTTGGATAACTATCTAAGCATAAGGCTATTGTGCAACTGGCGGATGGATCCTTTGTGAGACCCGAAGGCGTTGTGAAGAACGTATTGGTCAAGATTGGTGAAGCTTTTGTATACACCAATTTTGTAGTTATGCCGGCGTCTACACCTGGGATGGGGGATGTCGTTCACTTGGGGCGAACGTTCTTGACTAAGCTACGCTCCGTGATAGACATCTACCGAAGGACTTGCATCATTGAGGTGGATGGCAAGGGACATGTGTTGCGAGCCATATCTGACCCACCTGATCACTTCAATGCTTCTCACACTGTTAACTACTGTGGTCTTACTGTCTATGTTCATTATTATTCACAGGTTCGTGGCATGAGGAGAAGATACATGAAGGAGAAGTCTAGTACCCTCAAGAAGAAGAGCTAGGCGCAAGAAGGAGTCGAGTCAAAGACTATAAGCAATGGCGCTATCCGGGAGGCAACCCGGAGTTTTTATCGCTTTTTTACAGCTTTTTTGCATGCATTCATACTTGAACAATTTGCTTTTCATATGTGAATTTGTTCGTCTCTGTGCCGTATGTGCTTATGTTTGTGTTTGCGTGAACTTTTTCGAGTGGTTTTATGAGTAAAATAGTTTTCGGGGATCAATAAACCGCGATTTTTTGAGATTTGGGGGGCGAATCGCCACACAAGTCCAGAGAGCTCCGTGCTCTCTGGACGTGCGGGGCGATTCGCCCCGCACGGGGCGACTCGCCCCACGAGTTCTGAAGGTTAAAAACGCGAGAAAACCCCCTTTCTCCTCATTTTCTTCATCTTCTTCACTCCTTACTCCCCAAAATCCGAAAAAAACGAAAAAACTTCAATCCTTCATAAAACTTTAATCTTCCATCAAATTTTGTGTTCTATAGATTCAATCGAAGCCCATTACGTGCTCTTTCTTTTCATCCGAGCAACTTTCACTCTAGTGCATTCGTTTTCCAGATCTGAGGTATCTTCACATAAACCCTAATTTTTCAATTTGGGGGTTTTCTGTTTTGAGCTTCAATTAGGCTTATATGATGCATGGGTAGGTTGATTGTGTGATTAGAAACGTTATTTACTATCAATTGCATGCTCAATTATGCTTGGATTGTTGATTTGAGAATTTTGCTACTAGATGTTTTATCTTGTTATGCAATGTATCTTTTTCTCGATTCCATACATATGATTGTGTTTACTGATGTAATGATGATGAATATGATGGTAGAATGCATAATTGTTGGGTATGAGGATTTATGATGCTAGAATTTTTCGCTACTATGGTATGAATTGAGCCTTACTATTTAGGTTATTGGTTGTCTAGCACGAGCGTAATGCGATATGTACATATCGAAATTATTTTGGTGTGTTGCATGTTAGTAGCTAAATTAGACATGAAGGATTTGCGGAGTTCGATTGTTGATTTTAACACTCGTGTGTTTCGCTCTTACATTAGCATATGCATGAGTCAGTTTTATGTCATACAAGGTACTAACTGCTGTTTGTAGGAACTATGTCACAAAGGGAGAGAAGCACTCCCGTTTGGCTACTATGAAGTATTGGAGGGGGATCGATTACAACCATGTCAAGGAGAGTGATTTCGTTAGAGGTGCGTTCGAGCCACGGGCTCTTGCAACAACGTCGCGGTTTATCCAAGAAGAGGAGCGAGAATCCACCTGGAGTAAGGACTCCTATGCCTATTCATGCACCACCGAAGGAATAAAAACAATTATTACGTCAGCAATCTATCACGAGGACTGCAAGGTTCGAGTGAATAGGAAGGCACCGGGACGACCTCACCACAACGAATTCAGTCTTGAGTCGACAGTGGTGAGAAAGTTCCGAATCACTAGCTTGGTTCCAAAACAAATGACATGGGCACTCAGCCCCTCTTAGGGGTGCCCCTTGACTGCCTCTAAAGGGAGCACCATATAGACATCGGGGGCATCAACCGTAGAGAATGTGGTCGACATTGGAAAAAATGGAAGAAGACCTCAGAGTATCCGAGCAGCTTACTGTAACTTCCTCGGGGTGTAAAACGTTGGAGAGGGAGGCTCTGATACCACTGCTCTTTCCCCTTCAACAGTTCACAACCTATTGGAGAGATACCGTATGGAAGATTCCATAACTACAGCGGGTAATCTTGAGGATTCTCTTCGACGATGCCACTCTACTAGTGATGATGTTGGTGACAGTAGTGACGATGAAGACAATAGGGACAATGATGATACAGATGGATGCGTTGGTCCTATCCGATCTATTAATAGAACTACCGCCACTACCACAAGCCCCGATGATCACCTACAAGGCCCCTCGAGCAGTCTCAATACCTTACATCCAGCATACTCAGCCGACCGAGGCCAAACCACGCGGTAACATCTAGTATCACATCTTATTTCCTCATTTTCTTACTGCTAGGGACTAGCTTTAAATTCATGAGGGGGGATGGGATTTAAGTGAACTAGTGTTGTTAGTTTGGAGCTTGCCATTGATGGTTTAGAGCTTGGCATTGGTAGGATGAGTATAGTACCTTGCATGTTTTTCCGTCTGCATTTGCATTTGCACGTTTACTTCTTTCTTAGTTTTTAGTTGCATACACTACATTCATCCTAGGATAGTCTTGCATGTTTTATGTGGAGTTTATTGCCAAATTTTTTGAACTTTTTTATTGGATAGATTAACTAATTATGCCATTAATCATATGCTTCATCTCTATGAATTTGTTTGAGGTTTTTCTCGCTCGGTTTGTCACATTTATGTATTGCACTTAGTTAAGCTTGGTAGTCTCGACATCACTTAGTGGTGTTTTCTCTACTACGGTTCATGAAGGCGTTTATAATAGGATGATGCATGTTAGGATCTTTTGGTTGTTTTCCCGAGTAATTATGTACCTAAGAGGCAACAAGTCTTCACCTTGCTTTGAGATTGCTAAATGCCTAGGAAGGAGGTAGTGTGAGATTGTGTGATCCTTTGTTAGTAACCTATTCTTTCGAATAGGTTTGGGGAGGGGGTTACGCTATCATTAGACTTGTTTTTCATTTTTTGAGTGAGTTTATTTTTCTTTTTTCTGTCGTAAGTTTTGTACCCCAACCTATTCTTTCGAATAGGTTTGGGGAGGTCGTTTGTGAGTTATTTTTGTTTCTTTTTCGTTGTGCTACTGCTGGCTAAAAAAAAGAGAAAAAAAAAGAGAAAAAGAAAAATTCCAAAAAAAAAGAAGAAAAAACTGGAAAAGAAGAAAAAGAAAAAAAAGAAAAAAAAAGGAAAAGACCCCAAAAAAGAAAAGAAGGGTCCAAAAAAGCCAAAAGCAGTTTAGCAAAGTGTTTTGTCTCATTTTTCAATTTTTGTAATGTTCGTAATCGTGTTGTAATTTTCTGTCTTTTGTTTATTTGAGTGTCATCTGTTCTAGACCACCCTCGTCCTGCCATTCAGGAAGTGGTGAATAGCTTAAGGCTTTGCTTGAGAGATGGGTAGAATAGGGGAGTGTTATTTTTTTTTTGGGGAACTCTCCTTCGTTTGATGAGAGCCAGTATTGGTTCTACCTCTTTGAGGAAAAGTCTTAACTTGGTGAACAGTAGTAAGTCCTCAGTTTCATAGGCACGGGACAACCATTCGTATTTTAACATGTTTCATTACGTCGTCACTGACTAGGTCCAGGTAGAGAATGTTACAAGAGACTATCTTGTCTTGACATAAATGCTTATGTGAATGTGTATGAGTCAATCGAGGCATTCTTCAACCTATATTCATGTTATGATTTGTATGGTTTTTTTTTCATATGTTTTTTTATAGATTCAATAGATTAGTTCATTTGTGTTCCATTGTTTTTTGCATTAGTGTCTAGCTTAGTTGCTTGAGGACAAGCAAAGGTTCGGTTTGGGGAATTTGATGAATGTGTATTTTACACTTTCAGTTGAGTCTTTTTCACCTATTTTAGCTATCCTCTATGATAATTTAGCTATATTTTAGTGCATTTTATTAGAATAGTGTCACGTTTCCCTTTAGTTTGTATTTTACAGGTTTTGGGTGAAAAACGAGGTTTTCCGGGCAATTATATTGAAGTAGACAAGGAATTGATGTTCCGAAGGCCTATTTGGAGTATCCAGAAGATTCCGGATAGGATTTGAAGTCTAGGGGTCGAGTCTGAAGGCTAAAAGGTCACTAGAAGGCAAAAACCGAGTCCGAAAAGGAGAAGAAATCCAAAAACGCGTCGAAAACGCGTATCTGGCCGAAAAAACATCCCGGGCGAGTCGCCCGGGACGTGGGGCGAATCGCCCCACACCAGGCGAATCGCCCGGTGTGTGGGGCCCTTCGCCCCACACCTATCGAAACACTATATATAGTTGCTCAGTTTTCTCCGTTTTTCATACTTTTCCAGACCTTTTCTCTCACCTTTCTCAGTAGTTTTAGGTAGGAATTATCTAGAGCGTGTTATGGGGATTCTTAGCTTAGGAGATACTTTTTCTTAGCGTTTTGGAGCTTGTAAGATCGCGATTCTTTGGAGATTGACAACCTTCGGTAACATTGTATCTTACAGTTTTTCTATTTATATTTATTTATCTTTCAACATGTTTTCATTCAATCTTGCAATGATTTCTTTTGATTGCATGACATCTATGAGTAGCTAAACTTCTCGTTGGTGATAGTATGTGATTTCTTAGCGAAGGGTTAATAATTATGCTAATGGCTATATCGCGCATTATACTTTGAGTTATTGCTTTATTTCTTTGATCTATCTAAAACCTCTATCTTCGTAGTGTTGAATAATTACGGAACACAATTGGACAATTCATTGATCAAGGATCTCTATGCAAAACCGGGGACTTCATGCATGATTATTAATCTGCTATGCTTTGAATGACCATACTATCACCAATCTCCATTATCTGTTAAGAAAAACCCTTGCTAAGTCGTCTGTTGATTTATATTCTTAAGTTAGATTACATAAAGCTAGTTATAGTCCTTATAGATCGACACTCGAGGTTATTCTACTGCTACACTACGGTTTTCGTTGTAGTTGTGAATTGCCTTTGGCTAAATACAAATTTATTTGATTAATTAGAATCTGATAAATCTCGGTTAATCAACTTTCATCTTTTTCATCTCTTGTATTTCAGCAAGTAACTTCAGAATTGAAGATTGGTATTCTTCCAACTCTGTTGACATTTGAGTGTTCTTCTCTGTAGCTGATGAACGAGATTGTCAGACTCAATTAATCAAATAAATTTATTTTTAGCCAAAGGCAACTCACAACTACAACGAAAACCAAGGCACGTAGTGTAGAAGTAAGATAACCCCGAGTGTCGATCTCTAAGGACTATAACTAGCTTTAACTAATTTAACTTAAAATATAAAATCAGAAAACGATTTAGCAAAGGCTTTTCTTATCAATTATGATGGAAGTTAGTGATAGTATGATCGTTCTAAGCATCGGGTTCTAATTACACATGAAGTACTCGAAGTTTGTATAGAAATCTATGATTATGAATTGTCCTAGTGTTTCTTTAAATTTAACACTAATCTACGGAGATAGATGGCTTAGATAGATCAAAGAAATAAAACAATAAATCAAGTCTTAAACGCGCGAAGCCACTCATGCATCATTAAGAACCCTAGCTATGAATTCACATACTATCACCAACCTTAGATTTAGCTACTCATGTATAAATCGCAATCAACAAGCATAATCAAATCAAGAATCAATGAAAACATGTTGAATTGAATAAACAAAAGCAGTAAAATCGTGAGATACAAGTTACCAACGAAGGTTGTCAATCTCCGGTGAATTTCTAACTCACAAGCAAGAATCGAGAATCAAAGATGTCCAATCTCTATGCTTAAACTTCCAAATCAATAAGAAAAAGAGTCTTCTATGCTAATAATTCCCAGAACAAGCTCTGGAGAAGTTGTCTCTCAAAATAAGGTGAAAAGGTATAAAAAACGACTAAAATAGGCGACACTATATATAGCTGACGAAACGTGGGGGGCGAACCGCCCCACACGCCAGGCGATTCGCCTGGGACGTCCAGGTTGGTTGGCCTCCGAGATTTTGGCTTTGGTTTTCTTTTTGGACTCCATTTTGACTTCTAGTGACCTTTAAGCCTTGAAACTCGTCCCCTATGCCTCAAAACTCGTCTGGAAACTTCTAGATATACCACGGATGACCACGAAGCACCCAAACTTCATTCTCTTTACCATAGTTGCCCATCAAAAGTACGTTTTTTACCTAAAAACCTGAAATATGCAAAGAAAAGGGAAACGTGACACTATTCTAATAAAATGCATTAAAATATAAGCTAAATTAACCCAGAGGATAGCTAAATTGGTGAAAAAGACTCGAATGAAAGTGTAAAATACACGTTCATCAAACTCCCCAAACCGAACCTTTGCTTGTCCTCAAGCAACTAAGCTAGACTCTAATGCAAAAAACCAATGCAACACATAAAGTGGAGTCACATGCCAAATGAAATGAACTAATCTATTGAATCTATCAAAAACTTATGAACAATGACCATACAAATCATTGCATGGATATTGATTGAAGAATGTCTCGATTGACTCATATACATTCACATATGCACTATGTTAAACAAGCTAGTATCTCGTAACATTCTCTACCTGGACCTAGTCAGTGACGACGCAACGAAACATGTTAAAATACGAATGTTTGTCCCGTGCCTATGAAACTGATGACTTACTACTGTTCACCAAGTTAAGACTTTCCCTCAAAGAGGTCGAACCAATACTGGATCTCATCAGACGAAGGAGGGTTCCCTAAAAGATCACACTCCCCTATTCTACCCATCTCTCCAGAAAGTAATAAATGATGAACGCGGGTTTGTCGGGTCTCGGTTCGATCAAATAGATTTGTTATTTAGCCAAAGGCAATTCACAACTACAACGAAAACCGTAGTGTAGCAGTAGAATGACCTCGAGTGTCGTTCTCTCAGGACTATAACTAGCTTTATCTATTTAACTAGAGAATATAAAAACAGCAGACATAAAAGCAAAGGGGTTTCTAACAGATAATGGAGATTGGTGATAGTATAATCCTTCAAAGCATAACGGGTCGATAATTATGCGTAAATTCCTCGGTCTTGCATGGAGATCTTTGATCAATCTAATGTCCTGTTGCAATTATTAAGCACTACGAAGATAATGATACTGACAAGTCAAGCACTATTGTCCAATTGTGTTCCGTAATTATTCAACACTACGAAGATATACACGCGCCTAGGTCGACGAGGGTCCAATTGTGCATAATAATTAATACAACATACGAGAATTTAGGCTGAGCCTGATCAACGAAATAAAGCAATAACACGGAGTATAATGCGCGATATAGCCATTAGCATGATTATCTTCCCTTCGCTAAGAATTAACATACTACCACCAACGATAAGTTTAGCTACTCATAATAGGCATGCAATCAACAGAAATCATAGAAGAAAACATGTTGAAAGATAAATAAGAATAAGTAGAATAAACTGTAAGATACAATGTTACCGAAGGTAGTCAATCTCCGAAGAATTACAATCCTACAAGCTCCAATCTGCTATGAAAAAGTGTCCCCTAAGCTACGAACCCCCAGAACAGGCTCTGGGAAGTTCCTACCTAAAACAACAGAGAAAGGTGAGAAAGTAGGTCTGGAAAAGTATGAATTTCGGAGAAAACTGAGCAACTATATATAGGCCTCGAAATATTGTGGGGCGGTTCGCCCCACACACCGGGCTGTTCGCCCGGTGTGGGGCGAGTCGCCCCATGTCTCAGGCGGTTCGCCCGGGAGAAAATCTCGCGAATTCCGCGTTTTCGACGCGTTTTTGGATTTCTTCCCCTTTTCGGACTCGGTTTCTGACTTCTAGTGGCCTTCTAACCTCCAGATTCGACCCCTAGACTCCAAATCCTATCCGGAAACCTTCAGATACTCCAAATAGGCTTCTGGAACACCAATTCCTTGTCAACTTCAATATAATTGCCCGGAAATCCTCGATTTTCAACCAAAACCTGTAAAATGAAATCTAAAGGGAAACGTGACACTATTCTAATAAAATGTACTAAAATATAGCTAAATTAACATAGAAGATAGCTAAATAGGTGAAAAAGACTCAAATGAAAGTGTAAAATACACATTCATCAAACTCCCCAAACCGAACCTTTGCTTGTCCTCAAGCAACTAAGCTAGACTCTAATACAAAAAACAATGCAAGACACAAAATGGAGTCTCATGCCAAATAAAATGAACTAATCTACTGAATCAACCAAAAAACATATGAACAAAAACCATATAAATCAAAGCATGAATATAGGTTGAAGAATACCTCGATTGACTTATACACATCCACATAAGCACTTATGTCAAGACAAGATAGTCTCTCGTAACATTCTCTACCTGGACCTAGTCAGTGACGACGTAATGAAGCATGCTAAGATACGAACGGTCGTCCCGTGCCTATGAAACTGAGGACTTACTGCTGTTCCACCATGTTAAGACTTTTCCTCAAAGAGGTCGAACCAGTACTGGCTCTCATCAAACGAAGGAGGGTTCCCTATAAAAGATAACACTCCCCTATTCTATCCATCTCTCAAGTAAAGTCTTAAGCTATTCACCACTTCCTGAATGGCAGGACGAGGGTGGTCTAGAACAGATGACACTCAAGAATAAAATACAAAAAATTACAACACGATTACGAACAAGAATTGGAAAATAAGACACAACACTTTGCTAAACTGCTATTTGGCTTTTTTTTGGACCCTTCTTTGCTTTTTTGGGGTCTTTTTCTTTTTTTTCTTTTTTTTTTCTTTCGAGATTCTTTTTTTCTTTTTCTTTTCTCTTTTTTTCTGGAATTTTTCTTTCTTTTTTTTCGATTTTTTCTAGCCAGCAGTAGCATAACAAAAAGTGAAACAAAACGACTCACACGACTTCCCCAAACCTATTCGAAAGAACAGGTTGGAGTACAAAATTTACGAAAAAGGACAAACAAACTCACGATATGGAAATGAAAACGAAAACAAGTCTAATGATGGTGTAACCCCCTCCCCAAACCTATTCGGAAGAATAGGTTATAAACAAAGGATCACACAACCTCACATTACCTCCTTCCTAGGCATTTAGCAATCTCAAAGCATGGTGAAGACTTGTTGCCTCTTAGGTACATAATTACTCGGGAAAACAACCATAAGACCCTAACATGCAACATCCTATTATAAAGGCCTTCGTGAACCGCAGTAGAGAAAACACCACTAAGTGATGTCGAGACTACCAAGCTTAACTAAGTGCAATACATAAATGTGACAAGCCAAGCCAGAAAAACTTCAAACAAATTCATAGAGATGAAGCATACTATTAATGGCATAGTTTGTTGATCTACCCAATAAAAAAGTTCAAAACATATTGGGCAATAAACTCCATATAAAACATGCAAGACTATCCTAGGAAAGCAGTAAACGTGCAAATGCAAAAAAATTCACGATTTTTTCATAAGCAAGATAAGTATAGAGATAACCAGCGATAACCTCCTCCCCAAACCTGAACGTCGTCGCTCGTCCTGAACGTCGAAAGTGGATCCAAGGTGAGAGCTAATGCTTGTATAAGTTACCTATAATACTCAATCAAACTCATGAGAAAACAAAACAACAAAACACACTAACCTTCAGCGGAGGCGGTAAGGGTAAGCTCAAGGTGATCAACCTCCCTTTGATCACTAGATAACTCGAAGTACGGCTTCACTTGCTGGCCATTCACCTTGAAGGTATTGCCCGTCTTTGGATCAAAGAGTTTTACAGCTCCATGGGGAGCAACTTCGATAATTTCGTACGGTCCATCCCAACGAGTACGGAGCTTTCCAGGAAATAGTCAAAGGCGAGAATTAAATACCAAAGCTTTTTGTCCAGGAATCAATTCCTTACGTACTATTCCACGATCATGATACTTCTTAGTATGTTCCTTGTAGATCTTGGCATTTTCATAAGCACCTAGTCGTAATTCATCAAGCTCATCTAGTTGCAACAATCTTTCCTCGCCAGCTTTTCCCATATCAAGATTGAGTGCTTTTATAGCCCAATATGCCTTGTGTTCCAGTTCTACGGAAAGATTACATGATTTCCCATACACAAGTCTGTACGGAGTGGTCCCGATCACCGTCTTGTAGCTAGTCCTGTATGCCCAAAGTGCATCATTCAACTTTCCTACGCAATCCTTCCTACTAGGCTTCACTACTCGCTCCAGGATCTTCTTGATTTGACGGTTGCTGACTTCGACTTGTCCTGACGTCTGTGGGTGATAAGGTGTAGCGATACTATGGTGGACACTGTATCTCTTAAGAAGGGAGGCAAACGTTCTATTGACGAAGTGTGACCCTCCATCGCTGATGATTGTCCTAGGGCACCCAAATCTCGAGAATATTACTTCCTTCAAGAACTTCATAACCACTGCGCCGTCATTTGTTTTTGTAGGAATTGCCTCCACCAATTTAGTCACATAGTCTACTGCAACGAGAATGTATTCATAGCCTCCACTGGATGGTAATGGTCCCATGAAATCAATGCCCCATACATCGAAAGGTTCTACTACTAGATTCCCTTGAAGGGGCATTTCATCTTCTTGCCGATACCACCACCTCGTTGACATGGGTCACAATTCTTCACAAAATTTCGAGCATCTTTGTATATTGTTGGCCAGAAAAATCCTGCTTGCAGTACCTTGTGTGCTGTTTTCAATCCACTGTAGTGCCCTCCACAATTAAGCTCATGGCAATGGCTCAGTACACTTTGTTGCTCTTCTTGTGGCACGCATCTCCTTAGAATCCCATCGGCTCCTTCCTTGAATAGATGCGGATCATCCCATATGTAAGTCCTGCATTGCTTGGCAAGAGCTCTCTTGTCCGAGGCTGAAAAATTAGTGGGGCAAACATTCATAGCCAAATAGCTTACTATATCTGCATACCATGGCTCTTCATTAGCCTTCATTAAGTGCTCATCGGGGAGGTCTTCATTGATGGGTATCGGATCAACACGAATATTAGGTATTCTTGATAAATGATCTGCTACTAAATTCTTCCTACCAGCTCTATCCACTATGGTCAAATAAAAGTCTTGCAGCAAAAGGACCCAACGGATTAATCTAGGCTTAGAATCTTGCTTAGCTATCAAATGTCTCAAAGCAGCATGATCAGTATGGACATTCACAGGATGGCCAATTAAGTAAGACCTAAACTTTTGTAAAGCAAAGACAACAGCTAAAAATTCCTTTTCAGTAGTTGTATAATTAACCTGCGCGGAGTCTAGAGTCTTACTAACATAATAAATCACACGATACTGCTTATCAACTTTTTGGCATAAAACAGCACCCATAGCAAAATTCGAAGCATCACACATAATTTCGAAAAGAAGATTCCAGTCAGGCGGCACAACAATGGGAGCAGAAACAAGCTTTTCCTTAAGGGTATTAAAAGCAACTAAGCATTCATTAGAGAAATGGTAAACCACATCTTTAGCAAGCAAGCTACTTAAAGGTTTAGCAATTTTCGAAAAATCTTTAATAAACCTCCTATGAAAACCTACATGGCCAAGAGAAGATTGCAATTCTTTCACACAAGTAGAAGGGGGAAGTTTTTCAATGATTTCGATCTTAGCCTTGTCTACCTCAATACCTCTTTCAGAAACTACATGTCCTAGAACAATGCCTTCTCTAACCATATAATGACTCTTCTCCCAGCTTAAGGTCAAGTTGCATTCAATGCACCTTTCAAAACTAGATCTAATCTTTGCAAGCATTCATCAAATGAATCACCAAAAAGGGAAAAATCATCCATGAAACTTCAACAAATTTAGTTACCATGTCAGAGAAAACAGAAAGCATGCACCTTTGAAAAGTGGCGGGAGCATTGCATAGTCCAAATGGCATCCTCCTATAGGCAAATGTTCCGAATGGCAAGTGAATGTCGTCTTCTCCTGATCCTCGGTGCAATCGGAATCGAGTAGAAACCTGATAAACCATCAAGAAAACAATAAACTTCCTCCCCGCAAGGCGGTTTAGCATGTCATCTATAAATGGTAAAGGAAGTGGTCTTTTTTGTGGCGGCATTTAATCTTCTATAGTCAATGCACATCCGCCATCCATGGTCTTCTTTCCGCCGTCCAATTCTCCCTTCTCTTCTCTTCTCATTCTCTTCCACCGTGACTCCTGTTTCTTAGGAACTACATGTACCC